>CM023358.1:16168123-16272839 GCA_013282895.1 Eriosoma lanigerum
TAGAATATAATGATTTAGAAAACGGCTCGTAAATAAAATACTTCTCCTCGTGAACACTTACCAATCAACCCATCATAGGTAGACCCTTTTGTAATACATTTACTTTTAAAAAAACATTTTTTTAAACCTTGACCGCCAGTAATACATTGAGTACTTCCTATTTCCCGTAATTTTTATTTAGTTTAAAAATATTTGTTAATGGTTCAGGGCATTCATTAATAATTGGTTTCTTGGTAAATATAGTGAATTTCCATTTTCACTATAAATTAGTTTATTAAAGTAGAACATATAAAAAGTTTCTCTTTTTAAAAACTAATTTTAAAATGACGTGTACTCGAAATCGAATAACACCGCACTAACGTTTAAAACAATTGTAATTAAGATAAGCGTTCAAATCGTTGATTATATCGACCATTGAACGAATGAGATACACTATTACAATATTAATATTAGGTATATATTTTTGGCTCGATAATTTATAATAATTTATTTACAATAGTTATATTATCGCAAATTGTACTTTACCCGCCTATAACGGTAGATAATGTGTAAATTGCCTGGTTAATGTACGAAATAAACGTTTTATAAATAATATTTTTACTTTATCAAATAAATGTGGATAGTGATCACCCTACCTGTCTTTTGCACATTAACCGTAACATATAGATGTACAAAATATAAGTACATAGTATATATTTTTCTGTGTTTCTTTTAATTTTTATGATTTAAATTGAATCAATTTTCTGTAGAAGACACTGTTTTTTATTCGGATAAAAATATATTGTTATTTATTACTTAATAATTTCCCGATGCGATTTAATTGATCGCACAGATAGAAATATTATTTATTTAATAATAATTAATATGTTAACCTGACACAGATAATATTCGTCAGGTTCTTTGCTTCAAATATAATGTGTTTGAGATAGGACAAACAATAGAATTACTTATAATTTTATGACTAACTTATTTTTTACTTAAAAGTCGATTTTAAATATTTCATGATAACTAATGCAATTTAGAACGTAGAATTTAAAAAATGTTTTGAATATTTACATAAGTATTTTACATTTCATCCTCTATCCATATATCAAATTTTGAAACTGTTACATTAATATTATATAAAAATATAAAACTTTGACATTTTTTCAATAGTATAATTTTTTACCATAACGTTTAATATAATTTGCAATTTTGCAGGGTTTTATGGTTTTAAAAATTAATGGAAACATATTTATCATATATGACTTTACCCAGTATTAAAAATTTCATTATTCGACAATATCAAATTATTAATAAGCATTTAAAATTGTAATTTTGATTAAAATCAAAGAATTGCATACCTACTTTATACGTTAAAAGCCTTTGAGTATTTAAAAGCAATAAATATTATTATGCTTATTTTGTAGTTTATATACGTTAGTCTTAAAAAACTAGTTCTTACAACGTTGTATCTAATCGATATTTATATGATTGATTTGTATAATTAATAATAAAATGTAGCGATTACAAATTAGCAATCTTACATTTTCTTGTATTTCTAAATGAAAATTGTATTTTATTGTAACTTCTTTATAACTTTTAATCTTCATATAGTTTTTAAAATATATAAGTATATTTATTACAATCTGGTATTACATAATATTATTAATTATCATAAATAACATACTGATTAATAGTAATTAGTAATATTAAGAATTACTGTTACTCTAAAAAATATTATACAATAATATTGCATTCGAAAAAACAATTCTGAGTGAAACTCAGGATCTAAAATAATACCGAACAAAATATTTAAATAGCAAATTCATCTTTAATATTAACTAATAATTTCATTATATTATTAATTATTTATTATTTTTATATTATTGTTAAACATGTTTTTTTAATTAAATTATTTATAATATTTATATGTTAATTAGATCATTAACATATAATGTATAATATTATTGTAGTTGAAAAAAACATTTTGTTTATTTATAAATTTTATAGTGATGTGAACTATGAGTGATCACATCCTGTCATCCTGTTATCAAATTTAATACATTATCGAACATTATTAAACGATTATCGAGTTATTTATAAAACAAAATATTTATATTTACACATATAAAATCAATACAAAGATTTAGGACCATGTTGTAGTCTTCAAATCATGCGATGCCGTCGACAATCGATTGAATATTTTTATCGTGCTGGCTACAATGAACAAAGTTGCTCATGAATACTGTAGTAATTGATATAATAATATATAACATGAATTTGGCAGATAAAACGTAAAAAAAATCTAGTTGTTGTAAAAATTTAATCTAACAAAATATAATGTTTTACGATAATTAAATTTTCAAATAACAAAATATTAATATATTCTCGGTTGATCGTCTTTTTAAATTGCATTTTGTTTATAGAAATATACATTAATCCATTATAAAAACCACATAATTATGTTTTAAAATATTGTAAATAGGTAATTTTTTTAAAGAACAAATTAATATTATGAGAAACTTATATGAAACAGTAAAATACTAATATTAATTTCGTATTATTTATTATTTTATTTAATAATTAAATAAATTTTTATAGGTACTACAGTACTAAGTACATTATAATTATAACGTCAACGTATAAATATAATCATTTACATGTCATACCAACTTCCCAAGTAGATAATGATGAAAACCTATACCTAATTATTATAATTTAATTATATTCAACGTGCGTGATGTTGGCCTCCCATCTAGTCAAAAATTATCAATATTTATCCATTTTTTTGCAACGTAATGTTTTAGCAATTTGAAACATTTTAATGAATTTAAACCAAACTAATATTATTTATTAATTATTATTATACACAGCTAAGTAAAATGAAATATATTTTCTCCCTCGCCTTACACTCCCAATATGGGGTCGATCGTCCTAGTTCTATTACACATTCATAATCTCGACCTCTTACTTCTCGTCCACTCACACCAATTATCTTCATATGAATCTTTATCCGCCCCTCCATTACACCTCTTCTCGTTATTTCTCATCCATTATTTCCTTCTCTCGCAACTCTCATTGCTTCTAAATAATATATCTTCATAACTTCATAACATGTCCAAAATATCTCGTAAAAATATAATAATAATATAACTATCTAAATTTACTCTCTACGCGTTATCACTTTCCTCTTGATGGTCGAAGGGTTTTACGACATGATAGTATGTTTGAAAACCAAGAGGGAAGAATTTATTATAGTTCTATAAGCGGAAAATGCAAAAGTATCAGCAACAACACGAAATGCTAATGTTAGTAAATCCAAGACACTTCAAACCCAATGCAAACCGAAATTAATACTATATTTATTATTTACACAAAAAAAGTTTGTGATATAAGAATAAAACAAAAAATTATTTACAAACACTTTGGAACACTATTATTTAACATCCACCAGACGATGTTCCTGAAAAATATGATAGATACTATGTCAATTTTAGTGTCTGTTGACCTCATAGTAATACAATATATTATACGTTTTGAAGTGTTCAGTTATAATAATTAGATCCGAAGGACGATATTCTGAGATAAGTCTTTACGAGGCTTCCGTCATTTATTTAGTATTGTTAAGTCATTTTTTTTTTATTGTTGTTGTTGTTGTATGTTTATATTACTATATGATTGCACTTAATTGTGTACGATTACATCCTGTATAACGTACTAAAATGAACCAAGAATAATCACACGGACAAGCACAACCGAATTATTTATCTCCACTCACATAATGTGGAGCGGTCACTCGTAATCGGCGAAATTTTTTTTGTTTAAAAAAATTATCTTATTTTTCAGCTTGTCAACGCGCAATGTTACGCGATACTTGTCAAATTGGATTATTTGTATGCATAGTTACGCAATTGTACACGATTATTACAGGTAAAAACCATGAATTAATATATTTCTCAATATTGTTAATTATTATTCAAAGTAATGAAATATCATAATATGTGCTTTATTATTTCTTTAAATTATTAAATAACATTTTATTATTTCAATCCAACTTCAATTTTAAGCCAGGAACGTATCAGTAGAGCACATTTTGAGAAAACGCATTTTTAGCGACTATGACAAAGTAGTAATCCCTAACACACGAGATAACTCTTTAAATGTGGACATGCAAATTACGATTAAAAGTGCCGAGCTGGTAAATATTATGTCAATATTTTTACGTGAAACTATGTGTTTAGCATTTAGATCAATCACCTCAATGGTATATGTACATTTTAAATATATTTTTTATAGGATTATGAAAAATCACAAATGATACTCAGCACTTGGTTAATAGCGGTAAGTGTTTGTTTTTATTTTATTTTTATTTTTTTAGATATCTAAAGTATTAAAATATTAATGGTTATTATATTTTAAGTAGCATCTTTTAATCGTTATTGGACATATTTTAGTAAAGTTTTACAAAATCGCTATCAAAAGTGAAAGATAATTTTTAGATATAAAATAAAATATGTTTAAATTACTATAACAATTAGTATAGGTACCTAACTATAATATAATTAAAATTAAACCCGTTGTATATATATTATAGATATTTATATTATAAATATATGTAACTGTTAAAGTATGAAATAAGTTATTTTATAAATTAACGTACTGTTTTAGTTAAAAGGCGCGTTTACACGGTGATGGTACTGTTGTATAATAATGCGACAGTTACTGTCACATGAGTATGAGCGTTTTCACGGTAATTATTCTCTTGTGCGATAGCTATGTAACGGTCTCGTTACATATAGACATATATTTCATATAGTATATATTTAGGTATGTAAATATTTATATTTGCTAACATAGACACTTAAGGGTGCTGGGCAATATATATATATATGCATATTCTCCCACGATATTTAATAACATTATAATTATTGTAAGGCCTATGGTCAATTTTATATTTTGTACGAGACTTCAGTTCTCTGCGAATATCATCCAGTGTAACACCCAAGACACCGTACAGCTACGACATGCTACTTATCACTATAAAACTAATCAAAAACTCTTTTTGTAAGTTATATTGTATTTGTATTTGATAAGCAATTATATTAATTAATAATTACTTTAATTAACATTGTGTTATAAAGATCAATTATAAATACCTTTCTCCCAAGCTACGGTTACAATTTATCCGAAAGGCCAAATACCTTCCCTGGATAGCTTATATTTAACAGGGTCATCCTCGACCACGTTACATATTGGTGGAGGCGCCGAAGCTTTTTAATTTGAAGCAATTTGATCATTTACGCAGTGTTAATTCTGGTTGTTATTAAAATTAGTTTTAAGATTCGCCTCTTGCAAGATGGGAATTTTTAAGACAAGAGTAGGCTAAACTGTGTACAGTGGAAAAGTGTAGGTTGATTGGAAAGTATATTAATGATAATATGAGATTTTAATATATGTATGCGAAAGGAAAAGTGTAGGCAATAGTAAAGAAATGAATAGGTCGCAGGATAATTAAAAAGTGATAATTTTGTTTTGAGACAAAGAGACTTATATGACACTTTATTATATTATTATATAAAAATGTTAGAAAAATAGTAAGTTGTTCTAAACAAAAAAAAAAACAAAAAGAGTTTATTAAGGATATTACGAGATAAAGTAATTCATATATTATATAATGATATAAATGGTATTGTAAGAATACAATTAATTATAAGGAAAGAGTTAGGACGCTATAGTATAAAATATATATCACATGATAATTATGAAAATTTAATTTTATAATACACAGATATGTTTTTGAGATATTAATATTATATAGGATATACCTTGATATCCACAAGCTACAATACGTTTAAGTGATTTGCGTATTAATTTTAATTAGCTATGTTATGATGTTATAATAAAAATAAAAAAACATTCTTACCGAAAAAGAAGAAACTACAATATAATGTACTTATACTTATATTCAATAATGACAAAAATTTTAAATTATTCTATTGACAGTAGTTGCTAGCTTATGATATCGACCAAGTAGCATTATAAAAATTGTGTCATTTTCTTAAATAATAATTAATTAACAATACTAATATTTTATCGTACAAATATTATACTGCAGAGATGGAATGACGATCGGTTGACTTGGGACCCAGACGATTATAAACAAGTGAATTCGATAGTGGTGGACCATCGTGAAATTTGGCACCCGGACATCATGGCGTACAACAAGTAGGTATCTATCTGATTTAGTAATGATTATTGTAAATCTCCTTCTGCAAAATATGCGAACCGTCGGTATTTTTTTAAGTTTTTTTTTAATGGATTTATATTATTTTCTACAGCATCGACGCCAACATGGAAGACGACCGGACGCAAGTCAACAGCATGTTGAACAATACCGGGCTGGTGGTTTGGGTGCAACCGGTGCAGTACAACGTGCACTGTTACACGGACACGACGCATTGGCCACATGACACGCAGACTGGAATCCTGAGACTTGGCTCGTGGATGTACCAGGGTAACGTTTTGAACTTGACCACCGACCACGACGACGAAGTATGTTAACGATACTGTAAGATAAAACAATTATAAATATGCCCTAAAGGATTGTGGGCTATCGTTCAAGATCTATGCGGAAATGAAGATTTTTACGTAGTCGTGACAGGGTTAAGGCACAGAATTTGGAAAATTATTATTGTTATTTATATTATTTTCAAATATTTTCTAATGATTTTGTATATAAAATGTATGTAATATATTAGTATATTACTATAATATACCTATTACCCAGTGGCAGCGCCAGAGTTTTATTCTAGGGCGAGTCAACTGAAGGTCGTAGTATTTAAGGGAGGGCTATAAGTCAAGATCTAAAAAAATTTTAGGCTGTATTGCTCTTTGCTACACCCGTCGGGAGAGGGCTTAATTTGTGCCATAAAACGTTTATAATGAACCGTTTTTAAGACAATAAAATATTATACTTATTATATTAATGATAATAACTCTAATCTATATTAACTCTTTTCATACAAGAAAATGGGCGCTAACAGGCGACGGAAGACACTGAAATAGTTATGGCTATAGTACAAAATTTAAATAACTCAGAAAAAGCTATTAAATATTATTCCAAGTATAAATAAAGTATAAAAAAATGATAATTTTTTTTTCGTCATCTTATATTTTATAATATAACAACACAATAATAATTTTAATGACCTTATAAGTTATAATAAATGTAGGGTGAGCCAGTGGGCGGGCCATTGCCCACCCTTGGCGCCGCCACTGCTACTACCTATAGTATTTTCTATTCTGTATCATGATTAACATTTCAAAAGACACAAACAATATCATCAGGACTACCTAACTTAATTCAATTTTTATTTTCAACAAATGTTTTTAAAATTAAATCGATTAAAATTATTGACCATTTTAATAATAATAATAATAATAACAATAGGTACATAAAAACATTTGTTTTTATAATTATTGAATTTATGTTTGTTGTTTTTTTCGACTGCAGGTCGAAGTGGTCAATTGGCATTCGGAATGGGACATAACCAATGTTTCTATGGAGAGGAACGTCAGGTATTATCCCTGTTGTCCCGGTGAACAGTACATTGACGTTACGTATAACATCACTATCAAACGAAGGGTCCATTCTTATCAGTCAGTAATTTACATCCCAGCGTTATGCAAGTGCAGTTACAATAATATTATTTTTTTATCATTTATTCTCGTAACTAATATAACATAATATACAATTAATCTATATTACCAACAATACTCGTATGCATGTAACATTTTCATACCACGAAATTATATAGGTAGCATAATATGTTTAAAAAATTTATTTTATTTTCGTTTTTAAATTACGACTGAATTCTGATAAAGGATTTTTTTCTTTATCGACCACGAAAATGATCGTATTTCCATCGATCCCAAAGAGATAATAAAATAATATTAAAATAAAAATTAGAATAAGATATTAACTTTGAATTTTATTTTGCTTCTCCTGAACAATTGACAAAATGGAGTTACTACCTTTTTCGTTAAATGTATCGATTTAATCATAATATATTGAAAGTTTATCACATATTTTTACATTTTACGGGATTATACTAATACTCATAGGTACTATTTTCATAAATATTTCGCTATTTAATGTTAATACCATCAAACTCGCTATATTTCAAATTATAAATTGTATCGTATTCTTCAGTTTAACGTGCATAACTAAATAAAAAATAGATGTATGATAAAATAATGTGTTATAAAAATAAATTATAGATTGTAATACTCAATAATATTATTTCCGCGTGCGCGTGCTCACGTGTAAAATGATTTTAAATAATAATATACCTACTAAACCTAATATACGATTATCGTTCACATAAGATAAAAATTATTATAATATTTCCAACTTTCTTTATTTTATATTCTATTACTACTAAGTGAGGCTGGGCATAAACAAGTTAAAAAAATTAAGTTATGTCAATTTTAATTATGTAATATAACGAATTAATTTTATTTAAGAATTTACTTTTAACTTAACAAGTTAACAACTATTCTAAAAATACCAATTTATTTTTCAATTAATTTTCTTTTTATTAAGTTAAGTTAAATCATATAATTTTAAAGGAAAGTGTTTTTAATTTTAGTTTTATTTGTAACAACAACAAAACAAATTTTACGTGCTAATAAAATATTAAATTATTAAATTATTAAAAATAATGATGTTAGAAATATCATTTCTCCAATAAATATAAAAAATTCCTAAATATCGAAATATTGATTAAATTAAGAGATCGACACGTAAAAATTATCATATAAATATACTCTTTAAAATGGCTATCTTCAAACTTTACATAACTTAAAAAATAAAGAGTTTATTTTTTTATGAGACATCTTTTTTAAATTTAATATAATTATAGTTTTGTTTTTTTTTAGTTTTAGATTTATGCTTTAATGTATCATTAAAATTTCTAATATAGGTTAGTATCAAGTATAGCATATTAAAATTAAAAACAACTTAAATAAAACACATTTTTTAAAAAATGTATAATTATTTCCACTTGGTTAAAATGATTATAAATATATAAGTGTAATAGTGATATTAAATTAATTAATATTTAAATGTATAAAAAGACAATAACTTTGTATACATATAATGAATTAATAAAATAATATATATAATAATAATTTCATTATATTGTATAATGTAATTTACGTTTTACTTCACTAGGTACCTATATAGTAACAGCAGTATATCTACCAATTTATATTTTAATGATCATATTAATTGTGAACGCAATAAAATACCTAAATGTCTAATCAAGAAATAATTTGATTTATTTAACGCATGAACGAAATATGGTATAAAATTGTACCTACATATGCTCAAACTTTCAAAAAAATCACGATAAGCGTGATAAGCCAATGATAAACGCAATAATTATTAATATTTCATATTTATGCACATGTTTAATTATAATTCGATAAATATCAAATAGGTGGTGGAACACATAATCAATTAATTTAATAAAACAAAATAACAAAACGAATTAAGTCTACAAGTTCAGCTGAATCGTATTTCCTTTGTATATTATAATATCCACCTTTCCATTACTATAATTACAATTAAAATTAATTTATTTAAGGATCTATTTACCTTCCTGTAAATACACATAAGTCATAATATTTTTGTTATGATAAATAATCAATAAATTGCACTCGAACTCGAAGGTTAGTAACGTTACAAAATTGATTAGGAATAATAACCTACACACAATTTAGGTACCTATACTGACAAATATTATGCTGACAGTAGTGAAAATAGATAGATGATATTATAATATTATATTGATATCTATTATATGTATTATATTATATATATTATATATATATATATATATATATATATATATACCTATATATTATAACTGCAGAGCTTGAATTGAAAAATAAAAAAAATGGGACTATGAGACTTTAAAAAGTAGTTTTCCTTGCAATGATTGAATCCTAATCAATCATGGTTTTGAAAAAATTAGAATGAGTACACAAAAAATTTTTTTTCAAAAAGAAGTCCTCTTTATATTTTAACCGCTTCATCTAGAAAAAAAATTCGCGTCACAACTGCTATCCTACCTACGTGTAAAACGAAAAATCAAAACAGATATACCTAATATAAATAATCTCAAGCATTATCCCTTATGTTCTAAAACCCTTATCCTTATATTGTATAAGGGATAATGCTTGAGACCGGTGTAACACAACTGTGAAACTTAGGTTTTAATTTTTATTTGCATATGTAATCATTCTACTGCGTAGAAACCGAATTTACTCAATTGTGAGGGTTATGTTTATCTTTAGATTAAAAAAAAATTTTACATTATCAGATCAAATACATCTACTCAACACGTGCGTTGGTTTTTACTATTTTATCATTATAATATGATATCTATATTATCTTCGTATGTTTTTCGAATATCGAACATCTTTTTATTTTGTTTTAATTTAAATGTTTTTAGTGCTTTACATATTATAAAATACGTAAAATATATTTCGGTAAATATTATTTACTGTAAAAACTTCAGTATCACATTTTTGAGCCTCGTGTTTAAACGCTTATTATTTTTAGATTTAGAATATCGTTAAAAGACGAAGAAATTCCATGGCATAAAGCATAATATATTTTAGGTACCTATGTAGTATACTGAGTATAGACCAGAGATCGACAGACAACAAGTAATTTTTATTGAAGTCCGGATAATAAAAATAATAAAATTTGACTCCATAATATCAATGATATAATTTTGTACTCAAAACATAATAATATAAAAACTTTAGGATATTTACTAATTACCTATTATTCATTAAAATATAGTTTTAAAAATAACAATATATATCTAGAGATGTTTATTGTAATAAAAATAATTTGAAGTCAATACATTTAATAAATATAATATTACATTAATGTAAAATGCTGACCGTTCTATGTTTTGCCTTTCGAGGTCCGCAATCTTCATTACAAGTATATTACTACTTGACAATAGACATAAGCGTAACTAGAATTTTAAGCTAGGGGAAGCTTGATTAGAGTTTTAGCGAAATTGATGAATTATAATTAATTTTGGAATACATTTTTGGTGTGCTAAAATTCATAATTTTGAGAGAGGAAGGGTCAAACTCCCTAATTCGCCACTAGTTACGTCTATGGTAATAGATAGGTATACCGATGTAGATTTAATTTGAAATATCTATACTAAGAGAATTACAGATGTGTCTTAAATATAGACTTGTAAGTTGCAACTAATTACCTATTAATATAATATACCTAATCACAAAAATTTTCTGAAATAATTGACTTTTTTTCATACTCTCATTTTAAATTGTGATATTTGTTTTTTCCACAGGCAGTGCGTCATTCAATTTAATAACATTTTGGCTCCCGTACACTGACAGTAGTTATTATTGTAAATTGTTCGCGAACCTGTTCAACGCGCTGTTCATTTCTCTAACTATTTTTACAGTGTACTTAAAAGTACCGATTGTAACTTCCACCGTTCCGTTGGTTGGTACGTAGGTATAATAATATAATATAATTTAGTATAATAAACCTATGAAATAAGTACCTATAATCATAGTCGTGCTCAAAAAAGGGTTTCATATGTTATATTTTTAATGGGGTTTGAACCCCATCACCATAGAAATAACAATGACGTCATAAAATACTTGCATTTTATAATATAGTGGTCTAGAAAATTGATAATTTTCTCGAAAAACTATTGTCAATGTTGGTTCAACCCTTCTCCACGTAGAAAAATCCTGAGTACGCCTCTGAGTATAAAAGGTATATCATTGGTCTTTATAATTAGCGAAAATATAACAAAAAATAATATAAAAACAATTTATAACCTTATAGGTATATTAAACAAATAGGTATAATTCGTTTCTTATGCATTTATACCTAGATATTCTTTATTTATAAAATATTGTGTTCATTGTATTTTCGTTTGTTTTTAGTCGTTTACTACACTTACAGTTTGGGACTGATCGCCATAACTACGGTAATGTCCATAGCCGTAAAAAGCATGTCATCAGTGAACAAACCATTGCCATACCGAGTTACGCAATTCCTTCATTCCGATTACTTGGCGTACTTGGGAATCGAAATAAACGTATGAAATATAATAATTATATTTACAAAAATTAGAGTACCTACATATAAGTTCGCATATATACATTTTTATTCTGTTCAATTTATCAATGAAATTTGATCCTAGAATGATTATACCTAATAATAATTTGTCTTATTCTTCTCTTCCTCGTCATTAACTCCGTTTATTTTCTCAAGACTCGCTCTAACTAGCACAATATTGTCTGCACTAACATATTATTGTTTCACCCTAAATGCATTATTTTCACCGAGAGAAAGCTTCGATTCAGCGCATGTAGAAAGACCATCGAACGACTGACGAGAACTCATTTTCCTCTCCGAACCCAATTAATCCGGTGACAATAGAAACGTGTTAAATGTCAATAGTTTTACCCAATATATTATTAACTATTAAATGTGTCTAATGATAACAGTACCGTGCTAATTATTATTTACACCCAACTCATAAGCGTAAGTATAACTAGGGGAGGGATGAAAATTACTCATAGCCCCTTAAAATAACAAAACAATTCTAATTTTTTTCTAAAGAAATTATAATGTCGGTATAGCCTCCCTTAAATTTTAGTATTATTTGCGGCACTCCTCATAGGTGGAACTGAAACACATTTTCTGAACCAGCTACAGGCTCTTTAATATTTACATTACTAAAATCTTAAATCTAATAAAACTTTTACATGCTCATATATATATATATATATATATATCTTATATACATCAACATTTTACTGAATTAAGTAACTTAATAAATTCGACATTACCTGTCATATTATTATGTATGTTAATATTTTAATATAACATTTTTTGAAAATTACCTTATGTTTATAAAATAAAAATTATATTTTTTATAAAAGTGGATTGTATATATCACATATATATTATATATATATATATATATATATATATAGTTTTTGTTATAAGTTTTTACTTTTGTGTTATTTTCTCTTTAAAAATTTAGGATGGCTAATTAACTTTTTTTTGGAGAGAGGCTAAGTCCCTTAAGATACCCTCTATTTCCGCCTATAGCCCTGGGCCAATCATATTTGGCGCCCCTACTACATATGACCAGTGTCACCAGAAATATTTTTGAAAATTATAAAAAATATTATTAATGGTTTTAAATATAATATTTTTTTATATTTCTTAAATCTTTTGTGCATTTCATGATTATTATGTAGGTATTTCTACCTATATTTGAATAGAAATAAGGGTACATTTTTTTTTTCTATTTGACTATTTCTGTTTTACTTAAAAAAATATGTTTTCGGTTTTTTTTTTTTTTAGAAGGGATGAGGCAGCGAAATTGTGCCCCTCATGTGGAAGGGACTTTAATTTTCCCCTTCTTTTATGTTGAACACTATTACACTAATAAAAATGCACATAGCACACAATATAGTATACGATTCTTAGGTGGGGTCTACCTTTATCGTTCACCCAACAGGTTCGGAAAAATCAAAAAAATAGCCACCAATGTCTATAATAATATATTAATATTATTATATTAATCTTTTCCCCACATGTAAAATAGTTAATATAGTGATTAGTGGATAACAAAAAAATATAAAATCAAGGCTGGATTTAGGTTTTTGCGTTCGTAGACTACTAGACTATAATAATTATGACGCCTATATTATAATATATTTAAATTGTAAACCATTGAAGTTCTTACTTGGGGCGCCCATATAAATAACATTAGGTTAAACATTTAATTTTTGATAAATTTTTATTTATGATAAAAATTCATCTATCGGACGAAGCATACGCGTCTACAATTTATATTCATTTCAAATGTTTTGTCTTAAAGTTAATAATATAAATGACACTGTCTTTTTTTACCGTCCACAAGGCTGTAGGCTACAATATAATCCAAGTGGTGATATGCCTCTTGTATAATATAATAAAAAATGTATCTTCTAATCAGCGTCCCAAAAATTTTTAGCGCATTAGGGCACTTGCCCCTTTTGCATCCCCCCGTTAGCAAAGCTCTGAGTGAAAAGTATCTAAGTAATTTGATGAATAATAAAATATTAAAATATCAAAATTAAACTTTTTAATCATTATTGTTACAGGACTCAACGGTCGACTGTCATATGCTTTGTGAGTCCGAAGATACGAATGCACAAACAGCCGATACAGATGAGAGACTAAAATTTGCCAAATTAATCGATAGAATATGTTTCGTTGTATTTGCGGTGGTCTATTTGATATTTCTTTTACGATTAATGCCATAGATAATGATGCATAATATATAAAATAATGTACCTATGACAAAATCACTTCAGTTGTCATGAGAAAACCTGATTCATAACACAGTTATACCTAATAAATACATTTTATTATATTTTACAGTTATTTTAGAATATAAAATTATATTATAAATAATAATAATATTGTAATACAAACGTTTCCAGTCTCGGTGTTGGGAGTGTACAATATTAGTAATAATTACTCATCACATAAGACCTCATTAGCAATAAGTAATATGTAAACTATAAATTTTTTATTATAGGGAGTCTTAAATAAAACATTTGCATAGCAACAAAGTCTAACCTCCCAAGTTGTAACGACACCACTGTATCTATTTTTTTCACGTATAATTCATCGTGATTTTAATGGTATTACCTAGTAAAAAAATACACTCTACATAAAACCATAAAGTGTAGGTTAAGATAATTGATTATAGATTATTTGAATTAATGTTGTAATATGTAACAGACTTCACTACCTATTCAGAAAGAAAATACAATTTTTCTTTAACTCGGTTGCAAGTTTTATTATGTATGGAACTAATAACAGATCTCCATTTGTATGAATAATAAAATTGGTGGAAAAAATAATCATCGGACATTAATTGCTTTAATAACCGGACATGTATATATATAAACAACAGTACTGATAATAATAAAACATTAAATGCAATAGCGATTCTACTAAAATATGAAACATTAAAAACAATTATTACTTATCAGTTATCAAATAAATATCAATAAATTTATCAAAATAACTAAAATTGTATATACCTAAGTGCAGTTATATAAATGTTCAAACTTCAAATAGGTCATATTATAAACTCATTACTCAGTACTCAAGATTGTTCTACTCACTTTTACATAATTTTAATCTATTATCTTGCATTTCATGACAATAATTGCATCTTTTAATCATAATTAATAATTAGTATTGAAATTATATTACAATGTTAAACATTAATATTATTTTATCAATTTTGTAAATTAGCATGTCTATCAGCTTTGATTTGTACAAATATTACAATTTGCAAGACATACACATACGAGCTCAATTATGTATTATTTTTGCACAATATATTATTTAAATAAAAACCAACAAACATAAAATGATGCATCTTAAATGTTATATAATAATTTATAATACTTTGAGTTTATAAATTGTTAATAAAAATATACAATAGCTATTGAGAAAAAAAAATGTTGCCCTCCATATAATAAACGATAAAATTAATTATTTTACACGATATATAATATAAATAGGATCAAATAAAATATTAATTTTGCTATCTATGTTTTTTATTTTTTTGCATTTTGTTGGGACCAGATGTACTTTGTTGTTCCACAATCACAGAACCGTTGACAATATCTTCCCGATCCACACTTTTGTCGATTGTATTTTGAGCTTCTAAGAAAAACATAAGATCGCGGACTTGTTCTTTTAATTCATTGATTTCCTGTAACACAATTAAATAAATATAACTGTTAATCAAAATTAATATAAGCATATTAATTAAAACTAATAAAAAACAAGAAACTAGCGTTTAGCGCCATAATATAAAATTTAGTTTTGCATATAACACCATGTAGAGTTTATTGGCCCTTCAATATAATTTGTCTTATTTATTAACTATTATTATTATTAACTATTCATAACTATTCATGACGAATCTAATGACCCTGCATGGCGTTTAACCTGTTAATGCTAAGCCCGAACTGAGCTATTAAAAGTTAAAAATCCATAATAATAGGCAAAAATTTGTAATAAGTTAAATTTCCAAACCGAACACTTAGTTAGGTTAGGTTAGGTCAAGTTAGCTAACCTAACCTAACCAGCTCAGTTTGAATTTCGAACAGTTTGTCATACCACTACAAAAATCCCATTAAAAATGTCCTTATTTTAGTAATAATTGTTTAAAATAAAATTTAACATAATATATTTGTACCTCACTGAAAATAACTACATTTTAATTGAGTAAAAAATAGGTTATAATAAAATATTTACTAATTTGAGCCTATATTATAAATATACTAATGTATTGTGTTAAAATAATATTTTAACATTTAAATTAGAAAAATTAATTTTTTTTTTACTTGATCTTTAGAAGTTTTATAATTGCTGAAATCTTTTTCCAAATTCGAAAATTTCAAATGCCATTCACTTTGATTTTTCTGTAAAGCTATATTAATTTGACATTCTTCATCTAGTTTCATTTTTGTTTGTTCCAATTTAATTGTTAAATTATGAATCTAAATATTACAATAATATGTATAATATATGTTATTTTAAATATTAAAATTATAATCTTAATATAAATATATTATCAAAATTATTAACAATAAATTAATTTGAAAATTTCATAAACCTTTTTATCCAAAACTGTTTTTTCTTTTATCATTGTATTTACACGCTCTAAGAGTTTTTGGTTTTCTTCTATCTTCTGCTCTAGTATACTATTATCTTTAGAAGTACCACTAATAGTTTTCTGTAATTTTTCATTTTCTTCAAGTGCTGCTTTAGCCTTATCTTTAATATTATTTATCTAAATAAATTCAAACAAAAACATTGAAATAATATAATAAATATTTGTTGCAATAAAAAATAATTATATTTTTTTTTTATTTAAGTAATTTTTGTTAACAATTTGTATTTATAATACTATAATTCTTTAAATTAAAAATCAGTTACATATATATCCACAACATAAATGTTAAAATTAATTTTAATTTTAAAAACTTATCTCATCTTAATCATTATGTTAGATTTAAATTTAAATATTTATTTACATCAACAAATGTATTTTCTTCAAAATTTTTCATTTGATTTTCAAAATATTTTCTTTGTGATTCTAATTGAGTGGTTAAAAGGTATGTATATTCAAGTTGTACTGATTCAATCTTTTGATCTGTATCCTATAACATATTTTACCAAATTTAGAACATTGCATATTCAATTTAATTTTAATATAAAGTTATTGTTTTAAAATGATTATGATATGTATGTAAATATAAACTTTACATCAAGTTTTCCAGGAGAGCTTCCTTCGACTAATTTTCCATCTCCTTTGTTTTGAACCAAACGATGTACAAAATTGTCACCAACATAATCCCACACACGATTACTTCCCAAATTCATAGAATAACAATGAGACGTTTCTAAATAATGACTGAAAAATATTTGATTAAAACTTCAATTTATAATTTAGTTATAAATTCTAATGATTACTTATAAGCATGGCCTTGAACATAACGACCACATCCAACATAACCACAAATCAAACATATCCACAGAGATTCAGAAGAATAGCATTCTTGACATTGGTTGTCTGGAATTGTTTCAGGTGTTTGAATGTACCGACATACTGGACAACTGAAATGCAAACCAAATATATTTTGATATCATAAATAAAATATATTATTTAATTAAATTACCTAGTATCGCCCCATTTGGTCAAGCAATTTCCATGAAAAGAATGATTACAAAGTATAGTCAAAATACCATCTACAGATTCATCCATGCGCTCTAAACAAACAGTGCATACAGGAAGTTCAGTATGCTGAGTTGGTGGAGCACTACATCCTGGTTCATATTCTTTAATCGCTTCAACTTTGGATACAAAAACCAAAT
The DNA here is from genome assembly GCA_013282895.1 of Eriosoma lanigerum. Taxonomy (NCBI): domain Eukaryota; kingdom Metazoa; phylum Arthropoda; class Insecta; order Hemiptera; family Aphididae; genus Eriosoma; species Eriosoma lanigerum. Next base: position 16,186,146 of record CM023358.1, read on the forward strand.
TACAACAACAATCTGGTTCTAAGGAATTGAACGGCATGCCATTGAATGAATGAAAGAAATCCATTGTTGCTTCCTGTTAGTAATATTATAACCAACTAAATCAGTTACAGTTTGATATGTGTTTACTATTGGTACTTCCCAGATTGATAAAAATTGGGGAAATTTAGCAATATTTATATCCATTAATACGTAAATGTGAATTTTATGTAATTATAAGTAAAACAGCTCAAAAATAAAAACTAAATACCAAAAAAATTTTTTAAATATTGTATAAACTAACTTGAGTTCTAAATGAAATAAGAGTCATGTATTGATTAAGAGATGCAGCATCTCTAATGATTCGTATATGATGAATGTTTTCTTGACACGCTGCTATGAAAGTAAGTAAGTCATGGCAATTCATGTTTGATGGAACAGACAAAATACAAATCATTTGACTACGACTACTTGCATTGTCCACTGGTGTCAATTTGCTAAAAAAAATAATTACTGAATAAATATAATTACAATATTATTTACAATATTTTTATTAAAATTAAAAATATTATTAAACTGAATAACCAAGTAAAAATGTATAATTTCTTACTTTTCTTTATAAACATGTAAAACACCTTTTGTAACTTCAACAAATGGATTCCCGGATATAAAATTTATTTGTTCTGCAGCATTCAGTGCAATTTCACCATGATTACGTTTACTTTTTTTTTTTTTTTTTAATCCCTTAGAATTTAAAGTTTTAGAATTTGATTTTTCAAGAAATTCTATTTTTTTTGAATTATCATTGATTATTGGTTCAACAGGTGTTGTACCATCAACACGACCATATGTCTCAACAGTTAGTTCTCTGGATTTACGACGTCCTCGACAAGACATGATTTTTCGTCTATCTAATATTTCATAACATTACATTATTTTAATTAATAATATCATTATATAAAAATGTTTTTATATTATTTTATTTAATTGTGTAAACACTTTGTTAAAATTTGCTAAGAAAATCTTTATAGTCAATGTTTTTAGAATAAACCATGGCTTACAACAATGTTGTAAATAAAACGCAAAATAAATAGGAACAAAATACAATAAGGTTTACCTTACCTGATTTGTTGATTAGTTATATAAATTAAATATAAAATGTAAGTGCTATATTTTATAATGTAATATATTTTATATTATCAACACTTTTAAACAATTTAACTCGATTATAACATACACCTATAATTAGTCGTAAGCCTATATAATTTGTATTGGGTCTATGTTTCACACCGTTCATACATACCCCAACTGGTTAAAGTTTGCTGTTGTGCTTCGTCCGATCTTGTTACGTCTTCAGTCAGTTCAAATCTCAGCACGCAAAGAGACACGGACATTGCATAACAAACTCAATTTTATATTCATGCGATCGTCCCAACAAATGTTGGATATTGAACAATATTCTAACTATGATATCTTTATGAATACAACTCTTATTTTCACTTCTAAACAAATTGTACCTGTGAATTGTGACGAACTGGCGAACTATTAATTAATTATTACCGAGTTACACTTTCTGAATATTGTGAAATAAAAACTTCTACATTTTCTAAATCGTAACTTGTTATCTATTAAGATTCTACTATTCTATAGTTTGTTTTGTACCTAAATTTCATAATATTATAATATTCATAGATTAATTAATATATTTATCATTGTTTGTATTTAATCTGTGGTAATATTATATTTTATTGCATTCATCGTTTGTAAGCGCTAGTGGTATCGAACCACCAGCTGACTGCCTCAGCACCATAAATTAAGATAGTATGGATGACCAACAAGCTATAGAAAACCTATTAAACTTCGACCGTAGAAACGATTCAAAATAACAGCTGATATGCGTGGAAAATCAATGTTAGTGCTTCTAGTGTTACATAGTGTCTCCATTCTGCAGCATAAATAGTAATTAAACAACTGCGAATTTATTTCTCACTTTTTTTCATTTGAAAATGACACTAATTTGTATTTATGAAAAAATTTTCACGTTGCACATGCTGATCTGTTGTTTGTTATTTAATATTTACTAACTGGTATCATACCATAATGACTTAAGAACTACTCAGCGGACATCGCCTTTAAATGATTTGCTGTTACTGTTCTCAGAAAAAGATATTATCCATGAAATAGAAATAGATATGATTGCTATAGAATGGTCTATTTCAGACAAAAAGAATTAATATTAGCATTGATTATAGAATAGTCTAGATATAAGTAATTGTCTACATTTATGTTTTTGTGAAATCATTAATAAATGTTGTATAAAATTTAAAATGTATTGCCCTAAAAATATTGTTTCTACAAAGATGTTTTTTTTTTTTTGTTTTATGTATGAAAACCATTTTTCGGGTAGAAATAATGGTCCGATTACCACAAATAGGGTACCTTTTCTATACTGAATTTCATTTAGTTGGTACTTTATTTGGCTCATTTTTTGAATTTCGTAAAAGTTTTTTCTTCATAAGCGGAAAATCGGATTTTAAATTTTTTAATTTCTTTATTATTAATTGAGTTTTGATCGTAGGGACTTGAAATTTTTTTTCGAGTACTAACATAGGTAATATTTACGGTTAGTAAAATTTTGGAATGGATTGGTTAATTTTTTGGCTAAATATAGAACTATGAACTTTTTTCCAAAAATGTTCAATATTTCCTACAATTTTTGGTTTATCGATTTGATTATTTTATCAAAGTCTAATCATATACTATTTAATCATTTTACAAAATATTTTGAAAATTGTGACTGACAATTTTTATCATGAATGATAACTATTTGAATATTGATTGAACGGATTTGAAATTTATTTTACATATTTATATATGTAAATTACACTCTTGGTAAATTTTGGAATGGATTATTAGTATAATAAATTGAGATTCACTCAGAATCATATTTTCTAATGCAATATCATTGTATTCATTGTATCATTAAAAAAATTAACACTAATATTATAATCAATTTAAATTTACAAATATATATAAAATACATAAGGTTCATTTTTTTTTCATAATTTAATTGATCGGTGTTCTACCTTTTAATTACTATATTATTACTAACAAAAGATAAATGTAGAAACAATAAATTTAATATTCACTGTAAAAGTTTAATTTTACCAATATAGGATATTACAAACGTGAGTAAACATGTGGACCACATATGTAATTATAATTTTTCACATTTGTTTTAACTTTATTAGGTACTAATTTAAAATGTACATACATTTAGTTTTATATATATTGAAAAATAAATTTATTTTTATTTTCTTACTTAAATTGTTCAAATTGAATAACACTTAAAAATTAAATGGATATATAAAGATATAATTTTAGAAACATATAAAAATATATAATTCAAATATAAACTAATACTTATTTTTTATAATGACTGACCTACATAGATACACTAACTAAAAATAATAATAATCTAATAATTAATATAATGTATAAATGTATAAATTACAATTATGTAATTGTTAAGTTGAGGATATTGATATAAAATTGAATTTATCAATGTTTTTCATCAAGTTGCTTTTGAAGTAATTCAATTTTTTGTTTACGATGATGCAACATTTTTTTCATCATCTGATTATCATTCTCTAATTTTAAGATTTTTTCAGTCATACTCTTATGACCAGCAATCTGAAAAAAATAGTCACATTAAATTTAAATATATATTCATAAATTAATTGGAAATAATAAGTAATATTGATTAACATAGTAATGAAATAAATTATTTGAGAAATTTAAGAATTTAACATATGATTTATTAAAAGATAGTAACTTTGAGAAAATCGCGAAACAAATCATTAAGTGTAAAGCTTCTAGATTTTTTTATATAATTAAAGGATAGAATTTGTTTTATAAGGCAGTAACAAGCTCTACAATTTTGTATTGATCAGAATACTGAGCAGTAGAGAAGAAAACAGGAATAGAGTACAAGTTTAACAGAGATGAGAATGGTAGAAGACTGTGAAGTAACTAAATAGCACTAACTATGAGAGAACATATTGAGACAGAATGTAATAATAGTAATTGTTTATTTAAAATAGTTGGGATACGAAAAGAAAATTACTACTGTTTAATGGTATAAAAATGTGTAAACATTTAAAACTTACCATTGCACTACTCACTATACTTTGTTCATCAATAGTCTGAATGCATTGATCAGCCTTTCTTACATTTGTAATTTCTTTTAAACGTCTTATGTCTCTGCGTAACATATGATTCTACATAGCAAAATAATATTATTAATTATTATAAATCAACTATTAAAATGTCATCAAAGTGTAATTAATACAAATAAGAAGACATTATATAATAAATTTAATATATAAACATTTATCTGCTTGATGTACATTATTGAAATATTAAATACGAATATACAATTTAAATTAATGTAAATATTAAGATTTAGTCTTATTATATTAAAATACACATTACACATTTAAAATATTAAAACTATATAATTTATTACTTTACCTCATCTCTAGCTCTTTTAAATACATGCTCCAATTCATGATTCTTTTTTTTAAGTTCATCACTATTGGTTTTGGAAAATAGCTCTAATGTAGAAATTTTAGCATTCTTATCAACAATACATCTGTTTAGTTGCTGAATGTCTTCTTTTAATGACTTTTCTAAACTTCTTGCTGTTTCTGTAAAATATTAAATTTTGTTTACATGCATATATATTTTTGTATTAGAGACTTATATAGTTACCTGATAATTTATTATATTCATTTAGAAGTTCTAGGTTCTTAGTCTGAACTTCTTTCAGTTCTGATTTTAACTGCTTTATTTCTTTGTCATGTTGTACAATTAGTTGACCTTTTTCTTTTCTCAGTTGGTAAATATTTTGCTCATAATTACATATTTCATCATTTAATTTCTTAACATCATCATTGATAGTATTAAATTGTTCACTTTTACTCTTCAAAAAGTCCCTTTCTTCCATTAATAATTCAATTTTTTGTTTCAATTCATCTTCTTTGGTTAAATATTCTATTATATTATCATCTTTATTCTTTATTTCAATCAACATTGACTCACATTCATTATCCAAGTTTTTATTAGTATATTTAAGTTCTTCGATTTCATCATTCAAGTCTTTACATGTGATTATTAATGAACTCACATTTTCATAGATAGTAGATAATGTACAAGTACATTTTAGTATTTTACCCAATTTCTCAGTCATACAATTAACTTTTATTAAATCATTATCATTCGTTTCGCATTTCAATTTGTAATTATTAATTTGATCATCCTTTAATTTTAATGTTTCATAACAACTTTCCAATTGTTTTTCATATGAAATGATTTTCAACTTGTAATCTTCAATTTCATGAATATATTTTAAAGACTGTGTGTCAGCATCTTCAAATTGTTTAATTTTAACTTTTAATTCTTTCTCTAAGTTTTCAAGTTTGTTTATATCAGAACTGTAAGTTTTGAGAGTATTATGTTGAATTTTTAATAAATTTGCAGAATTCTCTTCAATAAGTTGATTGTAATTTTTAGTAACTTCTTTAAGCAACTTTTCTGTGCAGTATATCTTTTGTGTTTTTTCATTTAACTCCAACTGAAGTTCATCAATTTTCTTTTCATGAATGTCTTTCATTTCATCTTTTTGGAGACTATTCTTTTCAATCAATATTTCATATTCCTTTGACTTTAATTGAACTTTATCAATTAAGTTTTTAATATCTTCATCTTTTTTATCAATAATATCTTTTAGACAAATACATTCAGATTGAATTTTTTCTATTTGACCTTCCAGATTAGAACGACTATATCTTTGAGCTTTGTACATACTCAATGATTCATTGTATTTTTTGGTTAGGTCTTCAAGTTTTTCTTTGAGATCTTGTATAGACTGCTCTGAACTATTTTTAAATGCTTCAAACTCATTTGACAATGCTAGGTAATTTTGCTCACTTGTCTTGCTAATTTGAGTTTTTAATTCTTGAAGCTCAGACAAATAATCAAAGGATTGACTTTCTGCTTCTAACACTTTTTCTGTCAATTCTCTGATTTCAATTTCTCTGATAGGGAAATTGTCTTTTTGAGATTTGAGATTTTCAAGTTCTAAACTTAACTTTTCATTATCATTTTCAACTTGTTCTTGCCATTCTTTTCCCTTTTTAATGTCTTCTTCATATTGTTTAATTTGATCTATATATTGTTGTTTGATTTTATTGTGGTCATTAACCAAGTCTGTTATTATTTGCTGTTCTTTAATCATTATAAGGTTGACAAATATGTCCAATAGATTTGATAAATTATGCTGATTAAGATTTCCAGTAGTTTTTCCAGGTTCAAGAAGATTAATTTCATTCACTAAATTCTTTTTACCATTTCTTAACTCTGAATCAATATCAAAGCTATAGTGAATTTGTTCATTTGTAGCCTGATTATGCTCTTCAAGTTTAATATATTGTTTTTTAACTAAATTTAACTCATTATTTAAATTGTCAACCAATAATATTTTTTCTTTTAAATCATTTTCTTTTAATGTTATGCTATTAATCAAATTATAATTCTCTTCAGATAGATTTTTAATTTTATCTTGAAGTTCATTTATATTAATTCCATTGTCAATTTCAATTTTTTGTGATGATAATGCTACTAAATCTATTTTATCTTCTAGTATCTTATTCAAATTATCAATTTTAGAAATAATTTCATTATCAGAATTCTCATTTAAAACATCATCTTCAACTGGCATAACTTTTGTTCTAAACAATTTTTGATTTCCCGATATCAAAGCAGAATTTAGTTCAGTAAGTTTTAATTTAATATCGTGTACACAATCCATAAAAGAATCAAATAACTGATTTCTAAAATCACAACCTCCTGAATTATTTTTATTCAAATTACCATTAATTTTATATTCATTATTAAGTAAATCTCTTTCTACACATTTGGCTTTATTACATACATTTTTTAATTCTCCCTGCATATTATATAATTCATGTTCAATATTTTCAATAGTATATCCAGCATTTAATAAGTCATGTTCAGCGTCATTCAAACAATGTTCCAAGTTTTCTTTAACAGAATTTGCATTCTTTATTTCAATTTCTAAAACATTTATAGTTAACAACAAATCTTCTGATCTTTTTTCACTATGATCCAATTCTCTGGTGATATTGATAAGTTTTTCTTGAAGTTCATTTAAATTACCCTCAAGTTTTAATTTTTCTTCCAGTAAAGTTTTTTCACATTCAGTTTTTTTTACTAATTCTGATTTCATTGAATCAAATTCTTCATTCAAATCTACTAAAACATTATCTTCAAAATCATTGACTCTGATCTGAAAAGAATCATTACGCATAAACAAAAATTCAACATTTTTCTTATACTCTTCCAGTGCAATGCTCTTGGATTTGATATCATTAAGTAAGATTTTTTCAGATTCCTCTTTGCTTGATAATATTAATTTAAGTTGTTCAACTGTTTTAAGAGTTTCATCATATTCACGAGTTTTTATCATATATTCTTCTTCCAATTTATCATAGTCTTGCTGTAAACTAGATTCAACTAATTGTTTTTGCAAATCGTTTAGTTCTGTAGATTTACATAAAATGTCTTCCCTCAAATTAGATTCTGTGTCCATTTGATATTTTAATATTAATTCAATGTCACAAGATAGAGCATTAAATTCCTTATATAATTTTTGATAATTTAATATTTGCTGTTGTATTGTATTTTCCAAATGTACTTTTGTTTCGTCATGAAGTTTTGATATTTCCAAAAACTTTTTGTTTGCCAGATCAAAATCTCCTTGAATTAATTTTTTTTCATTCATATGTTCATTGTTAAGTTGATCAACAAGTAAATTATTAGATTCACACTTAATATTAAGAAAGTTGACTGTTGATTTTACTTCATAGATCAAGCTCATAGCATTTTCCAATTCTACATTAATAAATTGTAATTCATCTTTTAAAACTTCTTCTTTGTTTGACTTTTCATCCAATTCAAACTTTAGATGATTTATAACTTCATTTAATTCATCTAGTTTTTTCAAATTGCATTTAGTTTCTTTTAATTTACTATTTTCTAAATCTTTTATAAGTCTAGAATTCTCATATTTAATATTTTCAATTTCGTTGATTAGTTTTTCAGTATTAGTAGCATTAGAATCCATTTTTTTTTTCATTTCTTCTATTGTTAATTGTAACATGGTTACTTGTGTAAGTATATTTTCTAACTCTTTAGTTTTTGCTAGTAATTCTTCGTTAGTTTTATTTATAAAAATGTCTTTTTCTTCTAATTTTATTTTAAACTCAGATTCTATATGATTAAGTCTATTAATTTGTTCTAAATTATTACTTTCTTCAGCAAGTTTTGATTTTATGTTTTCAACTTCAATTATCAAATTTGATTTTTCAGATTTTACAGAATCAAGCATAGAATTTAATTTTTCAACTTCAGACTCAAATAATTCAACCTTAATTTTCATTTCTTTTAACTCTTCAATCAAATTTTGTATATTATTTGTTTTTATAACTAATTCATCTTGTAATTTATCTTCAATTTTTTTATGTTGTTCCATGTTATAGACATTTGACTGGTAACATTTTTCTAAATCGTTATACTTATTCAATAATTCTAAGTTTATCTCTTTCAGTTCCACTACCATATTAGATTTATCAAGAAAATTTGAATTAACAGTTTGTAGTTCAATACTTAATTGATTTACTAAAACAGCATTTGATTCATTTTTTAACTCATTATTATTAATGACCGATTGAAATTCATGTAGTTTAATAAGCACATCATTTAATTCTACAGATTTAAGATTCAATTCTTCTTTAATTGACTTTTCAACTTTATTTTGATTTTCTACTAATGATTCCAGATTAGCATTTAATACATTCAATTGTTGAATTTGTAATTGAAAATCACTTTTGATTGTATTGCAAATAATAAGTTCATCTTGAAGATTAATAATGATTGATCGATAAGTCTTTACTTGTTCAACTATTTCAATACATTCAAATGTTAATTTATCTAATGCTTTTATATTTAATTTTAAAAATATGTTTTCTTCTACAGCATTGGAGAGTTCTATTTTAAGTTTTTCTACATCAGTATTCGATTTTACTTCCATAGAACAAATACATTGAAGAATATTATCAAGATTATCAAATACAAATGATTTTATTTCAAAGAGCTTGCTATTTGATGCAGACAGTTCTCTTTTTATGGTTATATTTTCGTTTGAAAGTTGTTTAATCTTATTTGTGTTTTGTTCGAAATATGTAACGGCAAATTCAATTAAATAATTTATATCAGAATTATCAACATCAATCTCCGAACTAGCACTAAAATCATTGATAACAGATCTAATATTTGCTTCTATTAAATTTAATTCTGATCTTAACTTATCATTTTCTATTTTTATATTATTCATGTGATTAGTAAAATCAATTGAAATTAATTTTAAATTATTATTTTCATCCATTAAATTTTGATTATCTTGTTGCAATTTTTCTAGAGTATTATGAGTGTGTTTTAAAAGTTGATCCAGTTCTTCAATTTCATTATATCTCAGAGTAAAATATCCTTCCTCAGCTAAATATTTAATAGCCCAAGGTATAGTTTTAACTTCAACTACATGATTTTGAAGTTGAGTTAACTCGTTTAAAAGCAAACAATGTTTGGACAATTCTATTTTTAATTGATTATCTTTGTTTAATAACTGTGTTTTCAATGTCTCTATTTCATCAATATATGTACTATTTAATTTACTCATTTCTTTCACTTTTATTTCAAATCTTTTAATCTCTTCTTGTTTTTCCATTATAAAAGTATCACTTGATATGTATTTTTTCAATTGTTCTTCTTTAACATTTAACTCATCTCTTGTTTCCTATTTATAATAAAAATAATATAACACAAACATTATTAATAATGATTACACATTTTTTTATTATTATTATTAGAGTACTTACTTTAATCGTAGTAAGTAGTTCAGTTTCTCTTTTTTCATATTTTTGTTTTTGTACTTCCATAATAACTTCAAAATCACGTTTCTCATTTTGAACTAATTCAACTGAACGTTTAAGTGTTTCAATTATTTTAGCAGACTCATTTTTTTCTCTTTGTAGATCATCAACTTGGTTTCTTAAATTACTTAAATCTTTTAGTTGTTCATTCTGTTAAAATGCAATAATTTTAAATACAATAAATTAATTTATATTATGCCTCAATAAATGTATGTATTACTTACATGTTCATGAAACATTTGTCTCTCAAGAGTTGTAAATTCTCTCAACTCATTGTTTTCTTTCATACTTAGTTCAAACATATTTTTATAATTATTCACACGTTCTCTCAATACTTTCTTAGGAGTTTCACATACAATGTAAGGTATATTGGAAGGCCTATATTATCAAGTTTTTATAAATTAAATAATGCTCTGCAGAATAATAATTAATAATTGTTATGACTTACGGAGAAAAATCATTCTCAATATTCTCAATATTTTCTATATTTAGTGTATGGTCTTCTGCCCTAATTAAATCCCATTCGAATGGTTCCAATGGTGTTTTAAAATCTACAAGTTTCAAAAAGGTATTAATAATTTCTAATGCAAAATAGGCAATTATTATAATATAATTCCAATTAATAATAAAACCTTTATTTATATTGCCAAAATTTGATGGAACACTAGGCCGATGCATATTAACATCCTCTTCAATAGTTTCAAGTAAACTATTTGAAGAATATGTAGTGTCAAGCTTTCCACCCCAAGTTCGTCTTCGATTATAACCTTTCTAATAATTTAATTAAACAAAAATTATTTTTATTATTATTATTTTAAATAAGAAAATTTAATATTTATTATCTTCAAAGTAAATAGTATTTTACTTTATTTAATGCTTGATCTTTGTGTCTTTCAGATGATGTTATCATATTCTTTTGCAAGCGCATGATACGTTCCTTTAATTCTTCGTTTGTTCGTTTTTCTTCTTGGTACTTATATTTAATTTCATTTACTTCATCATTCCCAAACTGATTTTGTTTTATACCCTCCAATTCTTTATTTAACTTAGAAAGCTGAACTCTATAGCGTTTAAGAAGTGTTTCATCGGTGACATTTTCATTTACTTTAGCAGAATTTTTAATTTTTTTGGCACGAGAAGCGAAACTAATCAAATTAAAAATATACAATATATTAATGTATAAGTCAATACTGTAATCAACATCAACTATAGTCAGCAACACATAAATTGTCCCCTGATTGTCGCGAACCTAGAATTTCAATGCAATGATTTTCAATTTTAATACATTACAGCATTTTTTAATTTAAATTATATTCAATTAATAACCTGTAATGTCAACAAATTTTGGCTTACTTAAATTTAGGACATATATAGCCGTCATTGTAATAGCACAAGCAATTGCAATATACACCCAATTATAATAATTATTATAAAAATAAATGTTATGCATTATAATCACTAAGTTTTAAAATATCACGTGCAAACCTCGTGATTATACAAAAAAAATTTAAAAAATACTTTTCAATATCAGGTTATCACTAGGACATTCTCTTTGCAGGACTCAACAGTACTATCATTGGAACTCCCGTAGCAAAATTTACATACAACCTACAAACATATAGAAGTTTTTGAAAACCCACAACCAACATGATGGATTGAAGACGACAATTTCATTTCTAGCTTATCCACCAAGCAGAAATGAATTGAGATGTGCTGGTGGTATGGTAACTTTTCATTTAATAATATAATAATTGTTATTTTTTTTAATGTACAGAATTATGTTTGAGTATCATATTTATATTATTATTATAATGTTATAATTTAAGTATAATATTAAAACTAATTATACCAGATTAACCACTCATATTTTAAATGTTAGAAAAACTGTATAACTGTAAACTGTAAGTTTAAATTGTTTGATTTTAACTGTAAAAAAAAAGAATTAATATAAAAAAAAATCATGAAATTATACAGGTCTCAGCCCAAGGTGGAATTGGGAATACCACCAAATTCTGTTGAATTGTAAAAACTAAATATAAATATAAAAATTACAACCATACAACCCAAATATATAAAGGTCAAAAATTTTAAATGGAATGTTGGTAATATATAATATATACAACGCTAATGCATTGTGTACGATAACTGATAAGTTGAAATAAGTAATGCAAGTTAAAGTACATAGGGGCCAATTTTGATGTCGTTGACTATAATAACCTTGCTATCTTTGTTACACAAATCAAAATTGTATACCTCATTGTGTTATTAGTTTGATCATCAACTGCTAAAGTCACAGTACAAATAATAGCAGTTAAAGAATTTCCACCAAGAGATGTTTGTAAAATCCTTGTCAATTTACTGTCACGGAAGTTGATATGTTGAGAACTTAAAATTTAAATTAAATAACAAATTAAGATAATAAATTTATATCTATACATAAAAATGATAATTCCAATTTAAAATTCAAATATTTGGTTTTATAATAAAAACTAACAATATACACAATTTGTATTATTAATTCATATTATAATATTATTTAACTTACCTATCTGGACATTCACTAAGTTGTTGAATAACAAGTCCTAAAGTAGTTAGAGAACTATTTATCTTGCAACCTTCTTTAAATCGTTCTATAGATGATTGTTGTTGACTACTTCGCTCTGAACCAGCTAAGTCAACCAAATTTATCACAGATTGTTGATAAGCTCCATCACAATCATCATCTATGTTGCGACTTTCTAGAATCTAAAAAATAATATAATATTAAACATCATTATAAAAATATTATATAACAAAATTAATTCAATTATTTTAATACTCTTAAGTAAAATACAAGTAAATAGTGATATACAGGTTGTTTTTTATTGTGATCACTGGATCACGTATAACTTTAAAAATATAAGTAGTTTTTGTATTTTTTTTTTTTTTTTTTGTAAACATCACTCATTTTGTTTCATTATTTCTTACAAGGTAAAACAAAACTTTTTATTTTCAAATGGAAACATATATTTTAAATAAAATATTCTTAAAGAATATATTTTAATATATGTAGATTATGGAAATCTTATTATTTCCCGAGTAACTAACATTCTGAAATATAAAAAGGAATATGTGATAACAACTACGTAATAATCGACGTCAATACTCCAATACCATTAAGTTTTAATTAAAATTAATCAATATTTAATTAAATATGTAACATTAATAATTATGAAGTAATATTATAAAGTAAGTAAATATTGAAGTTCATAATATATAGTTAATATATAAAATTAATTTTAATATAGTAAAAAATATAATAAACATACAATGCGAAATATTGTATGAGACCTTGATGATCTCTCGTTCATGTTTGTTTCTCCAATAATTCGGTTTTTCTCTCCTATTTTCATAAGATCAATAACCTAAAAATAAATTACATACGTAATTAATTAAAACAAAAATTGGTATAAATCTAGTTTAGTTATTCTAAAGACTTTGCACATCCAATGTTAAAATATATGTAAAAATTAATAAATATGGAGAACTAATTAGTTTTTGAATTGAAAGTTTAAATACAAAGTTAATATAATTGCAGTGCATTTATTTATAATTCAATGTTTTAACCTATAGCCTTCTAGTCAGTAAGTCACAACTGTACATGTATACAAACCGCCCTTTCTGATCCTAAATACATGTTTATATTTTCTATTGTCATAATAGTTTTTCATAACAAATCGAGGAATATTTTTATTTTAACTGTCGGAACGAATAGAAAACAATCGACTCTGACTAGTCTCAAAATAAAACCAGTAAAATTTATTATTCAAAAATTTAGTCAAATGAACTAGTCTATTTCCAAATAATACAATAATGTCAAAACTATAAAATATTTTTTTGCGCACTGTAGTCTATTCAACATAAGATCAGTAATCAACAGCCTACTTATGCAATACAAATCATTATAAGATAGAACAATAAATTAAAATGTAACTATTTCTTCTTTCTTGTTATATATTAATTTAATATATTAATATATATTAATTACTTTGAGTATATTTCAACAAAAATAGTGCAAAATTCTTAGAATAGTTAAAATAAATTTATTTTCAAAAATGTATATGAAGTATAGATATACCATTTGAGCATTTTGACAGACTATAGCTTTTAATGGTGTAATATGTAAGCCATCTTTTTGAATTTGAATTTTTTTATTTTTATTTTCATTACTTTTTTGATCTAGTAGAAGATCTATAACTTTTTCATTATAAATTTCTAAATAACAGGCTCTGAAAATAACCATTGTTTTTTAAACGCTATCAAAATATGAATATAATATAAATACTAAAGTGAATATTAGCTATACCTAAGTAAATATTCTCTATTTGTAGAACTATTCATAGCATTGAACATATAGTTTATAGCCAATGGAATAATTCCTGGATTTGACTGGTCACCAGACATAGTGTATGTTTTACCAGATGCAGTTTGACCATATGCAAATACTGTACCATTGAAACCTTGCACTCCTCTGTCAATAATTGGTCTGACAATCTCGTCAAACACGTCATAATTAGTTGATTGACCACAGAATACTCTATCTAAATGTAACAAATAATAATTATTACCCAAGTTAATACAAATAGACAAATATCAAAATGTTCATCAATTTAAGAAATAATAAAGTACTATTTAATATTTTTCTTTTAAAATAAATAATTTTGGTCATTTAAATCTACAGGTTAAATTAGTTAAGTACATTGATATTACATAAATACAATAGTGGGTACAAATTATATTTATTTAAGAAATAGATATATAGGGTAAGATAATTATTAATAATAATCATTGCTTCAATATATGTATTAATAATAGGTACTTAGATGTTACAGCCATATAAAAGAAACAAGTTTCATATATCTTTAATATAAAGTATATCTTCATTCTAGCATGATTAAATGATGGACAGCCAAATACAAGTTTAAAATTACAACAGACTATTGAAGTATATGAATACATTTTATTTATATTTGTTTGTAATCAAAAAATTGTCAATTAAATCATTATTTGTAATTTTCGATAGAATGGCAATTTCTAAGTATTTCTATAATAATTAAGTATTATTAAGTGGACATATAGTAGGTATTCTTCTTAATTTATACAAAAAACTATTTAGAAACTAAAGAAAACAAAAGAAAAAATCTCTTTAGGCATCTATATTTTCCTTTTGATATTCGACAATTACTTTTTAAAATTATAAAATTATTTGCTCGCCGAATAAAAAATATGTTTACCAAAAAAGAATTGTTCTCCATTTTTCTTTTCTGTGATCGGATCAATATGGACTACACTGTTAGATTCTATTTTCCAATAGACTTTACCATCCAACCGCTCTTTTTGGTTAAATGGTCGAACTTTGATGGCTACTTTAATGTTACAACTGTCCATTATGTATTTTGCGTTAAAACTATAACAGACAAGCTAATAGATTTCATTTAAAATATTTGTGAATACAATTTTAACACTTATCGAATGACGATGTTAAAACACTTAAAATTATAATAACTGAAACTAAGTATCATAATTTTAAATTACGAAACATCAAGAACTTTAGACGCTAAACCACATTGTTATTTCTAGCTTTGTCAAATAATACATTATTAATTAAGTAAAGATAAACTAGTAACTACTAAATTGTAATAGTAAAATAAAAACCCAAACAAGTCATAAACAACATATTATATTCCGTTGGACCCGTTAGATTTAAACAGTCACAGTGAGGCCAACATTATCAACATTTAAAAAGATTACGATAACCATTGAACTATATGATAATTAAATATACTATTATCATGTAGTTCAATGACGATAACCTGTACGATATGTTCAATATGATAAGATCATATTTGAGGATAATCAAGTTGAGTGTTGTCATAAAATAAATTATATTCTATATAATTTATGATATTATGAACAAAATTTGCTACTCCAGGATGCCTAATAATTTGTTGTAACGAACTTCCGAACCTGAGGAAACATGTATTATCTCTTCAGTTCCGAACTTTCCTAAATTTGATAAGCTCATTCTTATCACTTTTCACTTTTTGATTAATAAATATATTTAAATTATAATATATTTTAATCATCAAGGTAGATAAGAATAGTATTCTTATATATCTCAATGATTTTAATTAATATAAATCACAGACTTCTATAACTACATAGCCAACTATACAATAATTTTGTGAGGCTTTCTTATCAGTTATCATTTCCCGCCATTTTGTCGATTGTCAAACTATTGAATTGTTCCTTCGTAATTTGTATTATAATGTAAAATAGTACGTTTAATAGCTTTTTTTTTTAAATTTAAAACATTTATTTTCTATTTGAAAGCTATTTAAATATTTAAAAATACGATGCCTGTATCGTGTGTAGCATTTAGGTACACTAATATATATTTAATTGAACATAAATTAATTTTTTTTAAGCTATGAAAAAATTATAACTTAAAAACTCAGTGTCATCTTTTGTAGCTAATTGTATTTTGATGGATGGCACGAGTGCTGAAAGAATTTTTGAAATTCGTTCGACTAAAAAAATTAAATTCTATAAATTATGAGGATAGAACGAAAGACGAAGTTAATGATATATTGCCAGATTTACTTTTAAACAGTGATGGTACACTTGATGTAATTAAGTTATGTTAATGTATAATATTATATCGATGGATTTATGATAAAAAGTATTTATATAACAATTGATTGTGATTCATACAGTGTTTTATCTTAAGAACAAGGTCACATAAGTACAACGCTGTGGTTTGATCGTAACTGAACTAATTTCATTTTGTATAAGTAGTAGCATGGATTATAGAATAATCTCTTCTATAGTCAATGGTAATAGCGACAGTTGTGGGATATTCTATTACCACTACTACACTAAGTTATTTATAATATAAAGCAGGTATATAACACACAGAATGTTTATTTCATATTTTATCGAATCATAATTATTCATATGAATTTTCATTTCCAGTTCTACTAGATGTAAAAAACAGAGGTGGATTAATTAGAAGTTCCATTAATGTTATTAATATTATTAAGTTTGTTAAAATTACATTTTCTTATCTAACAAATGGGTTTTCCACTGACATCTGGTTTAAGTTTCAAAATCATAATTTATACAAAAAATTATGTGTATAATTCAAATATTTTTCCAAACTTAAACTGTTCTGATGATGGATTTTTAGAAAGCTATAAACTTAATTTAGTTACTTTAATTTGTACAAAATACTTAAAAGTTTGTTTACATCATATTGCAAAATCACAATTACCCAACATTGTCAGTAAACGTTGTTTGTTAACCAAATTAATATTATTTAATAACCAATGAATATAATTTTATAATACACATTTGCCTTTATTCTTGAAACAAAATAATATTCATTCATAATATAATATTTTATATATTTATATCCATTTTGTGTATAATTTATATAGGTAGTATCATTTATTATTTATTCTTTATCTTTATATGATTTTCAATAACTAACTTTTTATTAAAAAATCAATTAGGTAATTTTAATATTTATTGGAGTAAATTTAACTTTTTTCCCACATTTTTTAGGATTAAATAGACAATATTCTGATTATCCTTATAATTTTATATTATGAAATTTAATTTCATCAATTGGATCAATAATTTCAACATCTAGTATTATTATCTTATTCTATATTATTTGAAATAGCCTCTTTATAAAAAAATTAATTCCATTTAAGCTAAATTTAATAAATTCAAATTTTATGATTTAATCAATGCTTTATGGAAGTACTCGGCCATATACTATAACCTATTACTATATATTATACCTATATACCTTTAACCTATTTTCAATTTTTCATATGGTCTATGCCTCGTCAATAGAAAACGCATTAAACGATTTTATTAGACTTGGCTGTCGGCAAAAGCTCACTAAGGAACTATGGTCTATGGATGCCCAACAAGGCCCAAAAAGTAACCAATAAATTGACTCACTATACATTGGAAAACCTGTACTAGCGTTTCAAACAAACTCACGAATCAGAAAAATATAGCACACAATAAGATAATATACGTTTATATTTTCCTATATTATTCTTATATTATACACCTTACTCTGTGATGTAAACTAATCAGCTTATTGGTTTAAAACCGCAAAATAGTTTACTCTAACCAGCATATAATAGTCGTGGAATATGTAGTGCTATCTAGTATAGTAAGCCAGTATATAGTGTATGAACGCATACAAATTATATACTACCCCTCGAAATGACCTTAATGCATCCAAACATACAATGATTCTTATCACAAAATGTAAGGCAACAATCATAATCTTAAATTCCTCAACTTTCGTGTTTTCTGGAAGGTCTTTCTGATATTCTGGGACTGTGTGGAAGTGTCTGGGAATATTTCCGAAGTTTAACTATGGCGTCTTGGGAAGGTACAATTAATTTATTATTCGTTTTTCGATAGTTGGACGGAATTTTCATATATTATAGCCAAGCCTTACATTAGTATGTTACTATTATTTGTTTTAATCAAGTAAAACAATATATATATAAATCGGTATGGCTATGTGCGTACACTGATTTATTTTACTTTCAATAAAGTGAAGGTAGAACAAAATAAGAGTTTGACTTAACTGAGTTGATGAACATAAATAGTTTTATTCAATCCGATATTATCATAATATTCAATTTTTAAAGGAAAAAACATAAAACTAGTTAATCAAATGTCAAATATAATATAATAGTGAAAGTATATATAAGAATATTATATTTAAATTTATATAATTTGTGTTACGGAAATTAATTTGAAAAATATTCCAATATTTAATCTAGAGTATTGTTTGTTCTTTAGATTTAAGAAAGCAGGCTAGAAGGCTAGAAACAGAAATCGATTCGATGTTGGTGTCATTGAGTAAAATAAGTACCAATAACCCAATGATGTATGGTGATGATGAATCACAATTGTTATTATCCGATGATAGATTTGAAACAACCACTTCTGAAATAGAAGAGCTTCTATCCAAGGTAAATCTCTATGTAAATAAATAAGCATAATTATTTGTCAATGGATTTTTAGTTAAATACCGTCAACGAAAAAATGGCAGAATGGCATTCCAATGGAGAAAACAGTTTTGAGACCGTTTCGCAAAACATACACACTGTACAACGCCATAAAGATATTCTTCAAGACTATACTAAAGAGTTTCAAAAAATCCAATCCAATGTTAGAGCACGGAGGGAAAGAGAAGATTTATTGCACAGTGTTCGACAAGATATAGAGTAAATAATTACTTTTGATACTTTACTCTTCATGTCGTTAAATATTAATTGTTTTTTATATAGTGGATACAAGAATTTAGGAACAAAAAACCGGCGTATGGATTTATATGTTAAAGAACATGAACATGTTCGCAATTCAGACCGCTTAATATCTGATCAAATAGCAATTGCAATGGAAACTAGAGAACATTTAGTGTCACAACGACATCATTTCAAGCGTCTACAATCAAGATTACATGATTTATCAAGTAGATTTCCTGCCTTAAATACCCTTGTCCAAAAAATTAACATGCGTAAAAAACGTGATTCTTTTATAGTAGGAGGAGTCATTGTTACATGCATTTTTGTCATACTCTTGTATACTTTTCATTAAAAATATCAGTGATATAACATATATATATATATAAACATTAATTTGGGTATGAATATTGATTTTATTTTTAAATAATAGCGAAGAAATATTTTATTTATATTATATTTATATTTTGTTAATTATAAATGTAACATTTTTGTTTAATATTAAAAATGATGTTAATAAAAAAACTGAAAATTGTATTCCAATAACTTAAAAATCGAAAGGTAATGCTTTAATTTCTCTTTGACATTCATCGTACAAATCTGAATAGTTCTCATGTTTTCTAATGAGTACCATGACTGCAGATCGTTTAATACCCACTGATGAACCCAAGTCATCACGTGAAGGCACATAACAGTATGGTAAGTCTTTGTTCTCACATACACCTGGCAAATGGCACATAATATCAATTGGTGAAACATCACCAGCAAAAATTACTAAGCCTTTTTCATCTCTTCGGATTCTTCTTTGTACTTCTTTTAAACCCACTCGTAAATAAGTTTTTTCTTTGTGCGCTATAATAAATACACATTTTATTATTTATATATTATAAAAAATAGTATGTAATAAATTTAATTTTAGGAGTTTAATTTTCTTTTAAAGAAAACATGTTAAATTATACAATTTAAATCTACAGAATACCTAAAAACCTATAAACAACATTATCATAAAAATCGTTAAAAATTATACTTTTTATGTTATTCAGTATTCCATAAGTACTTGCCTAATCAATGTCAATTAACATAAATGTGAAAATTTGTTAAAATGATATTAACCTAATTGTTAACATATAATAATTAAAATATTTTGTAAACAATATTTATGTATTAAATATTAATCTGGTTTAATACAGGTAATAAGTATAATATCTTTTAAATTTTTTAATTAAAATATATTACAAATAAACACAAAAATCCTGAAACCATATACTGTGACGCCATAGACGCACATAGGGGGTGTAAATATACCCAAGTTCTAAATAAGCACTCCCAGTATTGGTAGTGATTGGGGACTAATGGAGGCTTGGCCTCCTAAATTATTAATTTGTCACTGAACCCTCTTTTAAAAATATGGGTATAAATTTTTATAGTAGAGTACTTAATTGATTATTAGTAAAAAAAATTATTAGTTATAAAATAATATAGGTATACAATTATAATTCTAGCACCTCCTAAATTCGCACTTTATATGCAATGTAATGTTTCGAAAAATTGTAAGTTAAATCTAATTGTGAAATAATTGCATTAATAATAATTAAATATAAATTATTTACCTTTCTTGACAAGTTTATAAATCTTTTTTGTGAGAGTTTTTGAAGCTAGAGGTTTTGATATATCGTTGAGGTATTTGATTCTCGTAGAATATGAAATTTTTTCATTGGATTCATCTAAAGTCGCGGTCATTTTCTATTTGATTTTGGAGAACTTTACGAAGATTTTAGAAATTAAATAGAAAAAAAAAGTTTGTTAATTGTTTCAAATATTGGTTAATTTGTTATACTGAATTACAGATTAAACAAGTATTTAATAATTATAATTATAAATAGTCTGAAGAATTAAAGTCTTATTACAGGTAGTTCAAATGTACTAAAATCCAAATATCCAGTAAAAATATATAAGTACTAAGTATATTATTATTATATATACTAATATGTGAATGAAAATGAACAATAATCAATACACGTGGGACGAGAGCAAAATACAAATTTTCATTTTGTTTTTTTCAAACCATAATAATGATAATATTATCTTAATAATAATAACAGTGTTAACTGACAGTGTAGCCGCAAATAAAAATTATTTGAAATTGCGCGCACGAATAAACATATGATATAATATATAATTCCTATTTTGTAGGCGGGGTCAGTAAAGGGCGACGCCATTTTTATTAATCTATACAATATTGCGACCAGTAATCGTAATGTTAGTTGTTCACTAATATTGTCAAATCCATTATTTAATATTTACATGTCACATCATTGGTCACATAGTTTGGTACACTTGGAAGTTTTAGACGTCGATTTTTTACTCTTAAATTATATACTAAAACAATTTTTCGATTTTCATCATAGTATCATAATATATAATATTACATTTATTTTATTGTTTGATTTGCTATTTAAAAACCCAACGATACGGTGTGTTGTGAAAATTATAGTGACGTGATGGTCTAATAAACTATTTGTTAGTTTTATAATTATTCTGCCTGATAAGCTTCTGTTGTCTGTTATTCTTAGTCTCTAAAACGACTAAATAGCCAGTAAATACGTCTCAAAAAACCAATACCATGGAAAGTTTGTGCAATTACGATAGTGACGATGACAATAGTCCTAGTCCCAAAAGAGAAATTACGGTAAGTCATTTTTATTATATAATGTAATTTTATGTTTAGATTATAAAATCTGTTTATATGTTTATAGTATTACAAGACCACGATAATTTTATATACATTTATACATGTACACTTATGACCTTTTATGGTTGTGTTACACTTGTCCAATGTCCATGATATGTAATTATCACGCACCTAACTATTATTCGTGTAATTGCGATTTTAAATATGACTGGTTAAAATATAAAATGTACGTGGTACAATAGGTATGTTATCATTAGCATCAGCTGATTTTTCTTTAAAAATTTACACTTAACCAAATTGAAAAGCTGCCTAATAACTTATGCTATGACACTGTCTTAGAAAATCTACTACTTCTACTTCATAATTTCATATTATCCTAGTTCTTTATTTGTTTAAAATCCTAATGCTAGGTTGCTTAAACGTTCACTAAATATTTAACTAATTATTGGTTTTATTGAATCGCTAAATATTTTTATCGAGCCATTCGTGTTGCATAAGCAGTTCATTAGAATATAAAAAGTTTACTAAAGTATACCAAAGTTTTTTTTTTATTCTATGGTTGTACTTTTATTTTGAACTTTATCACAACGTAATGTGATAGCAACAATATTCAAAATAATAATAGTAAACGATGATAAAAATTGAAATTGTCTTGTACTCTTGTAGTGAATAATAATTATTGTCTTCAATTATCAGCGTATTTTACATTTTTCTCGGTCATAGTTAGGTTTGGTATTTATGTTTACTGTGCGTATGAGTTTTTTTTTTTTATAATTGAGAATTTGAGTGTTTTTAATTAATTAATCATGTCTGAGATAAATTAATGATACCTATAAATATGATATTTGTATTTAATGATAGATACACAGTATTAATATTAATTCATTAAACGTTTATGCAACCCAGCATAAGTGGATTAATTCACCTTACGTGGACTTTGCGTACATAGAAAAAAAAAAGAAACAGAAATACTAGTCAGAAAGTTCAGTGTTTGGTGAATTTGATCTATGTCATTCTCTCACACAGTCCTAAAATATTTCACTCTAAATTCAGAATTGTTAACCATATTACGAGAAGAGAGGGTAAAATAAACTATTAATTTTTATAAATTATATATTCTGGTTTTAATATTTTGTAATTTGTTAAATGGCCAAAAAAGAAAAGGATTTAAAATAAAATATATTTACTAAAAGTCTAATAGTTATTGATTGTATATTTGATGTATTGTATATTTTTTAGACTAAACATACTAAAACAAATGGAATGGAAGATGATGCAAATTATGAACAAGTTACCATGGATATGAGTGAGGTATGGTTACAACATTAATCTTTTCTGATTAATGTTAGTTAAGATTACTTAATTATAAGTTTATTGGGTAAACAAAGTTTTATAATTTTAATTATTAAATTATTAATACTTTACCTAACATTGTAAAAAATGTTTTTTTGGCTTAAAGTGCATAAGACTTGTCATTTGAATCAGTTTTTCCAACTGGACTTAGGATAGTTAGATTTCAATTATTAATTATTATTCAATAAAATATGTTTTAAATTAACATCATTATATGTATTATTGTTTTTTTTTTTTCAAAATAATAACAAATGACCAACTATTTTTTTATTATTATTATTCTAGGTTGAGACATGATAAGTTTAATATTCTATCTCATATTCAAATTTTGTTTTTCTACTGATAATTTGAAATGGTATTAAATTTTGTTGAGTATTTACAACATTTCTATTCAAAATGCAATATCATATTAATATTTCTTAATTATTATAAATATATAGGTACTTAAACTACTATAAATAAATTTACACTTAAATAACATTGGTGTAATTATATTTAATGTAAACCTGTATAAAGTATTTTTATTCCCTAATGAAGATCAATACTTAGTATATATCTTAATTTCGTACATTTTAATTTCATTGAATCTTCATAATGATATTTTTGTTTTCGTTCTAAAGATTTTATTAAAGAGACCAGCTATTCACTACGATTATTCAAGTCGTCCTGGTTTAATTCATATGACCAAGTCTGAAGGTGGGTAAATTACATTTTGAAGTAGGCTATTACAAAAAAAGTAAGATAATTTACCTAATGCAATTCTAAAAAAAAAAGTAAATTCCGGTTAAAACCAATATTAACACGACATTGTTCTGAAATTATATATAAAATAGTCCACGAGTAGTCAATCGACTGTGGGAGAGTCTCTCGCCACTGATTCTTTGCGCCGCATGAAGAGGAAATTTGTATGCGGCTGATTATCAATACTGTACATTCGCATTGGTGAGTAATAACGAAAATCAGGTAAACCCTTTCCCACTAGACGTCATTCTCTGTGAGCAGTGGCCTTAAAGAAGGTATAACTTTTTATTTATAATTAACCATTAGGTAATAATTATTAATTTAAAATCCATCTATGTTAACTTTTTACGTTTTTGATATTGACCATATAACAGTATATACTTGTTTTAAAAATATATATTTATTCATAAATATATCACAATTTTATCTATCATATTTGACAATAAATCTGTTTTATTTGGTTAAATCAAAAATGTAATATCACATTATTTATGTATTGATTAATTTAGTTCTATTTTTTCAGCAAGAATCAAACCATAGCTCAACTAAATCCCCCCAAAATAAGGAAAGAACTTCACCTTCTAGTTCAGCATCATCTATTTCAATTTCACATTCTCCTCAATCACATCATACCAGAAAACGTAGAAGCCATAGTAATACAAAAACAAGCAGTTCCGATGAAGAAAAAACAAAAATTCATAGCTCTCGTAAAAGGTATAAAAGTAAAAGGTAAAAGTTCTTTTTTTGTATTATTATATCCAAACAATAAAACTGGTATAAATACTATAGTAAAAAAAAAAAAAAGAAATTAAAGATTTAAAAGTTGTTTTGTAAATAATTAATTACTGAGTAATGTTATAATTCAACTAAGGAAATAAGCTAATATAAATTGTAAAATAAAAATAAAAATAATCAAAAATATTACTAACATGGTTTTGGTCTTTATTCATAAAAGGTATGATATTTTCTAATAAGTATTTTTTTGTTATGTCTCGTAATTTATTTTACCATTTATATTTAAGTGATATATTATTCATTCTTATTTGAATAAACAATAACATGTTGAAATGATGCTATACCTCCATATTTTGCATTAATGCTGTCTCCATCTATATAAGAGGGAATTTGACCAAATAATAGTAATAGTCGATCGTGTTAAAAATTATTTAATTGTTTAGAAAAAGGATTAATTAATTAGATATATTGATGTTCGATTATACCGATATTCATATACCTTTTGGAATACAGTGTAGATATTATTATTATTATTATTATTATCATTACAATTAACTTTCATTTTAATGTCACATACAGCAGTATATAGCATCACTGACACAAAAAGTCAAACTTTGTTTTTTTAATAAAAGAAAAAGTTTTTCCTCTTTCTCCCAATTTTATCAATTATTAAATTTTTAATTAATTGATAATTGATACTATCGTTCATGAAAAACAATTAAGTAATGTATCGGCTCAAGCCTAGTCATGAACATAGTTATGTTTAACTAAAATTGTTGAGAAACAATGTAATATATTATTAGAGGTCTTGAGTTATATGTTAGTTCTTAGTTTCATAATGGATATCTAAAATGTTCCTAAATTCAAACTTATGACTTGTTATTTTACAAGTTTTAAATGGCTAATAAAAATAACAAGTGTTATTTAATTGCATAGTAATTAATAAATAATTTTAATTTATACAAAATAATTACCAAAGTTTTAATTGAGCAATTAAAAATAAATATATTATTTTAAGCTTGTATATATATATTTTATAGAAATAAATCAAAAGATCGACATAGTAAAAAACATTCTCGTCGATCACAAAGTCGTAGTGGTGGTAAAAAACGTTCTCGAAGATCACATAGTCATAATCGCAGCAAAAAAAGATCGCGTCGTTCACGTAGTCGTAGTCCTACTGAAAGGTATTTAATATATTTATATATTAATATTATATTTTTATTAAATATGCTTTATTTACAATATAGGAATAGTAGTAGTAAGAAATTGAGTCCTTATTCAAGGCATGACTCAAAGAATCATAAAAAACGTAGTCGATCTAAAAGTAAAGAAAAATATGCTGTATCATCACATAATTATTTCATAGAAAAGAAGGCTAATAGTAAACGACAAAGTAATTATTATTATTCAATTAAGTATGAATTAACACACAATAGAATTTTGATAACTCGAAGCCTATGAAGACATTTAAATTTAACTCAATAAAAAATATATTTAATAATTAGGTACTTTCAGGTGAATTTATCAAGGTATTGAACTTTTTTTACTTCTTGTTTCGAGTTTTAAAAAATTGCTATTGTATTTTTAAATATTTTGATAATTATTTAATATTTAATGTATAGTTTTGGATAAATTGGGAATTGAATTGAAAGTTCCATCAGTTGGAATTTCTATACCACCATTAACCACTCAAGTCACCCCACAACAACTACTACAAAAATCTATGGTGGCACAAGTAGAAAAAGTGAAAGTGCAAACAGGAATTGAGTTACCATCTTACTATAATCCAGTAGCTGTAAATCCCAATAAATATGCTGAACAGATTCAGAAACGAAAATTACTCTGGGGGAACAAACAAAATGATGTTGTTAAACAAGTTGAAGAAAGTAAACCAACTGTTACTACATCTAACAAGACTGCAACTATTTGGCAGTCTACAAAATTTGGAGATCAGGATGGAAAAGTTACTGCTAAATTTAAAAGGTTAATGGGCATCAAAGACAGTGGAACAGGTAATTTTATTATTGCTAACTATATATTTTGTATATTTTATGTGTTATATAATTATATTATAGATGTTGATAATCAAACGTCTCAACAAGGACAATCCAAAGATATTATTAAAAAACAAGAAGAAATGTTTAACTCAATGGAGAGTCAATACGAAGTTGCTCGAATGGCAACACATACACATCGAGGGCTAGGTCTTGGATTTGGTACATTTCAACAGCGGTAGATCTTATCCTTAAAAATTTTAATATATTGTACATTGAAATGCCACTATTAGTATTTAATTTTTGATTTCTTTAATTGAAATCTTTTGTATATTTTACACTTAACCACTTATGTTTTATTTAAATACATAACATAATTTTTGTTGTTAAATATGATTTTATATTTACTATAGCTCCATACGAGACTGTTTAACTGTTCCATTTTGTTTTAAACTGTTCATTATATTTTTCTTAATTAAGAGTGCTACATTTTTTGCACCGATACAACTCATTTCCATGGCACTTGCAGTCCATTCGATTGCATTTATATGGTAAAGGCGATCTGAAATCTGGAAACTTTGCGATTCTGTTGGTACTTGATAATGAGGATATGCCAACCAATCAACAACTTTAATATCACTAGTACTTTCAAATAACTGATCTATTTGGTTGTTAGATAGTGGTTGCTGAGAAAATACTTTCCAAACTTTTAAACTGGTAGTTTCATTAACCCCTCGAATATTACTTATTGAATTGAAAAAATCTTTTTCATTGTTTGATATTACTAAAATTGGTGAAGAATCATCAGAAAGAGGAAGAAATTTTGTTCTCTTTATATCGCCAATAACTATTGTACTTATTGTTTGGTGATACTTCCCAACTTTTTTCAATGCTAATGGCATGTTAGAAAAAGTGATTGGTACTTTCTGATTTTCAGCGAGGGGTGCAGCAAATACTACATAATCATAAGTAGCATTTTTTTTAGATTTTGTCATCAATATATATGATTCATTTTGTTTAATTATTTGAACAACATATTCATGTATTAATTGTGCTTTGGACATTTCAAGAAGTTTTTCAGGAACTTTTTTATTACCTCCTTTTACAGACCACAATGAACCATCCATTCCAGCCATGGAAACTGATCCTAAATAATTTAAAAATAAAATAAATATTAAAATTAAATATTGCAGGAAATAAATTACCTATAAAATCAGTTTAAGGTAAGTTGCTTTTTAAATTGATCTAAATTAAGTTACTAATTTAAAAAGTAATGAAATTACTTTTTTTTTACTTTAATAAAAAAAAGAAACATATTTTTTTATATCTGACCTAGGCAATAGGCATTTAACAAACAATTCATCAAATTTTATAATTAATATAATATTCTACTTAAGTAATATTTGTATAATATTTTAATATAAAATATATATAAAAACTATATACTATATAAAAAGTAACATTGAAACGACGTTATTGGTGATTTGTACACTATTTGATTATATTTTACCTTATTGATCACAAAAACCAATTTATATAATTTTGTTTATTTATGTATTAAAAATCTATTAACTACGTTTTCTTGTCAATTTCAATTATTTTTGTTCTATAAATATTTAATAACTTAATACTTTTTTAGAAATATTTGATATGCCAAATAAGGTAAAAATTAGTTAAATTAATAAAAAAAATATATATTAAAAATCTTACCAACAAATTCATGAACATTGATATTTTGTCCATAATTAACTCTTAATGATGCCTGTACAAGTTCATCAATTAGAGTCTCAGAAAAATCTTGTTCCAAATATCCGTCTCTAACTGATATATTAAGATAGCTTACAAATGACGAATCCATTGCTGTTAATAAATCATATGTTGTGTCAAAACTTTGATTTTTAGCCTGCAGTTCATAAATTCTAAAATAAATAATGATTTTATTAATCATACAAATTTTAAATGTTATTTGGTAACTTTTTAACCTGTCAAACTTGTCAAGCATACTATTGACAAAATTTTGTAGCCGTTGGACACTATATCCGTATCGCCAAAAAATACTCATTAAATTCACTATAGAATAATTGTTTTCAATGAATTCAAAATCTTTTCCATTATACAAACCAAGTCTTTCACCAACCAGTGGTGTATGTTTTTCTAAACCTATTACAACTAATATAAATGATTGTCCTAAAACATTTGTCAAAAAACTCACCAAGATTATTTACAAAATCAGACATATACTTGTTCCTCTCATGAATGATCGATCCACCAGACTCATATTCATTGCCGTCATTCATAGTAACTGTAGCCAATCGTCCACCAACTTTATCACCTTCATATATATCTATATCAACTGAATCGTCAAATATTTCTTTAAGGAAATACGCACAAGACGTTCCACCAATTCCACCACCAATTATTGCTATATATTATAAAAACGAAAATAACATTAGGTAATCATTGAAATGTTTACTCAATAAAAAACTTGCCAATGTTCAAATCTGCTTGGTGGGTACATTGTAGTAACATTAATAATAGAATTCCCAGGTTTATTAAGTATTTCATTTTGACTAATGTAACAAAATTGAACAGCTATTCAACAATGATTTGTTTTATCTAAACATTCGACATTTCACCTAACAATAATGTATATATTACATAAGCGAAATAATAATAATTACAGTTTTTAATGACACAGATTAAATATAAATACACTAGTTTTTATTAGCTATGTAAAGATTTTATTTTGCCAGTAGATACTATTATAAGTAATCGAACTTTTGAAATTCGAACATTGTCCCAAGACTACGAAAAACGACTATTAACTGTTTTAGAGTGATACGGGTATCGGGTATAGTGTTTTGGTATTTAATTATAACAAAACAATGAACAGTCTAATCATGGAATTATATGTTTTATAATATTCTCAATTCTGTGGTCTAATCATGACAAATTAAAAACTATAATTAGATAATTAAATAAATTTGACTCTGTACACAGTTTGATAGTTATAATTTGTTTTATTGGTAATCAATAATCATTAATCTGTGATATAGATATTATGTCTCTGTGATAACACAGCAAAATAAAAAAACTGTTGATGATAATGTCCGGTAAATAGTCACATGCTGCGTTCCGTATATAGTAATATTGTATTGTATTTGTATAATTACGCATTTATAGATATGTATTAAATTTATAATTAAATAATCTCAAAATTAAATACAAGCTTAATTTCTAATTGCATAATATTACGACTTATGCAACATTGTTGGATTATTACTATAACTATACAAAATACAGAATGTCTTCATGAATAAATTTGTACCTAGTGTACCTATAATCTACCTATTTCATATTTTTACTTTCATTATTATCAGTGCTTGAATTGAGAGGAGAGTACCTATTTTATTTTAAAAACAATTCAGCGTACCCCTTTTAATATTTCGAAATCCCCATAGGTAAGGTTGAATTTAATTATTAAAATACAAATTATTAAAGTACAAATTAAAATTTGAATTTAATCATTGCAAAGGATACTACTTTTTCTTAAGTCTCGTGTCCCCCTTCTTTTATTTTTCCAATTCAAGGACTGATTATTATATTACATTAATTTATAGTACTATTAGGTTTTAGGTATAGACATACATATATTAAATTCTTTAGATGTAATTAAAGAGGGATCATTGAGGCGATGGGGTTGATGAGGATTAAAGGCACCACACTTAAATATTTCACTTTTTTTATTTGATATCAAAATAAGTAACAATTTTTTAATTTAAAAAAAATTTTTTAATAATTATTCAGAATACATATGGCGTAATTAAGTACTTATTTACCCCGCGACCTTTTTTTTAAATATTTTAGTAATTTAGAATTTTCTACTTTTTATTTTTATTATTATATTATAAATTTAATTGGAGTGCAAATCCCCTCTACAAACCCAAAAACAAACACAAGTCCTAATTAAATCTTTTGTAGGTCTCTGTTTATTGTTTATGTGGGCATATGCGGCTATACATTCCTAACAGTTATTTTTAATGATTATAATAAATAATAAAATAGGTTCATGTATAATAAAATACCCACCTACCTACTTAAAATAAATTATACTTAATGTATTAATGTGTAAATGGGATTTTTTGTGTCTAATACCTCTTCCCTTATTCCCAATTTATGTTAATGAAATATTTCGTTATTATTTTCCTATATTTATATATGATAAACTAATACGTACCTACAATAACATAATTAATTATGCAATATATGCACAGTACACACGCAATTATGAATTTGTAATTTAGGAAAATAAATTGACATTAGTGCAAAATATAATCTATTATCTATATTAGATTATCACGTACATATCTAAAATTAAAATCAATTTAATTATACTTTAATAGTTACACCCTACCATCAATCAAGTAAATTTAAATAAATATATAATAAAGCTGACATTTATAATTAAAAATTAAAATAGTGATTGAAATTGATTCATACAGAGATATTATAATAGTTATTAGGTCTGCAAATGTATGTGTAATATAACACAGTGTTTTTAACTAGTTATTTTTTACATTTGTAATTCTGTTTTCAAATAAATTAAACTTTTGTCTAGAATATACTAAATTAAATACCTACATACGTATTAAAATGTACTAAGTGCTTAGTAGTTGAAGAACTTCATTTGATTAACGAAACATTTCTAAATCTGAAAATTTATTTTTATCATTGACAAAGATATTTAAGAATTTTAATAAAATTTAGATGTTTCCTAAAAAAATATTTATTCAAAATAAATCTACTATTAATGATGTTAGAACAATTACAATACGAATAAAATGCAAAAAGTCTTCATACATTGAACATCTAAAACCTATAATCGTTGCATTGAAATTATTTGGTGTAATGCCAATTACTGAACTTGAAAATGGTAAAAATAATAATATTTTTTAGTAAATAATGTATACTATATAGTGATATTAGTACAATTACTATAATTTTATATTATACATGTTCAAACAAAAGTACAAATTAAAAATTTTAAAAATTAATATTCTTCATATTTTACTGCTGAAAGGTATGCAATTGTATGTATAAACGTAAAATTAATAAAACATATTTTTTCTATCAAGTTTATGGTTATCTCTGACTTTCAATCTTAGTCTCAACTTTACCCACTCGTACCATCCCGCTTTATATATTCTTCTACTTCCTATACTTTGGAGTTCTTCATTATTTCTTCGCCGATTTCGACATTTCCAACATTCTTTTCGACTGCCCTGATATTTTACTTAAGCAATCAATACCTTTTTCCCATCACTTTTGGTTTTTATTCACTCCATATATTGCTGTTTATCTTCATTTTAAATCACTCAAATTCACTCAAAGCCACTCAATTTTATATTATATTATTTCATATTTGTAATATATGCTAAAAAAAAGTACTATAAGGCGTTTAGTATAGGCAATATACGTGCTTTATTGTGATCAGCGTTGTATCACAATTATAATAGTAGGTACCTAATTTAGTTTAGTAAGTATTTATTATGTTAAATAAAAATTTAAAATATATTAATTATTGGGATTTGTGAATACTAAATTGTAATTATTAATTTTTTTTTATAGGGCCAACATTTACGTTTTCATCGTGGATTATGTTGTATAGTTTATCCGTTTTTATTTGCTTAATTTCACTTACATTTTATAAATTCTACCTAGATTATACGTATTACTCATCGCCAGATAGATATACGTTCAACTTGCTCACTAGAATTGCTGGTACATCAATTACGCTTATCACTTTTACTATACCAATTTTCTGGATCGACATGAAAAATATACCCGAATATTGGAAACGATGGAGAGTTTTTCAAGTTCGTATATTTGACAAATTTGAAATCAATAATTACTCAAACGTTATTTCAGGACAAATACGAATTGTGTATGCGAAAACCACTACAGTTAAATATAACCAAACGATTGTGGGCAGTGACAATAATGCCAACCGCACTTATGACACTAAATATAGGAATAAGTGCAATGTTTGTTAAGGTCTGGGTGATGTCTAATGCTATTATGTTTATTATCATATTCGGTATAATCAACTTATCCACTGGATATTTTTACATAAACTGTCACATATTTCAAAACGTCATCAAAGACATAAACCATCGTATTATGGTTAGAACCTTTATGTAATATTATAAGTTTTAATTCATCATTAATAACGTACGAAGACTATCGTATAAAAAAAAATATTAAAAATTATTAAATTTATTTATTTAATTAATATAATAAATAATACAATTAAGTACCAATGAAAATGCGAAACTCATTTAAAATATTAATGTATTCATAGGCGCAAGTTGTAGACTAGTATACGACTTGTAGACTTACTTCCAAGTCTAAAATTATCACCCACAAATTAAATAATTAATCTTAGTATTCTAAAAATGTTAATTACATTTAGCTGTTATGCGATTATTCATTTATTTTTCACGTGAACATTGGTTTGGAATAAAATAAATGCATTTAAATAATATTATGATAAAAACAAACATTCAAATTATTATTACATTGTCATGTCCAAATATAATTTATAGTTACTTCAGATAGCTGTAACAATTCCCATTAGTTAAGCACTTTATCAGTAGTTCCTTTGCGAGTGTCTATCTGAGTGATGATGATAAATTAAAAATTGGGATAAAACAAAACATAATATATATTAATATTGTGTCAAATAAATATTTATCGGTATATCTATATTAAATGTAGTATACGATTTTACTATTAATTTACAAGTAAAGTAAACTTAAAATCAATCTGAAAAAATAAAAGTATTGTTTATATATTAATATGTATTATTATAATCAGTGGTCAAAGTGGAGGGAGGTAAAAGGGGATGCCATCCCTCCACTTATTATGTCCATAATAATACACCCCTCGTTCATTTTATATTAAAATTAATATTTCATTGAAAGGTTTAATTTGTATTTCCTAAACTAAAGAGTAATATAGACATTTTTGAAGGAGAGGAGAAGCCCCTATTGGATTTGTAATGTATACAAATATTAGGCTCTGCATTAAATACTGTACACCCCCACTTATTTAGCCCACTTCGACCATTGATTATAATGTAATTTAGAGCATAATTGTTAAGTACATATTATACGAAGTTAGGTTAGGTGTCTTACATAGAAATTAAAAAAAAAAAATTCTTTTAAATTATTAAATACCTATAAAATAGTTATAATGAACTATCCGCAATTTTAGCACCTTTGATAGTTTGATGTCCCATTTTTAGCTTGCTTCTGTGTTTTTAAACCCAGCCTAATAATGGCCCAACAGATAACAATAGTAATATAATTTTCAGTAATGAAATATTATATTGGATTCAATATAATAATTATATTATAGGAATTAATGGTAACCAAAGGATCGACAACTAGGTTTAAAGAACACGCGGAACTTTGGTGTCATATGTCACATCTAATAACGGATTTCGGAATCGTTCACGGTGGTATGTTTTGTTCCACAGCTCTCGTCATGTATATTGTCAGTACAATCACTCTGTATGTACTATTCATGACTCTGTTGGGCGCAGATAAAGAAATGGCTTCTGCAGTGATATTGCCATCGGTATTTGCCAACTCTATACTTGTGGTGTATAGTGAATCGGCATATGTAGCACTATCAGAGGTATATATTATACATTTAAACAAAGTGATTACAAAAATAATTGATATTTAAATAGAAATTAAGGATGCGGGAGAAAACGATATTAGTTAGTCTATGTATGTTGAAATTAGTGCTAAAATCTAATGGGGTTATAGTCCCATCACCACATTAAAATATCTTTAGAAAACTTTTTGTCTTGTTAAATCAAGGTGTTATGAGTAAATTTGGGAAGCTAATCCCCTCCAACCCTTTCTAGTTACGCTTGTGTCGGTATATATTTCAAAATGTTCAGTATTAACACTTAAAATGATCAAAACTAAAAAAATCTCAGAGATAATAAGGTACATACAAGATTCCACAAATAAAATATATTATAGGTAAGTATACCTTCTTATTATTT
The DNA here is from genome assembly GCA_013282895.1 of Eriosoma lanigerum. Taxonomy (NCBI): domain Eukaryota; kingdom Metazoa; phylum Arthropoda; class Insecta; order Hemiptera; family Aphididae; genus Eriosoma; species Eriosoma lanigerum. The sequence goes on from CM023358.1 coordinate 16,221,113, forward strand.
TTTAACTATTTATTGTCAATTTAAAATTCTTAAAAAATCGATTTAGTTATTTATATTATACCCTGGGCCCAAATATTATGGTTGTCTCCATTTTAGATTGTGTTATTGATTGATGTTAAAATTATTATTATATTATATATTTACATTTATAAATGTACTTTTTGTATTTGTAATATTACAAATTTGTAAATTATTTCTGTAAATTTCAATACTCTAAACAGTCTAAAAAAATCGCTCTCGATACTCAACACTCAAAAGTGCTAGACTTGATAAATGATTTTGAGAAATGAAAATCTGAAGCTTATATATTTAATTAATTCTATTTTTGAAAATGATCATTCTCCTTTACAGATTTTATTATTAGATGAAATCTCATATTTTATTTATTATTAATTCCCTATAAAGATAAGATTACATAATATATCATTTTAAGTTATAGATGAACTGCAGTAGATATAAGATATATATAAGAATATATAATTCACGGTTGTTTTTATACTAAAATAATTAAAATTAAAAGAAAGCAGCTGTCATGTTTTTGTTACCTAAAAAAATATAATATCAAAGTTTTTCGGGGGCTCTATTTTTTGTCCCCTTAAATCCGACACTGGATCTACCCAATTTAACGGGTTTTTAACACGTCGTTTGTTTCTGGTTGTTATATTTTTATTAGGGATATTTACTACTTATTCTTGTTGGTATTAGCGTGATGTTTCATTTAATTTATTTTAAATAGCTGTATTTGGACACATTAGTTTTGAATAAAAATTATTTGTTTTAGACAGGGCTCGAAAACGTTTTTATAACGTTATAGTTATGTCATTAAACTTGTCAAAAAACGATTGAAATGTAAAACAATAAACACTAACGGAAACAGTAGGTAAACGCTAAATTGAATCATTAAATAAAACAGTACAATAAACGAAACATTTGATATAGGTAATCATTAAACATAACTATACTAAAAGCAAATACAATTGTAAAACAATTAACAATAATAAAACGTTATTGTTTATAATATTATAATACAATTATTTTTTAATTTTAATTTGTTTTGTTTTTGTGTCTATTTATACCCACGAACTACCTCTATGATTTTTATCAGATTCTTATAAAAATTCTTGTTTATTAAATTTTATTTATAATGTTCACTTTTAAATTTAAGTCCGTTACTTACAGATCACATTAGATCACATACTATGGATAGAGCTATTTTTATTTTTGGAGTCTTTTTTGAGGTTATATCCAATTATCATCATTAAATAAGCGCTTGACGCTTATTTATATTTTACAGTTCTATTTTATTTTAAATTTAATAATAATAATTTTATGATTTATAAAGTTACCTACTTTGTTAAGAAATGCGAAAAAAAATAAAGGGCCCCATACAGACGGCTAATAAACGATCGTATGATAAGCTAAATGTTCTCATCCATTTTTTTATTATCTATGGCCATTACCATAGGCGTCGCTAGATTAATTTACAGGGGGTGCACAGAAAGAAATTTGAAAATAATATCCAATTTACAGACGATGTAATCAATAAATTTGCATAAAAACATAAGCGTCTTCAATTATTATTGTTTAAAAAATAATTTTTTTTGTATTATACCTACGTCCTACTTTATATATCCCCCTAACGGCACCCAAAGCCATTACCATACAGCCATATCCATCTAAGCCCATGTATTTAATTTGATGCCATTATGTTAGTGCCTTGATTATCATTGTGCATGCGCAAAATGATAAAAAATTAATATTACGTTTATGTTATTAACCCTATAGGACATTATTATTACTGTATGCCATTGGGCACCCACACGACACCATTTCATGCCGAACATTTACTAAAATTGAAATTGCTTCAAAGTGCATGATAAAATTTCCCGATAACAAACAGGTATCAATTTACAAATATGGCTACGTTATCACCGACCAACCGAATATGTTGCTTGTTAGTGTTTCAACTCATTTGATAAGCGAGTTTGTTAAGTGTAAAGGTCAGTTCATCGGCATTCTGTGCCATATTTAACTTAGATAAGAGTTGTTGAAAGCAGGTATTACACAATTTAGAATACCAATTATTTACACTACGTACCCATTTATTTTGAGAATTTATAAAATAATAAAAAATTTAATATTCAACATTTCAAAAGTTTTTTTTATAAGGTGATTTAAGAGATATTTTTATTTTTGGTAAAAAACCATTAGTTAGCAAGTTATTAATAAATTTAGGTCAAATTTCATTATGTCGGCACGGAGTGCTGTCCGCTGGTGCCAGGCCTGGATTTAAAGAATAATAGCTCTGGGGCAATTTTTAAAATAGGCGCAAAGGCACCAAAAATTGTACACCGTAAATAACCTCCTAAAATATTTATTAACTATTTATTATTTAGGTATAAATTTTAAACAAATTAAACATAATATAACATTCAAAATGTTTATAATTTTATATTTAACCAACTTAATTATTAAATACTTGATACAAATAATTTATACATTATACATAGGTAATATATACATTACTTGTCAGTTGTCTTATTTAAAACATTTAGTTTTTGATTTGTCTTTAGCAAAAGTCAATATAGTTTCATTAAAATGAATTGATGGTAACAAATTATGTTCTGAAAATAATATTATAAATAACTTAAAGGATTCTTGGGTTTAACTAGTTCTAAACTTATTTTCATGCGTGCTAACTTTAAAAATGCTTTGAAAACAGAACAATCTGCCGCAGGAATTGCTAAATATAACCGAATTGCAATTAAAGTATTAGGAAAAATGTCTTGTATTTTTGTTTCTTTAAATCATTTTGTGCACATTTGATGCATCAAATGGTGGTTTACTGAGATTCTAACCCAATATTATCTAAATTAAATCAACTCATTTTATACAACATTCTATGTCATTTTTGTACATAGAAATGAAATTGTATGACAAAACTATAATTATTTAATATTTACGATGTAATTAATATTTTTCATATTATCTATTTTATTTACTGTAACAATGACATTTGAAATTCTGAATTTTTGTCTGGTGGCTTCATAACAATGCGGGTGCTGAGGACGCGTTCTCCTGGGGGGGCCCCCCCCCCCCCCGCCATTACACCGAGCCATGATGGAGATAGTGTCCGGGAGTAAAGCGTGAGAAACTGAGGGTTAAATTAGTACAATGTTTTGTATTATTATACATAATATTTATATACAACGTACACATAGTTTAAACTAATCAAAATTACACGTATGCACACAAAACGACCAAGTCTCTAAACATGTTGGCTTCAAAAATCAGTTTTATGGCTACATCCATAGTGTCTAATATAATCTAAGATTATGATGATTAATATTATGTCCGTTACCAAGAACCAATATAGTTTGTAAATAAGTTTAATAATAATTAATTTTTATTTGAAAGAACCAATTATATACCACGAAGTCTATTATGTAACTAATTCCACATGAAGCCTAATTATTTTCATTTATCCATATATTACATAATTACATAAATATATTATATTTATACAAATTTTAAATAATTTCAGATAATAGATGTTATTTTGGGAAATTCATAATATTATCTAAAATCTAAATACGCTATGTGTTATGGGTTATCACCTATCCTAGCAATATTTTCTTGTTTAATATTTAAAAAAAAATATTACGTTAAAAATATGTTTAACCTATATATTAAATATGTTCTTAATTTAATTAAATATTAAATTAAAAATAAAGAAAAACGAAAAACACATTAAATACAAAAAAATAATAACAAACAAAATAAAATTTATAATAATCAAACTATCATTAAACAAATTTTCTTTTTTGTTATTCGAGCCCTGTTTTAGATTTGGTATATTATGATATGTGCTGATGTAGTGATACCTGATTACAAACTACAATAATTAATCATTTTTTATAAAATTATCTTAATTTTTACAATTTCATTAATTATGTTTGAAACATCTTTATATCATATATATATATATATATATATATATAGGTAGGACCGAAACTACAATGGAAAGTCTTAAATTCGATGGTGTATGGTCTTGTGGAACAAACTCAACGAGAAGTGAGTTACTATTGTTTTAATACCTAGTAGGTACCTACTACAATACTACTTACCAATTATTAGTATATTATTATGAATAGTATACATATTATAGTCATTTTAGTATATAGTAAGATATTATCGTGTATTATTGTATTATGTATATTAAATTACATAACATATTTTATATTTTGATATATCTGTGCATTTATTATTTATATTATTTATACCTAATTTTATAACAATATTTGTAATTACTAATTATACTCTATGAAATATCAAATAATTAAGTTATTAAATTAATTATTATAGGTACCTATACAAATACTAGAAATTATTAGATAAAGAATGCAATATATTGTAAGGCATCGTTAATTTTAATTTCAATCAATATAGCACATAAAATATTTAAGATCAAATTAAAATTAATTTATATACGCTATATGAATTTAATCATTATTCAAACAAAATATTCTATACATACATAGTTCTAGTATTTCTAATTGTATTACAGCTGTATAAGCATACGCGCAATTTCAATTTTAAACTTGAATATTGGAAAAATTGACTATACTCAGACTTCCTTTATAATGATTGTTGTCTATTGGACATTGGCACGCGACTGTTGCAACAGCATGCTAACATCAGTCCATAACCACAGAATATTGTACCATAACTAGATGATACTGATACATAGATTAAGATATTGTGATCCGTTCACTAACATCACAATAATTCAAGGGTATATAATATACATCGAAAAGACCAAGGTCGATTAATTCACCTTAGAAAAGACAAGTTTATCACTCATTACTTTTATAGAAAAAACAATATGAACGCTTGACGTATTATAAAATAATATATAAAAAAATATTAAAAATTATATTTTTACACATATTCCTTAATTTTTTAAACATGTCCAATTTGTGGGGCTATGACTTGTTTTGGGGGCTAAGCCCCTTAGCCCTCCTGTATGTGTAGTTTTTTAAGTCACTTATTAAACCTTTTCAAATCATTTTTATGTTTTTAAATTACCTATGAAAGAAAACATTTTCACGAACCATAATTTACAGTACTAATTGAACAGACTAAAAATTGAAAAATTAAAATATTCCGTCCCCTCCCCCTTGACAAATTCTTTCAGGAACGCAGCGATCGCCTTTTTTGTCACTTATTGTGTACTGATTATGGATTGTATATAAATTATCATAATAATAGAATGATATTACAATAATTATTTATTACAGGTACAAGATTTTATAGAAATGATACAACTTTGTAGAACAAATATTAATTTTGGAGGATTTTGTTATGTTAACAGGGAACTTTTTATTAGCGTAAGTAAATAATTAGTTATGCCTGATTTAGAAATATGTATACGATTAATTTTCATTGTATATAACATATAAGATACATTGCAGGATAAAATATCATCTTTATTTTACAACTAAAAAGTACATATAGTCTTAATAACAATGTAGATTAGAATTAGACGGTATAGTATAAGTATAATAATATTTAATACCTAATATACCTAATATGGATATTTTAGTATTTATTGAAATTTAATTAGTTTTATGATTGATTTATTGATTTTTTATTTTCAGTATTTACTAGCTGTATTTTTCAACTTAGTTGTTGTATTTCAATCTCAATTGATTCCAAAACAGTATACGTCTGAATAAAGAAGCGTTGTTAATTATAATGTTAATGTTTTAATATTAATCAATTTTAGATATAGAATTAACTAATAAAAACATTAAAATCAAATAAATTTGTTTCACTTTAATATTGTATGCAATATTACCATAGTTAATTTGAATATATTCAATGTAACTAGTCACTCAATGATTAGGTTAGGTCTTCGGTGTAGATATGTAGTAATATTATTATTATGATAAGCAGAGACGAAAAGTGTGGTATAGTTAATAAGCATATATATCATATGTAGCAAAGCAAAAAACAGTGTAAAATAAATTTGAAATTTGTTATTAATAATACGAGTAAATGGACCTCAGTTGCTATATTATGTATCATGGATGATAGAAATATATATAATCGTAGGTCGTAGAACTGTGGTCTGTGGTTGTTTTCTAAGATGTAATTATTTTTTAATATTTACTGTTATTATCTCTGTAATTCGGATAATATAATTGATTATTTATAATAATATTGATAAATCCAACGAAAAAGGTAGTAACTCAATTTTTTTCATTTTTGAGTTACGACTTTTAACACTGCATCCTGATAAAGGATTTTTTTTTTATCGACCACGAAAATGATTGTATATCTATCTATCCCACAGAGATAATAAAATAATATTAAAATAAGAAAAAAAATAGAATAAGAAATTAACTTTGAACTTTATTTTGCTCCTCTTGAACAATTGATAAAATGGAGTACTACCTTTTTCGTTGGATGTATCGATATTATTATTAGCACACTATATTATTTTCCTTATATTATCATTGCTATTCACGTTATTTGATAGTACCTACTAAGTCATTACAATATTGTTTTTAATTTTAGATAACAAGTGCTTTTAAGCAAGAAAAAACTTATATTCGTACAACTGTCATAATTTTATATGACTAAAAAATTGTGCTCCGGCAAGTTTATAACATTTAGCTATTTATAGGTACTATGATAACGGTAATAATATTATGTAGTCCCACTATAACACGTTGCAATATATAATACATTAATACAGTCTTTGTAGTTGAATTTTACTTTCTATAATATAATACCTACCTGTAATAATATACTCGTTCCAAAGAAGAAGAAAACAAATGGCGATTGGATTCGACGACTAACAGACATACCGCCTATACGCGCGCGTGCTGCCCGCCGTCGTCGCAGTGGTGACACGGTGTTCGCTACGAGATGACGGATTACGTGCTGACCGCGACCACCGACGACTGTATAAGACAATGAATGTTATATTGTAATTATTTAACTACGTAAAACACATCCGAAGGCGGTGATGGTAGTATACATTTTTGGGGAAAAAAAATGTATTTTGCCTGTTAATTAATTATTAATAAATAGCATGTCGTATAAAAGTGCGTGTATCTACGGTGCACCGAGTGTAAAATTATTCGGTTTTTTAAATTACCATCTTATAGTAAACATAATATTATATAATTATTAGTTCCGAAGAAGTATTTACATTTGTATACCTATATTAGACTTTGAAAGACGAAGCTAAAGTTTTACAGATAATGCGGTAAGTTCACTATTATTTTATATAAATATATATATATATGTTTAAGAAAACTATTTTTATAATCATATTTTAACGATTTTCGAGAAAACACGTATTTTTTCGTGTTCACGTGCAATTTTCCATCGTTTTTTTGTTTCGTGTAGACACGGATTCTTTTATGAATTAAGAATTCCGATAGCATTCCCCACAAAATTTCTCCTTCCGAGTACCTATAGGTATATAATATTATGTTTGTAAATCTAAATGCTTACGCGCAGATCTTAACACGGACCGATAAACTTTCGTAGATTAGCGGTTTGGTCGGTAACTATCGTATCGTAGATACCAATTGTTTTTTTTTTTTTTTATGTAATTTTTATTGTTTTAAAATCAATTGTAATAAAAAAAACAATATTTGTACATGTCATGCCATAATATTACTTAACGCGTACCCAATAAGTTATTAGATACCTACGTCATTAGTAGTAATAACATCGTAGATATATATTATGTATTATTTTTCGAAATTACAAATGGTCTGCATTAATGTTGGGTATTTGCAGTGCTACAACTAGGATTCTTGGGGTTCCAGACAAAATCAATTGATGGGGACCTGTAATACATAATATGTACGTAATATTTTTTCATACGCCCATAACTCGTAAATTATACAAATAGATATTAATACTGATTTGAATCCTGTAAATCTAATGTAAAGAAGGCCTATCAGTAAGTGTGTTGTTATTAAAATATATCTAAGAACTTGTTAGTTTTTTTGATTACATTATACCTATTAATGAGAAAAAGTATTACAAAACATAAAGATCAGACAGACAGATATATATTGTAATTATAATCATAAATTATATACAATATCTATTTAATTTAAACATAAGAACATAATGCAATGACCCGAGTAGATAGAGGTGGGACCCCTAGGCCCTAGGCCAACTCAAAGAGGCCCATTTACCGGAGTCTTGCCCCGGCTGCCCCTGCGATTTTTGCGGCACTGGCGTATTTATTGAGGTATTCTTTAACGGTAGATATTTAGAATTTTTTAACTCTTACTTGAACTATCTTCAGTAAAACTTTCTTATAACGGAATCGCTCGGGAGCAACTGAATTTTCCATTATAAGGAATTGGCTACAAAAATACAAATTTTAAACATCATTTTATATTATTTCAAAAACCGAAATTATACTTTATACAAATTATTCATACAAAATATATTTTTATTTTTATTTTACATCCCATAATATATACTACATATAACACATTTATGATAGGTATAGTTAAATAATTTGTGATAAGTTATGTTTGTTTTCGATGTAATGGTCGGCAATTAGATGATATAAGATAAAATACAGTGAACACTTGATATTTTCAATAATCAAAACGATATTGAGTATTTTTTACATACTAAATTTTAACAGTAATAGATATGTGAAATTATTATACTCTATTTCATAATTAATCTATAAAAGAGTTTTACTTATACTCAAATATTATAAATAATTTAAAATTTAATGATCTAATATAGTTTTATTTTCCGCCTTATAGTTTTTTGCTTTGGTCAAAGCAATAGGTAATGTGTCTTTCCGGTTAAATTGATGGTTCTGTTATATTAGGTCATTTTATTATGTATTTGAAATATGATTGTTGACATTTTTGTTATTATTAGATTAAAAGATTATTAGTTTTTTTTTCGAGAGATTTCACATAAAATTATTTTTTTCCCACTAAATCATATTAGTTACATTCTTATTATATTATATAAAACTAAATATCTACAAATAATAAATTGCAATAAAAAATATTTTAGAAACAATACTAATTACTTACCTATTTACTAATTAAGGTAATAGTAGGTATTTTAGATTTATATAATTTGAATAATATAATAATAAACTAGGAAACCCTGTTCTGATTAGTTGTAAAAAGGGGAAGAATAACCGTTAACATAAGTATAAGTACTTAAAAAGAAATACATATATTATCAATTATCATTTATCACACATTCACATATACGTATATTTAGAAATATTTCAATATAGAATTTTGATAGGGTAGTAAACTGAAAAAAAAACATCATTAGGTATATTCGCCTTCTCAAAAATTCATTCAGAAAAGAAAAGCCATACCATAGAAGGAAATATCTTATTTATCACCACCCTATATAAGTAAGCTTCTGTTGCATGATGATCATCACCGGACCATGTTATTCTTTATCGGATTTTTTTCGCTATGATCATGATATTTTAGATGTTTGAAATATATATAAAAACAATATCCAAATCGAAATTTAAATTGTGTGATTTTTATTTAGGAAAAAAATATAATAACAAAAAAGAAAAAGTATTACCGACAATGTTTTTTATCTTTCGATATTATACATTAGGTATATATTATTTTATATCCGTGATGAAAATTCGACACGTTATTTCACCACCAATGGTCACGGTGATGTTATTTCGTAATCGCTGAGATAAACTTAAACCTATGTGAAAAATATTAAATGTCGAGAAGACACATTAAAAACAATGGTAAAAAAATATAATATATATAATATTGTTAGAATTTAAGGAATTTTTTTCTCCCTTTATTGTTGTTTTGCTTGTTGCTTGAGATGATTGTTTATTATAACAAATCAAGGGCGTAAATAAATTAAAAACTAATATTCCCTTCCGTATCAAATTTTTCTAGTTTAAAATTTAGGTAAATACAATGAACTGTATTTTTATTTGTTAATATTTTCATTCGTAAAATCATATAGACTCTTTAGATTAAAATTTATGGCATCATTAGTAATAATAATAACTATAATAATACATATAAATTTATATTTGAATACAATTTTATTAAAACATTTAAAACTTGTTTTACGTTATAATATCATTTTAAATTTATGTAATAACTGTAAAATTATATAATTTAGCTTATTTTTTTCTGGACTCTGGTTTTTTAGTATAATTTCTATTTAATATTACTCTCTCGTAACTCATTTTATATATACGCATCATAGCATATTATATAGGTAGAAATGTAAAACAGTTATTCGTATTTTCTATTCTACTTTAAACTAAACGTGAAATCATAAATAAATTAGAAAAATTGCTTGGATCTAATTATTTACTATTTACCTACTGTTAACCGTTGAATTTTACTGCGAAACCCAGAATTCCTACAATAGAGCAGCGGGTGTTTATAAATTATGTGTTTAGGTACCTGTCCATAATATTTTAGATTTTTATAAAAGAATATTTGGCAGCCACTCCTTTATAATTTGAATAGAAACTAATCGTTTTTGTTACGAAATCCGTTCACTGTTTGCAAATCATTATTTTTTTTTAAAGTAATCGAATAAATAGTATTGTTTATTGTTATAAACACATTTGTTGGAGTAAAATAATGTGTAAATATAAATGCCTGTATATTTTATATTCACTTTCTTGTAGTAGTACCAGAGGTGGATTTCTCAATAGGCAGAGTAGGCACCTGCCTAGGGCGGCAACATTTTTAGTATTTTTATAACATGTATTATAAATTTATAAATTGAATACCAAAAAAAAATTAAATAATATTATTATTTTTTATTAAATTTCGAAATTTTATATTTAATAATAATATTGTGTATAAATTATAACTAATAAACAAATATAAAATTATAAATATCAATTGTATAGGAAAAGACAATATTAATAGATAACATTAGCCAGATAAACGACAAAATTCATGGAGATCGTAATTTTGACGAAATTGATTTTAGATTTTTATGATAACTATAATGCTATTTTGAATCTAGGGGTCTGTACATTTTTTTGAGTATTCTGATAGATAATTTACACACGTGGTAAAATTTTGGAATGGAGTATCAGTATCCTTAGATACCCTGATTACTGACACGAATCATATAATGCACAGTTCAATAATGACTGTCACAGTCATTTAAAATGTATAGATTATCCAATAAGTCCAAAAGTCGTTCGTATAACCTAACTAATAGCTTATCGTACGAAACATTTTAATACGATAAAATACCGTCCGATTAATAATCATTCATGTGTATTACCGGCTCTAAATTATATTCTTTAATTATAATATTGTAGTTTAAAAATACATTCATATATATATTCCTACTAATTTATTTGATGAAAGGCGGCAATTCTTTAGTGCCAATAGCCGTAAAAAAGCTAAATCCTTCTCAGATTATGCTGTTATAATATTATAATGTTGTACTATTATAGTATTATGATTATATAAATATTAAATTTAATTTAATTTTGTATTTGTTATCGATATGTTTTTAATTCACTTAATGTAATTATGGACCTCCCCCCATATAAAATGTTTGTCTACATCACTGTAATGTTATTTATACAAATAAAACAAATTATAATAATAGTTAAAATGTATAGATTAATTGATATACATATTATTATATAGTGACCTTAACAAGTTTATAGTTTGTATTATATATTATATACATATAGGTATATATAAATACTTAATATGTTTTTCTATACTGTTTAATTATTTAGGCATCAGTGTAGATTAGTGTAGATTAATAGAAAAATGTTAAGCACAATTAAACAATAATAACTATATACATAATTATATGTACAATACATACATAATATCTATATACTTATTATCATTTATCAGTGATTATTGTAAGTTTAAATAAAGTGTAGGTATCAATTTTATATTATATTATTATACATAATATATTAGTATGTAGTTTGGTACCTACCAAAGAATAATTTTTAACATTCATTTTCAATATTGTTTTACGTACCAAATAATTTATAAATTATTCTAAAAAATAAAATTTTCAATTATAAAGTATCAGATTCAGAGGCGTATTTAGCAATTTTAAAGATTCAGATTTTTTTTAGAATTTTTTATGATGCCGAACTCCCCACCCCGTCCCCTTGTCGTTAGATAATATAAAAAAATGAATTGCAAAAAAATTTAAATAAACATGTTCTGTATCGGTATAAATTATAATGCAAAATCTAAAACAAATGGCAAAATAATTTTATTAATAGCAATTTTTTTTTTTTTTTTTGATCATGGGGGATGTTTAAACCCGTTCAACCACCCCCATAAATACGCCTCTGATTAGATTTAAATAATTTGTATGTTCATTAATATATTTTAGCTATTTTATAATATTGTATTAATTTGTTATTAGTTATATTGTTATTATTATACACTCATTAAATATTCATTAACGATACAGTTTTTTTTTAACATCACGGGTATAAAAGCTGAAGCTAGAATCACTTTATTATACCAAAATTTGAAAACCAATTTAATTTAAAACTTGAAATATTAAGCAATAATAATTATGTATTATTAATTTATTATACTAACTTATAATTTATAAGTTAATACAATCAAGATTAAAACGAAATAAATTCATGTATATTAGACGTAAACTACATGTAACGTTCGTATTATTATAATATATATGTTCAATACTAAAAAAAAATATTAATTTTAATATTAGGAAACTAATTATAATGTTGTTATTGTTTTCTCCAAAATCTTATTTGTGAAATATTAATATGAAATCGGTTCACTGACCGTGAGAATAAAAGTTATTAAAAATTTGTTTACCACTAACCACCTGTTCATTATATAAGAAAGCATAATACCTATATGCAGGGGCGTGCTCAGAAGATAAAATTGAGGGGGGGTTTATCAAAAGTAAAATTAAAGGAAGAACCTCACCATCCTTTTGATTTTTTATAAATTAACAACAATTGAATTAACAGATTTATATATTATAATGCTAATATATAATATATAAATAAAAATTATATAACAAAAACTAGTTTTCTTGGTTTTTTAACTAATTCATTGAGGACTAATGATAATTAATGTGAAATAATATTATAAGAAAAAATATTTAATTGTATAAATTAGTTGATAGATTTATGCAGTAAATAGACTATGGAAACGATAATATAACGATGATAAAATACGAATTGGGAAATTTAACGTCGCGCTATTTCTATAAATTATTTTGAATTCACGACGTGCTCTATTATACGTTATTACCATTTGAAACATACTTACATTTAATAAAAACTACCAACAAATGAAAGAAAACTGTGAAATTCACGGAAACTGGTTTTTATGAATTTTATTTTAAATATTTGATGATAAATGATAACTAATGCAATTTTGAATGTAGGAAGTTACAATTTTTTTTTTAATTATTCTTATAGGAAGTCTACATACGTGGTAAAATTTTGGAACGGATTGGTTGATTTTTCGTTTAAATATAGAGCTTTGAAATTTATCCAAATATGTAATTTTTTTCTGAAAAATGTTTAATATTATTTGAAGTTTTGGGTTTAACGGTTTGAAAATTGTATAGAAGCATACAAATATTACAAAAATATTTTGTAATTCAATAGTCTCAATTTTTTTTATACATTTTTAAAGTTATAACTTTTAGTAGAATTGAATAATAATATTTTTTATGTAAATTTTAACGTATAAATATTTTGATTTTTAATATTTTAAGCTGAAAATTTGATACTTGTGTTTTATGGCATACTCTTGAATAACCAATTAAAATATTTTTAAAATCTTTAACATTTCACATTGATGTTTGATTTTGATGTTGTTAGAAGTGTGGAACTATGAAGACACTTTTTTGGGGAGAAATAATCCAATAACTACGATATGCTTTCGTTAAAAAATTGTATCTAGTTACTAGTTGGTACTTTATTTAGCTAATTTTTTTAATTTCTCGAAAGTTTTCCCTTGGGATATGAAAAACTACCAAAAAATTATTGAAAAACTGCGAAATTCACGGAAACTATGATTTTGATGAATTTTACTTTAAATATTTTATAATAACTAATGTAATTTTGGATATAAGGACTTGAACATTTTTTTTTAGTATTATCACAGGTAGTCTATATAGATGGTAACATTTTGAAATGGATTATAAGTATAATATATGGTATATGTGATTGAGTTTTGCTCAAAATCGTATTTTCAAATGCAATATCATTGCATTGAAACCTTAATTATAATAAGCTACTATAATTTCTTCGAGTGATGAAATAAGGGAATCTTTTCAGGATAATCAAGTAATATAACTTTGAGTAGTTCATTATTCACTACTTATTTATTAAATTAATAAAAGATGTGTTTTTTCCTTAGGTTAAATTGAAATATCTTAAATGCTGCATTGACTAGTTTAAAAATATATAAAGAAGGACTAATATATACAAATGGAAGTGTTTGAAATATAATTATGCAAGGGAGCCCAAAGTATTAACAGGAATAATTGATAATTTTCTAGAAAATAAAAAATACTTGTTAACATTACCCTAAGAGTCTCATATAAGTTACATGTTAATTTATTATTGCTATTTGACAATGACTAATGAGGACGAGATAATTTTTCTTATTTCTAATCAAAAGAAAAAATATATATACTCTAAAAAGGATTATTTAAAAATATAAAAATTAAATAATCGTATTTAAGTAATTAATATAATAGAGTATTGTATTAAATAACTATAATAATATTTTAAATATTATTCTTATCAAGTACTGGGTTTAAGTATTAAGTATTAATTGTTTGTTTAATTTTCAGTTTTCTCATAGATATTATAGCCCGAGGGCGACATATAATAGATTATAGGACTTTCCAATATTCTTGTTATGTGTGTCATAATATGATAAATTCTATGTAGCACTGTTATATCGCTAAAGTACTGATTCTCCGTATAACATCGAGACCTCATTTTTTGTTGAAGCATAAAGTGTAATAGTTTATTCTTGAAAGTAAAAGTTGAATTCCTATAAATACATAAATACGCAATTCGTTTTCTAGATTACAATTTAGGTATGTTTACGTAATGTGTACCTAATTATTATACCAATTAAAAATCTAACAAAAAAAATAAATCACAATATACCTACTCGTATTATAAAATATTCATCTACGCGCTATAGAAAAATGGTAGGCACCAAGTCAATTCTCCGTAATTTGAATTAGTCGATGATACTTTAACGTTTTACCGCAGATACTTAAATACCTATATTTAAATTTAACTGCCGTATGACGTACATAGACTTGTTAATTCGTAACTCTATTATTTTGAAGCTCCAAAATATAATATTATTATAATAATCGCATATTAGTTATTATAATAATTATTCCGTTTTTTTTTCTGTACAGCATATACAATTGCAGATTATTTGTACTTGACTATAATAGTAGTTAACTGACCTAACTCTGCATGCCACTACAACATCGGACCCTTTCAAGGATACTCGACAATATTTCACAGTGAAATAACAATATACCTATTATATAAATAACTTCTTTAAGACCCGCGATGGTCGTGTACAACGTAACAGAAGACTACCGGACGGATCCGACCACATTTGTTATCCAGCAGGATGCTGCGGAGGCCGCTACCATTTCGCTCGCGTCCCCTGGATATCTATTATCCATCGATTATCCGTTCGCGGCCGACAAGTTGCTGCAGCTGTCGTCTTCCGCTGATACCATCACGACCACCACGACCGCGGTAGCGTCCGCCGATTATGCGGTCAGAAACGTTTCCGTGGCCCTGTGTCACTCGTCCACTGGCATACCATCCGTCGAAGAATACTTTACCGGTAAGTTGTTATTATAGTTATTTATTACCACGGTTATTTATGATAATTAACCGCAGTTATTACTAATATTATTATTATTTTCTTATTATAATCAACCTTCTTACAAAAGGTCCGTTACCCTGGCGCTAGCAGGTAGTTTTCAAAAAAAATTTTCACCAACAATTGTAGGTAGGCACTATAATTTGTATTAATTTAAAGTACTATTTAATATTGAAACTTTTTAGACATAAAAATATAATGTTCCAAGACTGTTTCAGTCAAATGTACATATTTTTATGCAATTCGACACTATACTTTATATTATAGTGTTTATAAATCGATCGTTTACGCGTTAAAATGACGTAATTGGATGGTATAAGTTCTACAAGACGTTTGACACTATAAATGTGTTCCCACACAGGGTAATATGAATGACCATCAACATATATTACCTATATTGAGCGTAACAGAAACATTGTTTTGTTTGGATCAATTACCCAGTTGAATGATATAGGAAGAAATTTATATTAACAGGTTTTATTTATATAATAGTTATTTGATATAAACGTATTTATAGAGACCATATCTAATAGGTACCTAATATCTATTATCATTTCAATAACGACGTTATTCTATGGAATAAGATTTGGGTATAATATATAATGATGTTTTAATTTATAAAACGTATAATGTTTGTCACGAGTCGTGACCCTGTATAACGTTTTGTAAACGATTCAAATTATTAATTCAAAACTCGATGTCTTTATCCATTATCTAAATAATAACACGTTTTTAAATGTTGAATAATTAATTGGATACATTTTGTTTAGCCTTTTATTTTTCAACGTTCACTTATCGCCTATTTCAGTCATCAAACAAATTAATTTCACTATTATTGTACATAAAATGTACCTACTTGTAATAATAAACAATTTGTTGGACTGTTATAGGTTAACTATAATTTATAAAACTCACTATAAAGTTAAAAGAAATTAAAAACAATACCATAATAATTATGAATGTATAATATATTATGTATTATACATTTATACGTATAATATTATATTAAAATGTAAAATAATCAAGTTTATTTATAGGAGAAATTATTTTTTAGTTTTTTTTTTCAGTAATACAATAAAACACTATACAATGTCTTTTTAATACGTTTGTATATTTTTCAGGAACCCAAACGAAATTTTAAATATGTATCGTATAAAAATTGAATTTCCAGTAACACCAAACGAAAATATATTTACGAATTATTCTTCAATCTTTCTTAATGTACATATATTATATTCTTCATTTTTAGTTGTTTTATTGAAAATCATGCTATGTTATTAATTTATTACGACTATGGTAAATATCATAATGTGTTTTTGTTTTATTATAGTGTTTTAGTAAAGTTTTTTTCGAATACTATCGCGAAAAAACATAAAGATAGCCGATAGGTAATTGCTGGAAAAAAAAGAAATTTTTTGCATAACTAATACGTTGATAAACGTATATAGACATATAGTAAACATTCAATATATGAGTATATCTATCTATATTATAGTTGGGTAGGGTAGAATTGCGTTTTTTTGCACAAAATATATCTCGGAAAACGTGTAAATTCTTATGACCCTTACACGGTTTATGCTCGTTTGGACACGGATATTTGAACATTTCAAGGTTGCCACCTTCGCGTTTATCCAATAATAATCAATAATAAAAAATAATGATGCACATCATTTTTCACTTGGTTTTTTCATAAGTCTATTATTACACTATACATAAACAACTTAAAACGTGAATAGGTAACATGTTATAAATAATAATATAATATTCTAGTCTATATAGGTGTAGTTAAAAAAGAACAGCGCTGTAAATAGCCTTTAAGTTTAGGGGAAATGCTGGTTGAGTAACATAACAATTTTTAAATCACAGTTAAAATCACATTTTCCACCGTGAATTTGATAAAACACGAACTTAAATATTATTCACTTATATGCATATATAAATTATTGCACGTCGTAATTATTAACATCGTCGGTTTCATCAATATTGAATTGTGTTTACGTTTTCGATTGTGCAATAATTCTTATAATAAAATATATGCGCTACACGCACTTATATCACACGGTGTTTGTTATGGAGAAATGGTCAACTGTTCGATGGTGTTGCTGCATTTTGTAGTGGACAGACCACTTTCTCTGAATAATATATATTAGACATATTATATATTTTATATGTTTCTCTCTCTTGGTTTCCGTACACACCACACACCACATACCTATATTGTACGCTACATGTATACCTACTAAGTACTTACCGCGTTTGCAATATTACGTCGTGCATACTACACCCGTTAAAGATTTACAGTCATTGCAGGTGTCGCCTTGAACCATTTATTTTATACGTACCCATAGACTATAGGTATATAAGTTATATAGAAAGCATCTGGAAAATACTACGACGAGTGTGACGGATCTTATATACCGACGATTGTAGTTCGTAATAATTAGTTATTTTCATATAAGTATAGATTTATAGGCAAGGCGAAGTGAAGAATAATTCTGATAATTTTGCTAAATTCCGTATACTATCTGGTTAGAGTCGTATCCTCTTTGTAAAAATGTGTGCGCATAATATATTCTGAAATAATTATATACTTACGATATACCAATAAAAATAAATATAAATATGTATCAAGTTTTAAATGTATAATATAATACACCTTATTACCTTCTGTATTTTTTACGACTACACCACAGGGTTTATAAAATTCTAATACATATAATCATTTTTCTATAGATAAATATATTTTCTTCATAAAAACACTCAAACCTAACGAAGTTTATGATGCAGATAGATACTCGTATATATATAAATACAAATACGTATACTCTTGTCGTGCTCAAATTATACAGTTTATTATATGCAAGATGAAAAGCCGGATTGGGTAAATTCGGCCCACTGAGATTTTAATATTTTACCGATCCATCTTGTATATTTTATCTTTTAAATGTATTTAAAATTTAAATTATAATTTAGAAAATTTTATTTTAAAATATAATGGGTGAATAATTAATATTTTTACTTTTAATTATTTATTATAACATTTTTCCTATGAATTAGTTTACCGGTCCACCAAGATTTTCTAGATAACTCGCCTGGCCAAATGCAACGATTCTAGAGAAAAGATGGAATTACTACATTTAATTAATAATTGTTTAAAAAAATTAAATATATTACGCCCCCTGCAATTAAACTATTCATAATAATTAGTATAAAATGATACAAGAAATTATTATAGTCTCCGCTCTCCGAGAGCATACAATTGAAAATATTTTTTTCAATTCAAACTCATCTCATGTCACTGCTTCTATATTTTAATTTTCAATCCAAACACTCTAGAGTCCGCACTAAGAATACATATAATTATGAATTTATACATATATTTGTATATATGTGTTCTAACATAATCACACCGATGGTCTATCGTCTCGTTTTTATGTCTTCAAGTGTTTTTTTGTGAGTTAAATAATAAGTACTGTGAAAGTATTTGTATTCCAAAATATTTCAATTATAAATAATTCATGTAGGTATAATTTAATATTACCTAATATTCTTATACATTGAAAATCAATTAAGTATATTATAATAAATAATTTTGGAATGCAACTAGGTAGGTATATAGTTTGTTAAATACTAAATTTATTTGATTAAAAAATAAACAACAATTATTACCTCTATTATAATCTACTTGTTTTTATTTTATTCCGATTCTCGATTTATTTACTTATATCCACGTGATTCCCATAATAATAAATTAATAATCATAGGCGGAACTTGCAGTTATATTCACTGTTCAGGTTATGCAAAGTCATATTTTATAACATCACTGGTAGGCGATAGTGCTTTATACTTACACTATTACCAAATGCTGATTTTAAGGAATTTTATGAAGTTACCTACTTACAATATATTAAATAATTAAATTTTTAATTATATTAAATATATACAAATATAAATGAAAAAAATAATGCATAATTTAACATTTCGTTATATATTACTAATATACTATTATAATATAATATTTATATATTATTATAATTAATATTATTAAAATTAATAATAGTTTATGAGTAGGACATGCAGCCACATACCCCTGCAAACCCCTTGGTTCCACATAATAAATATACATATTATATAATATATAGTATATACATACTATAAAATATTATAGTTTTAGTAGTATTAGTAGTAATAATTAAATCTAAACAGTAAAATTAATGAAGATAATAATAGGTATACTGTTTATCTCTCTGATGCTAATTCAATAAACATTAAAGAATAAAATATATAAATACCAAAATATAGCATTCAAATTAAATATCGTTTACCTACCTACCTAATGTAAATTTTAGAAAGTTAATTACATAATGCATGTTTGAATTATAATATGATAAGGGAAATCCTAGCACACACATATTTTTATATAAATGTAATAGGTATATAAACTTATAAATTTATAACAGAAAACAGATTCATAATTCACTATTCATTCAATAAATATTTATTTTGAAAGACATTGGTATTTAACGTATAAATACAATCTATATAAAGTACTATCTGGTTTTTAACTTTAATTATATGCCTATATAATATATTAAATTACTTTTCAATATTTTATTTTTATAATTTGTATGTTCACCCTTTTGGTCAAATTATATAGGTACCCACTGTTACACGGACATTAAATGATTAGTGACTACTAACCATTACTCACTAACAAAACCTTTCTCTTTTGTTTATCCCGTTTTATTACGCTTTATACATACTGCATAGGTGTACCCAATATACCCAGTATCCCAGTAAAATTTAAATGTATAGATATAGAAACCGTCTGATTTATACATACTGTTTACTTGTTTCTGAAAATATTTTAAAGTTCAACTAGTTCAAGGACTAAGGAGGCAACATCGTATAATAATAATATCGTATAATTTACTATATGTCTATATTATGATCTCTTAAATATTTATAATATTATGTAGGTATTACCTATTATTATCATTAATATTAAAGCCACATAGAGCAATACTCCAATATTTTTTTATTATTATCTTATGAATTAAAGCCAAATTAATTTGCTATATCATTTTTAATTTTAAAATTTACAAAATCTATATCTTTTAAATAATATATTTAATTCATAAAATATTTTTTTAAATTATCTGTTTAATGTAATATTGTACCAATTTGTTGACTGTTGTTATCACTTAAGTAAATAAATTATACCTAATTGTTTTATACAAATAAAAATAATAATAAACTACACTGTAATTTTTTTCATTATATTAGGTATTTGTCTACCAATTAATTATTAAATATTTTATTAACTCACATTAAAAATTGTTTACCCAAATAATTATGATTTAACAATTTTAACTCTTCAGCTTTAAAATGCATTTTATTTGATGTAAAATTTAAACAAATACTATTATTCTTTTGTAAATTGCGTATGTCATTAGTTATTATTTATTTATGTTAATTAGTAATTACCAATTAGATTAAAAATTAAATAACAAATTATATCATAAATTCATAAGGTACTCATTATAGATCTATGGATCGTACATATTATATATATATTTTTAATGGTAATACTAATTATAATGATTTTGTGGTTTTCCTACACCATACCGAGCTTATTTTTATTATTTAAATTAGAGCGTGATTGTTTTTAAAAATGAAAAATCAACGAAAATCTTTCGGTTGTTTTCGATTCGTCTTGATCACGATAATTACCTACTCGTTATTTAGTTGTCACAATATTGTGTCAACTTAATCCTGTATCTATCGCCCTAATAATTATAATTACAGGACGGTAATACTGTTATATCATTTCTAAGCACGTGATAATTATATTATAACAATATTATATATTATTGTCATAATGTCATCAAATATCATCATTACCTATTTTATTTTTACCAATAAGATTTAGGATGGCTACAGTTTAAATCACAATAAAAACATTTATACACATAATTTTCTAATTTTATTCGACCTAGGATGCGTGTGATCGTATAATATAATATTCACTATACAGTAGATAGTAATGATATTATTATGAATTATGACTTAAGACTATAAATTATTTACGAGATGATAATACGTGTACACTGTATTATTATTATTAATTATTATATTATGATTATTGATTAGGTCGACTATATATCTACCTAACGACTAAACTTTCAAATATTAAATTATAATCTACACCCATATTATATTATTATTTTGTTGTTGTTACATAGACGTAACCGAGGACCAGGGTTAAACATTAGAGTATACTCATAAGTGTAAACGAAAGGTGATAGACATGGGCGTGCTCACGGGGGGTGGGTTCATAGGGTTTGAACCCCCCACCAAAAAAAAAAACCTATGAACATTTTACAGTATAGTATTTCGTACTCCAGAAAAATGAATAATTTTTTCAAAGTAAAAAAACTTCATATTTATTCCATCCCACCTTCTGTGTACCTATTAAAGAATTTTAGCTGAACCCCTCCCCATAAAAATATCCTGAGCACGCCTCTGATGATAGAGTATAGAGGCAAACAGCACTTACATTTCCTCCTTTTAGAAATATACAAAACGGTATATATTTTTCTTTATACTAATATATAAAATATTGATTTCAATAAAATATATTTACTTAAGTATTAATTAAATACTAAAACACAACTTAGTATCTAATATTTGTATAACTAATTGAAAAAAATGTTGTGTACTTACCAATATTTTGCAAAATAAATATGAAATTTTGGAAGGAGTCTTTAAAAATACCGGGTGTAATTTTTATTTTAAATATTAGATTGTGCCTAGGAATACCCTGCACACTCAGTAGTTCTGCCTATGATGCTTATTAGTTATTATACTTCTACTTATAGTTAGTCTATAACCTATATAATGTATTGATACATTTGTTTTTACAGCTATAAACCTGACAGGAGTGACGATATTTACAATTGGAGCGATTTTTGTCGCCTTAATCCTTTATTTGTACGTGGACACTCTGAGATACATAATCAAAAACGCTCCACCAATGGTGAAAACTCACTCTGCGTTCATACTAAGCGTGTATCCGGTAAGTGTTTGGTTAAACAAATAATATATATACAAATACAGTATACCTATATTATAATAGACACACAGAATTTTTTATTAGTTAATTAGTTTTTGCAAAAATGGTGGAAATTAGATACATACAAAATACTACGTGTTCAACATACCTAATATTTATCCTTATTTATACTCTGAGTGAAGCGAAAAATTTATTTGTTTTACAATGATGCTATTTTTATGTCTGAAAACACGATTCTGGATAGAAAAATGGTCCGTTTACCACGAATAGAGTTTGATTTTAAAATTGCATCTAGTTGGTACTTTATTTAGCTCTATTTTTGAATTTCTCAAAAATTTTTCTTTAGGAGAAGAAAAACTGCCAAAAGTAACGGAAAACGACAAAATTGCGATTGCCATGAATTTAGTTTTAAATATTTTGGGATAACTAATGCGGTTTTTAAGGTAGGGACTTATACATTTTTAAATAATCTCATAGGTAATTTATACTTGTGGTAAAATTTTGGAACGATTTATCAGTATAATCAATGGTATAATATATTGAGTTTCGCTCAGAACCGTATTTTCAAATCTTAATTATAATAAACTTCTAATTTCTCCGAAGACCGAAGGGACGAAGTAGGAACATCCGGAATCGACCTTCCGCCATTTTTATTATTGTAATATGATATTAATCTGATCAGTTCCGTAGACTGAAATCTTATATGGGAGGGGGTTATAATTACATGATGTTAATTAAAAACGTGTTCTAATCGTAATAATATAACAGACAGCTTATTATTACAGTATATTTATTTTTACCCTATGGCTCCGATAATAATAAATTAAAACATACTTTGAAATATGATAAAAATGTACCTATATATTTTCCATGTTGTTAAAAGTTAGTTTGAACCTCCTAAACCTCCTCCGTTTCTACGGCGCTGATTCTGATTACTCTGTATATTATATTGTTGTGTTTGTATTTTACATAAAATATAAAACAAAACTTAAAACTACTGAATTGTAACCATGTCTAAATTGATTGGGTAATACGTATGCATGTACCTATAATAAGTATCGACGTATCGTGTTTTTCAACATTATATTTTAGACAACATTATTTTTGCGTTTTTCCGATATTTATACCTTCTAAATCATGATAATTAAATTACTGGTGGTAATGTAATAAAATAACAATGTTTACAACTAATTTGCATCTTTAGGTTGTCGCCGTAGCCACTTATTGCGCCATTCTTGTGCCAAGAGCCCATCTGCTCGCCGAAGCCATGACTCAAGGCATGTTTATGGCTTCGATGTATCAGCTTTTCTGTCTGTTGATGGCCTACTGTGGCGGTGAAGCCAATCTGATCGCATCGGTAAAACCACAATCGTTAGACATGCAAGTGCCGCCTTGTTGCTGTTGGCCGTGTTGTTGTTGTCTGCCAAAGATCACGCTGACCAAGTAGGATTTATCACAATATGATTTAATATTTTTTAATTTTCGTTTACATATATATATACAATTTTAATTTGTCCATTATTGCCGATAGGAAACATTTGAGACACCTAAGAATATTAGTGCTACAACTACCTGTCGTCCAAGGTTTTGTGTATATGGTGTTGCTAGTCATGTGGGCAGAAGAAGAAGTAAATAAGAACATACTAATACTTATTAATAAAATAATAACTAGTTTATTATTTATGTTACATAAATTTAGCAATTTAAAATGCATTATTTATATTAACTTATGGTAATATATAATATCAATATATGTCCCAATATTAATAATCATTATGCCACTATGGTTATTGATCATGAAATTACAATTTATTTATCATTTTATATTTCTTAAATAATATTTTTACTTTAAAACAAAAGGGTGGTCACCAACCTTAATTCTGAGAGCCGCAAATTTATAAAGCTAATTTGAAGCAAACCACATTGTGATCGTCCCTGCTTTAGAAAATCTATCATTTTTTTTATTTTAGCTAAAGAACTCGCATTAAAATATCTTATATTTTGAAATATTAAACTAAAAAATATATTGAATCATTTTGAACTCGGAGCAAGTGCCATTAATACCAACCCCCTCCTAAATCCGTCCCTGTATAATTATCAATTACCTAATACATCACATATTTTTATACGGTATACCTACATTACTGAAACTGTATAGAAATAAGTTATTATGACTATAAAATTTAAAATATAATTATTATTCAATTTTCTGCAGAGCTTGTACCAAGTCAACTATTTGTACATGCAACCGTTTATTGTGATGTCCATCATTTGTGGCATCTGGGGCATTTCGATGACTCTGCGATCGCTGGGAGAAATCCTCAAGGGCCATAACATCCAAGGAAAATTCATTGCGCTTCAACTAGTACTCGTATTGGCTAAGCTACAAGGACTAGCGTTCAGGATGATTGTGTGGGCTGAATTGTTACCCTGTAAGCCACCAATTTCACCGACCGTTTATGCAAACCGTACGTATCTAAAAAACGAAATAAGATATTCTCAAATACATATATATTAATATATTATTATTAAATATCAATATTGTATAGATAACTACATCAAAAATAAAATGTATAAAAAAAATACTTAATAGTTAAAATAGTTAACATGTCAAATACCAAAGTCTATATTTACTCTATATTAATTATATATTATACCAACTAGGTATACCTACTGTATATTATAATAATTGTTTTTTTATTATTTTTCATCATATTCAACACAGTGATATATAATTCGACTATGTTATGGGAAATGTTACTATTGGCATTTTTGGCCCGGAAGCTCTACAAGCAACCGTTGCCATACCAGTGCTTCGCCGACCCTCCGAAAATCACATGTCGCGTGGACTTGCCCAGCAATCAGGAAAAGAACAACATCATAAACGGAACGTACAACCAGTGTTTCGATTTGAACGCTTAATAATTATATTATTATTATATTCAGATGACGAAATAGCGACAATTGGGCTGTGGGTATAAATTTATAATCTACCTACCTACTACACGAGTTGCTAATGTCACGATTTTAGTCTCACAGCAGACCTATATTAGCGCCGACAAGTCGAAATATTACTATGTAACCAAAGACGCACATTTTGTTTTGTTTTGTAAATGTATTTTTGTGTACCTAACGTTTTATATTAAATACATTGTATTATTGTAATAAACACGTTGATCAAAATTCGTGTTACAAAATTGTTAAAAATTAGGTTCATTATTTTTGTAACATAAAATATTATATTTTGTAAACCCTATATAATACTTATATATATATATATAATAATAATATGTAATATTTATATATATTTAGAGTAAGTATACTTTAAATACTAATAGTAATTATTAATCAATAATAATCATTATTTTCATTTGAATCAAATTCCCAATTAAAATTAAAATGGATAGCATCGATAAGAATTTATAGTTATTTATTTTATTGTTTTAACATGACAACATATTATATTGATGTTTTTACCATGACAAAATGGACATTTTTACAATGGCATTTAATTATATGAACGAAGAACCTATACTACACCTTAAGGGTTGGGACTAGGCTACAAAATATGTTATAATAGGTAACCCAGAAATTACTTAGGGACCACATAAGCCCCAAGTAGATTAAATTTAATTAAAATCGTAAAATTTGTATTTATAATATTATAATATTGAAATATTTAAATTTACATTCTAATTTTTGCTTATAATATTTACACATTTGTTAAATATGTTTAGATAAGCATGGGCGCCCATGAGGGAAGGCATGACAGAGCACTTGCCCCCCTTGAAAAATAAAATTAACCTATTTTAATAAATTTAAATTATTATTATATAATTATTACTTAATATAAAAATGTATACAAAAAAAATGTTTTGCCTCCTTCCCTGAAATTTCTCCTATGGGTACCCAACCCATGTAGATAATTACTTAAAATGTAAAGCTTGAAACCCAATACCTACCCAAATATAACATCTACACCTGAACACAATTATTTAAGTTAAACTTTGTATCTATTATAAATTATTATAGGTACTAGTTTTTTTTTTAAATTTCCAAAGTTATCAGTAAAACAAATAACAACAGTAATTTGTCTTTTTCAGTTAAAAAAATATAAAGAAAAACAATAAGGATTGAATTCATTGGAGTTTACAATAAGACAAGGGATAATTTGATAAATAAAACATTACACATGATAATATAGATGATAATACACACAAGCTTGTTTTTAATAAATTTGAAAAAAGTAAAATATACTAATATTAATAAGAATTTAAAAAAAAATACAAATTGTACTTCATGTAATTATAATACATACTAGAAAATAAAATATAATATCTAAATCAGATGAATTAATAGTGCACACATATTATTCATTATTAATTTTATTGTACCTATAAATTGTTAATAATTAATTTTATATAATAATTTAGTTTAATTATTATATCATATTAATATTTATTTATTGCTTTATAGGAAAAGATCATTAATTTTGTTTTATTAAATATATGTTTGTATTGCAAACACATGCTGCAAAACACAAATATTCATATTATATTAAAATGCTTTCATACCTACATCGTTAGATAACCTAACCTAACCTAATAAATAATGGATTATTAGTAATAAAGATAATAAATAGTTCTTTATATTTTTATATTTTAATATTATTATAAAAACCATAGTATGTATAATCATAGGCAGAGCCGGATTGGGTAAATTTGGCCTACAGATTTATCAATATTTTACCAGCCCATATTTTATAATTTTATCTTTTAAACGCATATATAGCTAAATTTTTATAGTATTTCTAGCAAATTTCATTTTGAATTACAATACAATTGGGGTGTAACATTATTATCTTATTTTTCTATTATTTTTCAACGCATTTACTATGTAATTTTCTACCGGCTCACCTAGATTTTCTCAATAACTCGTCAGGCCAATTCGGGCCTGATCATAGGCACAATTTGGGTAAACATTTTGGGGGTGCTAGATTTTTTCATTAAATTTTTAACAATGGACAATTTAATATACAAATTATAATTGATATTTTAATAATTGAAAACATATGAATATAATTAAAGAATTATGGGAGTGCTAATAAAAAATGTGCTAAGCAACCCCAAGCACCTACCAAATTGTGCTAATGTGTATAATATACAGTTTAATGGCTAAAAACTCAATTTGTATAAATTTATTGTTTAATTAATAATATTATTATTAGATTATTACAATAATAAGAGTTATCTAATTAGATGAAAATTTAATAAAATAAATGCAAAATATCAAAAAAACATAGTTTTTAAATTTATTGGAAGCAGTGATGACCCTAGACAGGAGTAAACGGGGTACTTGCACTTTTATTCAAATATCTAGGTATCGATATTATAATATATTTAATATGTTGCTTAAAATTATCCTAATGCTATGCATTAAACAAAATATTTAAATCGAAATTTTCCCCAGTCTAAGGCCAACTCTAATTGGAAGACAACATCTTGCAAAAGTTTAATTTATAATTTTGGATCAGTTTTATACATATAACATATTTTATAATTCGTAAATAACCTACATAGGCTACAGTATGTAATGGTACAATCAAAATAGATCTATTTTGTCATGGGCTACACAAACTATAATAAAATATGGATTATACTAATATAGGACAAACATATTTCCATTATTCTTTTGTACTGTAAAGTAAAACAAATTTTTAATTTAAGACTATTGCTTTAACATTGTAGCCATTGATTAAATATGAAATACATCAATTACATTTAATCAATATATAATTACAGACAATATTGTAAACACCCACAAAAAGAAAACAATTGTAGAAGTGTTGGTTTATATTATAAAACTAGTATTTATAGATTATATTAGTATATATGAAAATGAATTTAATGTATAAATGAATTGTTGTCCATCCAACCTCCTTCAATGTTGAGATTTAAAAATTTAGATAAATTTGTTTAATACATAAATCTATTTTGTAACTACTAGATATAGAGTTAAAATAAACATAATAAATGACATCAAAAACAACTTTATTTCATATACTTGAGAAATAATGTCTTTGATAATTTATTGTGTTTTATTTAATTCAAATGGTTTCATTATTCTCATTATTAATTTATGATGCAAGTAAAAAATTCATTAATTGTATATGATTAAATTAAATAAATAATAAATAGTTAAATTTGTAAATTAAAACTCATATTTATAATTTAATTATTACTTAAATGCTAATAATAATTTTAACGCTTCAATTTCATTCTGAATGGAAACTCCCCCAAAATTATAAATCAACGTATTAAATTCTATTGAACAGTTTAATATTGCATATGTTTTCAAATAAGAAATAATGAACTCAATTTAATATACCTTCTACTTATCTTGCTCATAAGTTGTTTTGTCAACTAGTGCCATTTCAACTTTTTCATCTGTATTATTAGCATCCACAGCTTTTTCAGCGGCTGATAACTCATTATATTTTTTAATTAACGATTGTTTTTTATTGTTTCGATCAATTATTTTTTCCACATTACTATTATTTACTGAATATTCATCAACCATAGTCTTAATCTTAGCATTTCTCTGTGAGTACTCGTCAATTATAGTCTCTAACTTGTGATTGCCTTCAGCATAATCACCTATAACCGATTGAATATCAAAATTGTTTTGTGAATATTCACCCATTAATGCTATAATATCAGAATTTCTTTTTGAGTATTCTTTTACTATAGCATTGAGATCAACATTCTTTTTTGAGTTTTGACTGATCAATGAATTGAGAAGATCAGTACTTTTTTTGGAATAATCTCCAAGAGCTATATCCAAATCACTTTTGTTATCATTGGCAATAGTTTCATCAACACCATAGTTTTTAACTGAATAATTGTTGATTGCTAACTCAATATCAGAATTTTTTTGTGCACATGTATTCATTGTGTTTTCCATCTCATCATTTCTTTTAGAACATTGATTTATCTCTCCCTTTAAATCAGTATTCTTTTGAGAATATTCATTAATGGTTAATTCTAGATCTGTATTTTTTTTTGTGTATTCATTCAATACTCGTTCAAAATCTGTACTTTTCTGTGAATCGTCATCAGTTGATTCTTGTGTATTACGTGCAATTATATGCTTATTTGATGAACTAGTTACATCATCAATGGTTGCCTTTGCAACATATTCATGTACTTTTATTGTGGCTTGAAGTTTATCATCGGTGTTCTCAACAGTTTTACTAATGTCAGATAATTCTTCAATGTTTGATTCTATTTTAAGTGTATTGATATTTGACTGCTCTTCCTCAAATTTGGAATAAACATTTTGTAACTTTTCTTTCAATTTTGATTTTATTGTATCCCCGGATTTCATTTTGTCACCTTCTTCAGCAGCTTTGGACTTTGCTCTATCAGCCAACATCTATATATGCATATATAGATACACAAAAACTTATTAGACAAAATAAACAAAATTTATTAGATGCACATTATAAAACTTATTAATAATTTATTTTACTTTTTGTTGGTGTAAAAGCATTCTCCGTCTCATATTCGTGCACAGCCGACTGGTTTTAACTACTTCTTTGACATCTTCTCTTTCCTCATAACGTTCATTCCAACTCTTATCCTCATCATTTTTCTCATCGATTTTTTCAGCAATTATTTCATTTTTAAGAGCTTCTTCAATTTGAGTATCATTATCTTTTTGATTTGGTCCAAGTAGAGCACGTATAGCCTTTGCTTTCATTTCTAATTCTAAAATCTCTAACAATGTTTTTCCTTCTTTTTCTTCTGTTTTTTGTTCAGGTTCAGAATCTGTTTTAACTTTTTTCTTTTTAGATGATTTCATTTTCTTTCCTTTATGTGGCCTCTTACGGGCAATTAAACTTTTTCTTTCTGATTTTAATACTTTTTTCTTTTGATTGTCAACAGAGTCATCAGAATCAGATGATGAATTAATTTCTTTCCCTAAAATAAATGATTATAAAACCAAGTAATTATTGTATTTTTATTTTATATATTTGTAAAAAGTAATTTTAATTAACTTAAATTTAATTTACCTTCTAATGTGGCTAAAACCCGTTTTTTTGACATGCACAGCAATTGGATTAAACAGTCAGTTTTCAATTCTTCAAACGATAAATCCTAAAATACATATGAAAATATTTAGACTAACTTAAAAAAAACTAATATACTATGATTTATGTTTGTATAGAAATATTATACCTTTAGCTCTGGTGGTATAAGTCGAGCAAGTCTTTTACCATGAACTACAGAAAACAATTGATGTATTAACTGTTCGGGATCATTTACATAATGAGTAAGAGGATATAAATTATCAGAGAAATTGATTGGTTCTTCATCATTACTAGAATCGTCCAACTAAAAACAAAAGTTATGCAATTTATTGATTACAATAAAGTCAATAATATAAAATATTATTCATCTGTAAGTACTCTTATACTAAAATTATAAAATATGTTGAATACTGGATAGATCTATCCTGTAATTAATTGTAAATCATTACTGTATTAAATGTCTCAACTAATCAATACTCATTAATTTCCATTCGTGTTTATAGGTACTATTAATTAATATACTAACCTTTTTTATTTAAAATTTAAGTTAATAAATGATTATAAAATATATTTTTAATATTTAAATAATATAAAGTTTAATATATACTAGTATACTATCAAAAAATCAAAGAATTGAGAAAGAAATTTATTTTTTAATCACCAAGATTTTATAAATATATATATAAAGGATTATTTAATTTAAAATATTATTAATTTTATAAAACATGGCATATCATCACATTGAATATTGAAATATTCTACTTTCTACAACAAAGATATTTATGTTGAATATATTATTATTATTCCAATCAGCAAATGTATTACAATCTACAAATTGATAATGGTAAATATTGTAGTTGAACTTAAATTAATTATTACAAGTGCAAATTAATAAAATTGATTTAATTGAATTAGATAAATTAATAAAATTATTATAGTAAAGGTATGTTTACGTCGTTATTTTTTATCGCACGGTACAGATTGGCTTTTTTTCGTTGATCGTTCAAATGAAAATCAATGGTCCTCTTCATCGCCATACCTGAGGAACGTTAACGTACCATAAAAGTCAAAACTACAAAATCGACACACAGTCGAAAATTGGAGAAAATTTAATCAATATTGTATTTGTGTTAAGTCAGTACTTGGTTTAAAATTCGACAACATTCAATAAATTGTACAAAATAAAAATTATTATCCGTTGGACCTCGGACATAAAAGTATATAACGCGACCGGTTTAAAATTTAAAACAATTAAACGAATAGGACGTGGAAAATCAAAATGTTATTTTGTTGATAATCAAGACGATTATCATTTATCAATGAATAATACTGTCTCATACAGTTGTCATTTGTCATATGGATTAAATATTTCTATGGATGTTCTCCTGGGCCCCAGGGCGTAACGTAACGCTACGGAACACACTCTCGCGCATCATCCAGAAACACCATCAAAAGAATAATGTAGTTTTATTTGTTGTTACGTTGTCGTACGTAAGTTCCGTCTGATTTTATTAAATTGTTCCAATGGTCATCAAATTTTTAAATTTTGGCGCGGAAATGTATGATAATTTAATTTTTATAATAACAACAGTATATTGTATGGAATATTGAGATTTAGGGCCGGTGCACCAGTACAGTAAACCGCAGAAGTGGTGGCGTGATGCTTAATTCAGAAAAATAGATAATAACTGAGACTATAATAATTAAAGCGATAATTAAAATATTAGCGTTCAATCAATATTCAATATTTGAGTATTTGACTACTAATAATTTCTATAACCTGTTTGTTCAAGTCTCCAAGACCGCCAAATGCTAACTAAGTATTGACATAATCTTATAGCATAGAGACTATTCAAAATCAACATCTTAAGTACACCAAAAATCAAAATCAAAATTAAGTACTGTAAGTAATTGTGAACTATAAATAAAGAGAAAAATATTCTTTCATAACGATTAAATTATAAAAGATATTATTTCTATAATTATATATATATTATATTAATAGATGATATTCAATAAACCATAGACCTTATACTTAGTATAATAAGTATAACAAGTAAAATGTATTTTTATACATTGTTGTAGACATTTTGTTCAATATTAATTAATTATTTGAGTTTTTACAAAAAATAATTGTCTTTTACCACACTACTACAGCAATTCAACGTTTAATGATGGAATATTATTAGTATGAACTGAGATACTACTAAATTACTGTTTTAGTATTTTTAATTATTAGCAGTGGCGGCATGATGAATGTTATAATTACACAGTTGCTCATTTAAAATAGAGGTGGGTAGGTCAGGTTAAGACATGTATTATGAATTATGAGTATTAGTATTAATTATAAAATAGATATTATAGATAGAATCTATTCTATAATCAATGGTATTCGTTATTATTTAGTATTTAGTAATTTAGTATATTGTATAATTAATATTAAATATAGAGTATGAGAACAAAATTGTCAATAAAATGGGTTGAAAAGACATGTGTTAAAAAAAAACTTCACACCATCACTGGTTATTATTTAATATTTTAGTTTAAATATAACTAGACTTATAACGTTTAATAATTTCTTCACTATAATCATTTTCCAATTATGATTTTAAATAAGCTTTAAGAAATTAATCAAACAGACAACAAAATATGATATATATATTATTTTATAACATAGATGAATGTATAAAATATAATAAATTACTATTTGGTAGTATGTTATGTAAACTGTACCTATTGCATTATACTAACAGCTAACTTCATGATGATCATTGAAGATTCATTACAGATTATAAGTCATTTAGAATTTTAATTGATATTAACATTCAATAATAGTATAATAATAAGGTTATATATAATAATTTACAGTCATGTTAAAATATTTAATGACCAGTTTAACATTGGCTGATAGCTATAAATATATAATTTGTTTAATAGAACAAAATATCTTGTGAAAATATAAGCAAATCTAATGAACACATGCAGAGATGCCAGAACAATTTTGGTATGTATAATTTATTTTTAAACACCTTAAACAAATTTTAAAATTTTGTTTAATATACAAAAAAATGTTATAAAAATTTTAAAAATATAAAAAATAATACTTTTTTTTTTAATTTTTAATTTGTAATGCAATATTAATAATAACTGTTTTGTTTCCAGGTACTTGGTGCATTATCAACTAGAAACACAGGAATATTGTTTTTGTTTTTGGTAGGTACTCAATGCACATATGACAGTGGCTGACCCCAAAGGTAAGCTGGGACAAGGTAATTAACCAGAAGTTGATGGTTCACTGCTATTCTGATGACGGGTACTCAATGGTATTTTGGCGCGTTCATTAGTTTTGTCATTGTCTCCATCATCACCTACACCATTGCACTTATGATTCTTCATGCTCTTGTAAAA
Organism: Eriosoma lanigerum; assembly: GCA_013282895.1. NCBI lineage: Eukaryota > Metazoa > Arthropoda > Insecta > Hemiptera > Aphididae > Eriosoma > Eriosoma lanigerum. Next base: position 16,255,644 of record CM023358.1, read on the forward strand.
CGAAAATGTTTTGAAGCAATCAGGACACGTGTAGCGTTTTTCCCCGGTGTGCGTACGGATATGTTCAGAAAGTCCATCTCGCCGGGCAAATGCTTTGATACATAAATGACATTGGAATGGTTTTTCACCAGAATGAGTTCGCGAGTGCTGGACCAGCTGGTACCTGGCTAAGAAAGCTTTATTACATACCTCACACGTATAGTTTTTGGTTGCAAAATGGATTTTCTGATGGTCAACCAAGCGCACTTTGATCTTGAATGTTTTACCACATACGTCACACACAAATGGTTTATCCGCATTGTGTGTCTGTTTGTGTATATAAATAGAACTATGACTAGACCCCGTGTAACCACATATATTGCATTTAAATAAAGCCTCTTGCATATGGGTACGTTTATGCGATGTGAGGCCCAGTTTGGTTGCATATGAATTTCCACACTCATCACAAACAAATGGTTTCTCGCCAGTGTGCACACGCACATGTGACACTAGCGCTGCATTACTTGCTGTGGTTAGGTTGCAATAGGAACATGTGAATATACCACTGTGTTTGCGCATATGAGTACGTAATGTATGTTTGGATTTGCACAGGACATTGCACACATCACAGCTAAATGTCTTCTCTGCATGGAATGCATTCTGATGGATGCATAATCTGCTGTCAGTTAGGAACAATTTTCCACATGTCGGGCAGCTGAACTCTTTGGGCATGTCATCATGTGTTGTCCGGTCATGGTTGGATAGGTCACAGAACCGTGAGTAAGTTACATTACAGAATTCACAAGTGTATGTTTTCGATTGAAAACGTCTGTAGTGCTCACGGTACTTTGCCCGTTTGTCTTCCAATGTTTTCAGTTTTTTTATCTTCCTATTGGTGGTTATCATATAGTTGTTGTCTTTAAATTTGTCTTGATCCAAGTCCTTAGAACTTCCTTCATCATTGGTAATTTTCTAAAAATATACATAATATTATGTTGACCTATCTACTTAAATTAAATTAGATAAAATATATTATACCATGTGTCCATAAAAACAGGGCACACTTTTTATCTTTGTACCTTATACATAATATTTTTAATTCTGTTTACGGAACATGAAACTGGACTACCAGACTATTCATTTTTCTGGCTTACAATTTTTTTAACTTGTGTATTCATATTTGGATTTGTTGAATTTTCATATCATTCTAATGTAATCCATTATAAATATTATAATGTAAGTCGTTTCTTCAAAATTTCATAAAAAATAACGCTTAGGCGTGAAATTTTCAATGAGTATGTATTTTAGTGTAATTTTATGATTTAATAGCAAAAGACACATGATTCTTAAACATGTACATATTTAATATTATTGTTAATTAAATAATATTTTAATTTGGCGTTATTATATTATATATTATCTATGGTTCAAACCGAAAATTTATTTTAACCATATATTATTGGCTTGTGGTTATTCATTGTAAAGTAAATTATGTTATTGTATGTTTCTTATTATTGATTATCGTGTAAATTCTAGTCTTGTTATGTACCCAAGTTTACAGATTAAATTCATAAAATGTTATTACCCATTTTCCGATTTGATATGTATTACAAGTAAAATTATTTAGTTTTAGAGATTCAATCTAACATATCAAAGGTTAGGTTAGTTTATGTATTTAAATTATTTTATACAGTATTATATATAGTATTTAACCCAAATTACTTTGTGGGTAATATGTTATATATTATATTTAAACTAAAATTACTTATTTAGTAAATTAATTAATTCAACATTTCTATAAACTAAAATTTATTATAAAATATATTTGCATTTTCATGGTAGGTACTATAATATTTACTAGGTAAAAATTGCACATCTTTATGCCATTATATATGAAATTACAAAGAAATAACAATAAATAATTTGATTATGGTAATTTGAAATAAGTTTCATTTGGTCAATATTGTAATGCGTGTGTACAAGAGTAAAAAATATTGTTAATCAGAAAAATGAATGGTCTAGACTATTCTGCAAAAAAAATTGAAAAATATGTATAAGATACCAAGATATAAAGTGTTCCCTGTTTTCGTGGAAACACAGTATTATTATAAAAAATATTTATTTATAAATTACTTTTATAGGTTGGTTTACAATAACAGAAGCGGCATTATGTTCTATTGATGCATGCAAGTATAGACTATATGTATCAAGAAATCCCACTTGACAAAATGAACACAAATGAGGCACAAGGTCTTTTTTCAATGCATGGTTTCTGAGGTGTCGATAAAGACTGGTTAATCGGCTAAATTTACAAGTACATAATCCACAGCCAATTGTACAATCTTTGATTTTACTCTGGATATGTATAATTTTTTAAAATTATTTTTATGTCTATGTCTTAATTTTTTTAATATTAATTAAATTTCTACTTATAGTGAATGAGGTTTTTTTTATTTAAAACAGAAATCATAATTAATTATAATAATAAAAGTTTAAAATATCAATATATGTTATAAACATGAATTTATACTTGAATTTGTATAGTTCCATGTGTATGTTGTTCTGCAGTCAAATGATCCTGGTAAACTTTAAAACCACAATAGCCTTTATTACATATCAGACAGTAATGTGGAGTATTGTTTTCTTCTAAATTATGAAGATCAATTAAATGGTTATATAATGATTCTTTTTCAGTGAAACCTACAGAACACATTCCACACTTGTAACGATTCTTCTTTTTTGTTATTTTGGTATTTATTACTTCAAATACAGTTTCATCAACAGCTCTTGTACAAACTTTTGGAGGCTAAAAAAAAAAAAAAAAGTAAAATCTAAACAATAAAAAAACAATTGATGATAATGTCATTACTATTATTAAAATTGGTGATACAGATTTCGAATTATTATCAGAAAATTGATATTCTATTTCATTATTTGATGTACTGTTGTGATTATTATCATTTTCATTAGTTTCGAGATGATCTTTTAATTTTATACATTTCTCATCTATTAAATTCAACTTTTCCTCTTCTAATTGTTTGAGGTATTCTTGAATACATTCATTTGAAGAAATACATTTCTGTCTAAATTCCTCACAATTTTCTAAATGATTAAGACAATTAATACACACATGAGTTGGACTAGGATCATATTGGCGTACCTATAATAGCAAAAGTAAAATTATTAAAATATACAATTTTAATTTATAATAAATGATAAATAAAAAATATAATATGTACTTACATCTATCCCCACACATGATTCGATACGGTAAGAAAAATTAACATTAAATTCAAAAATTGGACTATGTTCAGGTAGTTTGTTAAGGCAAATCCTACAGAGCAAGTTAAAGTCTATGTCAAATTTATTTTTCATTTTATTGGTATTTTAATCTAAGCTACTTAAATTGATTATTTATTGAAAATTAGAAATATAATTTATTACTTTTGTTTAATTATTAATATTTGTTATTTGACATAACATATATATATATATGTTAAATAAATAGCTAATTATTTGAATTAAGTAAAGTTTTATTTCCTAAATATTAATTACTCAAACGGCTAAAATATGCTCAAATCCAAACGAAGGAAATCTATTACTTCATGTTATCACAGAAGAGAAATGGATTAAATTTAGTACCATGTTCGTAGATTAAATAATTTTATCAATGTTTATTTACTTTAAAAATTCCGACGGAAATATATTTTTCAGAGAGATTAGGAATAAGAAATTTCAAGGAAATATAATATTTATACCAGAAACATGGTTCAAAATAACGGTCCATTTTTTATACATAGTATATAGTATATATTGTGTGATAACGTATCAAAGGCCACGGGTTTCATGTTTTTAATTCCCTAATGAGGAATCCTCATGAATTTAAATTGTAATAAATAAGTAGCTCACGTGGTGTGTTTAAAATATTTTAAAATACATTTTTTTTTAATTTTCTTTTCGTTTTTTTCAGTCTTCAATCTTCATTTTATTTCTTTTTTTTTTTAAATTATAATAACTGTTTTTTAAACGCCATGGCGACCGAAATCACAGAACGTAAAATGGATTTAGTAGCAAAAGAAATAGAACTAACGAAATTGTTAGCATCAAACAATTCAAAAATTAGAAGTGATGGTATCAAACAAATTAAACAACTACTACTGAAACATTCTGATGACACGAGTGACGGTGAGTTTCCTTCATATATCAATAATTAATAGTGTTTATCCTATTTTTAAATATAAAAATTCATTTTTCATCTTTTGGAGCCTCTTTAAGTTTGAATTTCTCAAATTTTTTCTTAAAAAAAAAAAAGGCCGGAAACCGTCAAAATGACTGTTTTCATTATTTTAATTCTATATATTTCATGATAACTAAGTTTTGATCGTAGGGACTTGAAAATTTTTTCTAATGTAAGGATTAGTTGATTTACTGATTAAATCTATATTTAATCAGAGCTTTGAAAGTTATTCAAAAATGTTTAATATTACCTGAAATTTTGGGCTTAAAGATTTGAAAATTGTAAAGATGCATAATCATATACCACTTAACCTATTTACAAAATATTTTGAAAAACGTAAGTCAAAATTAATTTTTATAAGCTTCTAAAATTAAAATCTTTAATAGAATTGAATATTATTTATATGTTCTATGTGATATTTTATTTATTTTTAAGTCTGAATAAAATTTTTTGAGTAGAAATAATGGTCCGATTACTACATATAAGGTATGCTTTCAATAAAAATTGCATTTAGTTGATACTTTATTTAGCTTATTTTTTGAATTTCTTAAAAGATTTTTCTCAGAGAAATCTGCCAAAAAATTACAGAAAATGGAAAAATTACGGTTGACATGAATTTGATTATAAATATTTTGAAATTAAGTACTAATGCAGTTTTTAACGTAAGGACTTGTAAATTGTTTTTGAGTAATTTCATAAGTAATTTACATGTAATATTTTGGAATGGATTATCATAGTAATATATTTTATACTCGACCGAGTTTCGCGAATCGTATTTTTGAATGTAATATTATTGTATTCTAATCGTAAATATAATAAAAGTAAATGATTTATTCTTTTATTTTATTAAAATTATAAAAAAAAATAATTGGTATTGGTACCGGTATCGAGAACTGAAAAAAAAAAATTTTGTAACCGAACAAGATCCGGAAATGATTATTTTTTAGGGACCAGCTCATATCTAGATTTAACCTATTCCAAATCGTTGTTATAAGATGTATCTTGATTTTTTTTTTAATTAAAAAATTACGGATTCTGAGTAGCAAAGAATGAATTGGTTATACAATGCTGTGTGCTTTTTGTATGTATGAAAAAATGTTGGTAAAAAATAATAGTCTGATTACCATAGAGAAATTCTGTCTAGTTGGTACTTTATTGAAGTCTCTGTTTTTAATGAAACTGGATAGATAAACCACTAATAATGGCAAAATTTGCGTAATCTATATTTTCTAAACTTTAATTTCATTATTTTATAGTAACTAATTTTTCTGTTGCACATTATTTGATATATAAAGAAAACTTATAATAATAAATATCAGTATATTATATTATTATATAACTGACTGAGTTACGTTCAGAAAATTTTTTTAAATGCAATATTATTGCTTTGAAATCTTAATTATAATATAACACATAAACATTCTTCTACCACTAATTTCTCCCAGAATCAAAGGGACGAAAGAGGAACGGAATTGGCTTTTCACATTTAATTTATTTACTTTTATAGTTTAGAAAGAAAAATAGCATTTAAAAAATAATTTTTAATATTATTTTAATGTTTTTTTTTTCCAGCATTTAACTTAAACGATTATATGATAATATGGAGAGGGCTATTTTACTTTATGTGGATGTCGGATAAACCTCTACCTCAGGTAAATAAAGTTGTTTAATTATTGTTTTAATGTATGAAGATGTTATATCTAGTAATTTAATAATTCAGGCTATAGGTATATCCTTAAAATGACTGTATTTTACACAATATAATATTTCATTTTACTGTTTTTTTAATTTTCTATATCTTATTGTAATTGTTTTTTGTTCATTTGAAATTAAATAAATAAATATATAATACTATTTTAAAATAATGTTTTAGGAGAGCGCTTCAGAGAAAATAAGTAACCTTTTTCATAGTTGCACATCTCATCAAGGAAAAATATTATTTTTGGATGCATTTTTTCTTACTATTAAAGATGATTGGATATCAATTAGTCAACATCGTATCGATAAATTTATGATGTTAGTGAGACGTTGTTTAAGACAAGTGTTATTTACATTTGTTAATTGTGATTGGGACAGAGAATATTTGAACAAATTCAGTGAAGTACTTTATAGAGCCCTTAAATCATTTACACTTAGCTTAAGAACTCACCTACAAGAAATATTCTTAGAAGAACTTGCTAAAGTAAACATTTCTTTTTTTTTACTCGTGTTTTTAAATTTAGTTATTAATTTTAGATTACATATTTGTAGGTAAGTAAAGGAAATGTACCTTCTGAAGCATTGATAATAATTTTAGATGCATTCTTACATTATATTTCTGAGCTTAATGATTTTATGCCAATTAAAGAAGTGATACAAAATGTATTTAGAAATCTTTTATCTCAATCACCAGATTTAGAAATATTAGAAGCTAAGTTTGAAGCTTGGCGAAAAGTGAGTATAAATACTTTATTTTATTTTGTTAATTAGTTCAGCAAACTACATAAGTTGTTATAGTAAATTATAGTTTTATAATTATAGTTTATTTTATATGTTTAGATGGGTAAACCAGGTAAATCATATAATGACTTGGAATTGGTTGAGGGTGACATAGTAGATAATGACTCTAATGAACATAATGATGGACCATTAGATCCTCGTGCTGGTAATATAAGTGTTGAAATACCTCGCATCAAATTCAATGCTAAAGAAGTAGCAAAGCTTTTAAATAAATATGTTACTGAAGTTGATTGTACAAGGAAATGTTTAGTAGAGATAACCAAATTAATTAAATGGTATAACCGTTTAGGTGAAGGTATATTACCATATAAACCAAAAGACTTGAAATTAAATAGTCAAGTATTAAAGCGTAAAAAAAAGAAACATTTATCTAAAATGGTAAAGGAAGGTGTTAAAAAATTAGAAATTATTGATTCAAAGATTAAAAAAAGAGACCGTGAAGTTATTGAAGACTGTAAAAGTCTTAAAGAACTAGAAAAGATGGGTGAAATAATAGTAGAACATGGAAAAATTGGAAAATCCATATGGAAAGTAAGAAGGTTTGATGAAAATAGTGTACTAAAAGAAAATTTCAGTTTAAATGAATCATGGACAGTATCAGATGAAAACAAAATTGATAATACAAATACTGTATCTGTTATTGATGATGAACCTCCACTTCTAGTGCCTGTTGGTTTTAATGTTGAAATTTCAGAAACTTCAGACCAAGCACTAATGGAACATCAACAAAAGATTTCTACACCAAGTTTAAAATCTTTAATAAATACTACATCACCAAAAGAAAGTAACTCAAATAAACGTAAAAGTCCAAAGTCAAAGATCGTTGATAAATCAATAATATTAAATAAAAATAATATTTCAAAATCAAATTCTCCTTCAATTAAAAATAGTTCACCTAACATTTCCATCAAACTTGATGATACTGTAAACATAAGTAACTATAATAGTTGGTCAGTATCTACTGATAATAATGATTCTATAACTAAAAAAGAAAATAATAGTATAGTGTCTGTTAAAGCAGTAAAACGTACTTCATCTTCTATGACACCTAATATTGTTACAAACAGCACTGAAACATGCAAAATATCTGATGTAAAAAATATAGAAACTGATATTATTGAAAGTTCTGATAATGAAATTGAGAAAAAATTAAAAATTCAATCTAATTTGACAATTAATGATAGCCTAGATGGAGATTTAGTTATGTCAAAAATCAAACGTAATTCTAATGGTAATAACATAAATTTAAGTCTAAATAAAAGTTGGAGTGTTTGCAATGATGAGAAACAAAATTTAAGTAAACAAAATTCTCCCTCAGTTAAAAATTGTTCACCTAACATCAATGATAAATCAAAATGTGTTGTAAACACTAGTCTTAGCAATAGTTGTTCTATATCTAATGATAATGGTGAGTCTGCATCTAAAAAGGTAAAAAAAAATGAAGAATCTAATACAGAAGAAAAACGTGTCTCATTATCTTCTATAACACCAGATAAAAATTCTAAAAGTCCTAAAAGCCCCAAAAGTCCAACTCCTGAACAAAGAGTATTAAGACGAAGGACAATAATAATTTCTAAAAAGAAACTTGAAGGACAACAAAATGAGAGTACGCCAAAAAAAAAAGTGAAGGATGCATCTGTAACAAAGGTGTTGAAAAATCGTAGAAAAACTATTGCAGGTGAAGAAATAAGCATGTTGAAACCTGAAGAAATTTCAAATAAAGCTCTTGAAAAAGTGGTAAGTTAAAAATGTATATATTTTATTAACTTTACCTATTTATTTTCTAATTGTTAATTAATTTCTGTTATTGACTTTTTCCTTACGTAATATCTAAAATAAATTCTCGTAATATTATTATCTTATTTTTTTTCTCTTAAGTTTTATTCAACTATTTTTTAATATGCAATTTGTACTTAGCATACATTTTCTTGCTGTTCTATTATATACATTAATTATCATCATAATATTATTCTTGCTTTTTTCTATTAAATTATTCTACATTTTAATTAACCTGTTATAAACTTATATAAATATAAGTATTATAATTACTGTATAATAGAAACAAACAAATTCAGTTTAAAATAATTGTAGGTTTGAAATATTATTTTATGTTTGTTTAGCGAAGTGAGGCTTTTGATGATGACTTTGGTTCCCCAAGAAAAAGTTCTAGGCTGTCAATTAAAACTGATTCTGCTAAAAAAAGAGTAGAATTTCAATTGAAAAACAACATAGAGCAAGGTATTATTTTCTTGTCGTAATTAATTAACAATAGCTATTTATGTTAATTATTTTAGAATTAATGGAGTATGAAACAACATTGGTGACAAAGCCTGAAAATCCACATGATGCATCCAAACAACCAGTGCAAGGTGTGTTGAAATTTACACCAGATACAAACAGGATTAATCCATTTTACAAATTCCATGATCGTTCTGCAAAAAAAATTAAAAGAAAATCTATAATTTAATTTATTTTTTAAGATAATAATAACAATAATTGTTTCGTCATTTATATTTAATTTGTATTTTGACATATTCAACATATACAAATTCCTTAAAACTCAAAATATTAGTTTATTTTAAGAAATTTAACATTTTATATCATAGTTTTTAGTGTTTAACAATTAAATTATTATGACTCCTAATTTACCATGTTATTAATTAAGAAATATTACATTTTTGGTGTTGTCAATTATATACATTATAATTATTATGAATGTATTTAAAAACCATTATTCTACATGCAAATAAAATATTACATTACTTCAAGTCCTCAAGGGATGCTCAAGCATGGTAATTATTGAAATACAATAACTACTTATCAAATATTAGAAGAATTTATACAGTTCACGATTGACAGTCAAATGTTTCTGCTTCTGCAGTGGAGGTAGAAATTATATCCATCAATATATTCGTTAATAAAGCTTAGAAAATGTTATCTATGTACTTTTGTTATTTTATGATATAAGAAGGTAATTATTCAAATTTTGGTTGTACAACAATACTTAAAAAAGAAAGAAAAGCCCATGTCCATAGAAATAAATTTGATGTTTATTAGTTATTAATAATAAGAGTGTAAAATCTGTGTACTGACTGCAAACATTTAAAACATACCTATTAACAAAAAAAATAGGTAATTACTTTAATTAAATAAATTTTGTACAACTATTTTATTACACTGGTCTTATATCCCATATAAATATAACAATATTGATATATTGTTATATTGAACTATCCAGTATCACTGTATCGGGGTTTTTTCAGAACTGATATATTGTATCATATTCAATATTGTTCCATTTCGATTTGTATGTAATAATAAAGAAATATAGAATAATGGTACTTTTAAAAATAATCCATGCATGTTTAACAAATAAACGAAAATAGTTATGAATTATATATGCCAATTGATAAAATATTAAATAGTAATAATAACCTAAAAATTAAATTATTTTTAATATTGACCATAAAGAGATTTCAAGAAATCCGATATTACCTGTAATTCAATAAAAATGCACATGGTCAGGCCCGAATTGGTAGAAAAATAGATTGGAAATATGTTGAAAAATAATAGGAATAGAAGATATTAATGTTATACCCCAATTGTATTTGAAAATAAAATTTGCTAGAAACATTATAAACAATTTAGGTATATAAATATATGTTATAAAGATAAAATTACAAAAGATGAGCCGGTAAAATATTGATATTTCGGTGAGCCAAATTTACCCAATCCGGCCATGTACACGTATTTTACACATGTAAATACACTCAAAACCACTCTGCTCTGATTAGTTCGTCTGAATTTACCGCGGTTTTTATTTTAAATTATCATTTTTATTTTGGTTTAACACTATATTTTTTTTGTAATTATTTATACCTTTTTGTGTAGTTTTCGATTTATTTTAATTAAAAAATGCTATCACCATTGATTATAGAATAGTCTATTCTAAATCGAGGAATATTTTCGAAACACATAATATATTATCTATAAATAGTATTTATTATTTAGTGCAACAAAAAAATGTGTATATAAAGTATAAATTAGGGCTCTATAGACTTATAAACTAAAGTAAAATTGTTGAACAAGGCCGCATTAAATTCAAACGAACCAATCAGAACAGAGCAGTTCTGAGTATATGTACCTACATTTATAAAATATGTGCCCTGTACACGGTTGGTATATAATATGAAATGGGTATTAGTGTACACAGAAAAAAAAACTATTAGTAATATTGACAAAATCAATTTGTAGAAAATTAACAAATCTAACATTTGTTGTATTGACAAAATTTTATCATAATGATACAAATATTATATTAACAAATAAAATTGTTATATGCTATTAGAGTAGTTTTGTCAAACTGACAATAAATTGTCAATTCAATAAAACATATTGCATTTTAACATCAATACGATTTTATTATTTTGATACGATTATTTTTAAATTTAATAATCAATTTATCCTTCTAACAAGCAGCATTATGTAAATTGTAGTTATAAGTATATTGTACATATATTATATTAAGGTTATTAATAAATAAATGTCTATAATTATTTTGAATTTTTAATAGACATTATAGTTTTTGCAATCATTTAAAAACTTCTGTTATGACGTAATCTGTTTATTATTTTTTATTTTACGGTGTTTCATTTATGATTTATAAATATAATATTATAAAGTATACACTCCTAATACATATCGATGGAAAAGGTAAGTTTCGTTGTATGTTTTAATTATTAATAACTCGTATATACGCTTTCAATATTTTTATTGTGAAATTAATTCAATGTAAAATTATAATAGACATCATAAACAACATTATGTTTTTAAGACACGTTTAGACAATTTTCTAAACATTTTTTATACTTTCATGTAAGAAAAAATAAATAAATGATTTTATATTGTATGACAGTATATTATAATTTAATATTAAGTATGACAAATTTTATAATATTCACTGTCCATAAAAACTTTGGCTAATGACATGGTTTTTCTTCGAAGTCACGCGCTCTTAGTAAATTGCATGTACATTATATAGGTGTACGTAACAAATGATTAAATGTATTATAGTTATTTCCTACTAAATGTAAAAATCAAATACTTCTTTGTGATACATCATGTCACCATATATATACTTATAAATGTGATTTATAATTTTGCCTAAACCGCGCGTGGCTTCTACGAAAATTTCGTATATAGATATATTTTCATAATTGAGTATGGGCAACTGTCGGGAAAATCACTTTTCTCATTGGCCATAGTTTGTTCATTAAAACGAACAAAGAACAAAAAAATTATAGCAAGTTTAATTTAATAATCGACGACCACTCATTATGCTTTTGGAGTTCAATAAGCGTTAAAAGCAACGAACATCATATATTATTTATTATTTTGGATAATTTGAGTGGACTGTGAAATAATAAAATTAAGGAAAGTAAATTACGAAAGTAGGTAAGTTAAAACATTTTCTTTATTTTGAATTATTATGTACAATATAATTTCATAAACACAATTATTTTAATTTTGCAATTAATACATTTGTAAATATATAATAATTAATAATAAATACATTAAACAAAACAATAGCAATAAATTATAATTATTTTATATTACTTAAAATATTAATTGGTATATAAAACAAAAAACAAGTTAAAATATATATATATATAAAAAATGTTATTATTATTATATTATTATCTATTTGTATCCTACACAAAATTAATAGTAATTTGTCCATATTATTAAGTACCTATTGACTTATACTTTGAAAAAAATATAAACCTCTATTATATCATAAGTATCTATTACATACCTATGTATTTTTTTATTCAGGTGCATGTAAAATATTGCAGTACTATCATTACAACAGGTCACTATAATAATTCTTATAAAATTCATTAATATTTTTTTTAAATGATTTGTTTTATTTGTAAAACTAATTTTTCTACCCTTAAGTTATTGGTGGTCCATTTAAAGGTATTTCATTTACTTAAAACAAACATTACATATGAATGTGTAGAAGAATCCTGTCATCAGGCTTTTCAATGTTTAAATAGTTTTAAAAGACACATTTCAAATAAACATATTTATCATAACCCCCAGGTAGTTAAAATTAATAATCCTATAGATAATTTTAATATTATTATAAATGAAGGCAGTAACAAAAATGTTACAAAGAATTTCACCAACACACAGCCAATACCCATATCAGAAAATATATCTAGTAAATCAAACATATCTAACTCTTTTGACATAGATTCTGCTATTAACTCTTTGTATAAATCGGCTACTATATTTATTATGAGTTTACACAATAATAATAATTTTACTTTTAAAGATGTTATAAAAATTCAAAATGGTATAATTGAAAATTTAACTAAACCAATGGCATCTATGCTTACTAAATTAAATCAAAATCAAGTAGAAGATACAATTTTAAAGTCAAAACTTAATAAACTTTCCATAGTATTTTCAAATCCCTTCCAATCTTGTTTTACTGAATATCAATTAGAAAAATGGCTAATTCAAAACAAATATGTAACTAATATACAACAATTTACAATTCATAATGAAATTAGTACTGTACAACTTTGTGGTGAATCAATATATGATGAAAATATTACCAAAGGAGTTCTTTTACCCATAAATGAATAATTTAAAAAATATTTAGAACATGGTGATAATTTTAATAAATGTATTAATAAACTTAATTTGTTAGAAAATGATAATTCTAGTATTTCACATTTTATACAAGGTAATCTTTGGAAACAGAAAAAATCTCATTACATAGGAAAAATAGTTTTTCCTTTTTTTTTGTATATAGATGATGTAGAAATCAATAATCCTTTAGGATCTCACTCTATGTCACAATCGATGTCAGCCATATATTATAATTTCCCACTTGCAGAAAATAATTCACAACTTTCAAGTATTTTCCTTGCTGCCTTAATAAAGACCATAGACTATAAAAAATTTGGAAATGAATTATGTTTAAAATATTTAATTTATGAAATAAATATTATTGAAAAAGAAGGAATCATAATCACAACACAAGATGGAGATTTTCATGTACATTTTATACTAGGATTAATATTAGGTGATAATTTAGGGTTGAATACTATTCTTGATTTTAGTAAATCATTCTCAGCTAACTATTATTGTCGATTTTGCAAAGCTAGTAAAACTGAAGTAAGAGAACTTTTCGTTGAAAATAAACAATTAATGCGGACAATTGATAATTATTCTAATGACATAAAAATAAATAATTTTGGAAATACTGGAATTTATCAAGAATCAATTTTAAATCAAATTTACAGTTTTCATGTTATATCTAATTATTGTGTTGATGTTATGCATGATGTGTTTGAAGGTATATGTCATTATGATATGTGTCATGTTATCTTATATTATACGGAAACTGCTAAATTATTTTCTTTAGAAACATTAAATAATCGAAAAACGACTTTTAATTATGGTCCTCTTGAAATAGGTAATATATCACCTCCAATAACAATAATAAATTTACAAAAATATCATTTAAAAATGTCAGCTCGAGAAATAATGACATTTGTTCACTTTTTTCCTCTAATAATAGGCGATTTAATTCCAGAAAATGATGAAGTGTGGAATTTTATACTCATTTTGATTAAAATAGTAGATTTATTATTATCATATAAATTTACTGAAAGCTCTATAATATATTTAGAACAATTAATTAAAAAACATAATTCTTTATACTGCAATCTTTTTAGTGATACATTAAAGCCCAAACATCATTTTTTGATACATTATCCAAATATTATACGTGAATCTGGACCACCTAGGTATTATTGGTGTTTTCGTTTTGAGGGAAAACACAAGGAAATGAAAACTTATGCACGTTCAATTACATCTAGAAAAAATATTTCATTAACACTTGCAAAAAAATATCAAATTAAATTTGCCTTTTTACTGATGCAACCACCAAAACATAATTTGATAATAAACCTTAAACATAAAATTAAAAATAGTCTATATGAACAAATAATATGTAATGAATATAAAATAACATTAAAGCAATTTGAATGTTATAACAAAATTGAATATATAGGTACTGATTATAAAATAGGATATTATTTAACTATGTTTAATTATGAAATGTGTTTATTTAAAATAGTTGAAATTGTAATAATTAATAATATTCAAATAATTATTTTGGCCAAACAAATAAAATTAAATGGTTTTCATTCACATTTTGAAGCTTATGTTGTTGATAAGAATGAACATGTTATTTTTAATCCTGTTTTTATTGAAATAAATAAATTTAATGGACCACCGATAAATGTAATTAATACACCAGTAGGTAATAAAATGTTCAGAGTAAATAAATATTTTATTTGAACTACATTAGCTACACACTTATCACCTAAACTAACCATTTTTTTTTCTAATAATAATCTTCATATATAAATTTCACAATTTTTAAAAATATAATTAAATTTAAATTTATTATTAACATGCAGCCTTGTTCATATAATTTATACACTATACAAATAATATAATATTATGTATATAACTTGCTTATTAAAATTCATATATTATTTCTTACAATTACAAAGAATGAGTATATTATTTGACAATTTGGACTATTGTGTATCTGAATCTTCATCTGAAGAAATAATGTCTAATGAAAAATTAAATGAATTTACTACTTCGATAGTTCATGATACTCTTGATAAGACAATGAATATTAATTCATTTAAGAAAGTTGACGAGCAAGTCAGTATTATTTTGCAACTTTTAAATCTGGAAAAACAATAATTTTATATTAATAATTCTAATATATAGCAAGAATTTGAATTAGTTGATATTCCAACAATAGATGGTTATAACTATTTGTTAGAAAATATGCATAAATTAGGAGAATTACTAAACCAATGGGGATTGAATTGTTTATACAAAACATGCATAGGTAAAATTTAAATTAATTTATTACTTAGTGCTTAATGTTTTACTTAATTTTTATTTAATATATGTATTTGTTGTTTATTATAAAGCTGAGCTTGTAGATGTAAATACATTAGCCATAATGAATACACTAGAAATGTCTAAACTAGTGAAAGAATTTCCTTTGGGTGTTCAAGTAACATTTAGACATAATGTAGAAAAATGGCAACAGAATAAAACAAGACAAATAATCATAAGTTCTCCTCAGCTTGTTTCGAGTTCAAAGTCAAATTTGGATGAAAATAATATATTTGAGTTAGTTGAAATCTTGGATTGTACTCAAGGTAGTATGATAACAAATTTTTATAAAGTAAATAAATCATTGAACGACCATATACGGACATTATTAGTTGAAATAATTATACAACATCTAATAACCAAAAAAATAGTTATGTCTGTAAGTCTTGCAGAAAAAATAGCAAACCAAATACAAGGCATATTTCCATCTGAATTAAAGGTTTGAATATTATTTAATGTAAAAACTTAAAACATTAAGCACCTAAAATACTTTACTTTATGTATTTATTATGCATAATATAATTAATATCTATGATAGTATAATTTTAATATGTACCTACTATTTTATAGGAAAATTATTTTGTTAAGGACAGTTCAAGACAGCCTAGAGGCAAATTATACTGCAAATATTATAATACACTGAGAATGTTGAAGACTAGTGGATTAATAAAAAAAAATTCACAAAAAGACACAATAAAGTTATCAAATAAACAGTTTAATAGATGGATTGATAATAATTACGGTGAGCAATAACCTACTATAGTCTATATTGAAAATATAGTTACATAATTAAGTGAATATTATATAGATAAACATTGTTATTGTAAATTATGGAAGAAGCTATAATTTATTTATGAAAAATTAATATGAATGATAGCAAATCTGTACATTTAAAATAAAATTGTTGAAGGTATTTTTTAATAAATTAATGATTTAATAATTGATTATCTACAGAACCTGAAGATGACATTTGTATAATACTTAATCAAATAAAACACGATAATTGTACTTTACCAGAACTGGAAAGGCACTGGTGTGCAACGGTAAAGTATAGATTAAATTACATACAAAAAGCAACTTCGACAGAAGTAATCATGAAAGAATGGCCTAATTATATGATCCCAATGGGATATAAATTAGTATGTGAATTTTTATTTAAATAATAGTACATAATATTATTACAATATTCATATTAAATTAAACCTAAAAGGCTAAAAATATAATACAGTATATATATATATGTATATATAAAATATAGTAGGTACTTATATTGAAATTAAACATACCTAAACTAAATATATTTAAATTTAATAAACAAAACTTACCTTAAAATAAATATAGAGGAGAAACCGTAAAATATATTTTATATAAATCTATAACATTATTGAACTTTAATTTTTACAAATTACAAACATTAAAATTTTAAATGGAAATAAAAATTTAATAAAATATTCTATAAGAGATTCGCAAAATAC
>CM023358.1:16272849-16299505 GCA_013282895.1 Eriosoma lanigerum
TTTTTTTTTATGGATTAAGAAATACAGCAACATTATAACGCTGTGAGCGTCCACGTGTTCACACTGTGGTGATGTACATTACTACTTTAGTACATTATACCGATTGTGGTGCGCGAGGCACGACGCGCGACAGATACCGAAAAAATGGAATTTTTTTCTATAAATAATAAACCAATTATTTTCCTATATGATATTTATATAATCATATTAGGCATTGGCGTTATAAAATATAAAACCATATTACTTACATATAAAACACATCATTTTAAAGTGTATTAATAGGTAGTTACAATTAAAGTAATTTTTCATGGGTAGGTCTTGTTATTTTTTTTTAGTATAAAGATAGCTATATATTTCTATATAGTAGGTAGTAGGTACTAGGTACTTTGGTAATAGTTATTTAAACTATTAAATATTAAGTATTGTTGATAAATATTATTTGATAATATTCTCAATATTGACAAAAAGAATGATAGAATATAGACACCCATAGCTAAAAATATAATATGAAGATCACAATTATAAATAAATTTAAATGATATTATACAATTACATAATATTTGTATATTATAGTATATTATATTTATTATTTAGTACCTAAATTTCTAATGAAATGATTTAAAGAAATAATTATTAGATAACCGATAATTATTATCAAAACAATATATTTTTTTTTAATCAAAATTTTAAATTTAAATTATTTTTATTTAATATTTTTGAAATACAATTAAGTTAATTAATGTTTAATATTGAAACATATAATATGAACTATAAAACTTAAATAAAATTATAGTTTTACGTTTATAATATGTATAATGTTATTATTAATATAAATTTCGAATTTAATAGACATTTTAGATTTTAGGGAAGAAGTTAATGATAAAAATATTAATATTTTTCTAGTTTCCAACAAGTTAAAACCCCTTAATCCCGCTTCTATATTATCCCCTCTATTTCTTATAAATAATTTATAAATATTTAATTATTTAAAGTATTTATGACTTACTTAATTTAATAAATTATTTTTTAGATTGATATTGACTTTAATAAATTGTATCCTGATTGTTTCAATGTCCTTGGAAATTTTGAAACAAAATTAAATAAAATATTTGGAATTTTGGAAATTAAAATAAAAGATTTTAGTTCCCGTAAAATGTTAGCGAGTTTAAAGGAAATTGAAAATCCATCTGAAAGTAACTCGTGTTAATATGTATATCTAACTAAATTACTATACCGATACCTATTATACTTTTTCAGATGTTAAACAGGCAGTCATATTCTATCTTTTACATTCAATATTTGTTCCAACATCTAAAAAATGTACTCTTGATGATAAGGGAAATAAAAATTTAATAAAATATTCTATAAGAGATTCGCAAAATACTTTCATAGTATTTTGCAACACAGTTTCACAGGTTGAAGAATTTATTGGCAAAAGAAATAAAACAAAATTACCCATTCAACCATTTATTTTGGTTGTTGGCGAGCCACTGAAGCCAAAAGAAATAATAATTTATTTTGATTCAATTAAATACAAAGTTTTTACTATTTTAAGGGCCATAGATGTGTGCTTCAAAATAATTCCTCTATTCAATTTAGAATATCCAATTGAATCTTCCGCAGTTTGGCTATTTATACAAAAGTATTTGTATTCAATTAAGACAAAATTTGACAAATGCTACCCTAATTTGAATCAAATAATATTTGATTTAGAAAAAAGTTAAATGTATATAAAGTTATTATTAATTTAAAAATAAATACCATGTTTAATTAATGTAAGATATAACTATATAAATTAATATAATTTGTATATATTAGATTATTTTTTAGAACTTTGTACTATTTGTTTAAAATATATGAACATTAATTGTATATCAGTCTATTTAATTATTAAAAGGTATACATTTATACCTATATTATAATAATTTTATAAATATAGTTTTGTTAACATAATATATTTGTTAGTGTAACAAACTATTTTAAATGTACCTATATAGGTATATGGGTATTACAAATGCATATTGTTGAAATGACAAAATGTATTATTCATACAACAAGTTAATTTTAATAATGACAACAGATTATTTTATCAGTCACAAAAAATACTTTATTAACACGACAAAATTAATGATTGAGACAACAAATTACGATGGTATTCAAATCAAATATTTTGTTGAAATGATAATATATTTTATTAAAATGACAAAATTAATGATTCAGATTACAAATTATGATGGTATTCTAATTAAATATTTTGTTGAAATGATAAAATATTATATTAATACAACAAAAAATAATTATCAAAACAACAATACAAATTTAATCATAATGATAAAATTTTTGTCATTTTAGAAATTGATAATTTAATTTTGTCAATTGAACAAATTTCTTTGTCGGCTGTATAGTGACAATGATTTTGTTGATTGAATCTATATTTTTGTCAATATTACCAAGGTTTTTTTTTCAGTGTAGTTGGTAGATGGCTATTCGTCCCGGGTTACCAGTTTAGGAACCCATATCGCCTCTACAAAGATTTTTGTGACATCGTTTTGTACGATTTTATACTTTTGCATAGTAATGTCCCGGAATTTAAATTGTTTTCTATAATCTTCGTTTATCTATTCGGTTATCTTTTTTATTTTGAACAAAACCTAATCGCAAATATTGATTATTACAACGAACGATACTTGCTTTCTAAATTTAAGCAACCTACTGTCTTTATATTTTACTCACAATTTCAGCCGGAAATTCCTTGTTTGGTTATTATGATTTTTTGAATGGCAAGAACTATGATTACAAAAGATAATATTATACTTGGTACATTATATTTTTTATAAATTTGTACGAAATTTTTTTGCCGATGAGACACGAGTACAAAGTACAAGGTGTTCAAGGAAATTTGAAAAATTACATATATTTGTATACGTATAATATTTTTATTATATTTAAATATGCGTATCTAATTAGCATGTAATGTCTATACTCTATAGCTCAATACTGCAGGTTATAGATATGTCATACTAAATAGACAAAATAAAAATTAAAACTTCTTTTATAAGAATAATTTAATATAGATGTCTTGGATTTTTTAAAATTGAAACTGGCCACATCCTGCAAAAATACAATTTTAATTTTAATAAATTGAAATTATTAATTAATTATTAGTTAATATATAAAATTAAAAAAAAAATGTTTTGCCCCCCCCTGAAATTTAGTATAGGTATCTCGTATTAATGTATTATTATAATAGATTAAATATTAATACAACAACAGCTTATGCGAGTTTTATTAAACTCGACATAATATTATATATTTTTTTACTAATATATTTATATAAACAGCCATTTGCACGTATACACTATTATGTAAAATGAATAAAATTTACATTAAATTCGACGTTTGTTTACGTAAAACTAAATGGGCCATGGCTGATAAAATATTAATTAAACATTTAAACACACTAAATGCAATAATATGTATATACAATTATTGTTTTTATTACATACCTACATTAGGTAGGTATAGCTTTTTAACAGTCGTTGACAGAAATACAATTAATAAATATTCATTTCAAAATTAGTTCATTAATTCATTATTATTAATTATTATAATAATATATGCCAATATATGTAAATAAGTTGAAAATATATAGTTAGGTAATACCTAATTATAATTTATATAGCTAGTTTGTATTTTAATAATCTAAAATATCTAAAAGAATGACCAAACTTTTTTTTTTTATCGTGTATTTTGTTTGAAAATTTCTGAATCTACTATTCCTTAAATTATTTAATGGGATATTAGCGAACAACAGAACTTCACACTGGTCATGGCTTAAAGAATTTTGTTTCTACTGTTGAAATGTAAATACTAATGAAAATAAATAAATTACAAAAAAATACTAATTGTGAATTATGGTATATATTAATTTGATCCCGTTGACGATTCTCTGCTAATTTATGTTTATGGGTTTAGTGGTTTTCGTAATAATTTCATTCTCGTATTATCGTAACAATAAATCGCCTATCATGGGATGACCATATTAAGAAAATAAAAAAACGTGACAGTTGATATTCCCCCCCCCCCCCAAAAAAAAAAAAAAATAATAATAATAAACCCTCATCCAAATACATATATGCACACAACTATAGAGAGTAAAAGTTCAATTATTTTTTTATTACTTTACCTTTTTGAGTAAACTAGCCTAAATAATTAAAGTGTTTAAATCTGTCATTTATAATTTTGGTTTCAAATTATAAATATACAAGTAACTGTTTACTTAATTGTTATATTTGTTTCATACATCGATATTTTTTTCATAAAATTTATATAATTATAAGGAAATAACGGGATTAAAACGGGACCATCTTCTAAAAACGGGATAAAAAGCGTCCCGTTTGAAGTTTAACGGACAACGGGACATGATGATCGAAAAGGGGACAATCCTATTTTAAACGGGACGTCTGGTCACCCTAGCCTATCACCTACTCTCGTAAAGCCATTTACTCTTGTGTTTAAGCACACAGCTTGCTGAATAAAATAATTTTATCAATAGAAAATATATTTTCTCCAAAATCATAATATGTAATATAAGACTATATAGTATATTAATAAATTGTGTAGGTAAACTGTAAAGAGGTAAACACTTACGATAACAATAAAATGATGTGAATTATTTCGAGTAACGATTGCTGCAATACACGAACACGTGAACACGTGTACTAAATAATTTGTATTTATTTTTTTTTGATTATAGAAATCAATGGTACAACCTAGATGTCATTAAGTTAATCTAATCTAACTTTTTTCCACAATGTTTGATTAGAACGTCATACCTACATCACAGTATATAAATAGAATGATGCCTGTATGTTCTGTTTCCCTTTATCTACCTAACGAGGAACATAGCAAAAACACACGGAATTTAAATGTTGTGATTTTTAATATTTGAACTTAGAATAAGTATAAAATAAAAATATATATTAAGAGGACATTATATTCGCATGTTTTTCAATGATGATGACTCTATTTAACAGAGAATATAGCAAAATCACTGAAATTCAGAATATTAATTGTAACGTTTAGCCGTTTAGGTTGAATTTAAAATATAGATACTATATAAACATCTATAAGCAAACTTTTGAGAGAATATCACAATAAAAAATTGTTTTTTTTAAATATCACCTCGTTAAGAAGTTATAGTGTTGTGTAGGTACAAGTTTTATATTTTTTAACACGCTGTAATATCTTTGCAGACGATATTTTACAAATGTAACACTCCTTCCAAAATAGGCTTCTCTTTAAAATTACTAATTGATATTTACAATTAATCACAAATAATATTCTGCGTTACTGTGATTTTGCTATATTCCTCCTTAGATATATGAAAACAGTATGATACAATGTGTATATGAATGTGCGTTCGAGTCTATCGGATCGTACGGATATATTTACTTATTTACATATTGTATAATTAATCAATGGTACGGACTAGTGAACTTCTACCTCATAATTTGGTGGCGTTAAAAAGAGCCGTTTCAGTGTTTCGCGGTTTGCACTGTAACAGTTTCCCCCCCCCCCCCCCCAATTTTGTTATTAAGTGTTAAGTAATTTTGCTTTACCGATGTTGCAAAATCTCTCCGTGGTCTTCTATGCCAACAAAATTTTTTCTGTCCAATACGGCTCTATATATAGAACTGACCTCAGTTAATTCCGACTCATATACCATGTCGGTTTGCCGATTGTATGTTCTTTCAACTCTTTTTTCGGTAGTCTGTATGGTGCTAACCAGTGGCGGTCAAACAGGGGAGGGATTAGGGGGATATATCCCCCCATGACCTTTTTATTATTATGTATAATTTTTAACAATATACCGTTTATTACCTATATATTTATAATAAAAAAAAAGTAGAAAGGTCGATTATGGGATTATTATTCCTTCGATCCTCGGAGAAATTAGTGGTTTATTATAATTATTAAGATTTGAATGCAATGATATTGCATTAGAAAATACGATTCTAAGCGATATAATATATATTACAATATATTATACTGATAATCCATTTCAAAATTTGCCACAAGTGTAAATTACATATGTAAATATGCAAAATAAATTTCAAATCCCTACGATCAAAATTTAAGAAGTTATCATTTCATGATAAAGATTGTCAGTCACGATTTTCAAAATATTTTGTAAAAAGATTAAATAGTATATTATAAGGCTTCTATAAAATTTTCAAATCGATAAACAAAAAATTGTAGGTAATATTAATTTTTTTAGAAAAAAAACCAAAGCTCTAAATTTAGCCAAAATATCAACCAATCCGTTCCAAAATTTTACTAAATGTAAATATTATCTATGTGAGTACTCAAAAAAAATTTTAAAGTTCCTACGATCAAAACTCAATTAGTTATCACGAAATAAAAAATAAAAAATTACAGAAATCGTAATTTTGTCGATTTTTTGCCATTTTTTGGTAGTTTTTCTTCTCTTAGGGAAAAACTTTGGAGAATTTCGTGCTTAATAAAGAAAGGAACTAAATAAAGTACCAAGATGATACGATTTGCAATAGAAAGCATACCCTTTTTGTAATAATCAGATAATTATTTCTGCCCGAAAAAATGTTTTCATACATAAAAAAAAACAATACATTCCTTGCTCCGCTCAGAATCTAAAATAGATTTAATAATTTAATAATTTGATTACAATGTTATTAATATATTATGACTGATATTTACAATTGTCAAAATTTATGTTGAAAAATAAGAATTATCCCCCCCCCTCTATGACAAAATCATTTGACCGCCACTGGTGCTAACTTTTCTATGATGTATTGTTATGCTTGAACTAAATTAATTTGTGGTTTTTTGAATGGTTGGTATGTACTTGTATAACGTTTTTTCATCAGTTATTACGAATCTCTAATCGTATGATAGATTTCATTATTCTATCTTATGCTTCGAGTATAATATGTTTATTGTTCTAATTACCTCCACTACATTACAGGCTATTATGACCCAGTGTTTTCTTCAGTTATTGTCTTTTCTAGATTTTTCTTCTTTGTTCATTATCACAGGTGTTTTTATTGCCCTTCATGATGATTTTTTTTTTCGATGGTTTTGTTTATGTGTAAGTGCGCTCGAGTGTCTATCGGACCCAGACCGGTATTATCAATTTGTATAGGGGGGTTCAAATTTTTTTAGAATCCTTTATGATGCCGAACTACCCCCTCACAGTTTGATAAAATGCAAAAAAATTTAAATAAACATGTTCTGTATCTATATACATTATAATACAAAATCTAAGACAGGTGGCAAAATAATATTATTAATAACAATTTTGTTTTGGTCATTGTGGACGGGTTTAAACACGTTCAATCCCCACCCCCCACCCACCCCCTCCATAATACGTCATTAATAGGACCGCACCAACTAATGAACTTCTACCTCATAATTTGGTAGTTCTGAAAAGAGCCGTTTTAGTATTTCGCGGTTTTCACTAGAAGTCTATAAGTAATTGTAATACGGGTATAACTTTCTTTAAAGATAAACTTATTTTGGAATTTTATAATGTCATATTCGGTTTGTAAAATATAATCTGACAAAGAATAAGTTATATTTTTTTTAACACTAACCATTTAATTATTGATTATCCAACACATTCACTATACATGTCTACATTACTCGGATTACAATTTCCTAATATTACAACTTAATCCTAATCAAACAATTGAAAAAAATAATATAATAACATTTTTACACGCATTAACTACATATTTATATAAGGGTCGCAGTTATACTTATACAATAAATTATAATGTATAATTATGTTTCATTATACATTTATACGATTAATAAATTAATGAAATGAAATATATGTAATTAGGTCAATTACAATAATAACAATTAAAATAATAATTAGGTAAATTATTATAGTTATACTTATAGGTACCTATATAATAATTAAATATTAATTATGTGCCTTTGGCTCATCAAAATTCAATATGAATGATTACAAATTTTAAAATTCGTCTGTTTAAAATCAATAAGGTTATTATTCCATTTATATTGAAATATTATAGCATTATTAGAAGTATTATTTTCATTCTATGTAACCAAAACCTAAAAACTTATAAGGGCGCCTATAAGAGAAAATTCAGGGGGGGCAATTTATAATTTAAATTAATAAATAAATTTATACTCTTTTATATTATATTATATTATAATTATTTAATAATAATTTCAATTTATTAAAATATCAAGCTTATTTTATTTTTTTAGGAGAGAGCAAAAGCCCCGTCTTGCCCCCCATGGGCGCCCATGGCTAGATATGAATATACATACAATTTTAAATTGGTATAAGTAAAATAAATAATTACATAGACATTTGTAAGTCAAAATTCGTATTATAATATATCAGTACATGCCATCATAGCCAAATTTTTTTTTTTTTTTAGGGGGCACTTATTTATTTTCTTTGGTTTTTATAATGGTAGAATGGTACCTACTTATCATCTATTACTTTATAATGTAAACACACATGTAGGTACTATTTTTTTCCTTTTGACTATATAACTCTGCAGTTAGCTATTGTGTTATACTTATATTTATTATTTAACATAACAATGTACCTATAGACATTATTGTAAACCATGAATAATACTATATTAATTAATTTAAGTATATTATTAGTTATTACATATAAAAATAATAATTTAAATTATAAGACAATGACTTATAATTTTTGTCACATACATAATAAATGTATTATATACATAAAACAAATTATATTATATTTTAATGATATTTTATAATGTGAAAACAGTTCAATATTACAAACTTAATTAATATTATTATAATAGAGAATGTAAATAGTAAATTAAATATTATTTAATATACCAACTATAGCTGTGTGTAACATAGAAGAACAATAATTATTAGTGACATTAGTAAATGATTATAATATTAGGAGGAAAAGAAAATTGATTGTGTTTTATACATAAAAGTAATAAATTATAATGAATACTCAATTTAACATTATTCTTACCTGTTTATTATTAGTAACAGAACATTTAGAATCATTGTTTGAATCATATTGTGTTTGCTCTAAAATAAATACATATTTGAGAAATTTATAACTAATACATATTGTTGTATTTTCTAAATTATTATATTATAATGACATAGGTACCTCTTTTCAAAATCCCCATTAGTTACATTTTGTTTTTTTGAAAAATAATTTAGTAAATTGTTTGAAGTCCTTTTAATTTTGAATTTTGAATTTATTCCAATTTAACATTAGATAAATATATTAGAAATATACAGCGATCAATAAAAGACAATTAAACATAATAACATTTGTAGTTAAAAAAAAAATTCGTAAAACTGAAAAATATGATAGATAACGGAAATGTATTAATATCGCCCAGTGTTCACAAATATTATTCGCTAATTTATTAATAAAGACATAGAGCATAGAGTATAGACCATGGGCTCCTGTATGAAAAATTTCAGGGGGGACCAAAAAATAAAATTTTTAAAGTAGGTATATACTTCTAATAAAGTTTTAATATTATTCTATTTTTAATATACACGAATTGAAAAATATAATAATTTAAAATTATATTATATTATGTAATAAATTGTTATTACTTGTAATTTATTATATTATTTACAGGTATAATATTTATAAAATGTATAATTTAGTATTAGATAGTAAATCAATCGGTATCAGTAAATAAACATTGAAACTTTTTCGTTTCATTCCAAACATATTAATCACGTCCTAAATAAAACTATCCTTATTCAAATTCACCCTTTCTCGATGAACCATCTTCATGCACAAACTATTGAAACGATCTTCACCAATAGTTGAACGAAGCCACGTTTTTACTATTCTTAATGTACTGAACGATCTTTCTATTGTATGTAGTTGGAGGTAGTGATAAAAAAACATTAAGTATTTGAAAAATTGTAGGATAATATTCGCAATGAGTCAATAAATCGACAAACGAAATTTCATCACATTGAATCTTAACTAAATTTTTATCAATCCATTACTGATATCAAATATCAGATTCCTCAATAATATTTTCAATTTTATAAATTTCATTAATAAGTTTCATTTTTTCTTTGACATCATTAATGGTGTACTTTTAAATATTTAAAGGATACAGTAGATCCAGATTTTTTTATTAACTAATAATAGTTTCAATTTATTAAAATTATAAGTTCATTTTATTTTCCCGGGGGGCAAGAGGGGTATCCCCCCATGGGCGCCCATGGTAGACCATGAGCCACAGACCACAATATTAATCATGGCAGAACAACGTTAAAATTAAATAGAATATTAACTTTTTACAAATACAAATTAGTAATTGCAAATAGGTAATTTATCATAGATTTATTTTATATTATATTAAATGATTAAAAATGAATATATTAAAATGTAACATATTAACTTCTATATAATTTTTCTATACTTCACTATGAGCCCTAAAAATGATTAGAGGGGAGCACGTGTTTCCAGTGCGTAATATATTATAAAAACATAATGACGTAACTATGTGTTTTATTTTTAGGGATTAAACCATCGACCTCTCCAAAGTCGGAACACACATTTTATAATAATCATACAAACATGTTTTATATCTCACTGGCTAAATGTATACCTATTATATTCAATAATATAATGATGAATACAATTTAAATAGTATTATTATTTATTGCCTATTGCAGGTTAGGTTAGCCTAACTCTAATTAATAATTAATAATAATATTCTTTCCTCGTTATTTAAAATAAAAATGATTACAAATAATTAATGATGGTGATATGAATATTATATATATATATATATATATATATATATATATAAATATTTAATAAAAGTAAAAAATACATATTATAAAAAGGTTAAATTAAAATTACAAATCACCAAAAAAATAAAAAATTATAAATGATGCATATACCAAAATAAATTATTTAAACTATGATTAACATTATATAATAATATATTTTATCAATATCATTAATTAGTTACTAACAAAGTAAATATGTTATATACAATTTTATTGATGGTCGTAATTTCACTGACTACAATTTATGTTCTTAATTTAGGTTTGTATTGCAATAATATTGCAATATCGTAAATTATAATCATAAATGTTATATACATACATAAAGAATATTACAGAACCGTGACTTTTGAATTATGATCTTGTAAAGTGAGGCGCAGTAGATTCGGTCAAATTTTAATATTTATAAGATATATTTATATTCAAATCGTTTGATTTACCCATTAAATTCATTATTACTCCCTATAATAGTTATAGTAAATTAAAAGTGTATCCGTATAGGACAATAGGTAATAGACTAATACGAGTTTTATGTTATTCTTATAGGTAATATTATACAATTAATTGTTATCATATTATTTTTATTATAGTACGTTATTTAATCATTGTTATTACAGTAAGTACATGGGCACACAACAATAAATATACTAATTACTAAGGTATTATCAAAAGGGTTTAAAAATATCAATAATAATTGTTTATCGATATTTGATACCTATGTTAATCTTCCGCAAATAGATCGATACCGAAATTGACTTTTTCGTTTTATTTATGATGTGTATGATCATTAATATTAAGGTTTGTCAATGAGTCATATTAGTGTACGATTTGTGAGTTGTTTATCTATATTCTACATATATTCTACAATCTACATACCTATATATTTTATATTACCAAGGTCGGCCTGGCCATGGCAGGGGGGGCAGACATTCCCGTCTAGGCCCTTGTCGTATTATAGTTCCTGGGTCGTCGTTTTTTTATCACCACAACAACACTATACAACTATCATAATTTTATTGAATTTAATATTAAATATAATTTTAGTAGAATATTTATAATTTGTTTTGTGTTACTATTATTATTCCAAAAATATACATTGATTTCAATACAATCGATTCATAAAGACACGTGTCATTAATAATACCTACATTATCATAGTATTTTCTTGAAGGGGGCTGGAATTATCTATATTTTTCATGCATTTAGACTAATAAGCGGGCGAAAATTTAACTAATTTCTAACAGCCCAATTTTAATTTTGAAAAATAATTAAAATTTATTAACTTATATTCTATGTCTCTATGATATGTAGGAGAAATATTTTTATTTTATTATTCTATGACTCGTAGAATTATAAGTATAAAAAAAAATAGTATATTAATTTTGAATCATGTTAAATTAGTTAAATATAAAATTAAAAATCAATTTCTTACATATCATAGAAAACAACATAAGGAATTTTAATATTTTTTCTAAATAATAATTCAACTATCAGAACTAGGTATATTTTTCTCCTGCTTTTTATGCTTTTTATTCGATTTATTATTTGTGAAATATTTTCGAGTGTTTATTGGGTACTTGTACATGCGCGTACGTATGTCATAGTATTTCTAAGAATTGCAACGATTATACTAATATTCCACATCTTGCGATAACGATTCGATTGTTAAATTTGATTTATTATAATTTAAAATACTGAAATGAAATGACGTGAATTAAATAAAGGCCCAATAGGCCAAAACAATAATTATAGGTAAATATAAAGAAGGAATGTGCTATAGACACATTATAGAAAAATCATTAGTCAGTCGACATTGTCATTGTGATTATAATTTATACTTGCGTAATACTTATTTCTCGTAACTCCATATTTTACTTGTGTTAAAAATGAATTCATTAATTGAATATTAAATATTGTACATTACTATATATATATTATTTTTTTTTTTTTTAATATATTATTTGTATAATTATAGATATTTACGTAGCTTGGTAAAATTATATATATAATGTATTACATATTATGATATAATATGTGTATGTATTATGTATAATAACTTAATTTCCGACATTTGCTTTTAAATAAAAAAGTAAAAAAGTAACTTTTTCAATATTGATATTAATATTTTTATAATTTAACGAAAAAATTCCTTTTATAAAAATTGTATATAAATATAAGTTTATATCGTATTTATCAACACCACTATAGTATAATAATCATGGTAAAAGTGCCAAATCGATTTGATAGTGAATAGTGAGGAATGGAAGGTACATAATGACGGATTAGTTGCACTAATTTTCATTTACTTCTCTGTGTTCTTATAGGTAGTCTAGTACATCTATCAGTATGAGATTATATTAAATTGAGTTTCGTTCAGAAAAAATATTGTAGGTATACTATAGTTGCCCGGTCGGCCGGTCCCTATGTGCTATGTATTATCATTATTGAATTATTTATTATAAAATTAATATAAATTATGGGTAGGTAATAAATAAACCAGTTTAATAGGTGATAAAATACTAATAATTGATGTTTTGTAATTTCAAGGAATTGATCGATAAGCCAAATAATAGCACATTCACACTAATGTTCATTTACTTCTTACACACTGACACACGCGTCTGAATATATTTGCAATATTGTCTATATTTAGGTTAGGTTAGGTTAGGTTAGGTTTATTCCAAAAATAATTTTTTTTTTTTGTTTCAAATTTGAACATTCAACATTAAATTTATGATGTTTTACTAAGATTTTTGAACAAATTTTAATAAAAGTACTCCTTAATAAATGCTCTGCAGTCTGCATCAACTTCCTTAAATAAATACTTTAGCAAAAAGAGCTGCAAAATTCTATAAAGAATTAATGGTGCTATGCTAATAATAATAATCCCAAGCAAATAATTTTTATATTAATAAATTAAAACGTGATTCCAAACTTTACTATTTTCCTTTCTTTATTTTCATAATTTATTTACATGGACCCAAAAAGAAATTCCTGCCTGGGCCTACAGGCACTCTGGACGATCTTGTATATTACCATATTATATCTTATTAAGAAAAGACTCATTAAAACTTATATTTGGAATATAATCTTGTAGTTTGTACGCAGTGCCGCAACTAGATATATATCGATTGTGGTGCAAGTAGATATAAGCAGTCCATATGTCACATATTATGAAATTGTAAGTAAGTATCAACTGTTTAACCCCTTGAAATTTTTAAAAAAAATAAATAGTTTACATAATATTACATATTAAATTTGTAATACCACAGAAATTATAACAATATAATTTAATTACCTAAATAATTCCATTTTTAATATTTAGTGTTTAAAATAAATTATATAAGTACGTAAACTACTAAAATATTCATTACCTATATTATACATTTATTATAATTTATGCAATTTATTAATAGTACATTACAAAATATTAATAAAAATAATTATATCAAAAGAAAAATTATTTATACATTTAAAAATATTTATATCATATATTATTTAAACAATAATAATATCTTATCTTTCTATTATTTAACTTTTTACGTTTTTGAAATTAATTAATTTTAATTTTATACTAATTAATTTAATTACCGGTAATTGATGATTGATAATGATGATATTATTAATTTTAATTATGTATTCTATTTTGAAAAAAATATTGTCTATCTTTTTAATTTGCGAAATTTGTAATCTGTTCTACATCTTATTCATTTGTACGAACTTTTTCAATATTTAATATACTATATTAGTAAGGCGATCTTGAAAAGTTGAATTTCTTAAATATTTTTTTATTAATTTTAATTTAAAAATGATCGTTCAGCCGATGCAACAGTTATAGGTAATGACAAAAAAATTATACAGGACATATAAGGATTTCACTATAAAGAGACGAAATATCATTTTCTATATGTATAACGATAATTATTTAATTGTTTCCATTTTAGTTGTTCCTAAAAAAATTTTATCTACAATTCTTGTCTGGTTACATTATAACATCAGTATATTATAAAATTATATGAATCATAATAACATCTTGTAATATCTTTCTCACTGTATTTAATTAAGTTTTAAGGTTGTAAAAAATTTAAATTACTTGATACTGTTTCAAGTCATCAGTTTTATTTAATATTTTATCATTGTCAAAGCGTTTATTAATAGACCCGATTAGAAAGAAAAGATGGAAAATGCTAGGACATAAACTCAACAAATCTAGAAGAACTACACAGCACAATATATTTACTAGAGGGCATAATCGAAGGAAAAATATGATTCTTGGACGACTTCGCAATATATTCATTAGACAAATCTAGAAGGATCAAGAGTTGGAAGCTATAGAGTACTAAAATAAGTGGAGAATGGAGAAAATGAGTTGCAAACCAATCTATTATACGGGTTAAAAAACAAATATAATGTATATTATTATTTGTATATAGATGTTATAGACTTATAGTGTTATAGAGACCGAGCAGGTAGGTACTTAGGGTTGCTGGTGGATAATTCTGGGAGATACAAATATATAATAGCCAATAGGATAGAGTTTGGCGTTGACGTAATATCTGATACTGTGCAGTAGTGTGCACGTTAACCAAATGTTTTGAGCATTTTATTTTTATTTTTTTTTCCCAAGTGACGTTTTATATTATAGTAATTACTAATTATTAATTAGTATTTTACAATTATTGCATATGAACTTAAAACATAATTTATTATGCCTAACAAATGATACATTCTTAAATCATTTGAAATTTTACATTTCAGATTGCAAAATTTTCGAAAATTGTGATGATGAATATTTTAAAAATTTTAATTTTATTTAAACGGATGTTATAAAAATATAACTAATATTCCTTATAATTTAAAGGAAAACAAGTAGGTATAAAGTTAAGAATAATATTTTGTGAATGGTTAAAAAAATATTTTTGAATTACCTACTAGTATACATTTAAATTCAATATTTTTTATTATTTCATCTAAACATATTTGAAATTCCCTATCAATTTTAGCAAGAGATTCACGTTTTATAATATTGGTGAAACAACAAAGTATATTAAAAATACTACCCTCATTTATAAGATAATCTAAAGTAACTGGGGCAATATTATCAACTTGTAGTTTTGGTTTTTTTATTGAAATCTACTTATATAATAAGACCAATGCCGTAACTAGGAGTCATTGGGCCCTCCCATTTAAAAAAATGTTCACCCCTTATTGAATCATTATATTGTAATAAGTTATGTTAGAAACATTGAAATTAAAATTAAAAATGTAACAATCATTGTATATTTTTTTAAACATTATTTTGGTAATAGCTTTTGAATATGGGCCCTTTAAGATTTAAAAGTATGGGGAGTCCCGGTACAATGAACCGCCCGCATTGCAGTTCCTACGGCACTGAATAATACAAGTTTATACGTAAAAAATCACTTTCCAAGAGTCATTCATTACTAAAGTTTGTCGTATAACATATCCCACAACTCTGGATAACCCATTTATAAATTTTTTTTATTATGTGATTACTTTCAAATAATTTTAATTTTTATTGTTTGGAATTTTAAAATATAAGTATATTGTTTGAAATTCGTGTCATTCATATTAATTAATAATTTAAAAATGGTTTATAATTATCACAAGTATTAGTTTTTATTTATTATAAATTTATACGCACAAATAAACGATAGGTAGAATCATGGTTAAATATATTTAGTCATGGGTAGAATATTTTTAATATTTCAGTAAGCGTGTAGGTATGTCGAATTGTAAAAAAATTTTTTTTTTTTTTTAACTTTCATCAGAGCGAATCTACTATATCTTAATACTAATCTTACGTATTTCATAAATTTAAAAAAAATATAGAAATATTAATTTGGATAGTATTAATATATATGTAAACAAATATGTATTCTTGTTTTCTACAAAAAGAAGGGGGCCTACATTATTTTCTTCTTTACACGTATACCAAGTTTGTCACATTCGCATATTAAATTTTTAAAATATATTTTTTACTTATTTTATATTCTAGAGTGATATTTAGTATTAACTAATAAAGTAATAAATATTAATATAATTAAATTTGTTATTTAAAGATATTTTTAAATTTGCATGGTTTCAACACGGACTTAATATGAAATTTTCACTATTTTCATATAGTCTGTGGTTTTAACACGCTAATCCAGCATATTGTAAGCACAGTAAATAGCATCCCAGAATTAGTACAACCGTTATCCACTACGGCGCTCTCCTCTCCATTATATTGTCCTGTTTTTATAATTCATTATTTTCATCCGTTTTATAACAAAATACATTTTGTCATGGATTAAGCCACCTTTTGTAAGTATAAGCTTTATAAATAAATAAATTGTATTTAAATTGATATTCACCATGGAAATGATAATTTTTAAAAAGTATTTAAAATTTTTTAAAGTTTACAATCTAAAATGCACATCTGTGCTAATTTTATTTATAATAAAAACATGGATGATGAATAGGCCATTATCAGTAGGTTATTATATTCATATTTCATACAGACAATGACACATAATAATTGACCGCATGGCCCCGATTCCTGAACTTCTGAGGTAACAATAAGCTGATACCGTTTATTAGTCTGTTACATTTGTATTTTATGTACGAGTGAGCGAAATAGTGCCTCAATATTTTAAACTAATTTCTCGAGTCTTAAATGATGTTCAGTTAAGTCAAATAAGTAAAAATTATCCTATCGGTTATCTGTGTGTGTAATATCTAATACCTATGGATAATTACAAGATGCATATAATATTTAACCACTTTTGCTAATTTTATTTTTATTAGAAACATAGGAAAAGTCATGGGAGTCGGACTTGCGATAATAATTCCCTATGCGTAAATGCACTGTTGTCAATGTTTGTTGCACTGGTTTAGCTGACGCCGCCGTCTTTGACGTATCTCTCCATGACCATACGCGCGTACGCTGACAAAACGTAAAAAAGTCGACGTCACTCGAATGGAGACGATATTCCATTTTCCAGTTTTGTCGGCGGCGGCGCGTTTCTTCACAGCGATCCATGTGACGCGCCGTATGGAATCAACGGCTAGTTTTCGCGGTTCGCGGTGTGCCGGGCCCAGTCGTCGCAGCGCTACGCGCGCGCATTCGTTTTTTTACCCACCCGTCGTCGACGTCCTCGCCTTGTTATTACATACTATATATATATTTTTCACGACCACGTCTCAATCAAACTAAACGGCCGGAGCATCAAGCATTCCACTTTCCGTTCGTACGCATATGCGATAGCAAGTCTGTTTGTCTAGTCAGTAGCCTCAAACAACAGTCCCGTTTACAATAGCACACACGCGCGCGTCTCGTTAAATAATACCTCAAAATTAATTAAATTTTACGTACTCTGTTCGCGTATCTATTTTGCATTTGCATTTTTATTCCACAGTTTAAACGGACGTGACGTGAAATTATTATTCATAATCAACACCGATAGTTAGTTACCCAACTAATAACCAATCGAGCTATTATTTAAACGTTTCGAGTTATCGGGTATAATTTAATTGTTAGTACGAACTAACGTTCGCCAGTGGTCGAGTTACACTCGGTGGAAAAACCGGTAAACGCCCGTCCGCGGTCAGCATGGTCCGGATTCTGATGCAACCGCAGCCGTCCAACTATTCGTACGTCTTCGACTTTGAGGAGAACTTTCATTACGAGTGGACGCGACAATGGATGACCGAGAACTGGACCAATGGATTCTACTACTGTACCATATACGCCATGTTGGTGTTCGGGCTTCGGCGGTTGATGCGTAACCGCGCCGGTTTCCGGCTCAAGGGACTGTTGGTCTTGTGGAATACGATGTTGGCCACGTTCAGTCTGGTCGGTTTCGCGCGTACCGCTCCCGAACTTTTCCGGGTGCTTAACAAATATGGGCTGCATCATTCGGTGTGCGTAACCAGGTAAGCCCGCACATTTGTTTTTATTTCTATTCTCACGTGTTTTACGCGGCGCGTACGATATATCTCCTTTGCCGATCGTGCCGGCACCGGCTGCCATCCAAGCCGTAGATAAGTATAAAATAAAATGTATAATCATATTGTAGTTTGTAGAACGTTAGGAGTGTATTATTATATAATATTATTTGTGTACTACAAATTGTGGTACAAAATAAATATTTTAATGATACTCTCTGTGTATTCGTCCCGGCGACATTTCGTTGATAGGACGTAGATGTATGTTACATATTATTACGGCGATCGTAAAAGAGTCAAAGAGGTCGCTTTTGTCGATTCATTGATAACGCGCGCCGCAGCCCATCCCGTCCAAACACCCACGCGCTGAGTGTTACCATTGATTATATTATATACTATTTGTATATATAATCAATCGTTTTACACATGGTGTATTAAAACAGTTATCTCATCGTTAAAATTGATAGTTTTTATGCTTGTATGCGTCATACAGAAAAAAAATATGATTCATAGTTATATACTTTTTTATATACTTATAATATCTTAATTACATTCATGATTCAACATTGTGTCGTATGTCAAAACTTACGTACTAACTGGGTATGACTTAACGGTAAAAACGAATACCTTCATAGTTTGTCAAATGACCATCCTACAAATATGGTAGCGATAAAAAATTGTCTTTAGAAATTTGTTTTAGAACTGTTTTCTCTCTGAGCAGTGTCAAGATAATTATATTGTCTGCATATTATATGTTTTTCTTCAGTCCATAGTTCACGTGTTTTAACCTAACCCTTACCTACTAAATATTGACAGTCGTATTCATTAGTTTCAGTTTTCTGTCCGTTGCATGATACATCTATGTTTTCTATCAGCTGACACTTATATTTAATATACAAAACACAGTCATATACTGTACTTAAGCTTCACTATTATGAAAACATAGTCTATAACAAATTAGGCATTGTTTTTCTTATACAATTACGAATTATTATTATAATTAATCGTTAGTGTATGATTTTATAAGAAAAGTATACATTAGATAAGCACTTTTAATGGCTAATACTATTTGTGTTTCATGGTTTATTGGTAGACTGTTAATATTATTATTATATATAAAATTAATATATAAATTAGGTATAAATTATTTATGAACAGTATTAAAGCATATTTATACTATATTTATAAGATAATCCATTATTTTATGTTTGTTATATATTGCCATTTTTTAATTAATCTTGGTATATTTTACTTCAAAATTTGATAAAATAATATTAGGTAGGCAGTTACTGATTATTAAAAACATTTAATCAATAACATATTAAAATTATGTAAAAGACACCTTTTTTTATCCAGTGTTATTTATATTTGATTTGTTTTTAAATAAAAAAAATTAAATTGTTTAGTTATTATTATTATTAGATATTTGCATATTTAATATTGGGATATTGTTCCTAATAAAAGATAAATAGGTAGTTAGTAATTACTTAAATTTGTATTAATTAGTTTTGTATGTAATTACAAAAAATTGTGGTGAATTGAGTATATTTGAACATAAATTGTAATATTTGTTTTTATTATTTATGTCCATATCCTTGAAATACTAGTTAATAAATTACCTTCTAATTTGTTTAACATTGAATAGTTCCTATAAAGTAAGTAAATAAATAAATAATAATAAGTAAATAGTAACTTACTTAATCAGTTTTAAATGAAAGATAAATATATTATAAAATAAAAATAACACTTACATGAAATTTAATTATTATTTTAAAATAATTTGAAATTTAAGTAGATACTTACTGTTTACTGGTAGATAGTAAATTAAAATATTCAAGACAATTATTTTATTTTTATAACAAACGGTTTCTTAATAATAATAAAAAAAAAACTACAGGTAGGTACATCTTTTAAAAATAAACATATTATGTATCATTAACACATTTTTACAAATTGCTTAGAAGTCAAATTTTATAGATAATTGTATAATAAAATTGTTTTTAAAATACCATTATAAGGAAGATAGGTTAATATTGTTATTGATACATAAATATTTATTTTATATAATAAGGTAGATGTAAACCATAGTTTTACTATTTATTTAATTTTTACTATCTAGAAAAAAATAAAGATATACCTGTACATATAATATAAAATTGCTATCTATCCAGTTGACGTCAATCAATAATTCTTTAATCATAAAAATAAAATAATTACTTTTTATTTAATATATAATCTATTATAAATATACCAATTATTTTATGTTTTTGGTCAAGTTAAATTAAAGGTTATCATACATTTTTATAGTAGTTAATTATTATTGATTTGTAGACTTGTAGTATGTTGCCTTTTATTTGTGAATTAAGTAAAACGAAATAAAATCCTCTAATAAATCAGCAAGTAAATTTAATTATGTCTGAAGATAACATTTCTACATGTATTATAATTTTAGGTTTTTAGTTGTTTAAATAATTTAATTATTATACCTTAAATAATATAATTATTACTAAAACATTTAGGAAATACAAAGCAAATGTAAAATGGGTTCATTAGCCCTTTTATTGGTGTTTGTGATGATAATTGGTATATATTTTGTGATAGAATACTTGATAAACTGAGAAAACAATTAAAATTAATGTTATGCTTTATACACACATTATTTTCTACTTTTTTATAAGTATTCATAAATATTATAATATAAATATAATAATAATATTGATAAAAATTGTATTTTTAATTGAATATTGTAGCCTATTATAAAATTTAAATAAGACCAATATCTGGTTTTGTATCACTAAAATTAAAATTAATTATATTATAAAAGTAGTACTAAGTTACCTTGCTAATTATATACAAAACTATTATTGTTCCTAATCTTAATCAATATTATAATGAAACTTCAATGATTGAATACTATTCTAATTAATTTATTATGTAAAAACAATAAAAATTATATTTATTGATGTATTTAGATAACAATATATTTTATATATTCAATAACAAATTTTAAAATTAGTATTTATAGTAAAATGTTGGGATGTAAAAAAAATTGGTGAATTATTTAGACTTCATTAATATATAATTCAATTCAAGTTAGGTAGTAGATTATTTTTGTTCGACATAATAAAGATGTTTTTTTTTTATAAATTATCGATAAGCCTATAATAATTAAGTCTTGTTTTTAGAAAAAATTCAAAATCTTGTTAATAGCAATGAATTTAAAATTAAAGTAACACGTTTTAAAATAATGTCACACATTTATTTCTTATTGATTATGTTTTGTTTATACTTAATTTATGTTAATTATCTAATCGTATTCTGTATTCATTTATTATAATAATATATACAAGTATTTTGATTAGAGAGAATAGGTTGAGATGATTATGAGGAGACAGACTGACAGAGGCAGTAAGAGTTGTTATGGAAATTAATGTAGAAGGTAATGGTGTAGAGGAAGACCAATGAAGAAGTGGATAGATAGAATTGAGAGTGATATGAAGAAGGTGTGAATGGAGTAGATGTAGGTGGTCTAAATCTATGGAGGTGTAGGACCCGGGTGGTTTACCCCATATAGTTGGCAAATAAGGCGAAGAAGAATAAGATACAAATATTTTGATTACTCTTATATTACATTTACTCATTCGTGTTTAATCAGTTAATATTGTTAGAGTATATATACTGTAGACATGGCGTGATAACAGTAATTACAGCCTCGAGGATTTTACATTTGTTTTTACATCATTAAATAAACATAACAATTAAGAAGGGATGTTACACCAGTGTTAAAAAAACCTGTTAAAACTGGTTATTACTTTAACTACTTTAATCAAAACCAAGAATAAAAAAAAATAAAAAGCCCGTTTTCAAAACCGTGATTAAAAACCAAAATTATAAAAGTATTAAATAAAAAAGAAAACTTCTTTTAATATAGCTGGTTAATTATTTTTTTTTAAAAAAATTTCATTTTAATTGTTGTTTTTCAATATAAATAATAATTATTTTACACATACAAATTTATTATTAAAACAATTATAATGATATTATTGTACATTTAAAAGGATTTTATTTTAGAAATCAAGTTATAATAATTAATAATTCTCCTAATAAAATCTATATTGGGTTACCACAGAATAGAACATAATAGTATAATACTATGTTATTAAACAATAAATTATTTTATTTTATGTTGTTGGAAATTTAATCCTATAATAAAAGTAATAAAAATAAAAAAGTGGATGTTCCTCCTTCGTCCCTTGGTTAGAAATTAATGGTTTATTATACTTAAGATTTGAATGCAATTATATTGCATAAGAAATACGATTCTGAGCGAAACTCAATATATTACAATATACTATACTAATAATTCATTCTAAAATTTTACCTCACTTGTATACTACCTATGTTAATACTCAAAAAGAATTTCAAGTTTCTACAATCAAAACCTAATTATTTATTACGAAATAAAAAAAATTAAAATAACAGAATCCGTAATTTTGCCGATTTTCAACTGTTTAGCTTTAAAAGCTTATAAAAAATTTGTCAGTCACGATTTTGAAAATATTTTGTTAAAAGATTAGTTGTATATGATTTGATTCTGATAAAATTTTCAAATCAAAAAACCAAAATTTACAGAAAATATTAAACATTTTTGGAAAAAAGTTAAAAGTTCAATACTTCGTTAGAAAATCAATGCAATTATATATTAAACATCAAAGTATAGTAATTTATTTTAATTTATTATTATCCAAATACTAGGCATTTAGATGGAAAAAAAGGAATTGAAATAATTTACGTTTATAGAAATAATCATTGATTGACTTATTGATGTTACATGAATATTATCTAGTGTATTTTATAATATCATTATTACAATATGTCCAAATGTCTTATTAGACACAATTTGTAAATTTAAGATGTTTTTAAGGGGGGGGGTGGCTAAAATTTTAATTTCCAAAGATCCGTGTGAAGTATACCCTTCTATATCACATGTATCTCTTTTGGGAGGTTAAGCCCCCTCCCAAATTGCGGTTTTGAGTGAGGGTGGCATAAATAAAAAATTTAAGTCATAAATCTATATAAGAACGGTTAACTGTTAACCTTAATTATTATTCAAAACCGGTTTCAAAAACCATAACAAAATTAATATAAAATTAAAAGTGCGATTTTTTCAAAACAATTTTATTGATATATTAACAACAAAATTAAATTTAAAAAATCTGGATCCTTACATTTGTCTGATGTTAAATGTAACAGTAGTTTATTTCACATCGTCATATTTTTTTCCAACATCATGTTGTAGGATGACCGAATCACTTAATAAACAGTCGAAGATAGTTCTTACTTTTTATAAATAATATAAAAGGGGCACAGACTTAAAATGTGAACTATATAGCTGTTTATTGGAAATAGTACTTTTTATCTTATGTAATAATTATTAATTTAATAATATTGTCCCGGATTGTATTTCACACTTGGCTTATTCATTTAGTTTATTGAAATAGACAATAGTAATGCCGTTGTGTAATAGTTTGTATTTTTTTTATTTTCGGTCATTGTCCGTCCACACGGCACTCACGAATGCCGAATCGGCAGGTATGTCGTCGTCAATGTTTAATTCATATTACATTATTTCGTATTGCTATGAATTTTTTATTGACACGAGAAACGTGTGTAAATATTTTATACACGGACGCATGCTGTGCATTTTTCTTCGAAAGTTCATCATTCCGTCATCATGGAAAAATGCGGAAGAAACTAATATAGCTATTATTATTATAATTAGTTTACTATAGTAGTTCAGGTAATTTAATAATATTTCCATGATTGTTAAACAAAAATCGTGCTGTCGTATACTTCATTCTGCAAACGATTTTGTCAACCGTAAATAATATTAGTTATAAAACACGTTCACATTAATCGCGTGTTGTGATGATAATAATAAAATGATCACATTAAAATTTACGTCCGTGAACTTAACGATGGACTTGTAACAGACTCTATTTTAATCATATTATTCAACAAGTGTGTGTTACACGAATACTTATCGAAAATCGCAGTCAGTTGCATTGACTTTCGCCCATATACGAATGTTGCACTTAAAAAAGTATCCTATAATGTGTTATCAAAAACATTTGTAGAACTTAATTTTGTTTTCATTGAGAATTTTCTTAAAGTGCATCGATAATAATAGATTATTTGTACCTATTTGTGAATATATTTCAATGTAAGTTCTAATTAGCGTTTTAGTTAAATTGTTTTTCTCCAGAAGATACCCATTGAGTTGGATATAATATTATTACTGGGTGCTGAGATTTGACTAGTCCATTTTTTCATAAACGGTTTAAACTTTTAAAATAATATATATCAATACTTGGTTGAATATAATAGAAGTGGACTTGAAAATAATGTTAAAAAACTACGTTCCAACAATAAATATCTAGTAATAACGTTCAATACATTTTTTGGATGTGTTTTAATTTTAAAATGATTATAAAAACATTGTCAATGAATATCGAAATCGTGGGTG
Source organism: Eriosoma lanigerum (assembly GCA_013282895.1). Taxonomy (NCBI): domain Eukaryota; kingdom Metazoa; phylum Arthropoda; class Insecta; order Hemiptera; family Aphididae; genus Eriosoma; species Eriosoma lanigerum. The sequence goes on from CM023358.1 coordinate 16,298,180, forward strand.
ATTTGTTGGTTTTCATTATCGGAAATCTAATTGGTATGTTTTTGTTCATTTTGATCGATGAGAGGTTTTAATGGCGAAAAAATAAATCTAAATAACACACAATTAACCGGCAAATTGATGTCGGTCCAAATGTTCAAAATACAATATATATATATATTTTTTTTATAAGAATATTATTGTACGAAATACTTACTTATTAATTAATTATATATTATTATTATCACCACCTAGTTACGAATACAATTAAATTTAATAACATGTACTTATTATGCATAATGGTGACTCTCTTCCTGTTATATTCGAACTCTTGTCCCGTCACGTATTTACAGACCGACCTTTGAGCTAAATAGATTAGAATGATTTTATTATGTTATGTATAACATCAACAACGTTTTAACATTTAATAAATTATGAAAATAATAAGTTGTAGTAGTCAGATAATTACGATTTTTTTTTCGTAGGTAGTATTTTTCATAATATTTTCAATTTTCCTGCAATTTTATGTTAAATAACATGATTCATAATAGTTATTAATTATAACGTGGAGCATAAAATTATATAAGTTACATTTTTATTTAGAAATGTTAAGTGTATGTGAAATTGGTATATTAATCAAAAATTATTTTTTTTATATTTTTCGGCCAATTGCTCAGTGTTCTATGTTAATAATGTATGGTAGTATGGTAGTTTGTCCGCTATTAACGTACGCATTAGTACACGGGTTTTAAAAATAAGTTTTTCTAAATTGATAGAAAAACAAGTCTTTACACCCGTATAACTCAACTACCTAAAATCAATGTTACTGAAATCCGTATAAATAATTTATATCTAACGACATCATGATGCCTCTTTATCCAGATTGAAAATTTATTCTATAGGTATAAAATGAGTTTAAAATTTAAGTGTTATAAGTTAAGTGTTTGGTGTTTACCATGATTTTAGTCATATAATGGTCAGCAAATTTGATATACGTATCGTAGGTTTTTTTTAGAAAACACATATAAACGTTAACCATTCATTTTTGTGTATTATTCAGTTAGACTTGATAAAAACTTTTGGACGTTTTATCAATGTGGCACAATCATATAGTATCTATAACAGTCATCAATCGTTGTGATATTAATTTTCTTATAATCACTGTTTTTCCTTTTGTTGTTTTCTAAAACACTATGTTGTAATAACGTTTTAATTGTATGATTTTTTATTTTATTTTGTTTCCGTTGTTCCTGTTGCCGCTGCCTGAACGTGTTGTACCAACAGTTACGTCGAAGACGATCCAGTGTCGGGATTCTGGTCGTGGCTGTTCGTGTTGTCCAAACTGCCGGA
>CM023358.1:16299515-16374115 GCA_013282895.1 Eriosoma lanigerum
AAAAATAATTATTATCAGTATACTTATTTTATATCTGACTGAGTTTTGCTCAGAATCTTTTTTTGTGAATGCATTATAATCGCATCCATATCTTAATTATACTATAATACAATAACATTCAATCATCACTAATTTCTCTGAGCACCAAAGGGACGAAGAAGGAACGCCTAGAATCAATCGTCCAACTTTTTTAATTGTTAATTATATTTGATATATAAAGAATATTCAACGTTCGCATGTACGAAGAGTGCGTATATTATAGTACGAAGTATATACGTGGTTTTTCTAGTTCAAGAAATTATTTAAAACCAAAGTCCTTAATTTTATCTGATTTTCTATTCATACACATTTTTTTTCAACAAAAACTACACAATATGATGTTATTATCTTATCACATACACATATATTTTTTTCAGAATTTTTACCAACATTTATAATTGGTAATTATATTATTATAATAAAATATGTTTACTGACGAATATATTAGTAGATTTGAGAAAATATATAGGTAGGGATAAAATATATTTTTTTATACTGCTTATTATAAGTGCAGTTCATAAATCTTATCGTTGTTGTACCTTGTACATAGTTTTTTATTTGTAGGTATATACTATATTATATATGTATTATAGGTATTATATAAGTACAAGTAAAAGTAATATCCAGTGTTGTGTATTATCTAGATAAAATACAGTTATATTTTTATTTTACCTAGATAAATAAATTGACTATCTGAGAATAATCATTTAGATAATTATTTAATTAATGATTTAAAAAATGTTGACACAAAATTATTTTAAACCGCGCTCTGTAAACACTATTTTTAGTTTTAACTGAGGCATCAGATAGTTTATAAAATTATAATTAATAATAATAATATTTATAAAATAACTACCATAATAACAACTATATGGTTTATGCTGAGTACGAACGTTGGATCTATAATATTAAATATTAATTATCTGTTATCTGAATATGTATTTTACATTATATTTTAACCTAACCACAAAAAACATATATTTTTATCATAACATCATAACAACATTATAATATCAATTATCACACATGCTCTTCTATTTTTTCAGATTTTAGATATTTTATTATTTTTACAGTTTTTTACTTATACTTATTCTTATATATATAAAGAATTATAATGTTGAGGTAATCAATTGTTTTCATATAAATATGACTATACATACATATCTACCTACGTGTTTTTCATTTAATTTACGATTAGTATTACTATTATTATTATTATCTTCTAATTATTTTAAAATTAAATAATATTGACCTTGAATACCATAATCAAATAAAAAATTAATCTTTAACAATGAAATTGCGGAAATTATATATATATATAAGAGAAAACTATTAAATCTTAACATTAAATATAAGGAACAACTTTATACTAAAACATAGATAACACGCCACATTTCCACATTTGCATTATCAAAGTGATATGTATTTTATGTGTATCGAATCTGGAAAATAAAAATATTTGGCGGTATTTGGCGGTATTTTGCGAAATTTATTTTTATTTTTTGTTATACATCTTCAGATGCACTAAAATATAAAATAATTAATATCTTTTAAAGAACGTAATATTTTAGTATATATTATTACTTATTAGTGGGTGTGGAAATGTGTAATACAAATAATAAATTTCAATTTGCAAAAGTACCTATTGTATAAATCTGGTGGTTATACCATATATAACTCGTATTATAAATAATGTATTATATTTGATCCTAGGGTACTAAGTATGACATATTATTAGAACTATATACAGATTATACTAGATGTGTTTACTAATTGCAATATCTCCACGAAAAATTTTAATTTTTTTAAAATTATTATTTAGGTAATAGGTTATTTTGTAATTTTATTTGCTAGACGTTTAAAACTGAAAAAAAGTAATAGAGGTTATATAGTTTATTTCCTAAATAATAATTTTAAATAAAATACATTAAAAAATTAAAAAATTTTGCGAATATATTGCAATTAGTAAATAGATCTGGGACATTATGTATAGAGATCGTCAGACGTATTATTTTTATCAACTGATTAAAAATACTATTTATTAATAATTACTTTATAAAAAATTTATCAATGATACCGTAATTAAATATCAAATAATTTGTTTTATCAACTATTAGGTACGAATAATAATTTGTTTTAAATTTACAGTTTATTATTTGATTAATTAAAAATTCATGATTCATCTGATTTAGAATATACCTATTATAGATAGGTAGATTTGATTAATGATAATTATTTCTATAAAAATATTTGTACAGTATTGGCGTGGTCAGTTGAAATTTACATACTATATCCCATGTATCTCAATATCTCATATACTTCACATATAATTCGTACCACAATAAATGTTGTATTTTATGTAAAATTTAACGAATATTATTATGTCATTATATTTGGCCATTTTGGAGAAGTATGTGAAGGTGTTTATTTCATCTACCTAAAACTATTTGACCTAAGCACAAATTTAACTAAAGCCGCAACTCTGTTAGGTAAAACTGTGGAGAATTTCTAGAAAATACATTAGTTATATATGAATATACATATACGAAGATTAAAATTGAATAATGCAATCATTTTTGCTTTAATATATTATATTGTTATATTAGTACGTTATGGATGTCACGGTCAATTTCTAATGTGATGTATCCCGATAATGAACAATGTACATAAAATGAATATAAATTGTTGATATGTTACTCAACAAATGATAATTTATTTTTAATTTGATTAGAATGAAAAAACTTTTTATACTTTTGTTGTACAATTTTTTTTCTATTTGTATTACAAAATCTAACATATTTAATTTGTATAGGGAATTAGGGAATAATTGCTTTTATTATTGTCATATTTTAATCATAACTCAAGTATATATATACAACGCGTGAATTGTTGATAACCATTAAATGAACTAATATTGTATTTTGAGTAATAGTTTTCAAATCGTATTTAAAACCAATATATTCTTAATAAAACGTCGTGAAAATAATAATTAATCTGTATCTGTTTGCAATTTAGATAATCCAATGGCGGATATTCAAAAAAATGTAACTGAAGTTTTTTTGTATATTTCTAGATTTCCAAATGACCATCCATTATTTAAATCTTTGACCTTTTTTTATTATGCCCAAGTAAATTATATAGGTATAGTTAGGTTCTTTAAAAAAAAGAAGCTACTTACGTACCTACCTATCTTGTCCATGATCTAACTCTAACTCTGTATGTGCACATGGTGTTAATAGTTAATAATTTATTTAAGTGGCCCAGTAAACTTAATATTATACGATTAGTAACATTTATTTAATTATTGTTGGACACCTTATTCCGTTTTTAATTATTCAATGAACATTTCCTATATTATTATTATATTAACGAATTACTTGGACCAACATAATTGGATGGAGTAAACTATATGTTTTTAAAGATGTCGATTTTTGTAAACATTTTTCTATGGTAATAACTAATATTATTATGTTTTGGAAACATTTTTTTGTTAGTATCATAATCGTACTTTATATTGAATATTATAGTTAATTTTGTACGATATCAAAATACAAATGAAGTGTTTTTACAGACTAGTAAACTACCTATTATATAGTAAGTGGAAACTTACTATATCAAATAATATTAAATGTTATATATTTTTATAACATTTAAATTTAAATTATTTCATGGTTAAAATGAAAAATTATCTAAATGATCACTGTCGAATTTCATATCGGTACCAATATAGTGTTTTTTTTATCGACGAAAAGTCAAGACGAGTCAAGTGGTACAAGGCCAAAATAATTTTCTATTAAAATCGCGTAAACATTAAATTAGCATGATATTCATTAGCATGCAAATGTATTTTATTAATGAGCCCATTATACATTTATAATAATTTTTGGTTTGTCAATTGATTATTGTTTTGTTCACGAGGCAGCGGAAATTGAATTTTGCATTTTCATAATGCGGTGTGACATACCTATATATTATTTAACTCGAAACGAATTGAAGTACATTTATCCTTTTAAAATTAAAAACAAAAGTTCAAATTTACAATATAGTGTATGTTTAGCATATAATGTCGATAACAATTAGGTTACCACAGAGTTTGAACTTTATATACAGTATTTTAATATTAACTCTATTTATTAGGTAATATGGTAATAAGTAATAATTTATAATTTATAACTGTATAGTGTAAAGCTAATAATAAGCATTAAGCATAGGTATCATGAAGATAAAAACATTTATTTTATAAAATATAAATGTTATATAATATTCTGTGATCTGTGTATTTATATTGTGATATTTTTAACGTTCATTAAAATATTTTATTATAATCAAATTGTAGTACCTATCAATAGCGTAGCTTGAAATTCGGTGGTCCTGTACATAGACATCCCTAATAACTATATATGTCTATGGGCCTGTAATAACCCGAGGCCTAAATTTTCGTGAACCCGTGTTTATCGTAGAAATAATTGACATAACATTTATTTATAACATGTAATATCAGAAGAATTACATTTTCTCTGTAGGCGTAAATGAGCGTAAATTTAGGGATATATGCCCCCTAAAAATGTATGGTTATATTTTTTTATTAAAGAATCCTAACCTAACCTGTGCTATATTTAAAATGTTAGCTCTCTTAACAAATCAAATTTACACCTATGAATTGATACACCTAATGAATTTGAAAAAAAAATTTACACCTAATGAAAACAAAATATTATGTACAATTATCTTATTATTTATGATTCTTATTTTAATTTATAGGTAATACAATAAAATTGATGGGACTCCATCTTTTCATATTTGGGTTGGAGCCTAAGGGCCGGTGCCCCGGTGGCCCTAGCCTAAATACGCCACTCTATTTTATAATATATAGTATTCTCATAATATTATATAACATGTTATTATATATTTATATGAACAATTTTTATTTGTTATCACACAATTACTCATGAATTTAGGGGTGTTTTGTATGGTGATGAAAGAGGGGATTTACTGACATAGTGTTTATATTTTAAACTTTTTTGGACCTCTTCAAAATACAAAGTAGGTATATTCACGGACGTCCAAATAAAAATTTATAAATTAGGGATTAATCAGCGTACATTTTGTGATACTCTTCAAAATTTTATATCTTTCGGTATGCGCATGAGCAATAAAATTTGCTTTTTTAAATGGCAACTCCTATTTTTATAATAGATTCCAGTAGAATCAGTGATCATCCTAGACCACTTCTGGTGCCAGCTATATTATGTATAATATAAAATATATTTCATTCTGTGACAGGCTGTGGCTGTAGTCGACCAAAGTAGAAAATAATTGTTATTCGATTGAATGTTCTAACCACACTTAATACTTATTAATTACGTAAATGAATATCGGCCCAAAATTATTACATATTATTCAGTCCAGTCCGCCGCTGAGTAGAACTATATTTTTTAAACCACTTTGATATTTAAACTTTTTCTTTGTCTTAAAAATTGACTGATTTACAGCTATCTCAATTTTAAACACTGTATATCTATTATAATATATTATACGTGTGTACTGTATATCATTAAAGCAATGCATCACTATTTCACTAAAGCAGTGGGGTTTAGAGTAACACATAAATTATACCTACAGTACCGAATTAAAATACCCATTTTAATAATTTATTTTAGGTCTAATTAATGATTTGGATTGTGATAGCATAACAATATATTAAAATGGTTCTAAATATAATCATTAATTAACTATTTGATTTAGTTGTCTACCATATTATAATGATAATATTGTTGTGTTTACAAATATTTATTATTAAGGAAAAATATTAAATTCCTAATTATATTTTTTTTTATAAATAAGTTGACGGTAAATAAATTTATTAAATATATTAATATATTATAAGTGTACCTACTAAAAAATATAATAAACAAAAGAAATTAAAAATAAATCAACATTTGTCTTGTCTCTTGTCGTTATAATAAATACATCTGTGTACTATAATCTATATAGTTCATAATCCGTATAAAACACATGTTTAATAAGCGTGATAACTCATTTGATTAGATTTACAACTTATTTATAATAATTTATATTATTTCATTTCATTTTGTGTAATTTTTGACATTTTAATAGGTAAAATTTAAATCGATAGAACTATATTATTTGATAGTTTGACTTTAGTTATTTCATCTAAATATTTCGGAATGAAGTCCGGCCGTCTACATTGCATACGAACATAACATATTATTATAATGGGAAAAGGTACAAATATGAAAACAAAATATATGGGATATATTAGTTATATTATATTGGTAATTGGTAATTGGTATATATAATTATTTATAGATATAAAATGGATTACATTAACTAAAATCAACTTTGAAAATTATTAATTACAATTTATTAAAAACGTGCTGTAAGAACTTTTCTAGAAATCATTGTTTAAAACGAATTTTAACGTGAAAATCGTCAGTAATATCTGTTTTTCGTTAAAAACTGATGTTTGGGTTTTGGACCTGTTACAATATTTAACTTTAGAGCTGTTCTTATATTTTCAGTCAGAAATGTTCACCTTCCTACGTATTTCGCGTGTATCAGAAAATAATTCGTGTAATTAATAATTTTATTTTTATATTTTTAAATACTACCCAATTAGTTATTGGTTTTATATTATGATTTAATGAATGTATACATTTCAATATTTCTAATAATAAAATAATAAAATTAGTCTTAGTTAACAAAAACAATGTTAAATAACATTAACCAATCAAAAATTATAATGTTACACTATACCTATTTATAGGAATAAGAATAATAGTTAATTTTAATTGTTTTTACACATTATACCTAATATAGATATACTGTATTATGCTAGTGGATATGAATTTATTATAAACTTAAATACGATCTGTTAAAATATACCTAATAATAATATATAATAATATAATATACATTATACATTAATTACTTTAACACCTTTAAATTAGATTAGACAATCAGTCATTACTGAATTTATTCATAAAAGTTCTCTAAACTCGAAATTTAATGAATTATCAGCATGGAATTTAATTTGTATATAAATGCATTATATTACAATATAATATGTACTATATGAAATATTAATTCCAGTAAGACAAAGTCGAAACTTCGCAAGATCATAGCAAGGAAACAATATATTTTAACGTAGTAACGTTAATTGTTGCTGAAAGTATCATTTTATTACACTTTCAATCAACATTTTAACCTGAGAATTAATATAAGTACTTATCCATATAATTGTAAATATAAATTTGATTTTCATAATATTAAACAATCGTATAGAAGTAAGACTAATTTACTTATTGTACCTAGAAAATTTTTAATAGAAGGTTGAGGAAATTATTTGTATAACATATTAAAAAATTATTAAAAATTTTTTTTTAAATTCTTTGATTAAAATCTAATTATAATTCAATTTATTCAGATTGATTAAACGTGTTTTTACTCCCTAGTGTATACTACTGGTTAATTATATAATTATTAATATTCAAAAAATGAATTTTTGTGGTAATATTTATACATTATGTACATTATACATATATTGGCACCTGTAGGTCAAGTATATCAAAAGATTCATATTATAAAAAAACAAGTAAAAGATATTTTTCAAAACTTTTAAAGCTATTAACACTATTAAAACTATTAATTAAAATGATCGTTACCTAAAATTTCTATAGCAATTCATATAACATAATTAGGAAACGGGAATTAAATAAAAGCCACTGATATGGTTTTTCAACATCTATATTATACCTTGAAATTATTCATTTTATTATATTATTTAGTTATACTTTTATAGAAACTAGTTTTCAATATTCTATGGTTTAAATATATATTTAATTTTGAATATATTAATTTAATAATATATAATATCTGTTGTTTAAAATAAATAAATAAGTAAATAGATTCGTGTACTTATATGTTGTAGTTAATAACCGTTTACTTTAAATTTGTAAGATAACTTGGGATTATTCAATAGAATACATTAAAGCGATAACAAATTATTTTTGTATTTCATGATGAAATTTAAAACATTTTCTTAACCATTTATTAATAATAATTGAATTAATAAACACACTAATAATTGTAAAATCACATATTTCTATAAATATGAATGTTTAAATTTTGAAGCTTTAAAAAGGGAATATCCACGATTCCTGGATAATAGATTTATTGTTAGATAAAATCAATTTTCATTGACGACTAAATTTTTTAAAGTTTTAAGTTTAAAGTTTCTTAATTATTATTATTAGATGTTAGTTATTATTAGTGTTATTAGTTTATTAGAATATATTAATACACTATACTAGGTACCAATAATATTTTAAATTTATATTATTGTTATTGATGTATTGCAATGAAATGTAGTGATTGTGTGTAGAACATTTTTTAGAATGTCTGTACGTATACATAATATTATCAGTGTCAATCTATGTCGCCCATTGTCTCAACATTATTAATATAGAAATAAAATGAAATCACAATAAAACCGTAATAGATATACCTATTATACAGAACACAGAATAATAATAATATGATATATGCATATAGCATTATAAACGTGTAGTTATAGAATATGCATACCTAATTTAGATTAATATTTTAAAATAACGTGTTTGTATCTATTAACCTATTTTTTATTATTTGTTCAGTTGCATAAAAATTCCTACGGTCAGGAATTAAAATTATTATCGAAATTAGTTCTATTTTATATGAAACATAGAAAATAAATAAATTATCAATTTTTAATTTTTATGTTGCTTTATGAAAATCACGAAAAAATATTTTAAACAATTATTAATTAAGTAGATTTTATTTAAAAATGTTTAACTTATTAATTATTATCTCTGTGTTCTCTGTATATCTCTAATTGTAATATGTTATTGTCGTATGTGAAATTGGTTTTTATAATTTTAAAATTAATTTAATCAATAAGGTAGTAGACAGGGCTGTATTTATGAGGGGGGGCAACGCTACAACGGTTCCGTTTTGTCCCTAGCGGTAATTTTTGAAAGGGCGGCAAATTTTTTATAGACTATAAAATTTCATTTGATACAATTTTTTTTACTGCAGAACTAAGGCAGTATCGTGTCTTAAGTCGACATTTAATTACAAAAAAATTATTGATGGTTTTAAATATAATATTTCTTAAATCTTTTGTGCATTTCATGATTTTATTATATATGTATTTCTATCTATATTTGAATAGATATAAGGGTAAATTGTTTTTCTGTTTAACTATTTCTGTTTTGAAAGTTGTGTTGCCCAGTTGCGGCATAAGTCTAAATACTGCCCTGGTAGTAGATACTATTAGCTATTATGAAAGTCATTTCAATTCGTAATATTGTTTTACTTTTTATTTTTTAAATAATTATATGCATTTCATATAGGTACTATCATTTATATAATTATATGCGATATAAGATTTATATTTTCTATACTGTTGCAAATATCTAAATAGTATTGAATACAGATCCTAATTATTTATTGTAAATTATACCAGACTACCAGAGGTTGAACCAGGAAAACAAAACGAGAATTCTATACTAGAGGACAGTAAGTATAACCGGACATTCAAGAGCTATTTATGGAAATCGATTGACTTTGAATTTGTCGCTGTAAACCAGTCAATTACAACAGTAGAACAAGTTTTGTGTTTTTTTTAAGGGGATCAAGACCAATGTCGTTTTTTGTGTTGTTTTGGATATTTTATTATTAATAATTATAGGTAGTTAATTAATTAGTTTTGCAAGACGAACGTGTTTTATAAAATATATATAAATAGTATGTACCTATCCATATCAGCTTGAATATCCCAATATTAAAAACAATATTTTTATTGGTTTTTTAGTTTTTATTATTTTTAATATTATAGTCTAATATTTATGTAAAACGTAATATGTAATTCATATTTTTTAGATTCTGAGCGACGGTAGGAATGTATTGGTTTTACAAAGATGTTTTTTTTTTGGTGTATGAAAACATTTTCTTGGGTGGGAATAATGGTCCGATTACCACGAATACAAAATATGCTTTCGGTAGAAAATTGCATCTAGTTGGTACTTTATTAAGCTCATTATTCGAATTTCTAAAACGTTTTTCATTGGAAGAAGAAAAACTGCCAAAATGGCTGAAAAACGGCAAAATTACGGTTTCCGTTAAGCTCTGGAATTTTTTCCAGAAATGTTTAATATTACCTGCAATTTTGGGTTTAACGGTTTAATTTCTTGAAATTTGATCGTAGGAACTTGAATTTTTTTTAAATACTTACATTGGTAATTTACACTTGTGGTAAAATTTTGGAACAAATTATTATTTATTAGTATAGTATTAGTATTAGTATATTGCAATATATTGAGTTTCACTCAGAATCGTATTTTCTTATGCAATATCATTGCATTAAAATCTTGAGTATAATAAACCACTAATTTCTCCGAGGACCGAAGAGACGAAGGATGAATGTCTAAAATCGTCCTTCCCATTTTTTTATATTTTTTAATTTCAATTGCTATAACGTTTCACTTATTTTATAAATTACTTTCCGTTTATTTTGCTAGATATTCGTGATAATAATTTTGTATATAACTATTATTCATAATCAGTGATGCTTTAGCAAATTATTTTTAGGGTATACGCAACTAGGTAGGTAACTATGGTGGAGAGATAGATACTTAAATATATCTAAAGCCCTCCTAATATTATTTACCTAAAAAAATCTTAGAACTCGTAATTTTTTTAATTATTTTTTCATGCTAATTTAATGAGAGGCATAGCGTATAGTTCAACATACATTACAACTACAGGTACCAGTGTACAGGGGAACAACGCAACCCCCAGTAACCTGTTAAAAGCCAAGAAGAGATCACTTTTCAATGGAAATTATAATTTTACTTTTAAAATAAAGGCCCCAATTATTGTTTCGAATCTTTATCAAGTATTTTATAATTATAAGTTCCTTATGTATTAGCTATGGTTACTTATTAATTAATTACCATCAAATATGGTGCAATCCTATTAATACTAATTGTAAAATTTTGTTTAAGTACCTAATGATCTTTTTATTATAAATATAATTCGATTATAAAAATGTTAATTTTTTTATTTTTATTGTAATTGTTTATTTTGTCGTGTTGTGATGTTTATTAATTCTGTATGTTTATTTATATAATTAAAATTAAAGTCTAATGTATTTACATTTTACAATTTAGTCAGAGAATGAAATATAAATATTTATTATACTTTTGACTATTCGTTCTAAATAACCACACACATATTTGAGAATAATTAAATTTAATACTTTTATAAGAATAAGAATTTCGATAATATATTCATTATAAAATATGAGTTATTTAATTTCTTTTTATTGATTTATTAACTATACTGTTGGCTTCTCTCATAATTATCCACTCCATAATCTATAACCAAATATGTTAATATACAATTAGTTTTATCCTTATAAATTTTAACTTATAAAACTTTAAAATTTTATTCTTGAGTCCAAAAATAATAGGAGATCTAGGATTTTTTTTTTTTTTTTTGGGGGGGGGGCCCGCCGGCAAAATTTTTTTAAATAATAAAAACCTATATTTTCTAAGAATATAGTATAGTTCATTAACTTAAGTATTAAATCAATGGGAGAAGGGAAGCTCCTGTGTCTCCCTCTTTAAATCTGCCACTGTTCATAAATGAGTCTACAATGATATTTTGAGACATACTATTAAAAAATATTATAAGAAACAAACAAAAATAAATATAAGAATAACATACTGAGTAATCAACATCAGTTATTCCCTTTTAGCTTTTATATTCATTACTTCATTTTTTTATTATTATCTTGAGTTGTACTAGTACCATCTAAATAATTAAAGTTGGATGAAGCATAATGTACAGAAATAGTTTTACGAAAATTTTAATAAAAAAACACAAATATATACGTATGTATGTATATAAAATTGCCAGTTACAAAATTATATATTACTTGATGTAAAAGATTATATTCTGCAATTTTGACAATGTACTTACATCATATTAGAATTAGGTATATGAACACCCCTTTCCCTTCATTTTTTTTGGTTGGATTTATATAATAATATTATACAAACATGGACGATGTCCGTGAAATAAAATATAATTAAGAAATGTTTTAAGTATATATTATATAATCATTAAAATTAAATTTTAATTTTTCATTCTAAAATATAGTAGAGGAAACCTTGGTAATTTGACGAGCATGGCAAGTTGACGAATTAATCATATGAACACCATATATTACCTGAAATACCAATTGGTAACAATATTATATAATTTAAAATTAGGACCATTTATTTTTGGTGACGGTTATTGAATTTGATAATATTTCGCACTTTTTCTAATCATTTTGTGTTATCAATGTTTAATATTTTTTATCGAAGGATTGTACAATTTACAACAATAGATCAGCAATGTTTAATATTACTTATAATACGTTCATTAAAGTATATCATTAAAGCAACGCATCACTAATTCATTAAAGCAAAATTTGGTGTTCAGACTTTCAGAGTAACACATCAATTATACCTACAATAGCGATTTAAAATACCCATTTTAATAACAAATTATAGGTCTAATAAGTGATTTGGTTTGTGATAACATAACAATATATTAATATGGTTCTAAACATTAATTAACTATTTAATATAGTTGTCTACCATATTACAATGATAATATTGTTGTGCTTACAAATATTTATTATCAAGAAAAAATATTAAATACTTAATTACATTTTTTTTTATAAATAAGTTGACGGTAATTATATTTATTAAATACTTTTATACAAGGCTGGGCATTAACGAGTTAAAAAGTTAAAGTTAGGTTACTTTTAACTTAACGAGTTAAATTTATTATAAATTACCAAGTTATTTTTTAGTTAATGTTATTTTATTGACGTTAAGTTTAAAAATATACTTATATAAAAATAAAATGTTTATACTATACAGTAGAACCTCTTTTATCCGTCACCTTCGTGATTGGGGTGTGGTCGGAACGCGAAAAAGGTCGGATTATCAAAATATACGAACTATAATATAAGAACTAACAATCAATTTTATATATCTATTATAAATTGGAAAATCCAAACGTATTTTTAAATTATTCATATTGTTAATACTATGGTTGGATCAACCGGTGTGGCGGACCAATCGTGGGCGGAGGAGAGGGGTTCTACTGTATACAAAACCATCTGTTATGTTACATATTGTATACAATATGTTCATTAAAATTTAAAATTAAATATCTAATTATATTAAATTTTATACTTATATACAATACTGAATATAGACTACTTTTGTCTTTCTCTGAGACTATATTATTATTAACCATTTTAATATGAATATAATTAATTATTCTGTAGTCCACACTTATTTCCTATTAGTGTTATGATTTATGAATATAATTGTTGTAAATAAAATATCGAAACCTAGCAGTATTTAGAATACATTGAGGTACAGCACATTATTTTAAAAATTAATGGTTTTCTTATTATTAGACAGTATATATATATATATAACGTTATTTATATAATGATGATAAAATTGAAAATATAAGTCTTTGAACAATAAAATATATTACGAGTAGGTAGGTAGATACACACACACATTGGAAACATCACTGATTTATTCTTTCATTCATTATTCAGCTATCGACAATAATTGTAATTTTTTTTAATAAAATAGATTTGTTTTTCGCTTTAAAAATTATTAAATTAAAATTTTTTAAAACAATTTTAACATAGTTAAGTTACTTTTTTTCAATGAACTTTAAATGTTTTAAAATTAATTAAAATTAAAAATAACTTTTAACGTTTAACTTAACCGAAGAAAATAAAAAAAAAATTAACTGAAATAAAAGAAATTGTATTTCTAAAATAATTTAACTTAACGAGTTAAAAAAATTAGTTAACTTGACAGCCTGCTTTTATATATGTAACTACTAAGAGTTATAATAAAAGCGACGAAAAAATATGAAATTAAAAATAAATCGACATTTTTGTCGTGTCATTATAATAAATACATCTATATTCTATAATCTATATAGTTACATAATCCGTATAAAACACATGTTTAATAAGCGTAATAACTCATATGATTAGTTTTACAACTTATTTATAATTATGAGTTAATAGTTGTAGATGTATTTTATTATTTCATTTATTTTGTGTATTTTTTTATATTTTAATAGTTAAAATTTAAATCGATAGAACTATATTATTTGATAGTTTGACTTTATAGTTATTTTATCTAAATATTTCAGAATAAAGTCCGGCCGTCTACATTGCGTATGAACATAATATTCTTAGGGAAATACAATACGAAAACAAAATATATGTTATAGATTAGTAATATTAATTATTATATTGGTAATTGGTATACCTACTTAATTATTAATAGATATCAAATGGACTACATCAACTAAAATCAACTTCGAAAATTATTAATTACAATTTAATAGTTGACGAATTTTTAATTTCTTTTTTATCGAGGGTTTTTTTATTATTGTAAAAATAAAATTTAGGATTTTAATTATGTTTAATTATGCAATTAATTTATGTTACAATTCCAGTTTATAAAAGAAGCAGGCATCTATATGTCAGCAGGGCAATGTTTACTTCACGTGATCGCTGTTAACAATGACAAATTTTGTTTTATATGTATTATATTGGTTGTACTCAAATACTGCAGGTAACATGCTTATAATAAATAATAATATAATGCCAATCATAATGTTAGATATTATATTATTCGTTATCACATATTATTATCATGCAATATTAATGCAAATATTGCCCTGTTGGCATATGGCATCTCACCTTCCAATTAATTTGAAAAGTAATATGAAATCGGCTATCTAGTTGTTTTATATATTTATAGTTATTATATAGTTTATATTATTGTCGAAGAATCAGGGACTGTTCAATTTTAAAATGACGTTGATAATGGTACAACGTGTGCCCATGGTAACCGGTATGTACACATTATACAAAGAGTTGTAACATATGTTTTTACACATAGCACACCTAGACAGACAGACAGTAATAATGTCACTATTATAATGTCTAATACTCTAATATAATAATAATGTTATAAATTGCTAAAAAATTTTGATTAGCTCTGTTTCTAATTGGCGTTCATGGAAATAATTTACAATGTCATCAACATCCTCAAAGTAAGCAATATATAAAATATATATAAGTATCGATTTCACGACTAATAAATATGTTAGAATATCAGATTAATTGTCCAGATTTTATTCACTACCTATAACTTATAAGTAAAGTCCGGATTTATATGCACTAAAAAAGCATAAAATAATATGCAAATATGCATCAACAAAACTTGAAATATGCACCTAATATGCTCTTAAAACTTAAAAAAATTGAAAAAATATGCTCTTATCCAAAATATATTTTATATTTATATTCATTTATATGCAAATGTAAATATATATGTTTTCTAATAATTTTATCTTTTTAAATCAAGTGAAAAATGTAAAAATAAATATACTTTTAATTTATATAATAATATACCATTTATTAGAAAAAAACTATATAGGTTAGGTTAGGTTAATATTATATTGGTTATATTCAGTTCTTTTTTTAAACATCATTCAGTCAAACAAAAATTAATTACGCAGTTAGTAAGCAATATTCATTAAACTAATTAATTATTAGGTAAAAAAAAAAATGTCCATGAAGATATAGATTTATCAATTATGCATATTTTGTATAAAAACATGTTTTCACATTTATTAAAAAAAAATCAAAAATATAGAGAAAAAATTACTTTTTTACGAAAAAGTCTATAACATATGCTTAAATATTCAAAATTCTTCAAATATGCCGTTATTCCTAAAATATGCATTTATATGCACTATAAAGTTTTCCCTCTGCATTCATTGTTAAATAAATCGTCGACATTTCTTACACCCACCGAAATGCATAGTGCATACTTTCAAAAAAAATATGCAATTGCATAAAAATCCGGACTCTACTTATAAGTATAGACATTATTGAACTATAAACGTAGGTATAAATACTATAGTATTGTAATAATAATATATGATGTTGCGACAAGTATAACATTAAATAAAGTTGGTTATAATATTATATTGTTACCTATATTATACTTGTTATATTTTAATTAATTTTTATTTTAAAAATAATTTAAATTTAAATTAAAATTTTTAATTACAATTCTATACAGTGCGTAGTTCTTAATTTATTAACATTTAAAACCTTAGGGTCAAAATTAAAATTGTATAGATTTATCATGCAACTTATTTTGATAGTAAATTTATTATATTACTCATAAAATATATTTTATACGTAAATATTTTGTATTTTATCTATAAAAATTACGTTAGCTATGTTTGTCAATTACCGGTTTAGTTTAGTTATTAATTAAAACAAGATTTTAACTGAAACAAACATATTGAGTTTAGAACTAAACTAAAAATAATTGTTGATAGTTCAATTTTACCTTTATGTTTATTAAAAGATTATTTAGATTAGTAGGATTTAAAATGTAACGTGTAAAACTACTACCAGTATACACTACTGTATATTATGTTCTATCTACTATACTCATGTAGTACATTAATTGGTCGCATTATAGTTGGTCGCCAGTACATAATTGTAGACTCTGGCTAAGAATGTAATAACAAATTGACAAATTAATAAGCCAATGTCAATAATTAAAATAATTATATGTATATGAATGCAATAGCCATTAATCAATAGAATAAAGCATTAACTGAAGTAGTCACCACCTATTAAAATAGTATACACAATTATTTTTATTATATTTATTATTATATAATTAAGTTATTACTAGTACAAAATATTCAAAATAATATGATATATTTGAAGACAAAAATAATAATAATTATTATACAACATTACTATAAATAATATATTTCGTCATTATTACTTAGTTTAATTATTTAAAAAAAAAATGTTTATAGTAAGTTAGGTTATAATACATTTTATTATACTTAAACTTTTATAAATTATGAGTAATTTAAATTTTCTTGGTAGAATGGTGAATTATTAAGTTTTTTTAATGAACTGACTACAAACTATTTTTAGAAGAATGCTAATACACTTAATTTACGAATTTCAAAAGCGAAATTAGGATCATCCTTGTATGATTTTGAAAAGCCAAATTCTTCAATATGATTCCAAAGTTATAGATTTTTCAAAATGAAAATTGCAAAAAATTGTATACCGGAAAATTCTGTTTTGAACGTATTTATTGCTCTAAATTCAATAATGTTAGATTTTGGTTAAAGATAGGTTTAAAAACTAAATACCAGTTAATGATAGTTTTTTTTAAAGTTTTTAAAGGTAGTAAAATTCGGACATAGATTTAATTTGTTTTATTTGGTAATAGTGTAAAAACCGAAGGAAAAGCTTTACATAACTGGTCTTTATAATCAATAGTACTTACCTATGCTTTCTTATTAGAGTTTAAATAGAGTCGGAACCACGGACTATTACAAAATGTAGGTTAGGTTAGTAGTATGTATAATGTGTAGTTGTCCGTGGTCGGAACCTCGATTTAAGATACTATTTTAAATCGAGGTACTTTGTAGTACCTACAACCGTGATCAGAACACAAAAAAATGTTTCATCTGCGGTAAAAATATCTATGTAATACATTTTTCAATTTCCATTCATTTCTTCAGTTTTAAATATTCAAATACAAAAAGCTGGTAGACTATTCTGGGCATTTCTCCTTCGTTCTTTCGGTCCCCGGAGAGGTGTTAGTGTTGGAATGTTATTATATTATATTATAGTTTTTAATTTCAATAATATTACATTCGAAAAAAAACTATTCTAAGCGAAGCTCAGCCAGTTAGGCAATATTATTATATTAAGATGATATTTATTTTTATAAATTTTCTTAATTAACTAAATTATCTGTAAGAGAAAAATTAATTATCATAAAATATGATAATGAAATTATTTTATCATAATATTTCGTCAAAAATGTAGATTCTGCGAATTTTGTTGCTTGTAAAATATTATTCAGTTGTTTTCCAGGTTTTCCTTACTCCATAAAAATAGGATTCGTAAAAATACGATAGATACTAAATATTTTCTGTTAAACGATACTTATATACATCAAAATCTGGACCTAGAGTATTTTTAATTATTTTCAGCTAGGGAAACTTAAATTTAAATCTTTTGTAAGAATATGATCGTTAGTATGCAGATGGCACATTTTCTTGTGTTACCACTCCATTAAAACATTATTCATGGAACCTATATTGTTATGTAATGTTTTGCCATCAATCTTTATACTATTAGGTACCAAATAAAACAAATAAAATGTATGTACAAATGCTAAAAGTTTTTAAAACTTTAAAAATATGGTCTTAAAATCCTAAACCAATTTCAATTATATTAGATTTTGTAATTGGAGCGATCAATGTATTCAAGACAGAATTTTCAAGAGTACAAATTTGTAGTTGCAATTTTTATTTTGAACAAAACACATAGAGGCACATTCAAAAGTATGGGTTTTCAAAATCATAAAAAAGCATCCAGATTTCGATTTTGAAATTCATTAATTTAGTGCATTATTATTAGTTCTAAAAAAGTTTATATTCAGTTAATAAACTTTATATCAGTTCATTTAAAAACCTAATTAAACATCATTTTACTGGGAGTCCGGGAACATGAAAATTGCTCATAAATTATAATGTTATAGTTATAATAATATATATTTTAACCTAAATTACTATATAAATATATTTTTTATATTTAAACTAATAATAATGAAATATATTCATATTAATGTATAATAATTATTATAATTAATTCATACCCAATTTATTTATATAAATAGTATATTAAATTATTTTGAATATTTTGTACTATTAATGCATTTTTATAATTTTGAAGATAGTAAAAATTGTGTATTACTATTAGAATAATGACTATTTCAATTCATTTTTTGTTTTGATTAATTAATATTTTTTATATATATAATAATGTAACTATTAATATTGGTTTATTCATTTGTTATAAAGTTTTAACTAAAGTCCAAAATAATTTACTTACAATTACGTCATACGGCTAAAATTACAGCAAACAACTTGATTAAATAACCTACATACATTGAAATATGCATGATATTATTTAATTATCAATAGAAAAAATAATTATAATATTTAATTTTTGAATATCAAATAAATACTAAAATGTAACATTTATATTGTATAATTAATATAAGAATTACAAATTTAATATTTAACTAATAGAAATCGACAGTCCATATTAGAATTGACGTTATTTTCAAAGAATTTAATATCCGATATTATACCAGTGGAGAGAACTTTGATGGTACTTGGTAACAAAAACGCTGTAAGTATTAAATTTCCACGTGATGGGTGAAACCATCGTTACCGCTGAGAAATTTTTCTAAATATAATAGCTATATATATATTATATTCAATATTTAATAATTAGTATTTTTACCTTTTTCTTAAATTATTCTTATAACCTATTTTGTATGTTGGTTGATTAATTATCAAAATTTAACATATATTAAAAATTTATGTACTTATACTTATATTTCAAAATATTCTTATACGAGGTAGTCATATTAATTCTCGAAAATTGCAAGTTCGTTGTTTTAATTCAATTTTATAATATTATAAATAATACACATTTTTTAAAATGTTTATTATTATTTTAGGGTAAAACGACATTAATACATAAGTTTTTTGATAAAAGTGAAAATCCAAAACCTACTCTGGCCTTGGAATATTCATTTGCAAGAAGATCGGGAAAAAGTTTGGTAGGTAATTTACTTAATTGCTAATAAATTATAATACTGATGATTTTAAAAACCCCGTTTAAATTTAAAATAATAAAATAAAATATTATTTTAATACCTATATGAAATAATAATTACCTTAACAAAGATAAGTAATTATAAGATTATCACAAAAAATTATATATTTATATATCTCTATTGTATTTATTAGATAATTAATTATAATGTGTTTTTGTCCATTTAATGTTATATGTATGCAGTATTGTAATTTTTTAAATGTGTGTTGTGCGGCAGTAGGTAACAATTATTTAAACTACTCAACTTTACAGTATAGTATACAAGATATATAATATTGGTACATACTTGTATACTTACACACGTACGAGACATGTATGTCATCAATTTTGGCAGATCTTCATTTTTAGGCTATAAATATAAACATATCAATCGTGTGTTATATAATTACATTACGTTTATCCGTACTCAGACTGATCCAAATTTAGGACGGTTACATTTGGTTATAAATAAAACTTATGTGAATTTTTTTTTTGTACGATTCAGACAAAGGATATCTGCCACGTATGGGAGTTGGGCGGTGGTTTGGTTTTCAAAGATCTATTATCTGTAATAGTAGAAAAAACTAGGGGTCGAAATCTGAGCGTGGTGTTAGTGTTGGATCTATCGAAACCGGACATACTTTGGAACACCATGGAAATGCTTCTAGAAGAAGTTAAAACTCGATTGGACAACCTATCAACGGTTGAAGATAACAACCAGATAAATGTTCAAAACATCGAAGTTTGTTTTAATTGATTGAAATTACACATTTGCGCTTATTTAGTATAATAATTGTTGCGTAATGAATTGTTATAATTATGTTCATGTATATTTATTTTAGGATAAAAAGTTTATGACTCCACTCCCTGTACCACTAATGATCATTGGAAGTAAATACGACATATATCAAGTGAGTACAATAAGTTAAATATCCGAATATTTCTATTGTTGTTATTATTTTTTCTATATTTAAAAAATATTCATTCAATAGAAATCATTACTTATTATCTTCAGGTGATACTTTATCAATATATATATATATATATATATACCTAATTAGTTTCTAATTAATTAATAAAGTTTAAAAATTAAATTGCAAACCTAAAATAATTATTGACAAGTAATTCATTTAATGAGATTATAAAATTATGCCGTGTAAAATAAATTTAATTTTCTTAACTGTAAAATAAGTAATCTGATATTTAGATTAACGGGGCATGGTTATTCTGCTCAATATTTTGTAATAATGAAATAGCATTAGATAAATACGGTTAACTTTCTCTTAAAGTAGTATTAGAGAAAATTTGAAGAAGAAGAAGATAAGAAGTAAATCACAGTCTTTTCTAACAACGATTAACAACGCTTTGATAGAAATTGAAAATTTACATTTTAACAATGTCATGTGTTCTCTAGATAAATTGATTAATTTTGTTGATCTATAACATTTACGGATTGTAGTAGTTATACAAAATATGTAAAACTATGAGTTAATTTTTGATTGGTATTAAATTTATGTTCTTTCATAAATAATTTTTTAATTCAGTTTAAACAAAATTATATTAAACAATTTAATATTATTAAATAGTCACGTTTAAAGTTTCTACGTGAGTATAAATTAGAGCACAATCAACTAATATTTGTATAGAATTTTGAACCTGCTAAAAAACGTGTGATATGTCAATGTCTACGGTATGTAGCACATGCGTATGGGGCATCATTGATTTTCTACAGTATGAATGATGCAGTACTTGTAAAGAGATCCAAAGAGATGATGTCACATTATGGATTTGGTACTAATTGTCAGTAAGTTAAAAATAAATGTAAAATTGCTACATATATGCATTTCAATCGTTATTATTATTGTTACAGAAAAAATTGTGTACAAGATTCAAGTAAACCACTTCTCGTGCCTACAGGTTGTGATAGTTTTGAAAAAATAGATGATACTAATGGATCTGGCAACATTCGGTCAATGCATAAGTACAAAAACATTTTTACTTCTAGTTTCAAACAGGTTAATGATCATTTGATAATATTGCAATGAGGAACAAATCATAATAGTTTAATTTAATTAGTACCCATATAATATTGAAATTTCGGTTATTATAACTATAATAATTAACTTAATGAAATACCAATAATAGTAGGTATACGATTTGGATAATTTGGATAACTCAATGAGTTATTATTTATATATGCGGCGTGGATTAAAATGCCAAACTTAATTATTCCAAAAAATTCTTCCTGCTTTTTATATTTTTAGAACATTTATAAAGTTGGATATTGATATACAGATTAAAAAAAAGATCCCAAAATAATTTATAGGTACTTTTATAATTATGTATTAAAATTAATTTTATTCATAAATTAGTTTTATCATTATTTTATTAATAATTATTTAAATAAAAAATACTCAGTTCTTTAATTTCAATTTTGTATCATTCTAAATTCATTAAATTGATTATTTATAGGCATTTTTATTATTTTTTAAAGTATTTAAATTTAAGTTCTAATTATTATCCATATTTTTTTTTATGGGATAATGAAATTAGTTGTAACATTTCATATAATATTGTGTTATAACTTAATAGTATATTATTTTATATTATTATCTTTTATCTATAAGAAAAATTCGATATTGCTGAGTGTGCGAGTTTTACAACAGTAGATTCTAATTTCATATGTAATGTCAAATGTAAAATGATATTGCTTATGCAAACATAATATTATATAATAATATAAGTTATGGTAAATAAATATATCTTGTTTTGTAAGTGTCTATTCGAGTGCGTTGTGGAAATAAAAGTTAGTCATTTCTCACTTGCAATTATATTATTTGTTTACAATAAAAGAAATTGTATAATCTTCTCATAATATAAAAATTTGCATAAACAAATAACCTCTATAGGATGTTAAATCATGACACACATTTCCTGAGAATGACAGTGCATCGTATCTATTGTATGAATAAAGAATTGAAACAAGGTTAACCATAGACCATAACAATAACATTATTAATAGGTTAACCCATTTTCAAATTGATTTATTGTTTTTTTTTTAATAATGGTAGAATTAAATAAAACTTTACACATTTAATATTATAAATTCAATTAATGCCAAACATTATACCTAATTATTAACTGTGGTGACACGGACCTAGTAATAGAGTTGACGTGAAATTCGGGAGAAAAAAGTAGGAAATTTTTAATTTTTTCAAAATAGTTCTTTATATTATACTGTAAGTTTTTAAAATAAAAATTAAGTTTTGATTGAAGGTTTAAAACCTAAAAATTCAAGTGCCAATGATTATTGCGTATTTTGATGTTATTGGATCACTCAGAATGACACAAATCAAATTAAGTTTGATAACTACTGATGTAAGGTTTAACATTATAAAAATGTTAGTTTTGTAAAACTTTATGTACAACTATGGTGATTAAGATTTAAGATTAAGAACTGCATTAAAGAACTAGGTGTTGTGTGATTTATCATTATTTTAGTAATGACATTAATACGAGGTAGGACTTTAGACATTTTAGAAATCTTTATTTTAAATAGTGTTCAAATCGATACTATTTTTTGCATACATATAGTTCTCATGTACGAATTAATTAATTAATATAAAATTAATTATGTTTTAAATTATATAAACAAACAAATACATTAGGCATGTATAATTTCTGTTTTGGAAATTTCAATATATAGTCATAGGCATAATTTGGGAGGACTTGAGGTGGCTCAACCACTCAATTTTTACTAATTTTCAAATTATTTCAATTGTTAAAGTGAAAAATAACTCAAGTGATAGCTGTGTGTTTCTAGTGAGAAATTTTAGCCCCCTTAAGTTTAAAACTCAAATTGCGATTATACATATAGTTGATTATTAGTACTTCGGTATAGGTTTTTTAGGACATATTATATTGTTCAAATGAATTTATTCAATTTAATATATAGACATCTGTGACTTGAATTATTATAAAAATTCAGTTGTGTATATATTTATAGAACAAAATAATGTAATAGTATAATCAATAAAAAATAATCTTAACAATAAACAATATTGAAATAAATAAATTTTTTATTATATTTTAACATTAATATATAGAAGTAAAAAATACAAAGTTATTGTTTGATAATGATTTTGTTTTGGAAAAATGAAAGTTTTATCCAGATTTCTTTATTAAATTTTAAATTTATTTATCGGATTTTCAGATTTCGGTGCAAGATATTGACCGAAGCAATATTTTATCCAATTCAGATCCATTAAACGATCACAATTATGCCGATCCTTTAATAGATGAATCGTTAAAAACAAAACAAGAGGTTTGTATTATAGGAAATATATCTACGTTTGTAATTACTATAAACAGTTAGTAATTGCAAAAACAAAATAATTTACATTTTAGGAGCTTAAACTATTCATGGACAGTTACGAACGGTTTTTAAAGACTGAACCAAAAACCAACAACATAGCTGTACCGAAAAATATGATGTTAAATAAAAGCAAATGAAAACAAAAATTTTATTTATTTATTTTATTTATTATATTACATAAATACAAAATTACTTAGGTAGTTACGTACAAATACAAATCATGATAAAATTGAATAAATTATGAATTATAAATATTGGTAAATAATTAAAAAAACGCGGTTTCTTGTGATATAATTTAAAAAATAATAATAATAATACCTAACGAGCTAGAACAGAATGACACAAAAATTGGTAATTTTTAGTAAACAATTATTACAATAACATAAATATACACATACGTAATATAATTATCCTAATTTTTTAATGATACTATACGTTATAAAAATATATAAAATACAAGTTTCTGGTAGTAACAAAGTGGATCCGTTGCTCATCACGTTCTTAGGTATTGGTTTAAGTAAGCAGCTATTTAATAATAATGGATCCTGAACAAATCGCAAAATGTGTTTAAACACAAATATGGGTAGTACGTATTAAACTAGATTGACGAAGTCAATGAATAATGTCAGCTATTTTTTGCGGAAAATTAGAATCTAATCGGTAACTACATTTAATTTGTAATAAAATACCTATCTGCGGCATACGTATTTGTCGCAGATAAGATATTGGATGTTGGGCGATTTGATTTTTCACCGTATTTCAGCAATCAAATTTATAAACATTACCGATATTATCATCCGCGAGTCCGTATCATGATAATATTATGTTATTTATTTTGGATAACAATAAACGCACGGATTTATGATATGATGAGGCTTATTAGTGAAGGCCCAAAAAATCAGTGATAGAAAACGCCGTATAGACTAACGGCCTCGATTTCGTGTTACTTCACAATACCGCATTGACTTAACGGTCATAATACAATATTGGCGATGGCCTATCCGTGTTCTTATTATCTAAGATGTTCTATTATAAATAATAAATAAAATGATAACAGATTTGATGCGGTTATCCGCGCAGGAATTTCTTGAAGTACAGCGGTATCTTCCGAAGCGGTTTGTTCATCATTCGCAATTTGATTACGTAGTACGCGGCCACTCTGAAGAACAAACCGAACACGATCAGGCCGATGAACTGGTTGGTGATCGATCGGCCGCTCATGCCCAGATCCCTCAGGAGCAGTTCCGGGTTTTTGTAGTGGCAGTACATGTCCTCGTTATTGCAGTCCATGTCCGCGCGGCCGTTGCCGTACAGCGAAGTGGATATGCCGACCAGCGCGTACCGCAGGAAGCTCGTGGCCATTAGCGACTCCATGACCGGCTCGATGGCCAGCCCGTAGCCCATGCCGTAGACGGCCACCGCGAGCATGGGTGCCAACACTGCCGGCGTCAACACGGCACCGGTCTATAATACCAAAGATCACAATATATTATTATAGCAACATTATAACAATTGTACCTTTTTAATACTTTGGGTAGGTTAATTTTGAAAATAATAAATATGAATAAAATATTATAAATAATTTACCATTTGAGAAAACAAATTACACGTTGTAACGGTGTTATTAGATTTGATTTAGATGATATCTTTATGGATTTTTTTTAATGGGTTGTATTTTAAAAAAAAAATAATAATAAATAAACGGTACATACAGAATTATTCACAGAAGACCCGATGAGAACTCCTAGTCCTTCAGACACGTAACCAGTGAATAATCCCAAAGCCATAAACTGACTGAATCGAGACCACTCTATTGGTTGTGCGGACATAAAGTATACAATCATAAGAAATAATGATCCAAATAAAACCTAAAAAAAAAAAAAATTAAATATTATTAATACAATATGATTTTAAAATTAAGTTTAAAATATTTACTTACCATACTAGGTAGTGATGTAACAGTAGACGCAAAAAAATACGATTTGAGACTGTACCAATGATTGAAATATTCTCTTCGCAATAATTTAACCTCTGATGGAACTAAAATTATTTTATATAGGTATAATATTAATAAAGAATACGTTATATTCATAATATATTAATAATACAAATTTTATATAAATTGTCAAACTTATAACTTACAATTTAGCACTGGGCCCATAACGTGAGTATAAACAAAAAATACAATTACACTAATGCAAAATTTGAAATTTTCAAATGGTCGAGCGCCGTCAATGCCGATATTATAGTAAATGCTTCCAAGAAGTAGTGCAGAGAATGCATGATGAAAGAATGATATCCATAGTCCAGTCTACGAATAATAAATTATAAAATTGAAATTTTGATTTAGTAAATCATATGATATAACTTATAATAATCTTCTGAATAGTGTATTCGATTTCTTATAATAATACTATTTCATAAGATTAAATCATGTTTATAAAAAGTAATTATAATACGAGAAAATCCATTTTGTGTTGATTAATTATTAAACATTATGAAAAATAATTAATATTTTTTCAAATAAACTCGTAGTTTATTTTACAGTAAACTATAAAAAATACATTTTTTAAATATTATATTAAATGATTGTATTTAGTAAAATATTAAGTATCCAAATCTAGACGACAAGAATATGTTGGAACTTAATAATTATGTGCTTATTCTTGTCATTTATTTTGCATGATAATATCAAATACACTAAGTGGATTTAAGTATATAATATACTATATTGTACTTCTTCGTTTCCGTAAACTTTAACAACAATTTAACTTATATATTGAATATGGGTTTTGTTTTTAACCATACAATCTTATACAATTCTTAGAAAAGTACATTATTATTATTTTATCTTTACCAATATGTTATAAAATAAATAAATAAACTATCATTTTTGCTGTATCAATGTAAAACTAAACTATTTAAACATACATACTATATAATATTTGAATTGAGAAAAAAACAGTAGAGCTAAGCAAAAAAATTAATTAAAATATGCGTTTTCATAAAGATCTAAAAACATTACAATTTTTTGAATTAAAATAGGTATTTACGCTACAATATTTGTAAAAAAGAAGACGTACTACTTCACCCCATAATATATACCCCCACCGAAATCAAACATTGGCAATATTATTGATTATTGACTGATATTATACAATTAATAGACATAACACTATTTTCTCATAGTCAAAATAAAAATAATGTATCTGTTTAATATTTAACTTACGGTATTTCTAGAGAACTGTTTTGTTTTCCTTGCCAGCAATATAGAAAATTGTGTTATGAATGATGAAGAATACTCGGTATCCGATTTATCAGGTTCTGGTAATTCATTTAAATCCGGTGGTAATATTACTAATGTTTCATTGCGACCTATAAATTAATCGTTCTTAATCGAAATTCATATTATGGTATTTATTAAGAAATTATGCAATTTACAAAGATTAGAATTTGAAGATGGTATGTTGGTTTCCGCTTCCTCTAAGTCATCACACAATATAACTTTGCCATTTTGAATTTCTCTGGATAATTCAATTATTGTATCATTGTCCAAAACCTCAAAAACTGAAAAAAAAATTTTTACTTAAGTTTTAATATTTTGTTGTGTACAATAATAAATTTTATTTTTTAATTAACTTAAATTTCTATAGAAAATTAAGTTTCAGATTTTCATTTTCAACGAAAATATATCATAATAAAATTATAATGTAAGTACGTGTATTAATTTACAAGAAATATAGGTTTGGTCTTTTATTTTAATAGTTATTTTAATTATAAACGGTTACACTACACTATTGTGCTATGTATTTTTACTTTACATAACAGGGTTATAGATACGGAAGAAATGAATCCGTTTCAGTCCTATTATAAAATACAAATCCTCCTTACTATTAAAATATTTCAAATATTTCCAAATTATAAAAATTGTGATTTTATTATAAATAAAAAAAAAAAAATTATGTTCCTATTAGATTTTTACATTCTGAGCGAAGTGAAGAATGTATTCGTTTACAAAGATTTTTTTTTTTTGGTGTTTGAAAACACTTTTTCGGGTAGAAATATTGGTCCGATTACCACAAGTAGGGGATGCTTTCGGTAGCAAATCGTGTCTAGTTGGTATTTTATTAGCTCATTTTTCGAATTTCTCAAAAGTTTTTTCTTAGGAGGGGAAAAACTACCAAAAAATGGCGGAAAATCGGCAAAATTACGGTTTCTGTTATTTTAACATTTTTAATTTCATGATAACTAAGTGAGTTTTGATCATAGGGACTTGAAGATTTTTTTAAGCACTAACATAGGTAATATATAAGTGTGGTACAATTTTGGAATGAATTATTAGTAATGTATTTTAATATATTGAGTTTCGCTCAGAATTGTATTTTCTAATATAATATCATTGCATTCAAATCTTAATTATAATAAACCACTAATTTCTCCGAGGACCGAAGGGACGAAGGAGGAACGCCTAAAATCGACATTCCCACTTTTGTTTCATTATATATTTTTACAAAGATAATACCATTGGTTTTATAATATAATATATATTCTATAATCAATGATAATATCTATTGTACTGATAGTATACTATATTAAGTACCAGTTACAAAGCCATCTGTACCTATGCCTAAAAAATTGTATGATGCAACCTACGGAAAAACCTAATTATATATTTTTATTATTTGATGAATACGAAATTAATATACACATACTATATACATATTCATTTATAAATTTAAGTATTACTCAGTGTCAGTGTTGACATTTAATAAGATATAAGTGTTTGGAAAGTGGTTACTAAATGGTTAAAACGGAAACAAAGTAATAAAAATACAAAAAATATTAATAAATAGAGATTATAATATGGTTATAATACAAATATATGAATTAAATCGCTTTATAACTAGTATTTATTTTTGATAATATGTTTTTTAATATTTTAATTTCTATGGTAGAACTTGTTAGAAATTTTAATTATTTAATTATTTCATACCTACTACAAATAGCGTAGTAATTGATGTATTTCACGTACTAATCGTTTATTAATAAAATAATAATACATATTTCAAAATTTAAAACAAATAACAATTATCTAAGTGTATATAAAATATTACTTTTATGAATAGGTGTTGACCTAGGAACTGACGATTAAACTAACCTAGGACGTACACGTTTTCTGTATATCATTGGAATGTGCGGTCATAAACGACTACAGATTCTATGGCTGTGGCCTTATAATAATAAAAAGTTTACATATTTTAATAAATAAAAAAGTAACAAACGGCACTAAGAGGTATAGAAGTACGAGTATTAATTGACCTGGTATAACGGTATGTAACGCTATAATAAGAATACCTAGGTTTTTGACATTGTGTGTGTTGGAAATAATTATTGTTAGGCTCCAAATGGACCTGTAATAATATACTATAACTGGAAAATCGATAATTCTATTATAGTTAAATAGATATAAGTGCTATTGTAACCGGTTTTGATCTTTCTTACCATTCAGTGTATATACATACGTACATCTAACATTATAGTGCGTGTAAAATAAATATACATGAAAAACGGATACAAAAATATTTCTACGATTTGCGATAAAATGATTCGTCCTTGAAAAAATACCAGACTGTATTATATACATATTTATATAGTCGACTATGTATAGTTTTTAACGAAATTTCACCCCCGCTCAAATAACATAATAATATATTTTGTAGAATGTTTTATTCTATACTCTACAGTAACTAACTCATATTATCATTGTAAATTTTAATTAAGCAAATGTTGTCATATTCCAATTGAAATTACATTAAGGACATTCTAATAAATGTATCTTTGTTCATAAATTTATAATATTACCTATTACCAATCAATAAATAGCGAATTCGTCTTATTTAGTGATAGAATCGAATCGTAATATATATAACATATTTTCTCCATACAATTTTCGCCTTTATTTATTTCATGCTATTTTGTTATTTGGTCCGATAGAAAAGTGAAATCATTATATTCGGAGCACCTACTTCTATTTTAAAATGTTAAACATTTACCGTAATCTGCCGGATTGTGCGTGGGCTTGCATACGTGTCCGATTTGCGCTAAGAACGGGACCAATTGTCTGGGTGATCCGTTGTATATGCAAGAACCTCTGGCCAACATGTACACGTGATCAAACATGTGGAACAATGATGAGCTTGGTTGATGTATGGTACATACCACGGTCCTTCCTTGTTTGGCGAGATCGACCAACAGGGTGACGCATTGTTTTATCGCAACTATGTCCAATCCGCTATATATATATGGAACGAAGAGAAAAAAAAATTGGTTAGGTATATATCATTTTCTATTATTTCATAAATTCGACCTTGAAAATAAATCAATCTATTAAATATGAACCAACACATTATATGTTAGGTATACATACACACTCGAATATATATATACGTAAATGTATATAACTTATAAAAAACCATCTCTCGAGCTGTTTAAATAAATCGACGAAAAATTAGCAATAAATTTATTTCGTTAAGTAAGTTTAATGAAAAATTTAGTTGACAAATAATTGTTAGGAAAATTAACTGGAAAGATTTTTGTGTTAATTTAATAATAAAATACATCATAACCATACGAATTTTAACTAAATAATATTATTTACTAAATTAATTTCAAATGTTCCAAAGACAAATAATATTGTTTACATAGTTTTTTATGTCTCCACATTTGCGTATATTTAAAATTTAAATACATATTAAATATACATAGCTCAGTACAAGGAGGAACCAATAATTAGGTGAAATTTGCTTTATAACAACTGTGGTATACATTTCATAATTATTACAAATTTTACAGGAATTATATTTTCTTAGCAACCTTTTGGTCATTCCTGTACCACAAAATCATTTTTTAGTGTTTGCTTAGAAATTATATGAAAATATTTTATATTAGGTATATTTTATACATACAGAGTGATCAGAATTTCGTGTTACAAAAACAACATGGTGTTGTCATTGAAAACATAAGTAATTCCCACCATTCTTTAGCATAAACTTTATCCTGATCACCCCATGGATGATACAAATGAGCGAGGTAATACACTATAACCAAAGTCCATAACCACTTAAAATGTATAATATTCTGTGAGCGCTGGATAAGTTAATAATTCCGTTTTGAATAATGTTTTGAAAAATATTACGAAATACAATACAACTTAAAGTCAGCGTTAACATAACCGATAATTTAATTAATTTAGAAGTTAGCTATTGGAAATAATATCTTATGTTAGTCATAAGTTTTGTTAATTTTTTGTCATGCAAAGTAAATTTAGTTCAAGAATAAAGTGATTAATCACGCATCATTATTTTTTTCATTCATTTTTAACGATTTTAATTAAAACAACATTTAGTTTCTTCCAAATAATACTTATTTTAATTATAAAGTCACTTTAAAAATAACTTCTTAACTTCGTCTTAATTTTTCTAATACTATTTATGTAGTATTAGTGGTCCGGCTTTGTATTACACCGCATATTATAATATACCAATATTATATTATTACGACCGTTGACCATGTTGATGGTATACTTACCTATAAATTACAATTGTTTAATAATACTGAGCACTAATTGTATTTATTATGGTTGGCATATATAGATAAACTATACTTAAATTGATGTTAATTTTTAATATACATATATTCAATGGACGTTAAAAAATTCCCTTGACTATAAACAAAAAATAAAGTAACACGCCCAACAGGTAAATATTATTTGACGTAAAAAACTTACGTGGTGGGTTCATCGAGAAATATCACTGGTGGATTGTTGACCAACTCCAGGGCGACGGACAGACGTTTACGTTGACCTCCTGATAATTTCTCCACATAAGTGTTGCGGCACACCGACACCCCCAACAATTCCAGTACCTCGTTCACCTTCGGGGGAAAAATATATTGTTGAATTTATTTGCATAATATTATTATTATTTGTTAATATCAACTGTAATAATAGGTGTATTTACGCGTTCAACCTTAAAGGTCAAAAACATACGAAAACGATATGTTTATTTATTTGAAATATCAAGTATTATATTTCATTTTCATATCTACACAATTATATTCTAATTATTATTTATTAAATACCTTTAATTATTAGAGTAGGGCTCAGTACTATAAAAAAAATGCCAAACATGTCTTAAAAAGTGCATTATAATAGTTTGAATTACATAATTGGACACTAAAATTTCGTACTAACTATATATATGCACACAAATTAATAAAATGATTGAAAATAGTAAAAAAAATGTTTTAAAAATGTAATAACATAAAAAAATTCAATAAAAAAAGTTTCATTTTTAAAGAATTCATTACATGAATCAAATTTTCTACATGAAATGTATTTTCCTAAAGTATATATATATAAAAAAAAAATAGTTATAGTTATTTTTTACTAAACAAAATCAATTATACTAATAGAATACTATGTAGTTCTAGTAGGCATCTTATCAATGACCAACATTATGACTATTTGTTTTACTCAGTTTAATATATATATACTAATTATTTAAAATCAAAATCCAAAAACTACTTGTTTATAAAATTCTGTAAACAGGTCACATTTTGTTAAACGCTAAAACGCAACTAATAATACAATAATATTTATATTATAAAGTACAACTTTAAATTATAAAACACACATGTGTTATCGACGATTCATGATAATATTATCACATTTATAATAATATTATCAATCACTAATGGATCGATTTAATTAGATATTATTATAGTTATATCGTTATTAAAATGTAGAATCTATAATATGGATTTGAGGAATGATTCGTATTAATCCGCTTAGAAAAGAACTATCACATTCGAGGCTATTTTTTGTCATCAACATTTGTAAATCACCATTATGTTGATAATTACCACTTATTATTAGTTATTATTTATATATTTAGTGCGAGATAAATCATGTATCCATATCACGATTGAAATTATCGGGGACTACGGGTTATATATATATATTTAAGTTGTTTTTTTGGCATTGAAGAGCGCAACGCGCAAGGTTTTCATATATTTGAAAAATAAGATAAATATACACATAATATTACTTTGTTTAGGTCTACTTACGATATAATTCCTTTATAGTATTGTTATTTAATTTTGATATTTCTTAAATAAACGTAATAGATTACTGGTGTAGTATAGAAAATATATTCTTAGGTAAAATTATTATCAAATTGCAAATTATAATTATGAATGTAAATATTATTCATTATTTTAATCTATATACCTTACCTTAATTTTAATTTACACAATGTGTAGATATTCTAAGGTTTAGATCTTAGATTTAGATTAGTTTTTATCATATGCGTAAAACGTAAAATAATTAAAAAAGTAAACATGAAATATTTTAGTGATCCGCACTATTCAACAATTGAATTTAAATTTCCATAATTTAATCGATTATAAATATGAAAATATACGTTATACGTTATACCTACTGATTTTTAAGTTGTTCTCAAAATTAGTGACCAATAGGAATAAAAAAATATTATATTAAACAATATAACTTAGTTTTCCATGCATTGATCAGGCACTTATTTAATTTAAGACATATTCGGCAATATTAACAACATAAAAATTGTCATATCTAAAAAAAATCATTTATTTTGTTGTGAGATTGAGTATCATATTATTATAAATTTATAGTTTGTAACATTAACATTTGATTTTACGTTTGAAGTACTAATTTATAAGTACCTAATTAAATTCAGTAAATTATTATTTGATATTTTGTCATGGGAGTATAAAATTTATGTAACTTAGAAAATGATATTTAAATTTTGAAGATTCTACCCTATTAATTCATGATAATATATAATATAACTATTTTTAAAAATTTATAACAATGGCGATAATTAATTTTTAATTATTCAATTCAAGGATAAAATAATTTTTGTCTTTGAGTAAATTTATATTTTTAATAAATTTGTTTTCCATTATTTATAAAAATTATACAGATTATACAAACTATATGTTGCTAGGTATATAAGTCTAATGACTAATGAGTAGGTAGATATGTATATGGAAAAACACATGTAATTATCATTATTTTCTATAACGTCATAGATGAATAATAAATGAATAATAGGCATCTGGTATTTAGGAAGTGTTAGTAATTAGTTTTTATCATAATTATTAAACTATATACCATTATTCAGCATTTAATGGATTTAATATATTAATAAAATGTTTTAAAATTAACTTTTTGTTACATTAAATGTTTATAAATTTAAAATTTAGACTTCCTTATAATACTATGATTTTCACTAAAATTAATCACATTTAATTCCTATTTAAATTTAGTTGCAAAATACATTATGTTTGATGTGTATAAATTGGTCTGATATAATAAGATTATATTTAATTTATTTCTACAGACATTATACACAATTTAATAGTAGGTACTTTATTAAAATTTAGAGCCCCAACGTGGCCCTCAATTTACCATACATTTAATTAAAAATCAGTTGCTTTCAGTTATAATTATAGAAAACTAAACTGATGAGAGTAAAGTATAGTGAAACTATAATATTATCTATACTTTCATTTTCACATCTTCTATCCACTTATTACAAATATTAGAAATTATAGCTTGTAAATTAATAACATATATTCAACGAAAGATTAATACACAATTATACATTGGGAGCAAAACAAAATATGAATACAATTTAGAGACTCACAAAAACTACATTGCGTCCAATTTTAAAAATGTTAAAACTTTACATTTATATTTGTTATTTATTTTAAATATGTGAAATAATCCGCATATTGGCGTAGTAAATATAAGACGTTCAAATAATTTGTTTATGACCTTTTTTTCATACCTTTACCTATCTTATAAATAAGTTTAATAAAAAATATTAAAATTTAGTTTGTCGTTGAAAGTTCCGAGAACATAACATAAATTAATAAATACATAATAAAATAAAATATGGATAATTAAGAACATGTTATATCGTTTTTGGTAATGAGTTTTAGTTAAAAGGTCCTTTTGAAAATGGTACTTATGTATTTTACTCAAAGATTTAATAAGCGTAAACAATAATATAAATTAAACATTCATTAGCTAATGAACATTGGAATTATATAAAGAAAAGAAAATGTATATTTAGTACAGCTGCAACATCAGCTTATTTTTATAATCAGTTAAATATATTTTAACTATTTATAATAATATCGTTATAAGATGATTAAGAAATAAATGTTCGATATGTATTGATCTTGGAACGTTAAACTAATTACCATAATACATATAAGTAGTTATGACGATTCATGATGTATAAATTGTTACGCGAAAATGTATCGCTACCTTACATGTAAAAAGTCATTTAATTTTTAATTTTTAATTGCAAAATTATGTTCAATACAAATAGGTACCTAACAATTTCAAGGATTACCATTGTTAGAATTTGCAATTTTATCCGTATCATTTATTTAAAAAATAAAAGTATTGATAGTTTAATATTTTATGAATAATATAATAATACTAATTTATTAATTAATTTCAATAAATTTTAAATTTAAACATGTATAGTCTTTTACGTATTATAATATTTTAACTTTTAAAATTGTAATTATGTATGTATGGGTGCAGTTATAGAAAATTGGTTTTTGTTTTCCATTATGCGTGCTACATTATAAATGAATCTATTTACCAGAAAATAATAGATATTTCATGTTAAAACTCTAAAGTATTCAGATAGTTGGACTGTAATATACTTATACACTTTCCATATAACAAATTTGTACCCAATTTTAATAAAATATATAATTTAATATACGATTAAAATTAATATTTCGATGAACACTATTAGAATATTTATATGATAATTTATTCGACAACTAGTCATAAATTTTAATACAATCAATATTGTTTCATATGCGCAGTGGGTAGGTACTGAATTTGTACTACGTAGAATTTATTACAAGTCGTATAATTTAATAGGTAATCGATTCCAGTGGATATAGGGCATAGGTTTTTAACTTATCGAAATTAAAAGTAACCACATGGACAATATCTGATATATCTTATAACAAAAGTTTTAGTAGAACTTAATTTGTAAAAATAATTATAACTAATATATATATGTTTAAAACTATATAATCACGGTCATGAATGTTATAAGTGCCTACTTATCATCTGCTATGGCTTGATGACTCATGAACTAGACAGAAAGAGAAAACTAAATAATAATAATATTTATTAGGACATGCCCACCAGATCGTATCTCTATAGTATTATTTATTATTATTACTTGTTTTCCCCGGTATAGATATCTAGTTGTTTTCTCTTATCCCTCGTTTATCAATTTTACTTTAATATATTTCTACCCAATACAATATAATTTTGTTTTCAAAATAAACACTTATTTTATCTCCATTAAAAGTATTTTTCTACATCCAACGGAATTCAAAATATTTTAAACTTATATTGATCAATAACATTGTGTTCAATAATAATTAATAATATAAAAATATATATTTGTAAATAACAAGTTAAAAATGCTTTCCATGTATAATAATCATTTGTGCATAGCATGGGTCAAGGCGACAGTTGGGTACAGGTTACGTCCTTATATTGAAAACAAGTATTGTAAACATTATTTGCTCGCAAATTTACTCAAAACCGTGTAGCTTGAGCTTTCCCTTGATCAGAAGTGTTAAAGATACAAAACATTCAATCGTTTATTGCCGGTATAGGTATACATACATATAGGTATACTCATGTTATATAATTTACTAGTTTTTTACCCTTGATATTAAAAAACTACATTATAATGTTGAAAACAAATTGCCCCAAATTGTATTATACCATTCCGTGATAGCTATATACTGTACTATTGGTATCAAAAAAATGAGAAATAACTTCCGACAAAATATGTAGGTACCTATTATTATTTAGAACGTATAGATATTTTTCGATATTTTGGCATTTGATCAAAATAACAACGAATAAAATATTCAATAACCTTTATAAAAAAAAATAATAAAATATAGTCGTAATTTATTTTACTAAATATATTTTAAATATTGGAATATTACCACGTATGTATTACAAAATATCCTATAAAATTGTTTGTAAATGTTTATTTACGTTTCAACGAGTGATTGATGATTGTATTTAATTATAAATATAGGTATCTACTATGTATAAACGTATAGTTAAATTAAGATAGGTATCTATGATACTATATATGTATATTATGTTTTATATTTTAACTATTAAGAACTATAACTATAAGGGAATGTTTATTATAATATTATATTTATAAATTTTTAATACTTGGTAAGTTCGAATGCTAAATAATTGTTATGTCCTTAGAATTAATTTAAAAGTCCTGACCATCTTGATAATCATAATATATTTAAACAATTAAATAGTAAGTGTGTATGTATAGTAATTAGAATTAAAAGATAAATAAATATATCTACATATAGACATGGGAAAAAAAAATTTAACTGGGTGATTAGTCGTTATTGCATTAAAGAGTAAATTGTATTTATCATTAAATTATTACTTATTAATCAAGTAATAATTTAATAATAATTCATTAATAATATAAATTATATTATAATAACATAATAGTGTTGATAATAATTTATTTTTAATGTTTATTTTATAATTGTACTCTGTATATAGATACTAATAGACTTTATAGAATTGCTCGTTTAGTCGTTTTATATAAATCCTAACCAATTTTGATAGTTCTAAAATGTATTGATAAATTATCACTCTTAAATTTAAAAAAAACTTAAATAATTAGTTAGGTTTTAAAAAAACGATAGTAAATTTAAAAAATTTAAGTTGTTTTGATATTATAATATAATGTAGGTACTATAAGTATTCAATGCGTAATACACATATTATGAGTTATATGATATTATTTATTTAAATATTAGTGATATATAATTTACCGCTTTGTCTTGATCTTCTTTAGATAATTCACGACCGATTTTCAATCTAGCAGCATAGCTTAATGATTCTATAACTGTAAGTCTGGGTTGAAGCAAGTCTTCTTGCATAATGTAGCTTGATAATTTTTTGAACTGTTGCATATTTCTAGGATGACCGTTGGTAAGAATTTTACCACTGATATCAGTTCTTCTAAAAATAATATAAAATGTTGAGCATTTTATTATAAAATAAATATTATTATTATTATTATTAAGTGAGAAGCTTTTTTTTTTTAATAAAATATAATATCTCATATATTATAAGTATCTAATTAGTAATCAGCTATATTAGTGTTATTGGCTTACAGTTTAAAATCATTTTTTAGATTATTGATTTCTAATAAATTATTATCTCTTATTATTATTATTAACTCTTTTTTTACAAGAATTCATTATTATAATCGGTTAAAGATAAAACGTAATCCTACGTTTAAATTATCATATAAGGAGTTTACAAGACTATATCATAATAGTACATTTTAAAATTTAAATAGTATATTCATTTTATTTTATATGGTTAGTATATTAAAATATAAATTAATTGGAAAAAGGAAAACTTATGTGAATGATTATATTAAATTCATTATTATTTGTTGTTAGTTGGTCCTTGGTTTAACTATGTGATGGCAAAACTTGTTAATTATATTATCGATAAATATAATTTATTTCTATAGAATTAGGTATTGGATAGAATAGCGTAGGTATTCAATGCAAACAGGAAACTTACACGTATCCAGCGAGAATATTCATAAGCGAACTCTTTCCTGCACCGGAAGGACCCATTATGGCGGTCAGATGTCCTGAGCGGAAGAATCCATTTACACTTTTCAGTATTGTTCTTTGTCCTAAAACATAAAACTAATAATATTATTATGCTTATTATTACAAATTATTGATATTTTAAGTACCTACAGTAATTATTAGTATAATGTCGCCGTATTACTGTAAAATATTTAGGTATCAGTGTTATATGCCAGTTTTTGATTTTAAGTTAAACAATGATATAATATTAATACTATCGATAAAGTGCTATATTTATTTAGTACGAAAATGTATTATCTAATTAA
Organism: Eriosoma lanigerum; assembly: GCA_013282895.1. Taxonomy (NCBI): domain Eukaryota; kingdom Metazoa; phylum Arthropoda; class Insecta; order Hemiptera; family Aphididae; genus Eriosoma; species Eriosoma lanigerum. The sequence goes on from CM023358.1 coordinate 16,338,913, forward strand.
AATTAATTTTTTTTTTTTTTTTTTAGGGGAGGGAAATTCCAAGTTGATTTTAATAGTTACTATACTTAGATTACACCCACAAGAAACGAGAAAAATATTGAGCATAGTGAAGGAATAGGCACAAGTATTTTATAAGGTCAGTAAATAGATATCAAATTAACGTATTTGTAGGAACATGTTTTACCAAAATACACAATTTCCGATTATAATATGTTATTAAAAAAAATAATTGCCTTTTATTATATTTGTGAATCGTTATAGTATTTAATATACAATTATTAGTGTTTATTTTGGTAACTAGTATAAAGTTGTTAATGTTTTTGGATGATAATTTAATACACTGTTCAAGGTAAAGGGCGCTTAAAAACTGGTTTTATTTTGTATAATATTAATATTGTTGTTATATTTTATTTCGCGATCGCAAAAATAATGTATATTTTAATTGAAATTGAAAATTAGATGTTAATAGCAAAAGAAAAAAGAAATAAACGTTGGTATCAAAAAAATTTGATCCATAAACATTTTTATAAATTATACAATCATAATATGTGTTGTATAAAAATTTAATTCTATTTAATTTATTAATTCTATAATACATACAGTACTTGGCTAACCTAAAATTAGATACCTAGTATCGAATAGGTATTTTTATAACGTGCTTTGAATAAATATAATAGTAATATGATAATAGTTAATAAGTTAATATAATATTAAAAATTATACGGTCCTTAAATTACTATACTTATCTAGTATATTTTTAACAGTCAATTTATTTTGTTATTCAACATAACTAAAAAATCTGAAAATACGAGTAATTATATTTCTATTAACTTAAATAAAAATATTATTTTATTATAATATCTATACTTTCAAATTTTAATATGATAATTATTATTTAATATTATGAATATATTTCATACATTTTTGGACTTTTAAAACAATAAATTAAAATTTCTAATAGTTAGTAATTGTGCGATATTTAGTATTTACTGACAGGGGCGTCATTTTAGTATTTTTATAGGGGGAGCGAAAATTGAAGCAGGCAAAGTTTTACACTAATTAGGCCAATTTAGTTTGATATTGAAATTATATTAGTAATTGACAACTTCATTTGCAATGCATTTTTACAGAAATGTACAAAGTTATTTAGTTATATTTTTATTAAACACATCATTATTCACTAATAAACAAGCCATAAGAATATAAGATACAAACGACAGAAATGGTACAGATATACAATGCGTTCATGTGATTGTAGATTATGAAGGTGGCATTTATATATTATGTATCGGCGCAATAAAATACAAAATAAATAGGAGAATCGTGGCTTACCCTGATCCCCTCCAAATGGCGCCCGTGCCAACTGATGATTATTGTTTGTGTAAACATAATATTATAATAAAAATAATATATTAGAACATCAACCCATTATCTACCCTAAATTTTTTTCCCGTGAAAACAACGTTACATCAGTCATTATAAAATTGTTTTTTAATACTTAAAACAAATATTTTTAAATTTAATTAAAAGTCATTTTTATTATTTTTTATGCATTACCCAAAATATGTTTTTACAAAAAACGTATAATGTATGTCGTAGGCCATTCGCAAAAATCGTACTCTAATGGTAGCTTGTTTGAGATATTTTATATTTTTTACAAATAGACTGCTATTTTTTTATTCAGGAAAAACTATGTTTAAATAATGAAATTCATATTAATTAAGTATAACAAGCAAATTGTCTATTTGAAAAATACTACCTATATATAATGGGTCTCTTTTATGAAATCAATTTAATTTTAATTGTTAAATACAATTATAAAAATAAAAAATACTTAGGTAAACATAAATAAATTTAGACATATCAATACATTAATAAACGACATAAAATATATAATATTTTATGTAAATTTAATTTTCAATATCAGTGGTTTTATATTCAGAATAAATCTATTAACCATATTTGCTTTTGTTCAGATCGACAAATCATATTATTTAACAATAATATTATTTCAGATTAGGTACATATATTTTACAAAGAGTATTGCTCAAAATTTGTCTCAGATAACTGAGTAACCTTTTAATTATAATAATCTTTTTATGTTAAGAATTCTAAATTATGTTATATTATTATTATTAATTTGAAATTATAATAAATGATTTCATAATACACTTAGATATTATTCAAAATTTACCCATCATTGTCCCAGAAACCCTTCCACGACCTGTAATTGATGTCGTAATCTATAATGTAATTATTAATATATAATAAATATTCATACAAATATATACTTTTAAATATTGCTGAACGGATTAACGGGTTAATGAATATTTTTTTTAGGTTAATATAGGTTAATATTTTATATATTTTAATCAATATTATGTACTTATTATCTATAGGTTATATGTATTTTATAACACTATTTTCTCAATAATTTTTTAGAGAACACCAAAAACATGTCATAATCAGTAAATCCCTTTCAATCATATTATATTATATTGTATTGTTGGTTAATTTTATTTTTAAATAATAAACTGTAAACCTAATAAGTGAATACATATTTATGTAATCACATTATTGCATAATATTAAATGAAAATTACATTATTGAATTAATTTCAATTAAAATAAAGTTCAAGAACAACATATTTGACACTCATTGTGTGTTCTAGCTTCGGTGATTATACAAAGATCCCATACCATACATAAGACGTACAGGATTGAAAAGATGCGAAAAACGAATAAGTACGTTGATGATGATTCTAATATTTGTTGCAAAATTTGGTATTTTCAATTTCGTATTTTTAGGTAGGTATATTAAACAAATTGATGTCTGCTTACATAATGCATGAAACGATTAACGAACTTAAATGAAGATATATATTTTAATTATTACAATGCAATCACTATTATTATAATATATAGGAGATTACACGCTGAATTTATTTTTCTTATACAATTTTATTGTTTTATAAAAATGTTGTCTTTTATTTTTTATTTATTGTTCTTAAATAAATATAAAGTCAATAGAAATCCCATTGACCGTGGTTAGACGGTTGCTTACGACATGCACATCACGTTTTGTTATCATTTATTTGCAAAATTGAAGACACAGTATTATATAACAATAAGAAACTTTTTTATATGACTAATATAAATACCAATTGTGAACTTAATGAAATTAATCTTTTTAATTTCTAAACTAATTACAATTTGTTACACAAATATTTTAAATTTTGATGAGACAATTATGAAAAATTATTTCCATTTCATATAAAATATAGTTGAGTAACATAAGTATACATATCTTAAGTATTAGTGTATTACTTATTTATATATATATATATACGTTTATACGAATTAATAAAGATTTTAAGAATGATAATAAAGAATAATAAATTGACTACTATTTTAACTTAAGTACCACCTACCTACTGATTTAATTAGTAAAAAAATAAAAACACCATTTGTTTGTTTTTTTAAGTTAAGTAGATAATTTTATTGATATTATTATCTTACATGTGCTTCGAAACAAAATGAAGAAAATGCTGTAAAATTAATCTTGTATATTAACAAATTTTTTAGATTCTGAACGGAGCGAGGAATGTATTGTTTCTACAATGATGTTTTTTTTTATGTATGAAAACATTTTTTCGAATAGTAGTCCGATGACCACAAATACCGTACCAAATTTCATCTAGTTAGTACTTTATTTACCTCATTTTTCGAATTTCCCAAAAGTTTTTCCTTGAGAAGTGGAAAATTGGTAAAATTACGGTTTCCGTTATTTTAATTTTTAAAAATTTTTAATTATTAATTGAGTTTTGATCATAGGAACTTGAAAATTGTTTTGAGTATTAATATAGATAATATTTACGTTTAGTAAAATTTTGAAAAGGATTGGTTTGTTTTTTGGCTAAATATAGAGCTTTGAATTATTTCCAAAAATATTTAATATTACCTGCAATTTTTGATTAAACGGTATGAATATTTTATAGAAGCTTACTTTATACTATTTAATCTATTTACAATATATTTTGAGAATCGTGACTGACAATTTTTATCATGAAACGATAACTACTTGAATATTGTTTGTAGGGATTTTAAATTTATTTTGCATATTTACATATGTAATTTACATACGTGGTAAATTTTGAAATGGATTATCAGTATAATATATTGCAATATATTGAGATTCGCTCAGAATCGTATTTTCTAATGCAATATCATTGTATTCAAATCTTAATAATTATAATAAACCACTAATTTTTCCGAGGACCGAAGGGACGAGGGAGGAACGTCCACAATCAGCCTTCCCACTTTTTTCAAATTAAAAATCGTATAATTTGTATGTTATTAAATTCTAAATAGGTGTTAAGTTATTTTATATTAAACTAACGTAATAAATATGAAATACCTTAAACTTATATAATATGTCAACGTTAAAAGATTTAAAAACATATTTTTATGATTTTATCATTAGCGGTTCATAAAATGTAATTATAGTCACTATTAAGGTACATAATATGTTAATATTGTCGAGATTTACACGTTTTCGATAAAATTCGAAACAATAGGAATTAATTAATTTTATGTTATAGTAAGCAATATTCTAATTTTAAATTATCAATTTACATTATTTGGATTTTGTGTTATTTGAAGATTTCAGTGATACGTTAATTGTTGCATAATTATTAAGGTACTTTGTTAATTGATTATATATCTGTGAACCGCTCATCATTATACAAATCGTGGGTATTCCTAAAGATGGTTTCACAGTTTCTTCAAGAGAAAAACATGTTTATTTGTTTGTCATAAGCTCCTAATGAAGATTCGATAACAATCGAATTACTATATAATTGTTTAACCTCGAGGCTCGAGCATTGAACTTAGTGAAAATATTATGACGTTTTCATAAATATTATTATTGATTATTAACATTACGAATGAAATTAAAAATAATAATAAAAATACAACTTCAGAATCTAGTAGTAATAAACAATATGAATATTCGCGTTTATTCCTAATGAATTGTATTATTGTATTATTTGTATTTTGATTTTTATTTGATAGTAAGCTTATATTTAATATTTATTAATTAAATAATAATATCGATATAATATAATATAATGATTATTAGATGAATTTATGTATAAATAAGAAAGTAAAACATTAACGTAATTGTTTTTTGTCACAAATTATACATCTAGACCACGCATTAAGCATAGACACCCGAAAATTGTGTTGTTTTTTTTAATATGCATTTTTACTAATTTATATCTAATGTTTATACGTACGTCAAAGTATAAATCAATATTGTTTTTATAAGCACGACTAGGGCTGTAGATCCGAAGGAGGCTTAGGGTTTAGACCTTCCCCCCCCCTTATTCTCAACGTGGAAAATACACATATTTATATCATATTTAAAAGTAATTTTTTTTAAATTTATTATTACTGGGACCATGTATAAAGTTAAAATAGATATATTGTTATGATTAGTTGTACTACTATGATAATAACACGTTTTTAATTAATTTTGCAATTATGAACCCCCCCAACATTTTTGTCTACAGCACTGAGCACGACGATTCGTATTATATTATAATGTGTAATATAAAATTGTATTATAAAATTAATGTAGTTGTTTTAATATTTGTTTACGTCGAAATCAATTTATACGATATCTCGTATATTGTATTGTTATGCTCAATATTGTAATATATTTATATAAAAATATTTAAATACTTTTGTAGTACTTATTTACGAACTTATATACGTATTTCAAATATTTTTGATTATAAATCGACATCTGTATAATTTTTATAATAATCATATTATGCGATAAATGTCATATTATTTATATTTATTTTATACTAGTAATTCGTATGTGATCGTCTAGAAATAGAAGTACTAGGTGAAAACTAAAATGATTATCTCGATAATTCCCCCCTCTCCCATTTAAAATTAGAATAATAACTAATATATTTTATAAATATATATATATATATATATATACCATAATGAGTTATATAATAGTATTAATTTTGTTATCTTGTAAAAAATAGATAACTCAGATTTAAATTTTTTTAAACTCGTACCTATAATTATATTGAGAAATTTAAAAAAAAAAAAATTAAGTATTTGTACTTGTTTTTAAATACTTTCTTAATCAAATACTTAAATACGTATTTTAATATATTTTGGAAAAGTATCCGTATTTAATATAGTTTTTAAAAGTATCTGTTACAAGACTTGTTATGCTTGTCGTTTCCATTGAAATCGTACAGTATTTATAACGTCATTATAAACGGATTAAACTTTTAAATAATTAGAAATTTGTTTTTATCGTTTTACTCCGATAATAATAATAATAACAACAAGTAGTGGATACACGTACCTGCCGTCGTGTTGACCGCGTATGTCAGGTCATGGAATTCGATGTCGACGGACGGCCGTTTCGTTTTGTGCGTCAGAGTTTTCATTTCGATCCTGCTTGGCACTATGTTTATCGGTTTGGCTTTTGACACGCTGAAAACCCTCGGCCTGGACACCAGAGGCATTTCTTCTTCGGACTGTCCGTCGCTGTCGCTGCCGCCGCCGCCGCCGCCGCCGCCGCCATCATTCTTTACCGCCGCGAACGACACGGGACTCTTGACGCTGACCGTCGTCGTCGCGGTCTTTTCAGCGTCGTCGTCGGACGTCCGGACGACCATAATTATTGTTATATTTTCGTACGATTTTTTAATTTTTTTATATATATAGAAATATACCGTAAAACGCGCTGTTTTTCTTCAATTACTATACACGAACGTGTGCACGATACTTAATATGAAATAGTTTAAAATCGAAACGAAATCGATATCCTCTAACGGGTTTGGGATCCGGTGCAGCATCGGTCGGCGCGTCCACCACAAAGCGTTCGGCTGAATGAACCAGTTTGTCGTCAGCCGACCGGCGCGCGGTGCAATAACTGTTGCCGTCCGTCCGCCCCACTGCGATCGTTGTTGTATTATTCCATGACTATGTGATGATGGTGTTTGTTGTGTGCACGTTCGCGTAGATTTATTATAACAACGACGTAGGAAAAATATATTCATAAAAAAATCGTACGGTCGTCGTAAAAAAAATGTTTAAATTATTAGTCGAAATGTAAATTCATTAATATTTATTTTATAACAATACATTTAATAACAGCTTGCGTAAGAATTTAACGAGGAAATAATACGCGACGAAATTGTTCGGTTTAACCGCGTTACCAATATATTATTGTATCATACTTGGGAAGAATACGGTTAGGTTAAATTAGATATTTGAAAAAAAAACATGAAAAATAAACCGAAATGTTTTCCAAAAACAATATTATTAACAATATGTGTTTTAATATTTTTAAATTATTATTATTTTTAAATAGTTGACCAATTTACATAATAATTTTAAACACTATTCAATTTTAAATCTAGTATTTTCTTCAGATAATATAATTATGCAGATTACTTAGTATACTTTCTAATCGAAGTATGCGTTCATAAAAATACTTATAAGTCCGTTTATTTGAACAACTAAATCATCTTCCGAGTAAAATAAATTCATATTCATTTTTCTAAAAAACATCCCAAATATTCGTTTTTATTACCTATCAATTATTCATTTATTCATTATTTGTTCAGTTATTGTAGATGAATCTGACGAATTTGTGTATTTAATGTGTCTTTTTTTTTTTAAAAGGAAAGTAGTTATTTATAATATTATATATTGTTGTAGATACCGATTATGATTCATAAAGCATTATCAGGATCTACCTATCCACCGAAAATATTGTTATCGATTGTGTAACAATATAGATACTAACATATACAAACAAAAACAAACAAATATGAAATTAATAAACATTAAATACCGTACCTATATAAATGTATAAAATTAGTCTGTGCTATGACATTACTGCGTTAAAAATACTAATGCTTACGAGCTATGATTTAATTTCAAACTGTTTGATTATCATTTTAACACATGACAATTAATAATAATATACAAAAAAAAAAAAAATAATAAACTCACGAAGAAAAATATCTTTTATTATTTCATAACAATTGAAATTCCGGGTACAAGGTTAAAGATAAATATTTATCTTAATATTGTAATCCATAGTAAATTAATGATTACTAGTATTAACACGTAACATATTATACGGTATGGTAAATCGAATGGGTCATTTTCTACGAATCGCGACAAAAGAAAGTAGTTGTTTGGGTATCCAAATACCAATTAATAATAAAATATTAGTTAAATAAATATATATTAAAGGTAAAGTGGAATTAATGCACTTCTATGTGTAATCTAATTATAATCCAATGATACGAGATTAGAAAAAATATAATTGTATGAATTACACTCGAGTTAACCTGCCGAAGTCGTCTTACATAATATAAAAGTATAAAAAAAAATTCCTAATTAGTATTTCCTATTTAATTTTTAATTTTTATATTTGTTTTATTTTCATTTTAATTGCAATTTTCACATTTAGGGTTAATAGTGATTTTAGTTAGTAAAATATATTGTGTATCTGATTGAGTTTTTTTTTTAATGCTATATTCATTGCATTCAAGACATAATTATAATATAACAGAATAAAATGTCACCACTTCAAGGATCGAAGGGTCGAAGGAAGAATGCTCAAAATCGACTGCACAGATTATTTTATTTCGTAATTGGTAATATTGAAGATATTGGTATCGTTAAAATATAAATGTAGATTTTAAATTGTTAAATAATCTTATAATATGGTTATCATAAGATATTGGAAAATGTATAGACCTATCTAGGTTAGTTGACTATTAGGTACCTATTATTTTCTGATCATTGTGTAATTTGACTGTTTAAATGTATTTAACACGTTACCATACTATTTACAAATATCAGAAAATACAAATTTAATAATTATATAATGTTTAATTTAATATTGTGGTTATTATATAAAAAAATACAACTATCGTCTATTAAATCAACTATAGTTAAACTATAGGTGTGTTTATTTTAAAATACTGATATAGAAAGATAGTTAAATATATATATAATATATAAGTGTAGGAAGTATATAATACTTCAATAGATTAAAATCACTTTTATGTACTTAAAGTACTTATGATTTCAATCAAACATGATAGGTATCGATACAATTGTACATTATAATAATATATTGTATGTATTATATCCCAAGTAGACAAATAACGTTGTTTCTTTTTTATACAAATTATTAAGTATCAGAAATAAAAATAAAAGAACGGTCAAACACATATTTACTGTAGGTGACACAATGTGGCATGATTAAGACAGTTAATGCGGATAAAACGACAAGGTTTTTTAAATAGGTTAAAAATGAGTAATGCCGGTAATAATTACCATTTTTTTACAATTTAAGTATTAAATGAATATTTATATAATAAAATATTATAATTTAAAATAATACGTGTAATTTCAATAATTTATATTAGCGACAAAAATAATATTAGACATCATAATCAAATTTAAGTACTTACAACAATAAATACATTTTTTTACAAATTAAATATACTTATTGTTTGTAAAGAAATAAGAAACACATATTTAGAATAAAATTCGTTGAATATATTAATTATGATAATAAATTGAATTATATTATTATTGGTGAGGATTTAGGATCATTAATATACTATTATGAATGAGTTAAATTGTAGGTTAGGTTATAAATGTATGTATATATATATATATACATTCCTAGAGATATAGTTATAGGTACAGGTTAGGTAGGATACAATTATTTGTTATAAACAAAATGTCTATTATGTAGGTACTAAAGATAAGTGCGTTTTATTATTATTACTACCGGTTTTAAAAAAATATATCATTAAATAGATAATTAAAAGAGTAACATTAAATGTATTTAATGTTTGTATAGTATTTAAATATTAAGTACAACTTAAATCTACATGTTATTTTGTCTATTTTAAATTAAATATATATTTTGACATAATATTTATATAATAATATTAATAAGTCTTATATAATAAATATAATATTCGTAGATTTTGGAGGTATCATATAGATTTATAAAATTGACATATTTTATTGTAATGACAATAGTCCATTTATTGTGCATTTATCTCAATTCTATTTTGTGAATAACTAAATATAATATTCAAATTTATTACTGACGAACTATAAGAATTTACTGTATGTTTATAGACAAGTTTATTTTGTTTACGACCTTGGTTTTCAGAGGTTTTCTATAACTTAATATTTATTTATTTTTTAATATTACTTTTTTATTCAGCCAAATGGACGAAACGCGTGTTTATAGATACGAAGTACTTTAGATTAGTATCACTATATCGAATGCTAGAATGAATAATAACGTTTTTTTTTGTATTTATATATTATTTGTATGTATACAAAAAAAAAATCTAGCTGGTTCTTTGTTCAATAATTTAAAGTAGTTTCATAGTTTTCTTAATAGATAGGTACCATATACACATAGAAATGTATCTAAATATTTGTAGCATCTACATTTTACATTGTTACGCAATTGAAGAACAATATTTTTTTTAATGAAACCGTAAAAGACCAATATAGAATCCGGTAGAAAGGTTAAGTTATGCGTATTTATTATCGATTTTATAAAATTAATGTGCGTATAAGATACACATTATTATATTATTTCGATGATCGTCCAATTATTGATTTTGTAAAAAACATGAATACCTACCGATTATAGCTACATTAAATATTTATGGATATGGATGGGTATTATTTTCTCTCGAGTGTTGATTTTTACAAAATATATATACAATATATGTCTTTATATATACATTTATGTAATAAATTCTACGTTTATTGATTTTTAATTATCGCCATGTTCATATAAATTATAAATACACATTTTTCTGCAAAAATAGCAATACAAAAATTTTGGATTTATATAGTACAAACTACAAGTACTATTATTATAAGCACAAGTTAGTATTATATATTATAAGGAAAGCATGTACAATTATTGAATTATTTAAACTACTCGTTTACCTTCTAAAGGTTTCCTGTAATTAAACAATAATTATTATTAACATTAAAAAAGTACTAGATTAAGATAATTTTTTATAAATTATATTTGTTAAGTTTACATAATTATTACACAACTATAATATCTACTACATAATACACAAATGTTTATTTTAATTTGATGGTTCAATTTTTGTTAACGTTGTAGGAGAAGAACATTTTACTAATATAAAAATCTAAATATATTTTATATCTTATATCTTATACCTAAAAAACAACCTACGTATTTCGTATTAAGAAACGAAATAATGTAAAATATATATCTCTACTAACAAGTATGTAACTAATAAGTTTATTTTTAGAGTTCTCAGTTTCTTAAAGATGCTTTAAAAATAAAACCATTTGTTTCAGACATTTAGTTATCAAATGTATTGAATGTTTGAAATTACAGTGATACATTAAAATGGTTCATGAATGGTTATTTAGTTATATTTATACTAGTTTTGTTTATTTAGAATAAGTTTAGATTAAACTTAACAATATTAATATATTCTTATTGGATAATACTGTGAATAGGTTAATATTACTATAATATAATATACTATAATATTATGATAGTTAAAACATATAAATAAATACATTTTTATCATCCAGAATGTTTGAATTTTAAAAAATATTAATACTAACATATTATGTATATTATGTTGATAACACAATATTGTTAACTTGGAGTTTAAAAAAAAAATATTTGTGTTATCAAGTTTAGAATGAAATAAAATAATTTCAAGGACTAATAATATTACTTTTTCTATGACTTTACAAGAATTTCAAGTTATCAAGACTAAGTTTTATTTTGTACGAATATTATACAACTAACCCTTGTCAATTGTCATTGATACACTATAATAGATTTTGAAAGATTAAAATCATATATAGGTACTTGTAAATAATATCATAAATACATTTTAATAATTATTGTATTATGGTTTGTTCTTTGGTTTATAATAAATATAATTATTAATTATTAGTGATTGTCACATATTAATTTACAATAAAATCGAAATAATTTGTAGCAATATGTGACAAATAATAACACTTTAACATACCTACCATTATATAAAGCAATATCTTGTTACGTTAAAACTCTTAATCAAACTCATTTGTTATCGTTATATTATTATACTTTAGTCATAACATTTTTGAATTTCAAAGTTTTTATGGAGACTGCAGCAGACCAATAAATAATAATTGTACAATAAAATAAAATTAAAAGCAAATTTTCAAACAAACTTAACTTTACTTTTTTTTCGAATTCCTGTTATTTATCTTTTCCAGACGTTTCAATATTTGTTAGAATTTTGTAAAATAATATTATATTAATCATTGCTTGATTTCTGTTTATTATGTTACAATAATAATACTATAACTGTACTATATTGTACAGTATAGAAATATATTTTAAGTAAATATATTTTAAAAACCAAAAATTTTAATAATTTTTTAAAATATTCATATAAACGTTTAAAAGTTTAAATAATTCACGTTTAAAATGTGAATTTGTATATTTTGTGAAAATAAATATAAATCATGTACACAATTCAGGAAAATAATTTAAATTCAATAACTTCATGGTTATTTAAGGTACACAGTAGGTATACAGTGATTATTTTTTTTTTTTTTTACAATATTAAATAACAGTTTTAGAAATAATAAAAAATAATCATGATCCAAAATAATATTTAAATAAATTATGTTGAGAGAATTTAACGTTGAAGTAATGTAAAGTATATTTGACTACCATTTTAAATTGTCACGTTTGATGGTTTGAAGACTACAAATTAAATAATTAATGATTAATCGATATTACAATATAGATTTTAGGTAATATAATTTACATTCTATCATTGGAATTATTAAATATATGCAAAATATTTTTTCCTTAACGTTTTGCATTTATGAAATCTATCTATATATCATATTTTTAAAATATATTTTTAAACTGTAAACTGTAATATACCTTTATAATATTTGTATGCATACAATGCATATAAATTAAATGTTTTGAGTTTTCTTCCGTCAATCAGACTGTTATAAAATTTAAATATTGGTCACAGATAATTAATAATTATAACAAAATATAAAAACATGTATAAAAAGGAAAAGATTTAAATTTTTTTTCTAACAAATTATGTATAGATATTAAATTTTAAAAATGGCTTATTAAATTAAATCTGTGAATGATTTTCGTTTTATAAACTAAACATTTATATAAAATTTTTTTTGAGGATTAATTTATATGTTTTTATGTAATTCCTTCTTTCCAATAATTAAAACACTAATTCATTAGCATTACATATTATAGATTTAAACCTATACAATTTTTAAAACATTTATAATGTAATTACAATATTGAATTTTAGATTTAACTCTATTTAATTTAAATTTGTTAGGTATGTCAATCGTATTGTATTCATACCTTATATTTATTATTATAAATTATAGATCTAATATGTAAATAAAAATAATATGATAATGAATAAATTATAAGACTATCCTTGAATTAGTTTTTCATATATTAGTGGTGAATGTTACAGTTTATCTACTTTAACACCTGTAGGTTATAAATCGATGAAACTTAAAAATATAATTAATTAATTAGTAGATATATGTTTAATCTTCTATGATAAACACAATTTTAATGCAAAAATAATTTTCTAAGGCCTAAAACTTTCACGTTAGATTTTTAACATACATTATTTTTTATATAAGGAAGAATTATGTCATTAAGCCTGTATAGAAATTTTTATTTGAAAACAATTTCAATATAATTACTATTCAAGTTTAATTAGGAAAAATATGTATTAGTAAGTCAAACAACAATGTTTGGAAATTGTATAAGATTTAATATTTTTAATATATTAATATTAATATTCATTTTGTAAAATGATGGTTCACATATCTACGATTATTTTTAAATTAAAATAATTTATATGTCATTGCTCAAAATTAGATAATTTATATAATTTGACTATTTTTACTAAGTAGGTATGCATTCCAAAACACATTTGTAATAATACAAAAAAAAAATATATGTACTATTGCAAAATTATTACATTTTTGTTTAATTAAATATTTAAAAGTTTACATTGTAGATTAATTACTAATTTTTACTTAACTTATATAAGTAAGTTGAGTTTAAATTTAAATTTTATAATTGATTTTATTATTAATGATATGAATTTTTAATAATTAACATTAGATACAATTTAAGTAATATGAAATATATTTGGATGAAAGTATAATATATATTTATATCCATTATAATTAATCGGATTTTGTAATCTAATTTATTAGTTATTTTTTATTGATATTGAAAATAGTCAACTAAAATATTAGTAACAAATTCTTATACATAAGTCCTACATTACAATCTTATTCATGTACATACAAAATTAAATTACAAAATATTAAAGTAAATAATATTATAAAATAACTCTCGACAAGTAATGTTTATTTTCTGTATTAAAAAATGTCACATTTTATAAAACTGTTAATTTTTTAATTCGATAATAAATTAGAATTAATATCATATGCCTGATATGACTTTGGAATAACTATAATTAAAAACTTGTTTGCCTCATAATATAATTAAATACATTACGCAAAGTAATGAATACAATTAATTGAATCCCAAAACAACAATTCGTGTAATTTTTAAGAATAATATTAATTTAATTTTTTTTTTACACAAGTTTTCGTTTTGATACGACTTTCTAGGTAGTAGACATCGACCTTAAATTATTGATCAAATAGTTTAAAAATGTTAATTTAAGTATTAAATAGAAATTTAAATATTATTTTCATGAATCAATTTAGACAATTTATAAAAACGGAAATTAATTATAATAAATAGGTACAGTGTATAATTAATTTTTTTTTTTTTGTATAAAAGTTGTTTGTATATCATATGCGACCAATATTCTAAGTTTAAAGATTGATATAAATAAACAAATATTAGTATATTTTAAATTTTTTAACACAACAAATAATTAAGATGTGCTTATTATAATAAATTATGAAGTGTATTTTTTTAACGTACAAACTATGAATTATGATCAAAATGATCTAATTATTTTATTTTCGTAACATGTGAATAATTGTATGGTACTCGAATTATTTAATATTTACTTATTATCTATTAGCTATATCTGATCATTATTAAAATTATTGTGTATGGTAATTAATAATATTATTATTGAGTGAATTGACATAATATTAGTAGGTATAAATTATATTATTATTATTTTTACTTAATTTAATATTTTATTATTTAACAAATGCATTATTCGTTGAATATTATAACAAAATAAATAAATTTATGAATTAATTATAGGCGATAGTAATTGTAAAAATAAAAAAAATAAAAATAAAATGTTATTATAATATAAGAACAATTATGATTACCTATTTATGTACCTATTTCAATTTTAACGTTTTGTTTACTTTACCTAACTATTGCGTGTGTATATTGCATACATAATTGTTTATGAGTAATAATATATACATTATTGTAATAAATTAATATTTAATACGTTTATAGTAATAAAAGTAAATAACTATTATTTCTGGTATACCTGTTATAAATTCACAGTAATAATTTGATAGAAATTGCATGCAATATTTATTAATATAGGGAAAACATAAGTTCACGTATATGAGTCATAAATGACCAATGATTTTAAGATAAATCATATTAAATAATTATTTTAAAAACAAATTTTTATATGGAAATAGGTATTTTGTGCTAAAAATTTAGCATATTATATACTATTATTCGCATACCTAATGAGTAAAACTATAAAATACATTATATTTTTTGTCCGTCAAAATACTTAAAGATTTTTAAACATATTATTTGCATCAAATTAACGCATGAATTCTACAAGGAAGTGATTTACCATCAGATTTGTTCAACTTATTTATAGCCGATTAAACAACTAATAAATGTTTTGCTACATACGTCGACGGTCGATGACACAGTTATTTTAGTAGGTAATAATTCAAGTTTAAATACAGCCAGTATATTTATTTGAACACGCAAAACCGAATCGTTTTAATCTTAATAGATTAATGAAAAAATAAACTGACGAAGGTAAATGTAGAATATATGTTTTTTAAACGTATTCAGTTTTTTATATTGTACCTATTGAAACAAATATTTATAAATTATATTATTGTTAAAAATAAAACTGATTTTGCAGTAAACATTTTTGAATTAATTATAATATTTGACGGGTTGATATGATTTGTTCTCATTTTAAATGTACTATTTATTGTGAAATTCTTAAAACTTTATGAGATTATGTAGTTTTATTTAAAAATGAAGCATATTATCAAAATTTTCAATAAACATAGTATTATTCAGGTTACTTTTCAAATAATATTAATCAGCATGTAGACTAAATATGTGAGAATTGTGATTTCATAGCTTATACGTATTATGCAAATTAAGTCTACAGTCATTAGGTCATTTCCTTCTTGAGCACAGTTACAATACATGTTGTAATCCAAAATTGATAAGATATATAGATTTTATATTGAATGTTCTAAAAGTCTGTTTTGAATATGGTTCAATTGAATAATTTTATTTTTTAAAACCCTAAAACAAATTACGTTTAACGTTATTATTATATTATACGTTACGGGCAATGTGAACCGTATATATATATATAAAGACTAAACGATAATTAAACGATTTTATATATATTTTAATACTGTTATACTATAATATTATTAATATTGTATAATTATAATTTATTAATTTTTTACATTTACATTGAACGATTTTATTATGTAATATAAATAATATTAATAAATAATAATACAAAATATGTTTCATGGGATATGGATAATAGATATGGATTACCTATTATCATTATTATAAAATAGTATACAATGTTATTATATGTTTTATTATCGCTGTAGGTGCGATCATAATAATAATATAATAAAATCGTTTAATTGTCGTTTAATCGTTTTTTTCTCTTAAGATTCACATTGCCCGATATACCACATCTGGGACTATTTCTTTATTATTTTTGCTACTGCACATCATAGTATTAAATATTAATATGGGGGAGGGGGTTAATGAGCGTAAATGGTTTAAACGCTTAATTGGCAGCCAAAATACTAACACACACACAAATTTGTTATATTTGTATTTTGCTACTACTCAACGTGTGTGCTATAAGACACAAAAATAGGCCATGTCTCACATTGTCTATAACGTATGTAATAAATTATAATATTTATAACATAAACATAGTTCATATAGTTTCTTGCAAAAATATACTTTTAAATAATAATAAAACATTTTTTAATTATAATTTACTTAGAATGAATTTAATAATTTAAACAAATTTTTAAGTGTACAAATGTAATACCTAATATGTTAAATTGTTAAACTGGATTTTTAATCATAGTATTTAATTCAAATATTGAAATTACAGAAATTAATAGAATAATAGTATTAATATTTAAAAGTAAGATGTTAATTACATCTTAATAAGTTATGTAATATTTCTAAATGTTTATAAAATGTACATAGTCATTATTATTGATTGTTTTAAAGCGTTTGAATTATATAATATGTTTGAACGGAATTTGGTGAACATTATTGTATACATATTTATGAGATAATATTTAGGAGAGAGAGGACTAAATAAATATATATTATAGGTAATGAATTTATATTTAAAGAAAACTATTCTTATAATTCTTCTAACTTTTCTTATCATAATCTGTAATACGTAATACTTATTTTATGAAAAACACGTATGACATAATAATATAATAATTTTAAATATTAAATTAAAGAATTGTTTATAACTATACTTATAATACACGTTAGGTTTATTAACATATTATGAATAAAAAATATTATTTACGTGAGTAATAATATATCGAATCAATGTCAGTAAGAATTACGTTATAGTACTTATATTAGATACTATACGAATTTTACTATAATAATAATGAAAGTTATTAGTATATTATCATGCTCTATAATTGAAGGTCAATTATAGGAAAATAAATTTTATCGTACCGGCTGCAAAAATCGTACCTATAACATAATACAATATTTATCATAATTCATATTCCAATGCTACATTAAAATCGAGATTTGTAACTTCAGATGTACAAAACTATATTTTGTGTTATAAAATCGTAGGCAGCTTAGGTATTATAGTATTAGATATCTACCGGAAATTATTAAATTTTAGCTTTTATTAAGAATGGAAAACTGTTGTGTTTGTCAGAAATCAGGATTCAGGGACACGTGTTACTGTCATTTTTAACAACTTCCCGTAATTTTCATACCGGTTTATGATATCACTTCTTATTATTGTACTATACTAACATGTTTTATTCGTTACACTATATTATATGTATGCTTAACGTAGTGACGTACATTTCTAATTTATTATAATAATAATTGTTATTTATATTTGTTATTAATTTAATTGGATCCAAACGTCTAAACCTCTAAACCATACATAGTGATATTTGTCACCATTTTCCATCAGTTTGTAAATATCTAAAATGTATGAGAGCTATATGTATAAACCATTTCGGCATAATTATTAGAATGTTCTATCTATTTCATATTGTAGAATCACATACTTTTAATAATGTGCGTATAAATGTACAATCATATATATATATTTAAAGAAAACGACAACAAAATACTCGACACACTTACTGTTTAGAATACAACAATATACGTAGGATTAATTTTTAAGAACTATTTTGATTGCGCCATTGAAGAAAGTCTTGTGATCATTGTTTTTAAAACAAAGTAGATTACTCTTAAACCACAGGACATTACCCGGCAGACATATTACAAATGTATTCAATAAGTATGATGAATGATAGTTATATAACTTAATATAGGATGCGTTGTATATTATATAATAATATGTCATATAAAACACACGTCAACTAATTACCTGTCGAGCTCTTTACCTTATACGTTTAGATTTTTGAAAATCAAAATTAATTCCTAATTAGCTGTTATAGGAATTTGTTTTCGGTAAATAAATAAAAATTAATCTATTTAAAATTTTTTTATTGAACTAATGGTATACACAAAAGTAAAAAATAATATAATTTTGATTTTTGTTTCTGATTAAATTAATTAATGATTAATAGTTATTTTATAAATATATCTATTAACGATAGAAATATATTGTTTTTTTTTAAAAAAATAATTATTTACTTGACACAGTAAAAATTCATTTTTTGAAATGAATGAATTGTTCTGTTGTTATTATTTCAATTCGAAAATGTTCATTTTAAATACGTAACGGATTCTTATTATTATTAATAGTTAAAGTCATAATTCAAATCCGTGTATTATTTATTTAGGTACTTAATAGATATATAATTTAGGCGTATGTTTAAAATGCATTTAGTGAAACGTGTTAGGTATAGCCGACAGGCAATACTCATATTTCGTCTTGGATGAGTCAACTATCAGTCAACTATCAGTCATATATTTATAATTGAACACATTGATATAGGTATATAATAATAATAATATATTCGTAACACTTGTCAGTTGTCATGCACAATAATAAATACATACTTATTACTTTATAAGTAATATTTGGTATAGAATGACATGAATCAAAAATAATAATTTTTACAATGACTGGTTAAATATTGTCATTTTAAGGTAAATGTAATTGTTGGTACAAAATAATGCGAGTATAAAGTTTAAAATATTTACGCGTTTGATATGTATAGTAAGCAATTGGATTACAAATATAACAAAACATAGTATAGTAACATAACATAATATATTTCCAAAATAATTTGGCTAGATAAGTACTTTGGAGTTGACACTTTTAAAATGTAAATAAACATTTTTGTGCTTGTAGTTTTTGATTCGTAAAACGTAATAACGTCTAGTATTCAGTACGATGACGAACTCCGGCATATATTTCTCAATATCATTTTGTGTTCTTGTGTCGTGGCCAAGCAACAAAGCTATAGTTATAAATAACTATGATATTAATATAAACGAAAGTTATCTAAATACCATTTCGCATCATTTCTGTGACCGTTTAATCGGTACGCACCTTATATTATTGACGGAGAAATCTGCATCGTTGTTTTACAAAGTATTACTTAGGTAAGTATAATACTTACTGTATAAACATAATGAAAACGTTTAATTCATTTTGCTTATATTATAGATTTTTAACCTTTTTAGTGTCGCGACTCTTAAAATAGATAAAAAATAAAGTCAATCACTTCACAACTGTCTTTATAGTTGTATTTTACTGCAGGAAATAATTTACTTTTATGTGTGAATAATATGAACTACGCATATTATAAAGAAACGTATAAATGTAGAATAAATACAACTGTCTCATTAATTATTGCTATATGCTTGTTTATTTTTCTAAATATGTATTATATTTTTTCTTCTTTATTAAATAAATTGCAATAGATATATTTTTTTCTTACATAATCATCTAACTATTTCTGATTAATAAGATCTTGTTGCTACATCCAGGTTTGAGAGACGCTGACTTACATTAATGCTAATGATTAAAAATTACATTACAATCTCTCAATGTACATAGGTACTATATTTAAAAAAACTCAATATTTATAATAAACGTGTATTTTATTATTAAACTTCACTCTAAGGCATACCTAAATTGTACAAAATTACGAATTGTTTTTTATGAAACCATAAATAAAGTTGAGTTTTTGTTAATTTCAGATCTTTTCAGTCGACATTTTACGTGCATAATACATTAATAGGACAATTTTCACCAAGTGACTATTATATAATTTACATCGAAGATGAACAATTTTTTTTCGAAGAAAGTAATTATGACTATCGATTTTGGAATACCACAAAAACCTATTTGATAGTCAGTGAAAACAAATTGAAAACTAAAATTATACTGCCACACATTCAACGTCTTTGGAAAACATTTAAAGTCTTTAAGATTTCCCTGTTACATTTAGATAATTTGAAAGTTTTAAGAATATTTGATGACGGATTTTATAAATATGTCTCATCGGACCGCAAATTAAACTATGGTATAAATAATGTAAAAAAATATCCATTAAGAGCAGTCATATTTGAAAGGATGCCATCTATAATATTTAAAGATGGCGTATGGATTGGACCCGATTGGGAGACATTACAAATGTTTTCGAAATTAATGAATTTTAGTCTGGAAATAAACATGTTTTCGGATAATTCTGGATTTGGAAGGTTTGTTGCATTGATATATAATTATATAGTATTTTTCCAGCTTAAGTTATTTATTGTTTTAATTAATTTAATTATTAGTTCCAGAAATTGTACAAAAAATATGTATGTTTAGTAGGTACCTCTTTGTGCATTTTTCAGAAGTTTTAAATTTCTTTTTACCATTTTTACCATTTTTTTAATAAGTTATATTTTATTTAAGACTAATTATTTTTAATTAGTATTTTGTTTATTGTATAAAAAAATATAATAATGACTTAATGAATCAAAAATACAATGTGTTGTGAAAATAAATTATAGTATGTACCTAAATGTAATAAAGTATAATTACGACTATAAGTGTATGCAGTTTATATCTACGATTGTGGATAGACTTATTATTTTGCCATTGTTAATAATTCAAAATGTATTTAAATTTAAAATTTAATACAATTGTGTGCATAATAAGAAAATCTGTGTTAAAAAAAAATAGTATTTTTAATTGCAGAGTATACAGAGTGTCCCAGATGTCTTTATTAATTGCAATATTTCTGCAAAATATTTAAATTATTGAATGCAGTTTTTTTCAAATTATTATTTAAACAACCGACTATATTATCTTTATTACTTGTTTTAAAAATGTGTCTCATAAAAAAATAAAATCTTTATTTATTAAATTATGTGAAATTTGAAGATAGCCAAGAGTATATTTCTATGAGAATTTTGACGTGTTGATCTCTTAATTTAATCAAGATTTAGATTTTTAGGAATTTTTTTAAATGTTAGAAAAATTATATTTCTGACGTCATTATTTTTAATAATTT
The DNA here is from genome assembly GCA_013282895.1 of Eriosoma lanigerum. NCBI lineage: Eukaryota > Metazoa > Arthropoda > Insecta > Hemiptera > Aphididae > Eriosoma > Eriosoma lanigerum. Next base: position 16,361,043 of record CM023358.1, read on the forward strand.
AATATTTTAATATCATGGCACATAAAATTTGTTTTATCAATATTATCATAAACGCTCTAAGTGCTTACAAAATGTTATCATAGATAATTATTCATTATTATCATTATTATCTATGAATTTTATAGTTGCAAAATTATCATAATAATAATTATTTATATTGATAATATGAATTTTACATTCCACAATATAATCATAGATTATATATGAAATATATACACAATAATAATGACGTCAGAAATATGGTTTTTTAAATAATTAAAACGTATTTTTTTTTTAATAAGTAATAAAGGTAATATTATAGTCCGTTGCTTAAATAATAATTTGAAAAAAACTGCATTCAAAATTTTTAATTTTTCGGGGAGATATAGGAATTAGTAAATAGATCTGGGACACTGTATACTTATGCGTGTTATTTATACATTTATGATTTTAGATTAAGTTATTTTACAAATTACATATTATATAATATACCTACATTTAAATTTAATTGAATCTGTAGCTACAATTTATAATTTCAATTTGATAACCGTTAAAGAGTATATTTATATATTATAGGTACATTTGAATATCAAATTAAAAAAAATAATAATTAAGTATAATATTTATTTATATCACTTGTTTTTGTATAGGCATTATTATTTTTATTTCTTAGTTTATGTTGAAATATTGTGACATTTATAATTCCACAATGTAAATTTGTTTTGACAAATACGCTTTTCTTTGGTACATATTTTTTTTTATAACATTTACATTAATATAACCCCTGATCAGTAATAGTTTCAAGTTATTGAATTTGTTAAAGTAAAATTCTACACTTTACTTATTACTCTACTTATTAATCTACGGTTTAGTTATTTAATATTTTAACTGGAACATATTTAATATTCGGTACCCCAGTTTTGTAAATTTTTAAGAGGAAAGATTTGTTGTTTTTTAATATTTTTTTTTCTTTAAACGTTTTAATTTTCAGTTTTACAAACGGATCTTATACGGGTGTGTTGGCCGAAGTGGTCTACGGCCGTGCGGATGTTTCTTTCAATGGACGCTTTTTGAACGATCCGATGATCGATAAGGCATATCGTTACACCAGAAACAATGGTTTAGATTTCATATGTTTCATTGTGCCAATAGCCGACTCTTTGTCCAAATTTCAAATGTTGTGGAAAACTTTTACGTTTGGTGTGTGGCTGAGCGTGGTGGTCACGTATGCATCGATGACCAAATCTTTTCAATATTTTAATAAATCCAACAATTTTGGCAGTCGAAAATTTTCCGACCCATTTATGACTAGTCTTAAGGTGTGAAAAGGCTAATAAACTAACGATTCAACGGTTCAATTTACGATTTTTAATTGCTTTATTTTGGAGATTACCTTTATAATATTATTATAATATTAATGTGTTATTTACTTTGAAGCGAGTTCTTTAGTTAATTTTTCATGGTGCATTAAATCTCAAATATTGTGGCTAATTTACAATGATTTTGGTTTTGGTTCAACTTTAATCAATTCATGTTTTAAAGTATTTCTTTTGAGTTACCTACTAAAATATTTAATTTAGAATCGTTTAAATTTTATTTTATTAATTAATTTATTTTAAATTAATTATTTATAAGTATTTAAATCAAAACAATAATGTTTTATACCATTTTAACATTTTCTAGGTTTAATTTTATTAGTTTAATTCTAATCGTATTTAATACGTACATTTTATATTCGTATCATCGCGATAATGCAGCATGAGTTACTTAAGAAATCCCATTTTCGACGACGAACTGTTAGTTTTTTAGGCTGCGAAATTTTTATGCTCTATGAAATTTAGGTATTGGTAAATTTCAATTATGTTTGATAATTGTTTTTGGGTTTCTCTTCACGTTTCAGGTCATATTGGGAATGAGCGTATGCGATAGTCTACCGAAACACGTAGCTGGACGTTTATTGCTCGTATCGTGTTCAGCCGCATGTTTCGTTATCGTTACACTGTTTCAGGCGTCGATGGTTACTAAGTTAAGCATAGAATTTAGGCAAAATGAGATCGATACTTTCGAAGAACTCGATCAGAGTGGCATGGAAATTCGAACCTCGTTACAAGACGTTCGGGATTCTTTGGCGATGTATTCGTACACGAAATCGCTCGCAGACAAAATCAATCTGGAAAAAGATAGACAAGACTACGCTACTTCAAAATTCGTGTTCACGGCAAGAATTATGAATTTGAGCATCAGGAAGTTTTCGAATTACGTAGGACACATTCAAAACGCTAGTTTTGAATTACACATAGTATCGGTAAATCCGCATTTTTTTAAAATTTGGATACATACTAATAAATAAAAATAATTTATCGTTCAAATAATTAAATTAAATTTAGCAACCAAGCTGTTAGATATCTAGATACAACAAAATATGTTATAATATTTATGATACCAAACAATTTATTTTTAATGGTTTTAAGGCAAAACTGTCAGGAAATTCTTATAAGTACATAAAAAAAGCGGTTAGATCGATTTTGGATGTTCCAAAATTAGTGAAATTAGTTGTTTATTATAATTAAAAATTTGAATGTAATGATATTGCATTCGAAAATACGATTCTGATCGAAATTTAATATAATACAATATATTAAAATGATAATACGTTTCAAAATTTTACCACGGTTGTAAATTACCTATGTGAATACTCGAAAAAATTTTCAAGCCCCCACGATTAAAACTTAATTATTATTTATCACGAAATAAATAAAATTAAAATAACAGAAACCGTAGTTTTGCCATTTTTTTCGACATTTTTTGGTAGTTATTCTTCTCTCAAGAAAAAACGTGAAAAATATCACATTTTTATCAATTTTCAGAAATATGTTTTAGTCTGATCTCACTTACCTAATGAAGGATTATTGTTATTATTACCGTAAATGCGCCGTGAAATGTACGAGTATGCGGTTGATGATGATATTATAAATACTGTAGTGTAATGTTTTTAGTATTCTTTGAATATTATTTTGAACTAGGTATACACAGTTTTATATTTCACGATTGGATTGAAGTAAAAAAGTAAGCTAGGTAACGTAAATGTACATATTACACGTTAATGTAACGAAATAGTTGATAAAAACATGAACGGTAATACCTAATTAACAAATAATACATCATTAAATTTCTATATCGATTAAATTGGGAAGGTAATATATTTACTATTTAGGTAGTTAAAGTAAAACTACTTTAGTAACTAATTTTAATAAAAATAAAACTACTATGAATTAAACTTATGATATATTTAAATATATATATATAATATTAAGAACAGATATATATATTATTATGTAATACATTTAAGTACAATATAGTAAATTATAATAATTGAGATTTTTTTTTTTTATAGGAATGTCCACTGCTATATTATTTAACTTATGCTGTGGCATTAGACTTTCCGTTTTTATTCGAGCTAAACGACCTACTCACGCGTTTAGAAGAGTCAGGAATTTCTAATAAGTGGAAACATGAAATTCAAAAATTTGAAAAAGAATATTATAAACCAGTAGCCAGTAATAAGTCAAATGAATTAAAAGCATACTCGATGAATGATTTATGGTTTGCTTTCGTTTTATTATTTGTTGGTTACGCAATATCATTAGTTGTACTGATGTTTGAATTTATTTTTAAGAAATATAAAAATAGAATTACTTTTTTTTTAAAAAACATTCAATCTCAATTATTTTTCATGGAGAAACTAAATTAATTATTAATTTTTAAAAGTTATACGTAAGTAGTTTATTTATTTTAGCAATAGGCATTTGTTTTATTTATTAATAAAACTTCAGTAAACTTCTTACGTTACGTGTGAAGTTCTTTTTCGATATTTTAAATATTTTAGGTAATACAAAATACAACTATGTGTAAGTCTTGTTCATAATAATGTTAAAAGCACGTTTAGTTTAAAAAAAAATAAAAATATCATATCAATTAAAAAAAAAATGTTATTTTTAATAGTTCTTAGTTTTTGGCATCAAATTTTTTAATAATTTATCACCAATAACCTATTAAATAATTTGTTCAATGTAAATAATATTCAAAATGACAACCTACTCAAGCCTGCGCATTTGTAGCCTGGTATTCCATCATTTTGTTTTAAAAGGGTCAATAAAAATATACAGTTTTTTAAAGTTTGTTACTATAACTACTATAGCTTTTATTCAAAGTATATTTGATTTTAAATATGGGAGTAGATAATTTAACTAATTCTGCAGTAAATATAATTACAATTAATATAATTATGTCAATATAATTTACAATTGCAGAATACAATTTATTTGGCATAGTTTTGGGATAATAGAATATTAAGTTTATTTTGCATATGTACGTATAAATACGTATTTTAGAATATATTATAGTATATCATTTTTTTTTATTGTAGAAAAATAAATTTCTGTACTAAAGAAATAGTAGAAAAGAACAATTAACATGTTTTCAAATCAATTAGTATTTATAAGTAGAAGTAATTAACAACACAAAAATGTCGAAAATTAATTGTTCAAATATGTAATAAAAAGTTTATAAGAAATAGAATGGAAAGAAAAAATGTATATGAAAGATCCAGATCCTTTATTTATGTTATCACTTATTGATGATCTCAAGCTACAAGCACCGACACATTTGAAAATAAAAATAAAGTCGAATATTATCTAAGTCATATCCAGTGGACTTCAAATTCAAAAACTTTCAGAAATGATTATGATGTTTGATCCAAGTCAACTTAATAACCAATACAATATCTCAATACTGTCCTAAATTCACCAGAGTACAATCAACCACAAACCAGCTTCCAAAAAAAAAAAATAGTTATATATCCGGACAACATTTTAGCCTATTTAATCATTCAACCAGTATTGTACAAAGATAATCCATAATTTATCTAGATAAGATGACAAATAATTGATTATAAATTTATACGAGATAAATAGATAACTATACTTTATCTAGATAATGCACAACACTATCTACAACTATATAATATTATTTCAACAAAGCTACAATCAGTCATCACATTAATCAATTTAGTATTTTATATAAATTAATACAATATGAGAATGACTAAATAAATTATATACTTTTTTATAATATTGTAAACATTACATAAAAAAAATTTAATTTAATTTACTTTTAAAGTTTTAGACCCAAACAAAATGCGTTTAAAAATATACGGCCATCGTTTCGGTGTCAGTCACACACTTGATCAACCTTGACGTCACAGACTGCTTTCGATTCTTTTCACTTTGTTCAAGTTGAACAAATTGGTTTTAGTCCTGTGTCAACCATAGATAATAATACAATGTATAGGCCACCTAAATACTGATGGTGTTCCAAAAGGAGCGGTAAACTGATCCACTGAGTCGAATTATAAAAGCATTTTTCTTTTCTATTATGTTTATTTTTTTTTCCCATAATAGTTTTTCCACAGACTATATACACATGGGAGTCCCCAAATGGGGAAAAACGGGCCACTTGCCCCTCCCTGGATTAATGTTATTTCCACAGCAATTGGTAAAATTCCCAATGAGAAATTTGCTTCTAATATTAATACCTTCCAATAATAATTGTAATAATGACGAAACGTAATAATGTACTACAAATAAAATGTATAAAAAAATTTTCATTAATTTTTTTAATTAATTTTGCTCCCCCCCCCCCCCCAAAAAAAAAAAAAAATGTCTGGGGACGTCAATGTATATACAATAGTTAGGTTCGATAAAATAGTCTGTGGTTTTCCTTAGATAATGATAATCTATCAAAAAATTTTGTGATAAACCACCATAGTTTACCGCCGCTTTTGGAACACTATCTCAAACTGTAAAAGTATATAGATGGCCTATCCATTTCTTTATTATCTATGGTGTCAACACCCTTTATGGCTTTACACGTTCTCACCGCCGCGTCTGTTAATCGCTATGCAAAATGCGCGCCATCTGTCGTCACTTCATCGGCGGCGATACATTTTGCGTGGTTGTTGCATCGTGTGATCAGTAGATGGCGTTAGACGCGTAAAAATTGTTTTCGGTCCTTTTTTAATAATATTATGATATTGCTCCGTTACAATGTACGTAAATTTGCTGTACGTATAAAATAGAGACAACAAACAAGTGGGTTTAATTAATTTAGGTTATATATGCAATATAAAAGTCGTGAATAATAATTAGATATGTATTTACTTCTTTAACATTAAGGAATTATTATATTTTTGAAAATGTGGAACAACATCTATACCTACTTTATTTATAGTTAATAGATTCGTTTCATAAATTTAAAAAAAAATATATTTATTTAAAAAATTTAATCCAATCTAAGTTCTACACGAATTTACAATATACTTAAAAGTTTAGATATAATATAATTTATATAAATTAAATAAAAAAAAAATATTATTCATTTTACTTAAAAATATTAACAATATTGTTTGAGTAATGAATTTTTAATATTATATATGTATGTATAAGGTAAAAGATCAAATTAAATTTGGTAAATGTAATTATTTTTCATCTTTCCTTTTGATAGACGATTTTTATCTTAAATAAATCAATCTTATATAGAAAATATTACATTTTGGTACAATATTTAATTAATTTGTATAGTCTTAATTAGGGCTGTCCGATTATTTCGATTAATCGATTTATCTTCCCATTGAATAAACACGTTATCTTTCATATTTAGATCTTTTAAATAGTGAAATAATGTTCAAATATTTTCAATAAATATTATACTTATAAAATATGATAAAAATTCGTGGTTTATAAAATCTATTATCAATTTGTCAGTATAATAGTATATAATTGATCTTTTATAATTGTTGTAGTAATCGATACCTTGGAAGTCATTACTTCTATCTAAACCAATATTTATCAATTTATTAACACAATTTAGTGGTTTATGGGGTATATCAACACTTTCAACTCAAGGTCAAACATAATTCAATTTTGTCTTGAGGTTAAAGATTAAACAGGTATGATGTTCTAGTAAGCAAGTATAATGTTATAAAACTAAACATTTTTTAGACAGGTTTATGGTCTGGAATAGGGTTGTTCGATTATTTCAATGAATTGATTTCTTCAAATGAATAAGAATAAATCAATAAACTATTAATAATACTCAATACCCACTTCCCATTTAAATGTGCAGTATGTATTCATAATAATATTATTATTATTATTATGAATATTATTCAATGTATACATTGTGCCTTGGTATTTATAGTTTTAGATTAACAATAGTTTCTATTATTGGTTATTTTCATATTATCATGTAGACATTATTATTTATGAGTATATTGTTAGTATAAAATATATTAAAATGTTACTATATTTATATATAATTCCAATTTAATAAAATAAAAGAAGAAATAATATTATAATTTAAAATTTGTTTATGACTTATTTAACCTCCCCAAACCATAAAAAAAATTTTATATTCAACTGGGCCACAATATATTTTGTATTACTAATAATGCTCCAGTACCTTTGTGCAATAGATGATTGGATTGATTGATTTTAAATATTATTTTATTGAATACAATAAAATATATTTTTTTTAATACACATTGACATAATATAAAGTACATATATTAGTTACCATTTATATATAAATATGTACCATTACAAATATTTATATTTATACAATCAAAACTTTAAAATCATAAAATTTAAAAACATATGTGAAAAGATGTATTTTAAATACAAATTATGATATATTATTAAATATTATCTAACAAAGTGTATATTAAAGCCTGGTAAATTATGTATTAATACGCGTAATGTAATTGATGTTTAAAGTCCAATAAACCATTAAATTAACTTCGAAAAAATTATTTATAAAAAATTGTTTTTTTAGGATCAAACTACGGTTCTAGACTTCTAGTTGAATATTGTATGTAATGTGAATAAAATTATACATTATATAAATATAACAGTTGTTTGTAATTAACAAGCACCTTATGTAAATAATTTTCCCCTTTCAATTTCCGTTGAGTCTCATTGTCGTATAAGTTTAACGTGAGATATTTATGAAAAAGTATTTTTCTTGACATCGATCTTGAATTAGTCGTATAACGTAGGAATTTATATGATTTATATCATAATTTCTATTTTATAATACAGTTTAAATAGTTTTCTTTTTCTACTTGTTTTACTAGTACTGCATCGTCCATAATTGATTCGTAAAGATTTCTCAATTTCTTTTCTGGCCTTGGTGGAAGTAATGGGTTATCTTCATATTTTAAAGGTTTTGTTGATATTGTATTGTCATACCAAGGCATGTCTGTGAATGCTATTTTGTTAAATGGTTGTTCAAATGATCCAAAAAGATCTTGCACTTTCTTTTCTGACACTGGTGGAAGTACGAATCTTTCACCTAATAGCTCACACACATCTTCGTAAGTAGATATTATTTTTTCGATTGTTGGACCATTACCGGTAAGTTTAACATTTCTGCTTTACTTCTTTTGTGGTGGGCGTGGTTTCAGATGAATATACTAAAATATTCGTTATATATACAGAAAGATAATATATGGCTCTATGGTGACAATATACCGGTTTTAATAATTCTTGGAATATTATTATTATTATTAATATTATAATCATTCGAATATCGAGCAATTATTTTTCCAAGTTTAAATATATATTCTCATAGAGTAATATCTATTACTAGCATACAGTTATTAGTTATTTCGTGTACAGAGTTTTGACAAGTTATAATGCGAGTAACTTAATTATTAAACTATATTTAAATGTACCTAATAATGATATATAATTTATTACACATCAATTACCAATCAATACTTTATGGGCATATTAAAACACAGCTACTATGTATAAATTACGATGTATTTGGATTTATTATTGAAAATTTTTAACTTACTAAAACATTTTACAACTTGTTAATTATATTTTATTTTATTTACCAGTAGTGGTGCCGAGTTCAGTCAAAATAGGTGAAGTTGACCACATTGACGTTAGGTTATAGATGCCAGGTTTGGAAAAGTAACCCCCAGGGGGCTGAATTCCACATGTAAATGGCTATAATAAATATTGTATAAAACGAGTTTTTAGTCATTTACTATAATCTATCACTAGTGTCTGTATTAAATGTTTGTTTTTTGCTATAGATTTTGTAATTTATTATTTTAATCTATTATTTAACACAACTGTAATATACAAAAAAAGTGGAAGGTCAATTTAGGATGGTCCTTTGGTCCTTGGAGAATTAAGTGGTATATTATAATTATTAAGATTTGAATACAATGATATTACATTTGAAAACAAGATTCTGAGCGAATCTCAATATATTATACTGATAATCCATTTCAAAATTTTACCACGAGTGTAAATTACTCATGTGAATATTTAATATGTAATATTTCCGATTAAATTACTCAAATAAATTTCAAATGCTTTTGATTAAAACTCAATCAGTTATCACGAAATTAAAAAATTAAAAATGACCAGTTAATAGAAGTATCCTTTCCAAAAGACGAATTAATTTCAGAATTTGAGGATGTAAATAATTAAACACTATGCTTAAAATCAAATAATTTATGTTCCTCTTTTCATCTGAGATTTATATAATATAAATTTATAATAATTACTATTTTATTTTAGATTAACTGGGAGGTCGAAGATACCATAAATAAAAACAAAGATATAGATACCATTCTTTACGGTGGATTTTTAGATTCATCAAAAAGAATAATGGTTATTATTTAATTAAATTTTTACCACATATAATAATTTTATTTGAAAATATTTTCTACCTTTTCTTCGGATGCAGATAATATTAAAAGGTAGGTATTAAAAGAAAATAGTGAAGCCAGTAATGCAGTATGGATCAGGATGTAGAATAATGAACAAATATGGAACAAAGGATGAGTGTAGTGGAAATGAGAATTTTTATAAGGATGTGTGAAGTAGAAAGAATGGGTAAAATAATAAAAATGAAAACTATGGGGAAGTGTAGAAGTAACATTAATTGTGAGAAAAATTGAAGAGAATAAGCAGAGATGGATAGGGTATGTATTAATGAGAGATGAGTCAGAAGCAGTGAGAATTGTTATGGAAATAAATGTAAAGAGTAGGATTGGGAAGGAAGATCAACAAAGAGGTAGATAGATTGAGTTAAGAGTGATATGAAGATAACTGGTGTGAATAAACGAGATGTAGGTGATCGAAATCTATTATTATCCAGGAATACAGAACTGGGTTCTTGTCCCTATAGAGTATAGAGTTGGGAGGTAAGGTGAGAAGAAAAAGATATAGAATTACACTACGTGTACATGTGTTATGAAATTAAAAAGTATTTATCATGTAATATATACTCATGAATTATAATAAAATAGTTTTAATTATTTATTTAGGCTAATCTCTTTAAGTATAAAGAAATTATTAACGCAAGAGAAAAAAGATCATCAGTTATAATAAAGCAAAAGGGAATTCAAATTGAGAAACTTGAAAAAAGTTTGAAGATAAAGTAATATCAATTATAGTTTTCATGAATAATATAATATGTTTTTTTGGATTTAGCCATGCCTTTTAAGTACACAACAGTAGCTTTCACAATCAGCTTTTAAAAAAAGCGTCTATAGGTTTGGATTGTTTGCATCAGACTGATCGTATCCATCAGGTTTTAACTTTTTTTGTATAGAAATTAATACAGCTCACAGCACGCATCATCTTGTTGGTTATGCCGACATAGTTTGTAGATGGCATTCCGATGAATGCTGATAACGTTATACGTATTGCCGGTTAGTGTACGTACGCCGCCAGATGTTATTTGTTACATTTCGGCATGTGTTTCTTTTTAACACAATAAATTGAACAACTTCATCTCATTCTATTTTCATTCATACTTCATACACGCTCGTCCACTCACTATGAAAATACGAATTCTATTATGAAAATCCTATTACAAATGGTCATTGTGTCGGCAATCAAATTTCTATTTGATGCACTACCATGAATTGATACGTTTGGTACGATCCGTATATATAGACATTTCTATTAGTACTACGTTTCAAACCTACAAGGAACGCATGTTCCATTTCATAATTGTCTATATTTAACCTAGTTAATGTGTTCAAAAAGTCAATACATAACTAAAGGCTTGGATTAACTCAAAAAAACATTAATACAATCTTATACAAATTATATAGTCAATAATTATTAAATTTTGATTACGCAATTAAATGAAAAAGAAATTGTTGTTAAACAGTTAAGAGAACAATTAATTCAAAAAGAAAAATTAATTTCAGTTCTCTATTTCGAAAAGCATGACTCAAAATCAAATAATATGTCTTCCCCCGACACCCCAGTAAGTAAAATTTTAACACATTTTTATCTGAGATTTATATAATATAAATAAATAATTATTATTTTATTTTAGATTAACTTAGAAGTCAGTGATACCGAACAGAATAATGTAGATGTGGATATAAATATTTCCGTGGATTGATATACTCATCAAAAAGAATAATGGTAATTATTTATTCGAAATGTACTAAGTATAATAATTTTAATATTAATAAAAAATAACCTAGTGCTAATCTAAATTAATTTTAAAATATTTAGAGCGACATTTTTGATCCTATTGAAGATTGCATAAATCGTTTAACTTTCAAACCTGTAAGTTGTATTATTTATTTTCAAAAACATTTTATTTTTAATTTGAAAATTTCTTTATTTTTAAAAATATACAAATTTAATTCAATTCAAAATAAGTTAAATAGTAAATTAATTTTTATTGAAGTCAGTTAAAGTAGGTACAGTATGCTAGTATACTTACATTCATATAGATTGATATTTAATTTCTTGTATAAGAATTATTCAGTAAATTGCCTCTGTAATTATATTACTAAATACAAAATAACATATTTCTTTACTAATTCTTCTCCTTCGCCATACCAACTGTATGAGATCGGCTACCAATCTACCATAGTCTTACTCTTCCATTGATTTAAATCAGCTACATATCGTTCATTCACTCCAGCTATCTTCAAATCACTTTTATTTCCATCTATAAACCTCTTCATTGTTTTTCCTCTCTCTATCCTAGCTTACCACACCATCATTTGTATTTATTAATTATAATTTTAAAAATGAAAACTTATGTAAAAATGGTTTTTGGTTTTTTAAAGATGGTAAGTAAAAACTTTTTTTGTAAATACAATTTTGAGATTTACATTATGAATGTTCCTTAGTAAATTTAAGTATAAAACATAATATGTATTTATTTTTATTATACAAACATGTCCTAATCTTTTATGGATTTATTATAAATTATAGAACTTATGTAAATATGACCATTATTGAACATTAATTACGTTTATTCAATGATAATGTGTTGATAACATGTTTACAAAAAGTGACATTTTGTTTCTATGATTAGGTACCAATAGACATGAAGAGCAAAACAAAAGAATATGATCAAAGAGAGTGCATTGTGCCATTGCGAATCAATCCGGATAATAAACAAGAGTTTGAAGAGTAAATGATGATGTTAAGCCTGCATGTTTATAAATTATCCATCTCTGTCCATTAAAGGGATTATTAAGGGAGAAATATTCAATTATATTAAATGTCAATAATTATACAATATAACATGTTAACGACTACCCCAGTTGATTTTAATGATAAGACTATTTAATATTTTGTAAGACATATAGACAATATAAGACAATTTAGTAATCTTAGTTAAAAATGTCTAACCAACAGATTGTTACCAACTATATTATAAAATGTCAAAAATTGTTTTATAAAATTGTATTAAATAAACCTTATAAATTAAAAATAGGATTAGCTATTAAAAATTCTATTATAAAAATGTCTAATATTGATATATATTTGGAGTGTAAACAACATTTAGAATTCATTACAACGCATCTTATTAATTTTATCTACTTAGAGATCTTAACTGGGAATATGAAAATTTAAACAATATGAAAATAAGAATATTAAAAAATGTTTAATATATTAAATATTATTAAAATACACCTATTTAAATTGTATACTATTATGAGTAATCTTTTTAAATTTTAAAACACACAT
>CM023358.1:16374515-16465415 GCA_013282895.1 Eriosoma lanigerum
ATTTTCTTATTTTTTAATTACTGTTTATTAAAATATAATAAATTCTTCACAATAATTATTATTAGTGAAACAAGGGCACCATTTAATTTATCTTCTATTTTTTAATCTTGTTTCATAATTTTGTAATTGTACTTTCTATATAATAATAAAAAATTATATGTTATATTCAAACAATAGTTTATTTTGTATTTATAAATTATAATATTTTTTGTATATTAATTTATTATAATAATATGTCAGAATAACCTAATTGATCATTAATTGAGGAACATTGTTGCAAAGTATATTAATTATTAATACTGTATCAGAAATTCTAAATGAAAATATCTCAGATCCAAATCCATTAAATTACCATTTCAAATTAATCAATGATACTATGGATATTTATTGTTTTAAGAAGTAGATATCTATAGTTAGTGTTAAAATAGATATTGTACATTTGTATTGCGTATTTAACCTTATAATAATAATTTTATAAATTAAAATACACAATATCATTTAATATTATTTTAAATATAATATGTACGAGATATATATTTAAATTGAATACTCATAGGTAAGTTTTTAATTTTCTGGCGTTATATTTTAACGTATTGATTTAAACAGAAATCTTATACGATGTTGTGTGCAGGCTGATAAACCTTCTTCATAACGAAGACGTCAGCTGCTGGTACCGAGGTGACGAAATTTTGTCGTTGAACGCGCGACGAAAGTGTGGCTGACTGACTGATTGACTGGTTCTTGGAAGTAGTAACCGTATGATTTCAAAACGTTGTCTACCCGGTAGCATATTAGCATTTTGGGGTCAGTCTCGGCACCAGTTATCATTTTAGCCCCTTGGTTGGTCGTTTGGTTTTGCCACGCTTTTTAAAAAATATCTTCTAATTTTCTTATCATATATATCTGATCACATATTTAATATTATTTATATAGAAATAATTAAAAGTATAATATATGATTGTTTTAGTACTAGACTTGTTTGATAGTATATACCTATATTAGAAAATATGTTAATATATCTGTCATAGTATTTCAATAAAGTTAGTACTTAGAGCAACGAAAAAAAAAATATACATATATATATATATAAAATATATTACACAAAATGTAAGGATCAAACTGAAATCAATATTAAAATAAAACTAAATGCTAGAGACATACAAAAAAAGTATAAATACATTACACCTACTGAAATATGTTCTCTTTACCCAATGTGCCCTCCTACCATAAAAATTGTTTGCCATGCTTCACATTTAATTAGATACTTTAAATTTAATTCTAGGATGGTTTACTACTAATTTGTTACATTTAGAAATGCACATAAATATCATAACATCAGTTCTGCACTTCTGCAAAAGCTTTAGATTGAAGTACATAAATAACTTCATTGACAGTTTAGAGTGAGTAGATGAGTACCTTGTCCCTACTTAAGTTATAAACTAAAAAATAATAATTAAGTAATATTAAATACTAAAATATTTTTTAAATTGTAATAGTTATTTAACTGATAATATTTGACAGTTGGATATAATATTCTTAGAAATTATATATATATATATTATTTTGGTTCTCCAAATTACAATAAATTAATGAAACCTTTAATTTAGAAGTTTTACATTTTATTTAATTATAATATTTTAGGGAAAATTATTGAATGTTTAAAAATAAATTGTTATCTATATTATTATAAAATTGTATTGCATATTTATTAGGTATCTATATAGCCATATAAAGTATGAGTCTCAATAACCTTTGGAAGGGTTTTGACTTTTAACTTTTTGTAGGTAGCTTTTTAACTAAAAAATTGTAGCATTCAAAAAAAAAGTATCTTAAAATAATTAAATTAGTGAAATTAGTTAATAATTCATTTCGTTCTAATATGTTTTTTGAACAAAATATATGTAAATGGATTAGTATTCATAGTTAAAATACTATTACAAGCTGGTGGGTGAATAATAAATTGTCAAACAGTGAAAGTTCTTGATATGTTTGTAGGTAAGAAGTCAATACACATATATATTTATACCAGCAGTGTTTATTAATAGCTACAATAATATATCTGCCTATTTTGTTAAGTTAAAATAATTGTTATGGACTTATGGTGTCTAAGGAAAGTTTATATGTGTTACCATAGTGGATTTAATAAAGTTAGTATTGAGAACAAAAAAGCGATATCTAAGAACACAGAATGTAAAGCTCAAATTGACATAAAAATTAAACTAAATACTAAGAACACAAAAAAAAAAAAAGATAAATATATTAGAGTGAGTAGATAAGTTTCACTTATCCAATCTACCTAGTCATTAAAAAACATAATTCAGTTATTAGATTCCGAGCTGTTTTCTCTATTTATTTATATAAAACTACGGATCACATATTCCGTTTGCATATAAATTAAGTGTAATAACAATATTCCTTAATTTTTAAATAATATATGCATATTTCTTATTAATTATCTTACCTAACTGTTGCTCTCTGAATTTGTTGTTTCAACAAGTTCACAACACAATAAATAAGATAAATGATTTGAGAGAACACTAGTTATTAGATTGTAATATTTTATATTATTAAAATAAAAACACTTGATCGACTTTGCTTGCAATGATGGTAGTACACACGTTGTGCAGAATGTCGATTGACTTGTTTGTTTTATGTACAATTATTCTGCCTCATATTATACATACATAATAATTTAATTTAAAATTAGTTTTAAAATGTAATTTTAACGCATTTATAAAACAGCTTAGTTTTTGAGTAGTAAAGTACATTTTAGTACATAAGTAACTATTGCTCAAAAAAAACTGTAGTGATGTTAAATATGGTATGCCAATTGTATTATTAAAAAATATGTATTTAATTAATTATATTTTCTTTAAATACAAATTATTAAGTACCTATATATTTATTGCCTACAGGCATATCAGAGTATATAAGTATCCATGAAACAAAATTAGAATTATGAGTATGGTATGAATTCTAATGAACTAGCTGATGATTCAATTAACTCTCAGTATAGAACCGTTCGTCAATCGTACGACACTTGGAAATTAAATAACCTCGGATCCTTCTACTGAACTTGGTGTATTACAGGTATACATAGTAACATTGATTATATATACTATAGATTGCTCACTGTCGGGTTTTCGACGGCGTCGAATTAAATTCTCAATAGATGGCGATAATACATGAAATTGTTGATAAATTAATATTTTATTTCGGTCGTTGTTATTACGACCTAGTGTCGCGCGGAGGAAACCGGTTTTTAATTGTTACCCGTGTGTTATTAAATAGTAAATAATATTATTATTAGTTATTACTTATTACCATTTACCATTCGTAATCAACTGCATCATCAAATGTCAAATATTATTTATATAATATTCTTATTTATAATAATAATAGAAGAGAGTTATCATTTAAAATGTTCGTTCTTGTTAAATTAATTTTACAATTTTTACAAGAAAATTGATCTAAACATTTTTTAGCCAAATACCCAGCGAAGTAAACCACAGTACATTTGTCTAGTGATAATTTATCATTATCAGCAGATGGGCTGTTATTTGAGTTTATTGAAAAGTGGCGAACAATTAAAATAACAGTTAAAATCCGAAGTTCTTGCGATGCAATTATTAGGTATATTATCAGATTCTATAGCGTTTAATGGTCTAACCAATTATTAGCTACCAATGTTATATATTATTAGTGGTGTTAATTTTAATATAAATATTAAATACAACTTTTATAACAATTAAAATTTAAAATTGAACATTAAATCTTTACTACAAAATTTAAATATATTTATTTAAGAATAAACAGTTAAAACCTATATTAATTCACTTAAAATAAGTACTTAAAAAATCAATCAAATTATAGTATTTAACAAATTAAGAACTAACTAATATAAAATCAATTATAAATTATAATGTGACAATTATAAATTATTGACGATGAAATAATACAAAAATAATAAAACATTTGTATTATCATTTATTTTGTAATATACGTAACTTGTCCGTATTCTGTACAATTCGTTTACTATTTCTCGTATTCCCTACCTTACAATGTTTGAATAATTTTGTTCGAAATAGTAATTCAATAATAAACATATAATGACAATGACACGTTGAATTCTGAAGATGGGTATATTTTTTTATAGATTTTTGGTAATGAATTTTCTTTAAATTTTAATATAATTTTTTTTTCGCTCTTGATATTTTGATATAAATTTTTAAATATATTTAAACAAATTGTTACTATTGTAGTGTATTGGATAAGTATAACAGGAGAATAATAAATAACAAGTAGTTAAAAGACTCACTGAAACACTGACCGCCGATGAGACAGTCCAGGTCTCTTATATATTATTTCATTAATTACATTTCAATACGATAACAATAATAATTAATATTTAATTGTTTAAATACTATTCTCGTGAAGGTTATATATTTATTTTGAAATCTGTATGTTTACGACACTATATACAAAAGTTTATGATGTAATTTTGAGTCCTTGCGTGGATTCAATGTTCTCGAACATTTTATGGAGTATTAAAATTTGCCATGGATCTTTTAAATTAAATTCATTGTTTTTAAAAAGATCGCAATCTATACATACAAATTAAAAGCTTGTAAAAAAAATTATCAGTCACGATTTTCAAAATATTTTGTAAATAGATTAAGTAGTATATGATTAGACATAGATAAAATTTTCAAAGCGATAAACCAAAAATTGCCGGAAATCTTAAATATAATTACATAAAATGTAAAACTCTGCTAAGTTTAATTTTTCATTATTTGTAATATATATTACCCTAATTAATTTCTAAAGCTTTTGCAGAAGTGCAGAACTGATGTTATGGTATTTATGTGCATTGTCAAACGTAACAAATTAGTGGCAAACCATACTAGAATTAAATTATTTAAGGTACCTACTTAAATGTGAAGCATAACAAACATTTTTTTATGGTAGGACACATTGGATAAAGAGAACTTATTTCACTAGGTATAATGTATTTATACTTTTTTGTATGTCTTTTTTTTTAAATGCTAGATTTAGTTTTATTTTATTATCAGTTTCAGTTTAATCCTTACATTTTGTGTTAATTTATATATATATATATATTTTTTTTTTTGTATTGCTCTAAGTACTAACTTTATTGAGACACTATGCCAGATATATTAACATATTTTCTAATATAGGTATATACTATCAAACAAGTCTAGAACTTAGAACAATCTTATATTATAATTTTAATTATTTTTATATAAATAATATTAGACATGTGTCAGATATAAATGATAAGAAAATTAGAAGATAATTTTTAAAAAGCCAAACGACCAATCAGGAGACTAAAATGATAACGGGTGCCGAAACCGACCCAGAATGCTAATGTGTAATGATGGGCACTACCGACTAGTTTTGACTATCGAATATCATTCGATAGTCCAAACAAACTATCGAATGAATAACCGATAGTTTTCATTCGAATGGGTATTCGATAGTCCAAGCAAACTATCGAATGAATAACCGATAGTTTTCATTCGAATCAAAAACATCCGATAGTTGTATTCGAATGAAAATCATTCGATAGTTTTATTCGAATGAAAATCATTCGATAGTTTTATTTGAATGAATATCAATAATAATCATTCGATAATTCTTTTCGAATGAATAATCGTTATTTATTAATCATTCATTCAATCAACTCCATGGGCATAGCGCATAGTCTGGATCGGATTTGTAAATTTGGATCACTGAGGCACCGAGATTTTTTTTTGATGTCCAATCTTATAAATTTTATCTTTTAAACGTATTTAAATTATGTTTAATTTATCCAGATTAATTTTACTAACACTACTTTTTCTATGAATTTGTGTATATGCCCACCAAGATTTTCTCGATAACTTGTTTGGCTAATTCGAGTCTGGTATAGGTAAGCAAGGCCGTATCCAGAAATAATATTTTGGGGGGGGGTCCAAAATATGTTTATTGAAATTTTACTGAATTTAGGTTTCAAAATGTGGTTAAAAATAAGACTTATAATAAGTTCTTTTAAACATTCGTAAAATACTGAAGAAATTTCGAGGGGGGGCCGGACCCCTTGGACCCCCCCCCCCACAGATACGGTCTTGTAGGTAAGAGAGAGTATGTTTAAACACTCCCCCGAAATTTTATATCTTTTACATTATGATTTAATATTATATAATACTGCTATTAATACAGACCCTGACTACTCCAAAAATATTTTTCTAACTACGCCCTTGAATCATTTGAATAATTGAATTTATATTTATCAAATTTTAGTTGAAATTATTTGGTTTAAACATGAAGGTTAAAATCTTTTTCTATTAATCTTTAGGATACGAATAAAAATTTCTATAAACTTGAGTGGTAATATTCTATTATCTTGGTGATGGACCATAATGAATGATTTAAACAAAAATTAAATATATAATATATTAATAAAATAAAAAATACAAATACGTAAAATAGTTATGAACACTCAAAACTCAACCTAATAGTTTACAAGTATACTTTAATACTATTTAACGTCCTAAATTCTTCAACAGTCTAGTTTCTACGATACACGTGTTATGTCGCTATAATTGTTACGTGTAAAACTGTAAGATGCAAATTGACAATTGTTAATTTTTAATTGACCAAATGACTACAGGAGACACAACAAGATAAATGATAAAGTGATAACACAGGTAAATTGGCACCACGAATTAGTCCATAGATAATAAAAGTACTTCTATTATCTATGAATTAGCCACAAAGGCCAATTTGTTTGTGTATGATAGCCACCACCACGCACATTATATCTAACAAAGTAACAATGGATGATTCATTGTGTTAAAAATTATTCTATGGTTCTATTCCAATTTCGAATGAAAATCCATTAGATTATTTTATTCGAATGAAAATCATTCGATAATCTAATTCGAATGAAAAACATCCGAAAATTTTATTCGAAAGAAAATCATTCGATAGTATTATTCGAATGACAATCATTCGATATTTTTATTCGAATGATATTCATTCGATAGTTTAAAAATACAATCGAATGACTAGATAGTTTTAAACTATCGAACAAGTCGATAGTTTTTATTCGATAGTGTCTATCACTACTAATGTGCTGCCCGGCACGTTCTTTGTCTAAACGCACGGTACGAATCGGCGATCGTTCGGTTGTTCGTTATTTGCGTTACGCGCGTTTTTCATTCTTCTAATACACTTCGACGCACAGTTTAACACAAAGCTAATCGGTTCGGTTCATTTTACTAGTTTTTATTTGCGATTGTCCATGGCCGTCGCGGCTCTGGACTGTTGAGCGTTTTCCACGTTGAATAAATTCCTCTTATCGTAAACACCATTGCTTGACTTGGTATTGCACTGTTCCCACTAAAAGTAAAAGTACCCAAACTGAAGTTTTTTCTTGATAATTTCATGGTTTTCTATTTTTATAGTGATGAGTTTCCATTTTTACTAATGTTGTCCTGAGAGGTTTACTTATTATTTAGATCATATATGTTATAGTAGTATAAAATAAATTATAGAGGGACATAGAAATATAATACTTTCATATTAATATTTTGGGGAAAACAACAACACTATAAATAAATAAAAAGTATTAATAGTATTTAGTAATAAACAGATTCTCAAAGTCACAAGGTCAGCGGACCACACATATTAATGAAATAGTTTAATAAATAAAATTGGGGGAGAACCACATTATAAATCAACTTTAGACATTTCGATTAATGCTTAATTTCAAAACACTATCTTACACCACCTGCCAGATGCCAGAAGTACAATAACACACTTCGTTATTTTCTGCTTTATCCTTTGTATCCGTTTTTGATGTTACTATATAAATCTATTTTCGATGTAAACATTTTTAGATGTAATTACTTTTCGGAGATGAATATAAAGGACGTGTGTCTTTATACTTATCGCATAAGCACATATCTAAGTACGTGACGACATTTTTAAATTTAGTTATATTTGGGGCCTCAACGTTATCTGTTGGTCCTAAACAATTCTGTTATTATAATTATTTAACAATTGTTAATAATAAATTAATCTTCTCTTTAACAAACAACTAATGTGTATTTATTTGAAATCAATAACTGAAGAACCTGGTGGAACTTACTCCGTTGAACTTCATGTAGAACGTGGTTAAACGTGTGGGTTCACTACAAGAATGATAGATTGATAGATTTCCAATTGATGTAAAACTTGAAGAATTTAAAATATTTTAGATTTTATATAAAATACAGAATTTTTTACATATTTCTTAAGCTTTGTTATTGGTGTATTTTTATACATTAATAATTTTTGTTTATGTTCCAATTTCTTTTTCATTTTTTTAAGGAGTTTGATTTTCTTCTTCGACATGTGTTTTAACCTTGTTCTTAACATACATTTTTTTTTTCAAATTTAACTATTGAACTTTAGTATAGTATAGTATGGTAGCTATATGTTAAAACAGCAGTTTAATTCAAAAATTACTTAAAAATATTATAATTGCATGAATAAACTTTTGTATTTTTAACACTATATTCGTTTTACAAGATATTGTGTCTTATTATAAAATTTGATTAACTATATTATTTAAGTGCAAACATTTTTTCTAAATTATAAAATGATGTATATCAAATTAAATAATAGATTGTTAACAATAATTAATTTGTATTATTTATCTTATTTCTATTCATTTTACACATAACTAATTCTTTAAATAGTGTAATATTTAATTAAAACAGTGATTATATTGAATGTCACGCGAATTACCTAAAAAAACATTAAAATATGATTAATTATTATAAAGATTAATATATTATAATATGAATATTTGTTTTATGTTTACTATACTGTATAAGATTTGTACAGTATGTAGGTATTATTAATATTTTTTATCAAACAGATTTAAATTAAAATGACAATGAATATTAACATACAGCTGCGAATAATTCTAAGTTGACGATTTTTCTTGTTGAGAATTTCAATTTTAATTGTTCTGCGTTATTCATATGCATTGTAAGTAGAAGTAATTTCTTAAATTTTAAATTCATTTCTAACCAGTTACAATTATATAGAGCAAAATTAACCTCATCTTTCTAGAACATGATAACATTTAAATTTAAAAAAAAATTAATATCAAAAAAACATATTTATCAAGTATAATTATAATTATACACGGAAAATCTATGAAATTTAAAATAGCCCTCATACGATGAATATTACTGATACTATAAATATTGACGGTGTTTACATAACTGACAGTATAGTCCTCAAACGGACTATACCTCATCAGTACCTACAAATTATAGTTAATACTCAGTATTTTTTTACTTTCATAGTAGTTCAGATCAATTGTAACCTGTTGATACTGTAAATTAATTAATAAGTTTAAATAGTATAAGTATTTTTAAATTAACAAAAATGGATAAGAAAAAGTCATGTATTGCAATTATCAATAAATTATGTACCAAATTATCATTTACATGATAAAATAATTATTTAATGAAATATTTGGGATTTGTATAACGAAAATAGTAAACAATTTTAATAATTATCATGTATTTCGTATTGTTGCCGTAAATTAACATACATTTCTCAGAAATAAACAAGTGATTTTAAGCCAATTGTTATTATACGAGTACTTACAGCATCGTTAATTTTATCAAATAAATAGCACGTGAAGAATAAATGAAGTATCGTCAATATTGAAGACAATACTAACTTAAAAATTTCAAATGATGTCATACCTTTAATAATACTCTAAAACATATGTAAAACATAAAATTTATATAATTTGTTTAATTGATTATATTATTATTACATTTTTGATCATTATATATATAAAAAACGCTTACCAAAATAAACATAAACGGTTGTAATGTTATTAGTGTTGTTTCAATCATCAATATGAAAAGTAATAATGGACCTACCAAGTCATAAATGTTGTGCATTTTCCTAATGAATGTTTATATACGATTAATAGATTTAAATTTTAAATTAAGTTTTTTTTTTTTTTTTTAATTACCGATTACAATAATTATAATATAAAATTTAAAGTATACTACAATAAATAATAATTTTTTCAAAGATGAATTAAAACATTATAGAACTACTTGCTTTATAAAAGTTTGATGATCTTGAATTATTAATATTAATTTTTTTGTTTCATTTAATGATATTTCTTCATCTGAAATTTAATAATGTAATTAGAATTATTTACTATGTATATACTTAGTTTCCATTGGAATGTGCACAGACTGTGCCGATGTACCTAGGCACCACTTGTATTATGAGTTTAGAGCCCAAAATTTGAAAATTTCCGATATTTTATAACTTAAAAACGAAAAAAGTATTTTATACTTTATTTTTCCTCAATTGAAAACGTAATTTTTAAAATATACTCTTATAAAAGTTGAAAAAAATATATATATTATATAAAATACAATGTCTATGCAACACATTATATAAAATCTAATATATAGATATTAGATAATATTTAATCTAACTTAACTTAAAATATAGAAGGTAATTCTATAGTATGGGTTTAATATATATACATTGACTTAAAATAATTATCTTCTTCTTCTTCTTCTTCTTCCTCAGCTTATCGGTCTATTAAGGGCAATCGCTGCCGCCAGAAATCTTCTCCATTTAAAAAATGGTAAAAAATAAATATAAAAATACAAAATATATTCATATTTTAAACTACTAAGTTAAGTTAAGTTTAAGAAGCTTAAAATTATACGAGGGGCCAAAATTATTTGAAGCAACACATGAAATTCAATTCTGTGCACACCTATATGATAATGTCTCAGATTTATATTAATTCATTATATATATATTACTAATTGTAATATTTCTTTGAATTTTTTTGAATGTGGTTTTTTTAAAATTATTACTTAGGTAACAACTTATTATTTTAATTATTACTTTTTTAAATAAAGACCTATTAAGAATTAATTACTTTTTAAGTTTAATAAAATTTGAAGATCTATTAAGAGTTTACTTGTATGAAAATTGATATGTCGATCTCCGAATTTAATCCAGATGTCGATTTTCAGAAATTTATTGCAAAAATAATATTTCTGACGTATTTTTTATAATTATTTAATATTTTAATATCACACATTACAAAATATATTACTCATGATTAACTTATCATAATATTGATAATATGAATTTTACATTTCACGATATAATAAAATATAAAATTATAACAGTTATAAAAAATATTTTAATCAAGTGATAGTGATAAAAATCACCTAGATTAAATTAAAAATTTATCCCATCAAAATTTTCATAAAAATATTATATTTAATCTTTAAATTTCATTACCTAACTTAAAAATTAAAAGTTAGTTTTATTTTTTTACTAGACGTTTAAAACTAAAAAAATAATAGAGATCTTAGATATTCTTTGTGTATTTATATACTTATATTTACAGGATAATTAAAAGCTAATATTACAAATAATATGGGAATTATATACATTTTATCCATTATTTTTTAACACAAATATAACAACATAATTCTGATCCTGTATAATATTTTAGAGATTATATTAGATAGTTGACTATTATAATTGACAGTCAATTTGCTTTAAATATTTAAATATATATTTTTAATTTGTGTACCAATTTGTATTTCTAAACGAAGAATCAATGTCTTACTTTTTTTATTATTGCAGACGTATTGAAATCCGAGTGTGCTATATGATGTTGATATCATTTTTAACTGGTAGATAATGTTATAACACATAGAAATTATTATACAATCGAAATTCATCATAGCATAACCGTTCATAATAAATGGTATTGCCTCAAATAAATAAAATTTCATAAAATTGTCGTTATAATATTGATCCGTTACAGGAAATATTAAACTGAGAGTATTGTACCGATAATGATTATATGTACCATTTTTGGTTTTCAAATGAATGTAATTTTCATTCATCATATGAGGTGTTAAAATCCATACTATCATTAATACACCCCAAGTTAATGCAAAAATATTGGAAATAATTTTACATAGAGTTTGTGCATTATAAAGAATATTTTTTTGATGACCTTCATAACTTAAAAAATTTATAGATGTAAAATCGATAAGTCCCCATAATTCTTCACTATTTTGAAGTACAAATAAAATTTTAACAATTGCAAATGTTGCAGCAGACATGAACATCATATACTGCGTACACTGTCCGAAATCGTAACGAAAATTATATATACTAAAACTACACATTACTATTATAATCGTTAAATAAAAAATAAAAAAGTAACCAACGAATTTCAACACATTATGTCCAAATACTTGGATAATTGTGGTTTTTGGATTAAGAAAATGATATAAACCAGTTAGCTTCATTAAATGTAGATTGATTAAATAATGTTCATTTTGCAATGTTTCCGTTTTCATTGTTTTTGATTTCATTATTTTCGATAACCTGTATAAAAAAAAAAAAACACATACCTACTAGATTAAATCTGATAGTGACAGCTGGACTTCCGGTTATATTTCCATTGTAATGAGAAAATATGTGTAATAGTATTAGTCAAAAATTTAAATATAATATCAGAATCTGATATGTGCAATTTAACTAATAACTTATATCTAAATTAAAACAAATTAAACTTTTGTATACAATTATTATAGATATTTGGTTAGTATAAAAAATAATCTATGATTATAGATAAAGATGTAATATTAAATCATTAAGAAGTATATTTACAATATTCTTTAAATTCTGTAGTTAGATAGTTAACTATAGAATAACGATCCAATATGAGTGATCCAATATGAGTAATACTATCAACCAATAATAAAACTGATTATATTTTACGAATTCCCAAAAGCTTTTGTCTTCATTGTTATTTTGAAATAGAATATTGAGAGTGAACTATCATACTATTTAGTCAGAACAAATAATTAACTAAACATTAATAATTTAATAAATCAATAAATTGGTCATAGTTGCTAAAATATAAATGTAACCGTCTAATAGTTTAAATGCTTATTTAATAAATGATTTATAGTTTCCTTTAATTTTATTATTTTTCAATTATGTTAATCATAGGTTGGCTAATTTTTGAATTTTAATTAAAAAGAACAAATTAAAAGTATTCTGATTTTTTTTCGTAAACATCAAACAGCAATTATTTTTTTTTTCTTTTTTTGATGGAGAAAATAAATTAATCATTTATTATATTATTTAGAAATTCATATTTTGTTTTAAAATCGTATTAACATTTAATTATTTTATTAAGGTTTCTTATGTTATACTTGTTTTTTTTAAGAAAAAACTTTTTTAATTATGGGTTCTTATAGTTAATAGTATTGTTTTTAAACTTTTAACAACCAAAAAATACGTTTTTTAATTATAACTTATTCATTTACAACAACGTACGAGCATGCATATAAGATATGTGTACCTATTCCAAAATAAGAAATTCAGACTTTAATGAAAAATGGAAATGTTGCGACATTATATTCTCAATATAATACAATATAGTATTGTTACGGTCACATTATGCGACCCAAACGGCTGCTCCAATTTTTGCCGAATAGGCATAAATTCTTAACCACCCGATACGTATGATAAGTGGGGAGACGCAATATACAACACGAGAATAAGATAAACAAATAAATACGAGAGTCGACTTATTACCGTCATTGCGCGAGGTTTAAATTATAATTTTATACTTAAATTATTTTATATTTATTTAAATAATTGTTATCTATGCGCGTCGTCTCCGCCCGTCATCCGGATTTCCATTGGTCAATCGCTTGGATTCAGATATTAGGTGTATAATTTATATATATATAATTACATAGGTATTTCGTTGCTAAATATATATATTCCATTGTGTTGCTAAATTGAGAATTTACTTATTTGAACTGAGATTAAATACGAGCCCTGGGAGTCTCTGTGGGGCTATATAAATTAAATAGAGAACTTTAGATTTCCTAGTGCAGAGATAGTTTAGCCAACTATATCCTCAGGATTCCACTAGTCAAATCTATCGACGGACGTTCACTAGACGAACAGTACCGTTACAGTATACTGAAAGGTAGTTCCATAAATTTACCACGCATGTAAACTACCTATGTTAATACTCAAAAAAAGTTTAAAGTTCTTACGATCAAAACTCAATTAGTTATCACGAAATAAAAAAATGTTAAAAACAGAAACCGTAATTTTGCCGAGTATCCGCCATTTTTTGGTAGTTTTTCTTCTTCCAAAGAAAAGTTTTTGAGAAATTCGAAAAATGAGCTAAATAAAGTACTAACTAAATGCAATTTGCTATTGAAAGGATACCCATTGAATTTGTGGTAACCGGACCATTATTTCTACCTAAAAAAGGGTAAATAGGTCTTTCCCACACTGTAATTCATACCCCCCTCAAAAAAAAACATCATTATAAAACCAATACATTCCTCACTTCAATCAAAATCTAAAATGTATTGATAATGTAATCGGACAAAATAAATCACCGGGATACATCGTTCGGGTATATCATGTTGTATAAGGGATACTCCGATTAACATCACCGGATATTTAATGTACTCAATATCAGGGGCGGATCCATCCTAAGGGATCTTAAGGTGGTGGTAGCGACCCAAGATAACTGGGGGGGGGGGTCGAACTATAACTTTGTGTGTAGTACGTATTATATAGGTATACTTCACCAAAATATCTATTTGAAATTCAATTTTTTTAAAGAACGGGGGGGGGGGTGACTCTGCCACTGGTCAATATTATACTTATGGTATTTACATATTCGTTTTCTGAACGTTTACTCAAAAAGAAATGAAATAACTTGCACATACTTTCAAACAAAAATGATATAAAATATATAAATTATAATAATATATATTAAAATAAAACACCAAAATGTTAAAAGTACATAAAAACAATAATTAATAACGTGACGACACGACAACGTTTTTACTTGTCGTTCACGTTCGTCGTCTCTCATGAGTCTCTTTTATTTCTTTCGTTTGTCAAACTATATATCAATTTAATTCTACAACTAATAACAAGGTCAATTAAATGTAAACAAAATAATGTTTGAAAAAAGAATAATAGTACATGAAGTTTTGTTTATTTTGAAAAACTGACTCAAGGCCTATAACTTCAAATAAATAATATAATATTATAATAAAAAATAAATTAAAATATACTTAAAATACAATCGTTAATAATATTCTTTTTATTAATTGTCTCAATAGTCAATGGTATTAGGTATAATTAAGGTTTAAGATGTATAACTACTATAAAAATATAAAACACTGGGTGCAGAATAATGATTTATTTAAATGGTAATAGTCTATAATAATAATAGAAAAAAATGGCCCATGTCATATTATATACCAGCTCGCCGAGATTTTCTCGCTAATTCGCTGGGCTGGGCTATATTTTGTTATAAACTTATATTTAATCAAAACAAATATTAGATTGATGGTAATGTCAATAACCTTAGAAATGACATTCGAATGTTTATTAAAGTACCAACAATTAAAGTACGCGTATTATGCTTAAAGTATTGTACACCATATTATTATAATTTTAATAACATGTTCAAAATTACAAATTGTAATAATAAAAGAAAAAAATTGAATTATACTTAGAATATTAACTAATATGTACATAAATTAGATAGATCAACTTATATTTTTTTTACACTTCAAAGTAGACCTATTAATTTTAGTTTATGACTAAATTAAAGAAAACATTTAAGTACTGTTTATGGATATTTTGAAGTTTGTATTTTTCGTTGTTAACTATACATCGCCCTCTCTAGTTTTGAAATGGATAGTTTCAAATTAAAATTCCTGTTTTTATATATCCAAAGTTTATAATATGATTGTATTTCTTTATTCCAGTGATCAATGATTAAAATATACAAATTGCCAAAAATATAATTCATTATATTTATACATAAATCAGTGTCCATTGATTACAAAATGATATCTATAAATTTAAAGATGGTGGGTACTAGGTTATGATGTACCTTTCTAAATAAACATTTTAATCCACAAATTATCTTTGTAAAAATTGTACCATATTAAAGAAATATATAACCAAAAGGATAATATATTATAATTTATAATCAAACTTATTTCACAACAAAATATTTAGTACAAACGTTCCTTTTTATTATATTAAATCATTTATCTATAGACAAGTCTTAAGCACAATATATTTATAAAGTAATATTAAATTTAATTATAATGATATATCTAGTTTTTAATGAAATTTTTAATGCACATAAATGAGACTTGTACATTTTTTAACATAATACAATTTTAACAGATTTAACTACCTATACTATAAAATATAATTTTACTTTCAATTAACCTTTGAATATCTGTAAAAATAATGTAAGCTACATTTCTACTAGATAGAGCCACTTTGTTTAAATTTTGTAAATGTTTGTCCTATATCTCGATAAGAATCTATTTAAGTATACTGATCGTTAAAATAATACCTAACAAATTGTTTCAAATTACCGTAAGAGAAAAATAATAGTTTGATTACCACAAGTAGGATATGCTTTCGGTAGAGTATATATAATAGTATTATGTAATATTTTATAATATATTAGTAATATTATACCATTATTGACGTCAGGTGAGTATTTTAAATTGATATCACTCAATGTTTTTACATGAATATTTCAATTTGAGTTTAATTGGCTGTAATATGGTCAATTTTGGAGTACATTTGTACGTACATACAGGATGATCAACATTTATTGTTACAAAAACGTATATGTTATCAATGTTGTTTTCATTATTTTTTTAACACAAAATTCTGATCATTCCATATATACCTATATAATTAAATATTAAACTCATTTATACACAAGTATGCATAATAAATCGCATCATAATTTATATATGGGATGAAACGTTAACAATACGCTAGAAACGCACAGGGACTAGTCGTAGTGGATTTACACGAAGTGTAGGTACTTACATGTAGAATATGGCGTTTGTGGAATATTTTAAAGGAACTAGAGAACAGCGGTCACATTAAACTTAAATCAAGGCGACCATATAATTATAAACACATTTCGTATTATAATAATATAGTTCTCTAGTATAGAGCAACGTACACGAAACATGTGTAAATTTATAGCATCTGCAGCCTCCGGAATACTTAATATTAATATTAAAAATAATATTAAATTTCTTGACATCAGACCTAAGATCGAAACATATTTATATAACCGCAAATTGTCCATAATTCTAGGCTAAAAGAGTTAATTTAAAATATCGAATTCAATTATTCAAATATTCGAATTCAATAGAAAAATGGCGAGAAAAATAACAGCAAAGTCATTTGAATTTAATATAACAATAACAAAGTCAATTTTTATCATTATACATTTTTTTTTTTTTACTAAACTAACAAATTTATTAAAAATTGTTCAACATTACATTTTACCTAGACTGAACATTAAGAAGTTCAAAATTTAAGTTAATATCAATTAATAGTTTTAGAACGAATCACCACTTTATTTGAGTATTGACTTTTAACATAGGTAATGAGTTAGATTTTTTCTATAAAAAAGTAAATACAAAATTATTTTTCAGTTAATTATATTTTTATGAATTCAAGTTAAATGCTATCCGTTTATAGAACATGAAATGTTTTTATATTTAATTTAACTTTCAAAAATAACAATTTCAAATTTAATAACATAATATTTAGTGTTTGTTAATAAATGAGTAAATAATTAAAAAAATAGTTATTAAAACATGCTCAAACTAGTCTTGTATTTTACATTATTTTGTAATTTAGTTTGTATTATATCATAAATAATATGATGTTAGTCGGTATTTATACGAGTACCTACATTGAATATCAATGAACTTGCAGTATTTATTTATTTATTTAATCATTATAATAAACTTTATCCTCTTAACGAGTAGGACTACATTATACTTACACTTGTAAAATTTATTTTCATTAGATTTAAAATTCTATTACATATACAACATTTAATTAAATTTTATTAGGACCTACATACGACACAATTATAACGTAGTCACATATTTATCATCACAAATAAGAGAGTTTTTCCAAACGCACACAAAATTTTATGGTAAAATTAACGTTAGGTTAAATAAGAAATATCGTATAAAGAGGTAAAACTTAAGTTTTTGCATTACCGTAACTTTCTGACTTGTACCGGTATGTCGATATTATATTGAAAGTTATCATATACTTTTCGATAATCCGTGTGATTATAACGGATAAATTAACACGATAAATCATTTACCGTACCCATTAAATGTTTTAAAATAACCGATTACGATAATCAAATAACCGTAACGATATTCTATGTTTTGGTAAATACATCTGGAGTTTTTAACCGGTGTTGTGCAAAAACTAGTCGATATAACGTATTATACAAAATATTACGATATTTACATAAATTATATACATGTACTTGTACGATGTTTTTCACTATAATAACTTCAAGTAAACGTTGTCCTCCTATTTTATTTCGATATTGTTTACTTTCGTTAATATTTTCTTTATTTTCTTTATTTCTTAATTTTTTTATTTTACTAAATTTTTTTTTCGTTATTTTGATCGGAT
The DNA here is from genome assembly GCA_013282895.1 of Eriosoma lanigerum. Lineage (NCBI taxonomy): Eukaryota > Metazoa > Arthropoda > Insecta > Hemiptera > Aphididae > Eriosoma > Eriosoma lanigerum. Next base: position 16,393,152 of record CM023358.1, read on the forward strand.
ACTTAATTTGTATAATATGCTCTATACTAATTGTCTGGAACAAAGGCATCGAACATTATTATTATAATAATTTTTCTTATTCTTAAAGTACATTAATTAATAACATTAATATATTAACAATTAACTAAGATCACTAAAATCGTTTATTATTATGTTATATATATTTACATATTATTTAAATTTTAAATATTATATTATATAATGTAAGTAGTAAAATAAAACAATAAAAACAATATCTCTATAAAACATTTTTTTTTATATTTAATAGTATTTTTAAATAATTGTGTATAGGCTAAATTTATTACAAAAAAAATTAAATTAAATGATAAAAAAAACATTAATTTTATTTTTCAATAACCTTAATATTTGACGAGTTGAATTTTTTGATGTGTCTATTAATTTCATTAAGATTGTAATATTAGAATTTTTTTAGGCATTGACTAAAAAGTTAACATAATAGATATATTATGAAAATTATAACACGAATTATTAACTATTTATAGTAATTATTATATTTGACTATGGATTTCATAAACATGAATACTGAAGAGATATGATATTTAACAGATATTTATGTAATGATTGAAAACGATAGATACTTTAATAATTTAACAAATGCTAATTCTTATGAAAATTTATCCTATATACTTAAAATGGCATTTTGGATTGATATAAAACTTGAAATATAATAATTTGTAGTAAATTTAAGAATTTCTATTAATTAACGTCAGTTACTTCAGACCCCCATTTTAAATTTTGAATTTTTTTTTAAAAATATAATTAGTACGTAATTTGTACGATTTGTCCTATAAGTTTATCACCATTCCTTCCTTGCTAAAATTAGTTTTTAATATTAATTATTATAATTTTTTTAGTAAATACTGAACGTTACCCCAGTCCCTTAAAATTTTGAATTTTTTTTATGGATATAATTAGTACTCGATTTGTATAAATTTGTATATGTTTAAAAATTTGTACGTATCTCGTTTGACAATATTTATTTTTAGTCGGTGGGGCTAGAATAGCGTTACTTCAGCCCCTCTCAATTTTCTAAATACATTTTACAATATTCAAGTGCAAATTCAAATTCTGAAATATGTTGCACAAATTTATACAAATCGAGTACTAATTAAATTCATAAAAAAAAATTCAAAATTTTATGTGGGGGAGACTGGGGTGACGGACGTTATTAACTACCTTAAATAAATATTCATTTATATATGTAACCAAGTCCTTGTGAACAGTAGTTGAAAATTTATCAAACCATAAATGTTTTTATTTAAACACAACTGCAGTTGACAAAAGTATTTTATGAAAATGAATATTTTAAAATTTATATAAACTATCATTTCATAAATCATATAATTTGTATTTGACAATTCATAGTAACATATTCTTTAAACACATTATTTTATTGTATGTGCTAGATTTTGTGAATTTTACAAATGTATAATAATATTATGATAACGTATTTGTGAGAATGTGATATTGAATATATCCTGTAAATAATTAAGTAGAAAGCTTTATATATCTGTTATTTATAATAATATGCAAATCCATAAATATTCGTATAAATTGAGTTTTGTTGACATTATGGATTTTTTAAAAAAAGGTTTATATATTTTTAATGTTTTATTGTTATTGCTGTTTTAGAAACAAATTGAATTATTACCTTCGTGATATTTTATTTATTTTTATATTGCGATATAGTGTAATATAATATTTGTAGCGGCACTGTTAGATGTACTGTACGTTGATTTTCGAATAAAAACAAAGAAAAAAAGAAACAGTGGTTTTTCAAATTTGTTTTTGATTTAATGGTTAGTTAAAACTACGACCGCCGTAACGGGGTTATCTATCGGACCTAGCCAGCGGTGGTCGTGAAATTTTAACAAAGGTTGGACTATAATATATAAGCAAAAGTATGTTACAAAATCGTAATAAAAACAAAAAAAATGGCGACAAGACGTTTGCTGGGTAGACACGACATCTGTGCGCAATAGAATCCGTATTTCGTCGTTGTCAAAATTATTTAAAAATTCGACTCTGAATTCGGACCAGGATAGATCTAACATTTTGATGGATCGCCATCAGGTGCTAACCACTCGCTTTAACTGCTGCTCGATTGCGCGAGTCCATCCCGACGTGTGAATACCAGTCTGCGTAAGGATGGCCTCCGAGTATACATAAACCGAACTGGGTCTTCTGCCTTTATTCTAGCGACATTTGTGAGCGTTCTTGTTCATAAGGTTCTTTATCGAATGAATCGCTCGGTAAATGGGTACTGTGCGCGCGCGGCTGCTCGGACGTGTTCCCCTGTAGTTGCGCCTCGACCAAGCGTGAAATGCTAATTTCTAGTCCGGTAAGGCGTTCCTCTAGCGTCCTTGTCACCGCGGAACGTTCGATCGACTGTTGTAACGTCGGTAGCTGTTCAGTGGCGAAATCAAAAATACTCGACGTATTTTGATTTTGCGGGTGAATTGTCGCGTTATGCACATCTTTCCGGGCGCCGAGATACGCGTAGCATGTGGCCTGCGCGCCAGTTTGTGTTGGCGATAGTTGGATAACCGTCGAGTCATCAACGGTCACGAAAGACGCAGCTGGCTCTCCTGCCGCACTCGTACACGTAGCCGGTGCCGTGCCCGCTGTTTCCGCATTGCGGTCGGACGATTGCGTGCTCGTCGACGCTGGTATACGAAAACGCGCGTGGACCGGATCGACGACGTTCTTCCTTAGATTTTGCGTATGTGCCAACTCTAGGTCCGATTTGATACCCGTTGTCGATATTCCGCGCGACGCGCACTCACGGCGGAGGTCTGCCGGCGTTAGCTGAGCTAACGATTTACTTGACATTTTTCTAATAATTTGAAATTTTTTTTAAAAATATCTCTTATACGGTTGTTGCTTTGCGCGTTTGTGTACGTTACACTACAAAAAATTGGGTTAGATCGGAGCAAAACTAGCAATTTTATTTAAATATCGTGCGAACTAATAAATAAATATTGACACGTTGGGTCGTTATCTCGGACCGAAATAAACGACGTGCGCGCTCAGGTCAACAGAGTTCATGCGCGGTGACGAATATTTTGTCGGAGATACGTGACGCAAAACCGGTTTTGTAGCCGATGCCGTAGTGGTTGGTGAGAATGCTGTGGTGGTGAGTGGGGTAGTCGGACTAAAGTGAGATGTTTATACATCTGCGCTCTTGCACACTGCTATTTATAGTTTGCCGCTCCGGGTTTTTTCCTTGGCGTATTTTTCGATCGCGCATTATTTGTATAATTAATCAATGATCGCGCCTTTCTTAAAATACACTACGTATATTTAACCACGTTTTCTGACAAAACTAAATTATAAAGCTGCGAAAAATGTATTATATAAGCTCGGTAGCAATCTAAAAACTCTTACCTCGGTAGTTCTGATCGTGTTCTGTGTTTCTCAGTTCTCGTGTTCCTCTGCGAGGAGCCAATTATGTAGCGACACTGTCTGATGTGCTGAACAAAAACAAAGAAAAAAAAAAGAAACACTGTATTTATCAAATTTGTTTTTTTGATTTAATGGTTAGTTAAAACTACAACCACCGTAACGGGGTTATCTATCGGACCTAGTCGGCGGTGGTCGTGAAATATTAACAAAGGTTTGACAATAAGATAGAAAAAAATATAAACAAATGTATGTCGCAAAATCAAAAACAAATAAAAATGGCGACAAGACTTAGAAACGTTCACGGACGACAAGGTGTAGACGTAACGACAGACGACGGAAAAGTTAGTCATCGTCCGCGAATCGGTTCCTTCTTCCCTTGTCAAGTCGGAGTCGGAGCCGGTGTACGCCGTTGCGCCGTCTATAGGTGGTGGTTTACCAAGAAAATAGACCGTGTTGGATATATGTATGATCATTGATTAATTATACATAATTAATCAATGGTATGATAAATCGCTTGCACTTGTGTGATCGAGGTATATCGGACCGTGTCATATAATGTACATCATGTTTTTTATTTTGTTATTCTGAGTTATTCGCCAAAACCCAGGCATTTCAGTGATGAAGTAATAAAATAATAGATAACTTATTCTATAATACATACATTATTCATTTATTCTCAAACTGACTATATCATAATAATTAATAATCGCTAGATTGAATACGATAATATTATACACTTTTACAAATTGTCATAAACATTTCACTGACTTGTGCAGTCGTATTAATTATTCAATAGCAAACAGTAAACAATATATGTTATATAGTATTAAAAAAAAAAAATAGTTTTGAACTTTTTTTAAGTGTGTCGGGGTTCGAAATTGGCTCTAAGGCTAAGGTGGATTGGCTCAGAGTGAATTTTAATTAAAAGTTGCACTTTGATCTTTGTTTTCCATGAAATAATATCGCGAAATAGTAAGTAATATCGCTAATTGTTTGAAACTACAAATCCAAGGTGATATTTTCCAAAGTAATAGGTAATACCAGGGACGGATAGGCCTATCGGGAAATTAAGATTTTCCCATTGGGCTCCCATCTTGTAGGACCTCTAGTCAAAACAACGCATTTTGTTTTGAGTTAAATTAAGATTTTATTACAATTCATTACAAAAGCGTACTGTAAAAAACATGAAGGTCGATTCTGAACTTCGGAGAAATTAACGGTTTATTATAATTAAGATTTGAATTTATTTATTTATTTTGAATAAATAAATGATATTATTGAAAATACGATTCTGAGCGAAACTCAATATAATACAATATATTATGTATATGAAAATTCGTTCATAAAGTTTACCAAATATGTAAACTTCCTGTGAGAATACTGGAAAAAATTAAAAATAATATAAACCGTTTTTGGTAATTTTTGCTCTCCCAAGGAAGTTTTTTGAGAAATTCGAAAAATGAACTAAATAAAGTATAAATTAGATACAATTTGCTACCAAAAGCATTCGTGGTAATTGAACTATTATTTCTACCCTAAAAGTGTTTTCAAACATAAAAAAAAACATCATTATAAAATTAATACATTTCTCGCTTAGCTCAGAATCAACCATGTATATATTTTGGTAATCATGCAGAAATATCAACCCAAACTAACCCTAATGATGTTATTGATTAAGTGTAAATGCAAAGTGAAATATTAATACATTAATTAAAAGTAAATTTATTTGTGTTTTTATTTATAAAAAATGATAAATTTGATTAGATATTTTTGTAAGATATAGAAATCCAATAAAGGGAATGGGAGCGAAGCTAACACTAAATTTTTTGTGTCCCTTTCATTGATGGGCATTTTAATTCACATCCCTGTAACATTAAACAGTCCTAACCTAACCTATCGGGAACGCAATTGATAGTAACTAGGTAAAGAATTGATAATCAAAATCAAATAGGATTAAGTCTTGAATCAAGACTTGGGTGTTAAGTCATTGAAATTAAATTAAAAAATACTATATACTTTTATACAAACATTGCATATTTTATAGTACTTAAAATCAAATCAAAAAATTTGAATTATATAAAAAGCTTTGGGTATTAACAATTAATTTCAAAAAAATGCAATTACTGTAATAAAAATCTTGATATTTTGACTTAACCCCTTTGACCATGCACTGAAAAAATATGGATTTACCAATTACAATAATAATGTTTTAATAAAACTTTTTGGTATACTTTACATCGTAGTTCACGTGTTATATTTTATTTGAAATACTACAAATGTTGCATAGGTAGTAAGAACTTTACTGTCTAGTTTTTCTATTTACTAAACCATAATGTGTTATGTTCAAATTAATTGTTGGGATGATAAACAAATTTTTATTCTACAGAATGTCCGTGATCTATTTACTAATTGGAATATCTTTGCGAAAAATTAAAATTTTTGAATGCAGTTTTTTTAAAATTATTATTTAGGCGACGAACTATAATATTAGCTATTACCTTTATTACTTGTTTAAAAAATGCATCTCATAGAAAAATAAAAAAACAAACTATTTATTTCTCAAGTTTTGTAAAATTTGAAGATAGCTTTTTTAAAGAGTACTTACCTATATTTATATGAGAATTTTTTTAATTATTGAACAAATCATATTTCTAACGTTATTATTATAGTATAGTTGTCGTAGATACTGTGATAGTATGATACAATCATAATAATATTATATTTTTTTAGCTACAAAATTCATAGATAATAAAAATAATTATCTATAATAATATTTTGTATTTTTGTAAGCACTAAGAGCGTTCATGATAATATTGATAAAAAAAGGTTAAAACGTGCTATGATATTAAAGTATTAAATTATTAAAACCAATGACGTCAGAAATATCATTTTTTGAATAATTAAAAGAAATGTCTAAAAATCAAAATCTTGATTGAATTGAGAAATTGACACGTCATAGTTCTCCTATAAATATACTATTTAAAATAGCTATCTTAAAATTGTACAAAACTTAAATAATAAAGAATTTTATTTTTTAATTTTTTTATTAGACGAATTTTCTAAACAAGTAATAAAAGTAATATTATAGTCCGTTGCCTAAATAACCATATTGAAAAAATCTGCGTTCAAAAATTTTAATTTTTCGCATAGATATTCCAATTAATAAATAGATCTAGGCCATTCTGTATAGATACTTAGCTAGGTATAGCTAATTAATCATTTAATACACTTTTTAATTCACTAAAAAGTATTTTACTATGGGTAAAAATTAATTTGTACCTAACTTATGCATGTCATGCTATGATTTATACATTATATTGTATAAAATATTATAGGTACTTAAAAAAATTGTACTTACATTTTATAAATTATAACAATTATCAATTAATTAACAGTTTTAAACAAACAATTTTCACACTGATCTGTAATTCTGTACTTTGTAGTTCACACGATGACAAGTAATAAAAAGTTAGAAAAATTTTAAAAATATTAATTATAGTTCAGCTTCAAAACACTAAAAACTAATACGTACCAATAGATTAATACGTAAAGATAAACAATTCACATAGACCAATTGACCATAATTAATATTATTGTTGATTTTACTAATTTTTAAAAACTACTTAAAAATTATATTATATTTAAATATTCTGTAGACATGTAGTGACTGTGTAGTGACATAAACTAACAAAGTGACAACATGGATATTGAATATATTGTTGTTATTATAATAGGCGGAAGAACGACAAAAACTATTTTCGAGTTGATATCATTGTGTCATTAATAATAAAATACTCATTGATATTTATAACTTTGGTACGTCGGCGTGAATAATAATGATATTAAGTTAAAATTTTATAACCTAAAGGAATGGCAGGGACGAGGTTTTTTGGGACAGGTGTCTCATTACGCTCTTTGGATAGGTGGTGGGTGGCTGGTCGAATGCTATATATATATAGGCAGTTTGCCGGTATAATTGCAAGGCGGATATGTACTCGTAAGTGCAATAATGAGATAAATGATAATCATTTTAAAGGTATTTGAGATTACATATAGGCAATTTAATTCTTTGTTTTGCGTAACAATGATTTCGCTCTATTCTTTGTAATGTAAACATTAAGAACACAGCATTAAAGCAAAACGTGTTAATGTGTTATCCGGAACTTTCGTGCGAAAAAGATAAAGAGATCAACATATAATTATATGAAGCAATTGATACATTTGGAATATCATCCAGTATTTTTAAGAAAGCATTAATGTACACTTAAAAACAAAAATAAATAAAATAATATACTGAAATATATTTTAATTTTTTTATGGATTAAGGGGAGAGGGTGGCTAAATATTTAGTTGTCCTTCCAATTTCAAATTTTCGCGCCACCACTGACCTATAGGTATATATTATTATTTGTATAAGTATACCTATATTATAAAATAAACTCAATATTTATAAAGTTATAACAAACGTTTTAGTTTAACAATAACATATTTTGTAATTGTATTATCTAAAGTGGAAAAATGTTTAGAAATATGTATCAAAATTCCATACGCATTGTTTTATTCATAAATAACGATTGTAAATGGTATAAACAGCACATCAATATTATAGTTGATTAGGTAGATTCGATTTCTCTAACCATTTTTTTTGTTTTACTGCTATTTTGATAGCGTGCTGTATATACCCTGTATTACCCTAATCAATTAACATATTGCGTATTATAATATTATCATACATAGTCGATGAGTCGTGCTTGTATTATGTAATTTTGTATAGTAAACAGCGATTGAACCATGCAATAGCTACGTATGTACAAATATGAACGACATAATATATATACCTATATAAGAAATAACAATATTATTCAGATATTATTTTATGTATTAATGTTTTCAGAGTAAGAAATAAAAACGTATTATGGATAAACCTGAGTTTTGTCCATCGCCAGTTGCGCCGGTGCTGAAGGGGCAGAAGAGGCATTCGATCCCCCGTTAAATATGTCAGGGAACAAATTGTAATTTTGCCCCCTTGAAAATTTGTCATCACGCTCATACATTCAATACTCAAACATTTTAGAATTATAATTTATATTTAAATTACATTTTTGTTATTTTTAATATTTATATAATATAATATGTAATAAAATGAATTTTGAAAAGTTTTATAACAAATAAAATTAAAAAATGTAAAACATTAAAATTTATTTTAAATTTTATATTTAAAATTAAATTAGATAAATAAGACTATTAGTTTAATTTAGAAAATAGTAGTTAAACCTATTTTACAAAAATCAATAAGTATTTGTATTTTATTTTAATATACTATATATCATGATTTTCCTTAAATTTTTGTCCCCCCACAAGAAAAATAGTTCCTGCGCCTCTGTCCATCGCACTTGGAAAATAATTTAATTCTTTATAATCATTTACCTTTCTTTGAAATTAATAATTGCTGTAAGAGTATCTGAGAAGTTTTGACTAAAATATATTATTAAATCCACCATATTGATGGCTAAATGAATATTTTTTATTACTTGGTTCTAATTTATATTATGCACCTACCTATGTTTTATGCGTACATATTACTTTTCACCTTTTGAGTTTCTTCAAAAACAGTGGTATTTTATTTAAATAACCGTATTAGATCAAACATTAAAAAATTTAGCAAGTTTAGAAAATAAAGAGATTCATTTATCAATATATGATATGATGGGTAAACTATATACTAAAATACTAGGTAAATAAAGATGATAAAGTACAATATGTAAAATATCTTCTACTTCAAACGTTTTGTAATTTCGATATTTTTAGGTAATAATTAATTTTTATAAAAATTATTTCATATATAAATGCAAATAAATAATAATAACCTTGAAATATATAATATTATATATTAAACATGTCTTTAGAATAACTATTTTGAAATAATTAGATTTAGATATTATAAAAATATTTAATTCTATATAAATCTAAAAGTATTATCATATATTTTTATAAAATATAAATTTAAACATTTAGGTCTCAATATTACTAGAATATTTCTATGATATAAAACTATAAATAATATTATTATATAAAGTAAAAACACCTATACAATATTTTGAATTGTTTTTGGCTGTGTAGGAATATTTGTAACTTACGAAACGCGCGTTAAGGTGTACTTCTAAATCGGCATTAACGCGTAATATGAGGAGATATTATTATACAGTCCCGGTTTAGGCAGGGTCAGCTTATTTGTTGTACGATACTGCGGATACAGATAAAGAGGATTAGAACTTTGGCGGATTTAATATGACGTACCTAATAATAGGTACACACGAGAATATTTGTAGAACTTGTAAACGGCGAAAACGTTATTATGAACGGAGGGGTAAGATACTTAAAAAAAAAAAATAATAATAACGTGTTATTGTACGCTGCGGACAATAAAATAATGTCCAAATGTGTGTTTCGCGGTTCGTTTCTATATATCTAGGTATTATATTAAGTATAAACCGTGTTGCGTAGTATTATGTGCATTAAATAATTTAAAAAGCCGTTAAAATAATGCTCGTTTTCTTGATAGAAATTAAAACATTTTCAAAAAATACCCGTGTTTTCCAGTAACATACGCAATATAATCCGTACGCCGGTGCATCACGACCAATTTCATTGTGGAATGATATAGGAAAAACATCCGCTTTGCCTACCCGAAAACCTTTCCTGAACAACGAAATAATATTGTGTGCGCATTTGGACCGCAATCTCAATCGAATAACGAGTAGTGACCCCAACGGGCGTGAGCTTAAAATGGATTTTGAGGGTCGATGTATAATTGCGTCCCTATACATTAGACCGCACAACGATTCACGACCCTCGACTGGGAAAAATTTGATTGCTAAAATAATAAGACCTATATTGTTGTTAAGGTACATAGAGATGCATTATTCTGGCACCCCCAACTTAAAATATTGGCCCAAAAATTATCCTATATTATGTAATCTATTAAGTAACAATATATGTAATCGAAAAAAACAATTTTGTAACTATCGACGTAAACGAGAAACATGAATTTTTATTGGGGATGCCAGGGTAACGTTACCCTGGCATCTCCATCTTTAAAGTATACGAATTTTGACCCCAAAATGGTCTCATATTAAGTAATTTATTATGTAACAATATGTAATTGAGAAAAAATTTGTTACTATCGTCGTAAACGAGAAATTTGAGTTTTTTATTATAATATGATTGAAAACAAGACGATTCTGTTATTTATGGTTTAATGCAAGACTCCAAAATATCTAACTCCAAATTGTATTGCTTTTCTTATATATATATTTTTATTAGTTTTCAAATGTTGTGACTATGGTAAAGTGTGATTTTAAAATTGTTGGAATAAGTATATACGAACACACCTACGACCTAGGTATCTATGTGACCTATTAAACCTAATGATCCACTTTGTATTATTTTATTGAAGTATTTAATTTTAGATGTGCTGTATGTGCTGTATTACTTTAATATACAAGTAATAAGTTGGGTACAAATCTTGCTTTCTTTTAATTATAAATAAGAATATAAATTAGTTTTTATAAACGTTTTCCCTTATAAGTGTAAACGTGTGTTTATATATTCGTTGATTGATATTATCTGATTACATGTAAATATTTCTATTAGTTTATTAAAAATACATTTTATTATTATTGAAAAAGTGGAATATTGATGTTATAATGATTTATGAAGGAAATGTATTTCGAGTTAATGGGTACAATATTATACTGGAATACGGGTTATTACTATATTATAATTTATATTTCTTATTACAAAATAACTATTTATATATTTGCAATAAAGGAAATTATTATAAATAATATTAGTTTTAAAAAATACCTAAAGACTAAATTTGAAAAATAGTGGGAGTTATAATTTAGGATGTTCCTCCTTCGTTCCATCGGTCCTCGGAGAAATTATTGGTTTATTATAATTATTAAGATTTCAATTCAATTATATTGCATTAGAAAATACGATTTTGAACGAATATCAATATATTAATATATATTATACTGATAATCCATTCCAAGATTTTACTTGAGTGTAAATTACACATGTATATATTCAAAATAAATTTAAAATTCCTACGATCAAAATTTAAGAAGTTATAATTTCATGATTTCTGATAAAAATTATCAGTCAAGATTTTTATAATATTTTGGAAACAAATAATAAAGAAATAATATATGATTAGGTTTCTACAAAAAATTCAAACCGTTAAATCAAAAATTGCAAGTAATATTAAACATTTTTAGAAAAAATTCAAAGCTCTATATTTGGCCAAAAAATCAACCAATCCGTTCCAAAATTTTATTAAACGTAAATAATATCTATGTGAGTACTCAAAAAAATTTCAAGTCTCTATGATCAAAACTCAATTAGAAATCAAGAAATAAAATATTCAAATTAATGGAAACACTCATTTTGCCAATTTTCCGCTTCTCAAGGAAAATTTTTAGGAAATTCAAAAAATGAGCTAAATAAAATACCAACTACATGAACTCTGAATTTTAGATGAACTTATAGATGAAATTTGGTATACAAAGGGTACGGTATTTGTGGTAATCGGACCATTATTTCTACCCAAAAAAATGTTTTCATATATAAAAAAAAATAAAAAAATTAAAACATCTTTATAGAAACAATACATTCCTCGCTCCGCTCAGAACCTAAAATACAAAATAATTACAAATTAAGATCTTTGACTTATAATTGGTCCGATCGAATTTGAACAATATGGTGGGGAAGCAACTTCACACACATTTTGCACAGACAATACTTCTTGCGCTGACGGCCTCTTAATAAATTAATATAATTAAATATATTTGCAGGACAAAATACTTACTTAAATATGAGTAATACACAATACATTAGGAAATGGCACTACAAAATAGTGAAATAAGGCAAGTGCTAATGCTTCAAAAGTTCGTATAGCTATGACTAAAAATGCATCAATTGTATTTTTCAAATTTAGTCTATGTGTATTTTTGAAAACTAATATTATTTATAATAATTTTCTTTATTGCATATATAACAATAAATAGTTATTTTGTAATAAGAAATATAAATTATGATATACTAACATACCGTATTTCAGTATAATATTATTGTACCCATGGCTTCCAATCATATTATAATAAAAAAATCTAATTTCTCGGTTATCACGATGGTTACAAATTTTTTTTTCGATTACATATTGTTACATAATATAGGACAATTTTTTGGTCAAAATTTTAAGTTGGTGGTGCCAGGGTAACGTACCTGGTACATAGCTATATTTTTGTTTTCATTTATCCGTTATTAAGGCGTCTTACGTTAGCAAGTATAGGACCTTTACTGCAATAATATCTCAAAGAGTTTTCTTTTAAAACTGTTCATTAAAAATATAAATAATTTTTAATTAAATTACAAATATAAAATAGTTTTTATTGCATAAATAATGCAACCCCTTATTATAATATTTTGAATATATACGGAATACGTTACGACATTGATGTATAAGTTAATGTCATGCACAAGATAGCTCTAATAAGAAAAATAAATATATATATTCACACGATTGCTATGCATAGAATCAAAATATTAAATTATCTCGAAAAATTAGGTATGTTCAAATTACCTAAATAATAATATATTTTTCTGAATTACTTATAAATAGGAAAGTTCATAAAATTAATTTTACACATTTTTTGTGTAAGGTGAAATTTAAATAATTTAGTATAATTAAAATAATAATAATAAATAATTATAATATCAATTATTTTTTATAATAGATAAAGTAATACACTCTCTTATCGAATCGACTAATAATATATAATATTATATGGGTTACCAGTATATACATTATCTACATAGAATAAGTAATTATATAAAATAAAGAGTTTTACAATTCTTAAATAAAATACTTGACAAAGAAATAAAAATAATTGTTTTTTGTTTAGATTTTAAAGATCTCATATACACAATTGTTTTGTATAAATACAGACGATGTTTTTTTTTATATTCTTAGAAATATTTTTGTGTACTTGGAAGCTGTATTTTTACTGAACAGCTTTATTGTACAAAGTTCATAAAAAGGACAACATTAAGAGTAAACAAGGAAGAAGGAAATTTAAAGATTTAGCAAAAAAACTATGCATAACTACAACGTTCGGAATATTTTGTATAAAAAACAAAAGTTTTTTTTTTAAACTAAATTTAATAAAAATACTAAGTTGAAATTACGAAAAAGATAAAATATGTTCAATAATAAAAGCACGTTCGATTACAATAATTATACAATTAGAACATGTAATCAAGATAATTAATCATATTTGATTAAATATAATATTATTTAACTAATTTTTAACGTTAAATATTAAACTCAAATAGTTATCTTTATTATATTTATAAAAGGAAATATAAGAGAAATAACCAAATTTAACATACTACTCATTTCAAGAATTTGTTTCATTTTCGTATTTTGTGTTAATAATTTCCATTTTAGATTAAAAATTTACTTAGATAATCTTAATAATAATTTATTTTATAAATAGTAATAACTAATAATAAAATATATTACAGATTATATTTTTCTAATAAACCTACTTCGAGGTAAAAAATACAGAAGTAAAAATAAATTAAATCACGCTATTATTTATTATGAGGCTCATTACATTGTACATGTTATATATATATATAGTTATTGTTATAATATTTGAAATAACTTTATAATATTTTATTTTAACTGTTTTAATGATTTCAGTATGTTGTAACAGGTAGTGAGAAAGCTATTTGAGTTCTTAAAATCGTTTTAACGCATAATGGTTCCTAACGGGGATTCCATTTTTTTTAGGCAATAGATTTAATTCACACAAACCATACTTGCTATATGGTCCTGATCTTTATATCTTATTCCCATTATTTTTCTTATAAAGGAATAATATCTCCGTTCTTATTCAAATTGAGTAATAGGTTAACCAAATCAATTATTAACTCGGATTATAAGACATAGGCAATATGAAAATATGTATTATTAATTCAAGTTGATTTTAAGAAAGTCATTTAAATATAATATTTATAATATTGGGTATAAATTCGAAGTTTTAGCATCAACATTGTTTTCTAGTTTTCAAAATAAAATTCCACGTAGTGGCGACGATCTATTTTTAGATTATTTGAGTGAAATCCATTTTAAATACCTATCCAAAATATGTTAATTCCCCAATTCCCACGATGCGTCGTGTGTGGCGCGTGCTGGCTCATCGGTAGGTTTATACGTTGTGGGAATGGGGTAACTCGGCAAAGCTCGAGCTCGTAGCGCGGATGCGACAGTCTATTCCTGCCGATTTTTGGAAAATAGACGAGTCTATCTGCGAACAGTGATTTAAAATGAAATTTTAATAGGACAAAATTATAAAAGATTCTGAACGAAGCGAAGAATGTATTGGCTTTACAAAGATGTTTTCATTTATTTTTTTTATGTATGAAAACATTTTTTTGGTCCCATTACTATAAATAGGGTACGCATTCAGTACTAAATTTCATCTAGTTAGTACTTTAATTAGCTCATTTTTCAAATTTCTCTAAAGTTTTTCATTGGAAGAAGAATAACTACTAAAAATAGTGGAAAATCGTCAAAATTAGTGTTTCCGTTATTTATTTATTTTTTATTTCGTGTTAACTAATTGAGTTTTGATCGTATGGACGTGAAAGTTGTTTTGAGTACTAGCATGGGTAATATACACGTGTAGTAAAATTTGGAACAGATTGGTTGATTTCTGGCAAAATATAGAGCTTTGTTTAATATTACCTGCAATTTTGGATTTGACGGTTTGAAAACGTTATAGAAATCTACTCATATACTACTTAATCCATTTACAAAATATTTCGAAAATAGTAAATCACAATTTTTTATAAGCTTAGTTAAAACTACCAAAAAATGTCAGAAAATTGAAAAAATTATGGTTACTGTTATTTGTAATTTAATTACATTTTTTATTTCATGATAACTCCTTGAAAATTTTTTTGAGTATTTACATAATACGTGTTAAACTTTTGGAATGGATTATCAGTATTATCAGTGTTGGTTAGATTCGAGTTACCTTAAATACATAAGAACAAAACAATAACAAAATGTGTGACAATAATTAATAGATTTTAAAATTAAATCAATAATATTCCTAATTCATATAATCGTTAATCCTATAAAATTAAAAAATAAATAGTTATAACTGTTGTACATTTTTCCGTTTTGATTTACGTAAAATTTTTTCCAACTTTGATTATGGATAACAGTATTCAATTTTTATTTTTTTCCGAATTAGATTTTAATTTTGGATATCGGTTTTCAATTTTTCCCAGTTTCGATTTAATTTTGGATACCACTAATCTATATTTTTCGGTTTTGATTTTGATTTTAAATACTGGTTTCCAATTATTTTCGATTTCGATTTTATGACGGTTTTAATCTGTATACAATACTGATTTTGAAATTGGTTTCAACCCTTGTCTCATACATTACAATTTTCTTTTAATATTATATTATTAAAACTACTATAAAAATTTCATTCAGTGAAAATGTCATAAATGATGGGATTATTATTAATAAATAATAGCTGTATAGCTCACACAAATATGTTATACGAGTATGTTTAATTATAATACGGAAGTAACAATAACACCAAAACTACAAGATTATGGCGTAAATAATTATAAATGTACATAATTTATTAAAAAAAAAAGTAATAATAATTAAAATATAAAAATGCTTTTCATTTATGCTATTAAGAAAATGGATATCACGAACATTGTTCATATTCATTCTCACAATACATTAGCATAATTATTGTTTATTCTTGTAAAATTATTTTTAAAAGGTTATTTTAATTTCATATTATAATCTATACACACCTATACAAAGATTTATGTGATTTTTTAAACTTAATTTATCGTTTTTTATTGGTTAATCCATAAAGAATATTTTTAAAATTAGCAACAAATCATTTTTCAGTAGACGTTAACATATTGCTAACCTTTGACTAAACCGCCTATGTACGCAAGTCATTTTTTAAACATTTTAATTTTAATAATAGTTTATAATGTTATTAAAATATTCATAAAATATTTTATAAAGGGATAATTTAATGGTAAACTAAATGTTAATTAAAAATATTGACCCTTAGGCCTTAATACTTATTTCTGCGTCACTGTATCGTGTCGTGTTGTTTATTCGTATAACACGTTGGGAATAAAAATGTCGATTATATGCTGTTATAACCTATACAGTTTTAATACGAGTATATTAAACTCTGAAATAACGCAGTATCGCGGGAATACAACTTGATGCAATCAAAATTAACTCATAACTTTGATGAATTTTTAAATATCAGTGCGAAACAAACATATCATCAATTAAATAATGGAAGAAAATACTTCGAGAAGAAATATTGATTAAATATGTGTACATTTGTTAACATTGTCTAAATCTTACAAGTATTGAATTATACACCTACAACATCGCAGACTCTACCTACGACAAACATGTTTTTAATTAACATTTTATGTTTAAAGCAATGCTTTTTTAATTTAGAAGGTGTAGGTCAATTAAAAGTTTCGGAACCCTTGAAATATATTTATTATTCAAAAAGCTAAAATAGGTACTTTACATTTTAGAAAAAAAATTTCTAAGGGCTTCAATTTTTTTTTCTTTTAGATCATAATAAATGTGCTGTACTAATAAAATATTGTTTAAATTATCTTAAATAAGAAGTATAAAATGAAAAAAAAATTATTTTTTTATTACATATTATATTTTTGTAATACCCTAAATATTAGGGGTGGGCCGATCCTAGAACCTATACTTGGTATCGGCCGATATTAGAGGTATCGGTTTTATCGGTATCGGTTTTTTTTCAAACCCGATATTTGAACCGATACCGAAAAAAAAGCCACTAGTACATACAATATCATTATCAATAACATCACAAAATATGGATAGTAAAAACTAAAAATAGTGTATTATTGATAAGGCAACAAATGACACAAGACCGCAGTTACGGTTAAACATGTTATTATTAATAATATTATTTATTTTAAGCATTTTAGGTAATATTGTTATCACTTACTCACTCTCTACAGTCGATACTCGTTTATAGATAATATGTACTTGTTATAACTTAAATTTAAATTCTAGTCATTGCTTTTTTTTGTTAAGTGTAATACTGTTATATTGAATTATAATTTTATTAATAAAATATTAATTTTTTAATATATCGGTTATCGGTTTAATATCGGAAGATCGGGTATCGGTAAAAAGTGGTATCGGCCTATCCTTACTAAATATGCTCTCTAATGTTAATAAACATATTTTAGTATTATATTTTCACTTACACTAGTGAAGTAGTTCATAATATTTTATCGATAAATAGAATAATATGATTAAAATCTAGAAAAAATAATATTAACTAATATAATATAATATTAATATTGATATTATACAAAGGTTTCAGGACATTCATTACATACGTTAATAATATTACTTGAATTTTTATAGTTATTATTAAAAACTACAAATTATAATAAAATGATTTTAATTTAATATTACATAAAATATGTATTAATCTCAATATCAATATCTGTTGGGATAAAATACAAATTTAAATATAATCTTGCATATAATATTTAATTAAAGTTTTATTATCTGATAAATACTATTATGGTTAGATTTTTACTGAATATATAATAAATTATTTTTCGTATACATTTATTTCTTGTCATATTTTCGTTCATACATTGTATTGCTTATCTTAAAACAATTTACGTGAATAAAACTTGCTTGTTTAGGGTAACGCATAAAAAAATAATATGTAACATTTATAGTTTATGTGAAATAGTAAATATGAAAGAAAACGGTAAAACATTTATGGACAAGAAAGTTTCCTCTATCAATAACAATTTTTTTTGACGTTATTAAAATATTATTATTATTTTTTTAATATACCTATCTCAATTAAAATCAACTATAAGTTATAACATTCGAAGTCAGTTGTTACAGTTTTTTTAATTTATTACCTATATTAAAATATTATTTAATACGTATTCTAAATAATAAATAACATAAAATTAGTTATTTAATTAATTATTATTATTTTATAAATAAATGTTATTATTATATTTATACTCCCAATTTATTGTGTATTACTATAGCTATAGCTAATTTAAGGTATAAAAACTTAAAATTTATAAATTATTATAAAATCTATTTCAAAGTAATATTAAAACAAAGACGATTATCATTATTATAATTAGTTATATATAACACACTCCAACCCTTTTAAACATAAATTATCGTATTATATTGATTTTAAACCCATTTCCATAAGTGTTTTGCATTCAGTGAAAATATTGAAAAAAGTTTTTTTCAATATTAATTTAATGTTCGATTTATATTTTTGACTGAAATCATAACGGGTATAATATTGTAAAATATTAGTATTTCATATATCTATATAATAAAATTATTTTGATAAAATAAGTATTAGGTACTATTACGGCATTATTGTTATATTTCGTAATAATTACTCTGAAAATTATAGTAGTAATAACTAATAATGTTAACATTGTTCTTATAAAATATACAATTATTTTAAGTGTGTACCTACTTTTCAAACAATTGGATATTAAATTAAAATATAAATTAATAATTTTTGTAAAATCAAATTAACTTAAGTATACAATAATGTAATAATATATTCAAAAGTTTGCATGGTTCTACCAAGTCATATATCTAATGTTATAATATTATTAGGCATTAAATTTTTTTTCCACGCACACGTATTATGATATTTTTTTTTATCTTTAATAGAAAAGTAAGTATTAATAACTTTAAAACCCCAAAACATAATAAGTAAACGTATACTTGCGATAAAAATTTGAAATGTGCAATGCGAAAGTTCTAAATGAAAATATAATAATAGTTATTTTTTTTTAATCATAATTTTCAATTTATTTGTACGATTTTAAATAATAATAATAATAATAAGTATTATTTTTATGAGTAGAAATTTTTTTTTTTATTTGGTATAATATATATATACTTAAGTAACGGTTAGTAATGGTTTGATAGTTTTGGGGTAGATGGCGAACGATGATAATCGATTTCAAAATACTCGACAAGCCGCCATAGGGTTTTCGGTTAGCGGCTAGCGGCAGTTTTCGCGTACCGACCGTGTGCTGTGGATGTTAAGGTCCACGTTTTTTATCCGGTATAAAAAAGTTCCCGTGGTTGATATACATAACTATATTTTTGTAAATCAAATTTTTTACTAATAAAAATTGTAATTGTTTTAAAATTTTGTGTAAATTTGTGAATTAGTCGAACATAACACATTCTTGATAATAGAACAGAATTTCATTCACTGGAACTTCCATACTAGGTAAGCAATAATATTGAATAAATATAGAATAATTATAGACAGTAATATTTTAAGGGAATTAAATTTTTTTTATAAATTTTTGAATTATTTTATAACTTTTCTACAAATATTATTCTGTACAATATGTATAATAATTGAAGTATGGAAGTACAATATTATAATAATTTAAAATCAATGTACATTTAACTCGTTTAGTATTAATATTATTTTGGTATTGGTACCTATAATATAGTGAAAAAGTAAACTGCATAAGAATATATCTTCTTAGAAATAACATCAATAATTATCATTTTAATTTTATATTTTATTTTTATATTTTATAATAGGCAGGTACATTCACGTATATTTATTAGGCACATTTATAGAATATAAAATGTATGCATTATTTACAATGGTACAAACAAATCTAGATAGGTACTGGTACATTTGACCGTATTTTTCTTGATTATATAATCATTAATACATTATTGTAACTAATTCATATTTGATTGACATTTGTTTACTTGAAAATTAGTCACATGTGTATATAGGTAAAAGTTACATTGATTATAATATCTTAAACTATTTTTAATATTTTTAACTAATTCAATTAAAATGTAATGTATTATTTTTTAATTAATTGGCCCAAATAACCCAAATATAATGATATTTAGTAGATTGAGATTAGTAGATTTTTATAAAATTTAAATGTTCAACTTCTTTATTATAAGCATGTAGACTTGTTGTCATGAACAGCAGCATTAATTTTAACAGTTCAAGCAGTAGAATAAGTTGAGCTTGGGGTAAAAATATTCTACCATCCTCATAACTTTTAATCATCATAATGATTATTACACAAATACGAAATAGAATTTAATTTTCTTATAGATAAAGATTTTTTTTTAATATATATGATACTATTAAACATTTTAAAAATCAGATTAATAATTTATCAATAGTATAGATTAGGATGTAAAATGTACTTGACACGGTAGATCTTAAATCATTTAAACCATCATAACATATACGTAGCGTAAAAATATATTATTCCTTAGTATAGATTCCGTAGTTTTATAAATATACGAGTAGTATATATTATAAAACTTAAAAGTGCTATATAAATGCCTACCATATAAAATGTAATAAAAATATACATTTTTTTTAATGATTAATAAGAAAATAATTATTACTCAACGTTTTGATTAAAGTTATGAAAAGAAATTTATTTTAACAAATATTAAAAATAAAAATGTTTTATTTTTTTTATGAAATAAATATATTAATTTAGTTTTAAAGTTATCTTTAATTTGTTTGGTCATTTATAATAATTACTTCATAACAAAATGTAAATTATTCAATAATATACCTATTATAGATAATTATATGAGTGACATTATGTAACGTCATCACATTAAAATATTTTGTTTTAAACTTCTTTAAACATTTATAAAATTATATAACAAACATATTTTCATAAGCCTTTTGAATCTGGCAAACATCGTTTTTATATAGGTACCTATATTATTTGAAATCTATCATCAATAATAATCGGTTACCGAATATATGAGATTATTTATCACTGTTTTTATCGTAAATCTTATACATTATTATTGTGTTAAAATATTATGATGTGAATGTGACTATTCTTTCCTGGACTCTTTTTAGTTTTTAAATATAACTAAGTACTCGTATTTTCACATAAAAGCTCACCATTTTAGTAGTATAAACGTTATTAATTAGACATATTTATTATTTTTAATTGTTTGAATATTTAAATAATTTATCTAACAAAAAATGTTCACTCATATTTTTAAAAAAAATATCGTATATGTTTATTTTTTATAAAGTAATATTGAAGTCTAAATGTGACAAAAATAGAATTCATTATTTCAGAAATATCTAGTATGTTTTGTTTTGTCTAAATTAAAACTAGTAACTATGATACTATTTTAAAACAGTCAGTGTAACATTCATAATTCGTAATGTAGCCTGTTTGGATACAACTATTACGCTCGTTTCAATTACCTACCGAAATAGGTTTGTCGGCGTACAAAATGGATCCGTTTTGTATCAAACCTATAGTATAATTCACTGTAAACCATATAACCACGGTAACGATATTGTTTTAAACGCGAATATTATCATTATTAACTATAATGTACTGCTGTCGGTGACATTATTAGTGGGGACATTTACGATACCGAGTTTATGGGAGATATAATATCCACGTTGCCAAACACCATGCGAAAGATATTAAAAATATCGTTATTTATTAGTGTTAAACAATAGCGCAACCATAGTAGGTATAAGAGGTTTTGAGTCCCTTCAATGTGTGTGTTTTTTTATTATAGTGAATTTCACGTATAAGCATACATTAACATTCTCTAAAAGTTGGAACATACGCGTTTTTATCCCGTATGTAAAAAATAATAATTTATTATTTATCACACATTTTTATAGTTTCAACATAATATAACATTGTTTAAAACTATTATTGTGAATTAAAACTTGTATATAGAAATTAAATTAATATAATATTGGTATTTCCGTACTTGTGTAAATATTTCAAATCGATATGTTTATCTATGATGAGTTTAAATGTTCTTAGACTATCTCAGGGTGTATTTTTAGTAACCAAGCTATTAATTTTAAAATTTCAAAATATTTTAATTCAGTGGTTAGGTAGTAAAAAAAATCGATACCGAAACGGATAATAAAAATATAATTTTATACTATAGTTAATAAAAATAAATTAAAAATTATCTTAGTTTAATACCAATAAAACACAATTAGCAGCGAATTGTTGTAAAAATTAAAAATTAATAAACTTTTAAATAATGAAGGCATAATAATAATGAACTTGTACAGGTTAGTAAAATATCGTGAAAACATACGATACAGTAGCATAATTTTGATGTAGCAATGCGTTTCATTTGCTTCCAAATTACATGTTGACGTCGTTTGAAAGATACGACTTAAGAAATTTGGCTTAAATAACCACAACACTGATACAATAAATAATGAATGTAATTTGCAAAACTATTGTAAACCGGTAAAACGTACGATAATAAGATTAATAAATAACTTTACGGAAGAAATTTCTACGGAAAATACAGAGTGGGGTGTGGCTGGACAGGTTATGACTGACAGTGTCAAAGAGATACGAATACACTTAAACTTATACCGGACCACCACGTATAGGAAAACTTCGAATGGACCAAAAAGTTAGAAGCTATTTTCGTGTATAATGTAATAACGATGTTCGAGGTGAAGCTATTACGCAGCTTGTATAATGTATAGTGTATAACTTATAACATTGTTTATTCGAAACAAAAAATTACACGTCCATCCGGAACGTGATGAATTAAGGCAACGTATCGTTCAACCCTTTTCTCAGTCCGTTAAACTATCCGTTTCGTTTTAAACTCGTGCACGTGTCAAAACGGGATGAACGTCATTTGGTCCCATCAAGTTGATCATCGCTGTGATATTGGTCGTACCTTATAACTATTACATGTTGCGTAAAATATTGGATAAAATATTGTTTAAATATAATACATGTAAATGAAATGAAAATATTATAATAACCCGTGACGAAACAGAAGAAACTACATTATGACGTGTCAAAATATCAGTGTTTCTGGATAGTTTTTTTAATTTTTCCATTGATTCTCGCTTTTATTTGTAATATATCAGGTCGGTAATTATGTTATTTTTATTTATAATGGTATATTAAAAAAAATGACACATATTACAATAAACGCTACACCAAGTACACGGAATACTGATAGATCTTACGATATTATATATTATTAAACGTAAACGATAATTTCACACATAACTATACGTATCTATAATAATAGGCGTGTGTAGAATGTAAGGTCGAGGGCAGCAAAAATGTATGGCATCAGACCGTTCTTCTTTCTTAACGGCCCACAGGCTACAGATAATTTTTATATCTGATGGTTTTACAATAATGATATAATATAATTTTTAGCTTTCAATAGAAAATTACATCTACTTGGTACTTTATCTAGTTCATTTTTCGAATTTTTCAAAAGATTTTTCCTTGGAATAAGATTTATCACGTGATTATCATGTAATTGACACATAGAATAGATCAACTTATAGAAATTGAATACATTTTTTGAATAATCAACTTAGGTATTTTATATTGCCACATTATACGGTTGCTCAGTTTGGATCTGTTCGGCCTTTTCAAGTCTACCTACCCGGCCCGTTTAGGGGCCTGTGCGCACGAATGTTTCTGTGATAAAACTGTAAACTATAAGAAATAAATATTAAATAATAATATAAGGTTATAGATACGCATGAGTTATATTTTTTATAATATATATTTAAAATTGTAAAAGTTAAATTAACATTATTTGTAACATGACGAAAATGATCTGCAGTGATAATTAACACCCGACCAATATTGACTGTATACCAGTAAAACGAACTTAAATATAAATAAATTTTCTGAAATATTAAAAATACTTATTAACAGTGTTAATGTAGTTTTGGCCGTATTATGTAAATAGATTGTAATTCTTTTTTTTGTGCTCTTAATAATAGGTATTTATATTAGGAATGCATTTATAATCCTTTTATTTTAATAGATTTAAAAACAAACTTAATTGATTATTGATAGTATGTTACTAACGAAATAGGTACCTAACGATTGTGTGCTAAAGCGAGGTATGCAAATTTTACTGTATAAATTGTACAAAGAACAATGTTTAATGAATCCTATTAAAACTGTCCTTGAACATATATCTGTCATAATTTAATTATTTTACCTACACGTAAAATTTAACAATATTATACGGGTACGTTCACTATTATTTTAATGCGAAATATTCTAATTTATTAATTTAATTTTCGTGTTTTTGTACATTTCAATTTATTATTATTATTAGGCAATAAGAATACACTCCGGCAATAATTGTTTGTATCCCAGACAGTGTTCATGTTCTGTACTTTTCAAAAATAATAATTCTTTTTTCTTTTTAACATTTTTGATGACTGCTTTCAGTCATTTTAGACTGCTTCGTTTTTGGCACGTTATAAAATTGTAAATATTTCATTTTAAATTTAATAAAAGACTCATTTCACTTTAATTTATTAAAGGTAATATATATATTGAATTCAACCGAACAATTAAATATACCCAAATCATTTTATATTTACATAAAATGTATGCGTTTATAGACTTACAGTTATTTATCAATCTTAAATAACTATAATATATTAATCACATTTAAAAATATTCGTTCTGAAATCTATATTTATTCCGATTGTATGTATATTTAAACTAGTTATTCCAAAGTAATGTATGCAGCTCGATAGAACAGCTGAATTGCAAATGAACAATATTCGTTTCCTTTGACGTGTTCGAATATATATCAACCATGCGCAAACTAATCACATTATAAACATTTTTCATTTTCGGACCGTTTTGAAGGGTTTTATACCGTTATTTGTTTCTTTTTTTTACAGAGTATAGGTAGATTTATATGAATGTATGGTATTAACCAGAAACTATGGGAGGTCGTTGTTTGAAAGCGGACTTTACTATAGAATCAAAAGTATTGAGATCACGTTGGAATCTTTTGTAAAATTAAATTTATTCGATAGAGAAAAAAAAAACAAATAAAAATTGTCTTTCTTTAATAAAACATATTCTTCCTTTTACTCTAATGTATTCCGTTTTTCAAAAGAACCTTAACTCTCCCGATGTACAAACGTGTTATAAATGGGGATTGCACTCACAATGATATACGAACGTTGCACAGCAGTGGTACAAAGTGTAAAAAAAACATAATAATATATTGTATTCTAATACGTATAGAAACATTTTTTTTTTTTTCTTCATTAACATATTTATTTATTATATCTATGTTATAGATGTGAAGTAATTAAAATATTGTTGTAAGTCTATATTATATGAGTACTTAGATTAGAGTAAATACGTTTAATGTAAAATTATTAATTTAATGTTATTAAACGAACAGAATTTATTATTATTATTATATTATAAACAATAAACTATTTTTATTTTAGAACCATTTCATTTTATTTATCTTTAGAATAGTATGGACTCCTAAGTTTGCATTCACGGATATGATTTTTCTTTTAGGTAGGTGCCTACATATAATTCTTTTTTGAACGATTTTGAGTAATAAATAATGAATATGTTGTTGGTTTAATTAACTACTTTATTTAAATAATGATATTTTTCATATTATTGTATGTGTTGAATATATTATGTTATGGAGTATTTAAGGTCTATAAAGCACATTATCCATTATAAACCTTGGAGTTCGTCAACAATACAAATCGTTGCATTAGTAATCGTATAGATATCTTTGTTTTTTACAGTTCTTGGACAGATTTTCTTAACCAATTTTTCGTTAAGTGATAAGCCATGTGTATTTTTAAAATTCTTTTTTTTACGCTTTATAGTTACATTAGAACTCGTCGTTATTTGAAATTTGTAGTTATGCCATCGAATGCTGAACACTAGAAAGTCTTTCGCGATCATTAATGTACTATAGACAAACGTCGAAAATTTGAGCAGTTTGTGATCAATACGCCATTTAGTTCATTGACAAGATGATAACTGATGTAGAAATTTACATAATATTTCAATGTCAACTTAAAACCGTGAAGATTGACGAACGCATACAAACTGTTCGCGAGAAGTTCAAAAATATAAAGAAGACAAACTCAAATTTACTTGCGAAGTAAAACGCGTAGAATTTAACTTTGAACTATCGTTGCGTGCCACCGTCTTACGTTTCGCGTCCAATTGTATGATAGTTGATAGAAAGTACTCGAAACATTTTCTTCAAAATTCGGCATAGCTAGTTTGGTGTCTGATCGTTTGTGGTTTGAACGAGAACTAGTAATTTCTCTATTTTCGTCCGTTGTTCTATTCATATAAAGTGATAATTCTAATTGGATTCACCTAATCGTCTAGTCGATAATTCCTTTCTAAAACGGTAACAGTTTTTTTTAAAACAACTTAAAAAAATATAATATTTAGATATTGACTTTGTTACACTGGATTCGTCGACTCCTTTGAAATTGCAAGAATACTATTAGAAATTTCTTGCCTGTGAATATTTCATATTGTAATAGATATCCAAACATCTTCGAATAAATTAAATACATACACGCTTAAATTATTTGTATTCTTTGAAAAATACAACTGTTTAATGTGCAATTAACTTTCAATTAATGTTTTAAGTCAGTTCAATTTTCTTAAGTATAATAATTTTGTATTTTTTTCTCAAAAATATAATACACTGTGAACTAATATACGAATGTATTTCTTTTTTTCTAAATATCTATTTTCATAACATATAACATAAAATAATAATAATATATAAATTGTATTTATTGTAGGCATAATTAAAAACTGTAACCATAAATAAATATGTATTGATAGAGGACAAATAGTTAAGCAAATAAAATAAAATAATAAAACATTATTAAAATTCACAATAACTGTATTTTAATTTTAAATTAAATTAATTGATATGTTGAAAATAAAAAAATAAAAGGTTATTTATTGAATTACAATTTGTCATATAGAAATTTATTGAATGGAGAAAAAGACTTTAATTTTGTATATATGATTGAAAAAAGTTAAAAAATAGAAATAGTTAAAGAAATAGTGTGGTACATTAAAGTAATTTAAAAATCATCATATGTTGAGGGTTATCTACTTTAGTAATATGATAAATTGTTAAACGATAACATTATTTTAAAACTGACAGGTGGCAGTGAGGGCAGTGCTGTAATTATTTGCAATTAGAACATTAATTTAAAAACGTTCGACTAAAATTAAATTAAATATTAACTAATAAACTATTATTTTCTTTTTTATAGATTCAATTCAAATATACAATCTACAGCATTCAGAGACATCATATTTATTACATTATTAAACATAATCAATAACCATGTTTTTTTCATTTCACATTTTTCTTGTGTTTGAAACCTAAATGAAAATGTTCAAAAATCAGTTTGATTAAAAAAAAAAACTTTAGTTTTACTTAACAAAGAAACGTGTGTTGTGTGATTTATAAACGTTTTTCTGAAGTATTTAACAAATATTTCGTGGTCTCATTTTCAAAGATGAATATTAAAACATAAATATGGTAAGATACTTCAAAGAAACTATCGATTTTATGTAAAGGTACTTTTTGAAAATAAAGTATCTTTTACCTTTCTTCAAAAGTTCACAGTTAAATTCCTTAGATATTTCACTTAATATGACTGTATCAGACGTAGATACTATTTTTCATTTTCATGAACTTTTCTTTTGTTCTTATTTTTTATCGGTCATTTTTATGTTTTATTATAAATCACTCTTTTTCTGAGAGATTTCACAATTTTTCTTCTAATTGAAGTACACTATTGTACTATACTTTATGTTTTAAAACAATGAAAAAACAGTTCATATACTCGTATAATACATATATTCACAGTAAATGATTAGTTTTAACTGTATAATATAAAATACAATTTTTCATTATTTTTAACATGTTATACTTCATTGTTCTCAAATTATAAAAGTTATAATATTTAATGAATAATATATATTTCCATATACTTATAAAATTACCTACACGTTTTAATTAAAATTACACTAATAAATAAATGCATATGTTTTTTTATAAATTTTTTTTTTAGGGAATTCGAGATATTCTATTGAATAATTACCTTATGAGTCTAAGGAGTATGTGTTCTTTGTTTTATATAAAATAATATACATATATTATTATTTTTCTCTACCCACATTTATCAAATTATAATATTTTAATTATATGTATAAATTTGGGGTCTTGGACATTATGACGTGACCGTTTTGGCGTAGCCGTTATGGCGTTGTTGTTTTGGTGTAAGCCGTTATGGCGTGAGGTTATTTTGGCGTAAAAATTATTTAATTATTAAAAATTGATTATATTAAATTAACATTATGAACAGACTAATTTCTTAAAAATCTAAATACTTCTTTATCAATTTAATGCATGCACATGACTACTCGTGGCTAGTAAAAAGTTATAGGGTATTTGCTTCGCTTCATAAATCTAAAATATCCCTCGATTTGTTGTACAAAGTTATAACTTAGCTTATCAGCGTTTTATATTATAAATTAGAAGGTCTTAAAGATATGAAAAAATATTGTTTGAGAGCGAAATTTGAATCGAGTAATTTTTACGCCGAAATAGGTGTACGTCAAAATAATCTCACGCCATAACGGCTTACGCCGAAACGGCCACGCTATAACGGTCACGCCAGAATGTCTTATTTCCTTATATTTAATATTTAATTGATATTACTATATTGATAGAAAAAAATATTAAAGTAAATTACAGAAGTACTTATTTATCACATAATACATTACAATTATTATTATTATTTTGATTATAGTGATCAAATAATTAAATAATTATTGTAATTAAAAAATCTCAAATTGGAATATTAAAAATATTAAATCTGATATGAGTGCATGGATACAATTATACAATAACCACCATAAAATGAACTCAACTTGAAAAATACATTTTATAAATTTATTTATAACATTATTTCATATGAAATGTAATACAATTAATTTAAACAAATAAGTTTAATACAATTCAGGTAAAAAATAAATAGATTTAAAAATATAATCATATATTCATATAGGTACCAATATATACATATTATATCGTATATATTTTATTGTAAAGTAAACATATAAATATACTCAATTGAATAAATTAATTATATCCTAAACAATTATAAATATTATAGTACAATTCAAACTTTTTGTAAATAAATAATTATTATTTCGCAATTTATTCAAAAAATATTTGTCTTTTAATTAGTTTTTTAGTTTATACAAAACGTTTTCTTGATTAAAAATCTAATAACTAAAATGTAGTTAATTTTTGAGTATAGTTAGAGGTATATAAATTATTTTTCTCATTATTTTGTTTACTGACAATTTTCCAATTTCAAATTAAATTAACGATAATATTTAATATTTTTCAAAAATTCAAAATATTATTTAAATTGTTATATTAAACATATTAGGTACTTATATGTATACAAATTCAACAGAATTAAAAAAAAAAAAGCATTTACTAATTTAGTAAGCTATTTTTTAATTTATATAGATATACAAATTCGTACTACTTATACATTTCTATTTTATCTAATTAATTTGAACGAACTATTAAGAATGTTTTGTACAATTAACTGATGACAAAGTATTTGTTAACATAGATTACCCATGCAATTTTTTTATTAAAATTTTCATAAAAATTCAAAAATATCAAAATAACAAATAATTGAATGTTTTTTGTTGAACAATAATTAAAAACTGAAAATAAATTTTAGATTTTGAGCGAAGTAAAAGAATGTATTGGTTTTATAATGAAGCGTCCGATACCACAAATAGGGTATGATTTCGGTAGAACATTTTATCTAGTTGGTACCTACTTTATTTAGCTTATTACTATAATTTTTTAATGGTAATTACTTTTTTGTTAAATTTATTTGATAAATATAGAAAGTTCAGAAAAATAAATTTTATCGGTATATTGACTGACTTTTGTTCAGAATCGTTTTTTAGAAATTTCGAATACAATATTATTGTAAATAATATATATATATATATGAGTAGCACAATAATATAAACTACTAACTTCTTCGAAGATTGAGAACGCTCAGAATCGAGTCCCTAAATTTTTTCTATATTTTAATTTATAATTATTATTTTGCAAGTACACACTACTTAATTTTCACGTCACACTTACTATTTCGAACTACTCAGTTTGTGACAGAGTTCACTCAAATGTAGAGACTGACTTATACTTAATATAGTTTCCTTATATTTAAAAAAAATAAAAACGTATTTTAAAAAAAGATGAATGATGAATAATATTTATATTTTACAAAAGCAAATTGTTGAAAGTATAGTTCTGAATAAAATATATGATTTTATTCTCTAATGTATTATTTACAACCCAAAACATGACTATAAATAATTAATTGTTCTTTAGGTTTCCGTTCATTTATTTTAGTTTCATTGTGAAATACTCTAGAAAATAACCTTTGCCCTTTAGTAGTATAATATGAAAACAATTTTTGTTTAATTTATGTCAAAATTATGCGTGTTAATTTTAATAGAATATAAAAAGCAAAAATAGGGAAAACATACAGTGTACAATATTTCTTTTAACAATTTTCGATAATATTGTTTCTATAATTTCAATGAATAACATTTAATTATAAATTATATTTGTGTACAGTTTAATTTATATTGTTTTCTATGTATTTTAATTTGTATAAAAATTATCACAATGTTCATTAAAATAAAACAAAATAATAATATTTAATATTATTTTTTTGTGGTAGTAACTTGGTTTAGATTAAAATAAATTCGGTTAATTTCGATTGCTGCGTGCAATACAAAAGCAGATTACCCTTGTTTAGTAAAATTTCATTAAATTTGAAAAAAACAAACACCTTTTTAACATATTAAGTTAATTAACATAGCAATTCAGTAAAGCAAACGTATTAGGATGCCAACTAAGATTTTAAGTAGTAAAATAAACTTTTTTTAAAAGAAACTAAGAAAATCTTACTACCTACTACATGTCTATATTGTTAACAAATTTTTAAGTGACGTAGGTTAATAATAATCTTTCTTATCATATTATCAAAATTATAAATCATCAATTGTTTTAAAATAGTATTAACAACAATCGATTGTTTTTTATGATAAAGTCATAATATTTGTATATTTGAATAGTCACTTGTTTTCTCTACCTTTATTTTTATTGAGAACAAATATTATTTCAAAATTATAATTTATTTAAATATTTAACATTAAATTAACCTATTTCTCAAATTTCTAAGCTTATATAAAACTAATTTAATGAAAAAACTTGTTCACTCTAATATTAGACTCATAAACCACCGTCAGTTGTCTAAATTTTTAATAAGAAAATTTTAATTCCATAAATTTATAACTCATTTTCACATCACAGTTAAACCGATTGGGATTGTTTCCATAAATGACGATTATACACAGTCGAAAACATAATTAAATTTAATATACATGACGTACTGGAAATTATAATAATGTTAATGGTAGAACAAATTAATGTTTAAATGCATTGTTCTTAATTAAAAATAATAAATTTGAACAGTTAAATGGTACATATTAATATATTATTATAAAAATAAACTTAATTGGTACTTATTTAAGAAACCCTATTATTCTTGATAAAGAACTTAAAAAACACATAAGTACTGGCTGAAACTTATAAATTCAAAATGCATATTATCCTCGCTTTGGTTGTTAAAAAAAAAATCATATAAACAGTGGAAACGCTAAATAGTCTGTCACTGGTCAAAAAGAGTTACTTACCACAATTATTAGTTAACGTATTGAATTAATAATAATATGAAAGAATATTGAAATAGTTATTATTCCTTAACCTGCCTATACTGTAATTTATTATACCTACGCTTTTATTGATAACAATAAATTAGTATCATAACTTAAATGTTCCTGATTTTTGCGTTTATTGATTTTATCTCTTGTCACTATGTTATTTTATTATAAATTATTGTAGATATTTATCTATATTGATTTTCTGTAGTAATTTGTTTTCGAGTTAAAATTAAAAAAAAAAACGGGGTCATAGTTATGGCCCATTAATCATACAAATTAACGCTAACATATAAACAATATTTGTTAGGTCGATCTTATTTTAATTTATAATTATTTGCTATAATATGATATCCTATAAAATAAAATGAATTACTTACATATTCCGGTGTTATATGAGTAGTTAATAAAAATTGTTTTGATATACACAATAATGTGATAAATTAAAATTTATCGTACCTGTACCATACGGTATTAAATTTTCTGAATTTAATGACGAAAGTACGCATATTCATAGTAAATTTTTGTAAAAATAATTTATTACTATTTGTTATCCTTATTTATGACTTCTTAAAAATTATTTACATGAGTAGTAATTATCTAATATTCATAATTTACGTCAAAAAAGTTAAATATACCAAATTTTGGTAAATATATACAAGAATGTTATAATAGTATACAATAAGAAATAATAATACGACTATATTTATGTTTTAAGATATGCTCATAATAATTAGCCTTAATTTTATTTACTATTTGTGATAGAGTAGTTATTTTACATCTCGCTAAAAACGATCCCTCAATGATATCAATTAGGAAAAATAGTTTTATATTATATTCGAATAGGGAATATAAAAGAACCTTTTTACAACTTTATGCAACCTTAATGGTAAATATAACAATAAATCTATTATTAACGCAATACAAATTTTTATTTATTTTTTTATTTTTATATGAACTTTACAATCTGTACATAATGGCACAATAAGTAAATATGATACAGGAATAAACATATAAGATATCAAAATATATTAGACATAGGCTAAGAGTTTACAATAAATTATACATAGTACATGTTACGTTTGAGGAAAGCAGCCACCCATTAGTGACACTTACGTTTGATAAAACGTAATACATATAAAAATAAATACCAAATACAAAATATCTCTGTAGGTACACTTATAAATTAAACAATTTTAATTACAGATTACTCTGATAATTTGAAATTATTGACAATTAGAAGAACAATCAATTGTATTGAAATTACTTTTGCTTAATTCGAAATTCTGAATTACTTAAATTATATTCTCTGCTACTGTATTTTGGCTTACTTTAGTCAGCAAAATTATAAAGTTATAGTTAAAACAAAAATTTTAATAAAAGTATTTATAATTTTAAGTATTTCCATCATCTAATTAAATTAAAAATTAAAAAAAAAATATTTAGAATGTAAATTATAAAACATATCACAGTTACGTAAAATAATTATTTAGATATAAATCTCAGGAATATGATGCAAAATTATATAAAAAAATGACAATAAAGAAAACAACTTTAAAATAGATTTTTTATAGAAGAGAAAAGAGTTTGAACTCTAATTTAAACATTTTGTTACACCTGAGGCTTGTTTTTGTGAACTTTAAACAATTAAGATTTTTATGACATCCATTCCGTTTAATTTACATAGTTTTTGTTATAATAATATATAAAGTAAAGAAAACATTTAAATAAAAAAAATGGCATTTATTTGAATAATCTATTTCAATGTTAGTTTTTTTAAAAAAACTATTAACATTACTATTTTTAATATAAAAATGAAAAACCTGTATTAATATATTAAACAAAGTAGTTGGTAGTACAGTTATTTATAAGTTATTATTAAAAAAAAACAAAGTAAACGATATCTTTTTTTTACGTTTTGATCATTTGTACCTAAATTTATTTGTACAACGATTGTTGTTTTATATCTAATAAAATATTTTAAAAAAAATAATTTATTATATGTAATATTAAGTAAAATATTTTGTTAAATATTAAAACTAATCCGTTATTTAGGAAAAAATAAATGCTTTATTCGTAGTTCGAGTTTGTATAAAAATAAAACAAAGTGTTTGGGGTCGATGAGATCAATGTGTCGAATTCGTTTTATGACTTCTATTCTTGTTTATTATCTTGGGAATTCAAAGAAAATGTTGACCTTCTTTCAATCCTTCTCAACTTAAAAATACAGATCCTATTGTTTTATCTTATTGTAGAAATGATGTTATAGTCTTACGGTGTATAGCCAAACATGAAACAGTGTATATTTGAAATGTATAAAATATTATTATTATTTATTCAGATTCAGATTCAGATTAATATTTTAGTTTTATATTAACCTATCAATTGTACAATAAATTATTACTTTTTGGAAAATGTCAAATAATATAGAATGCAAAATATATAGATAATTAACAATATACTTAATGTAATATTGAATATTAATAATACACTTTTTTCTGTTTTTGGAATAATTTATGTATGTATAATCGTATTTATGTAAATATTATAGTAGGTATACGAAAATCCATATTTAGTTAAGAGTTCAAACTGCCCGAATTTTTATTTTATTTTGAAAAAGTTGTACCTTTTGTCTTTTTAATTAATTAATTAATTATTATAATAATAAAATGGAGCCCCCAAATTTAATTTATCTATGGCCTTGTGTACACGTTTATATTTATAAATCGAAGTTCAAATATAATACGATTTTATTACCTATAACATTATATGATTCTATAAATTAATTTATATTTTATCCGTTTTACCTTTTACAATTAACCGAATAATAAATCTTTGAAGATAATACTATATGTAATAATGTGTGTAATATTTTTTTAACACAAAACATTATTGTAAATTATGTAAAAAGTAACATTTAAATTTTATATTTTAATTACATAACAAATGAAAGCTAACAACGAATCGTTATCTTCTAATTTATAGTTATGATTATTATATATTTGATTTAGTTAGAAAATACTTTTTTATCGTTTTTTAATGAAAAGTATAGATAATATTATATTCGCGAAAAAATTTTTTGTAAAATATATATTACTTAACTTATTAGTAAAATAATGTGTATCTATGTCTGAATTTTTAAAAAAATTTCGTTACTATATTTGACAATTATGAAAAATATTGTGAATTTTCATATTTAGGATAATATTGAGAAATTTGTTAAAAAAAATAACGTTTTTGGGTGAATTTAAATCTGCTTTAGGTGAGTAAACAAAAAATTGGTATTTTTTTTATTTAAAAAATCAGTCTAATAATCGTAAGCATATAAATAATTGCTATAATTTATTATTATTATTATTATTTTCTTATTCAAATATTAATTTTTTAGTATTATAATTTAATCGCGAGTAGGTATAAAAAATATAATATCTTATATGATAATAACATATTATTTTTATAGTCTATCCAAATTTAATATACAAAATACATATGAAACAATATGTTTGTTTGTTATGTATAAAATATATTATAAATATGTTTTATATAATTTAAACAAAATATAAATATATTCGGATGTTTGTACTTGAGATATTTGATTTTTTTGCAATTTGTCTCTATAATAATATTGAAGGATTATACTCTTTACATAAATTATTTTTTTAACAATATATTCCAAAATAAGATCAATATTATTAAAACGTAAAAAAATATTGATTATTTAAATGAGATATCTCGTCAAAATAATCGTAATAGTATGTTTGAATCAGACAAATGATTTTTAAACACAAAACTAAACTGTAATCAGTGCAATGGACAAAAGAACTGTATAAATCAAATAGAACTTTGATATATGGTGGAAATGTTGTTTGTTTGCCTAAATACCAGTATAATAATAATAATAATAATATTATTATTATTATATTTCTCTGTGACCTTTAATGGTAAGTACAAGGGAATTCATTTTTATCCTTACAAGAACAACGGTGCAACACAAAGACTATTAGTTGGTATAGTAGGTATATTTATTCATATATGAACATGATGAATGAAATTCAAAAATATTAATAACGAAAACAATTTAATATTATTATTATTATTGTTGCTCGATCTTGGACAAAATCGGATAAAGCGCGGCCCGGCAAAGTAATTTAAAAAGTTAGTCGATTCTGGAGTTTTATTATTTATTTTTCCTTGTTATATTTGGAATAGGCACGTTATTTCGCCAACCGCCGTTGAGCGCAAGTTCGGGGGCGACCTTTATTCAACTCTGCGACATTTGCCAAGCAAAACTAATTTATTGTTCTCGATCCCCCGAACCCTTTTCACAGTGCCTAACAATTGCCACCGCCGAGTTGAAAATGCGAAACACTGTCGTCGTCGTCGTCGCGAAAACGAAATTATACACTCGTACTGAAAATATTAATTAGTGTCGATTACGCACGTCTGGAACGATGTAACAATAATATTATCATAATCATTTTAGCGTATAATATTTGTAAAATTAGTACCGAGAACTAAAATATTACGCCTCACTGCTTACCGTACTTTAAACCGGTAACCACAAAATTACCGAATTCGATACTTAATATCTAACCTATATTTTATAATGTATCGCAATCTGTTCTAGTCTCTGATATTTTTGCAATATTGTCATATTTTACTTGTTCGTTAGACTGGGATTATATTATTTAATTTAAAACCGTCAAGAACTAAAATAAATTATTGTGTATATTTTATATTGTACACGTTTTAAACATATCTTATTTTTATATCTTTAATTTTCAGAAGTTTGAAACAAGTAAATTATATAACTATTATTTTCCACAACAATTACAATTATTTTTGAACCGAATTATATTTTATACATAATTTATAATTTGTTATAATATACAGGTATATTAGCAGTTGGTTTATCGAAGTAGTAATTAATAATGGTTTTGTTTTTTATAACTAGATATACACATTTAAACAAATGCAATGCGATATTTATTGATTTCTTTTTTTATGTTATTTAACAAAGACTATTTTAGATAATGGTTATTATCAAACCAAACATCTTTAAGTTTAGAATTTAATAAATTAACTAAAACCGGAAAAAAAATTAATCATCAAGTTTGTTCAACTATAATGTGTATTTTATAATAAAGGAACAAATCACTGTCCGATCAATTGTGATAGAAACAATACATAAAGAAAATATTTTGCTTTTCATCGAATAATGATGTTAATTAACATTGTAGAAGAGAGTATATAGGTATTAATACAATACAATTAAATTAAATTAAATTTATGATCCGTTCAGGCGGATATTTTGTTTTTGAATTGATAAATTTATTATATTGATAAACGAAAATTATTATTAATTTCAAAACAATATGTATTCGATTTAAATAAAACTACTGTAGTAGGTTTATGATGTATTTCTTGTGTAT
Source organism: Eriosoma lanigerum (assembly GCA_013282895.1). Lineage (NCBI taxonomy): Eukaryota > Metazoa > Arthropoda > Insecta > Hemiptera > Aphididae > Eriosoma > Eriosoma lanigerum. The sequence continues at coordinate 16,430,894 of CM023358.1, forward strand.
CTATCCTTTGTAAGGGATAAACAAAATAGATATCTAGTTAATAGAATAATAATATCCTATTTTATTTTGTAATTATTTTGTGAGTCATCGATTATAAATTAAATTACAATAGAAACTGCTATTCACCTAAATATAATTCTTATATTTTATTAACTTTGATAGAGAATCCTAGGTGATATGATTATCTTTTAATAGTATTAAACGAAGCGACTTTCAATTTGCGAGTTTGCCAGAAATAATAACTAGAAATTTCATTTATTTTCTACAGTCCTATATGGCAGATTGTGCGGTCTTGAAATATTTCTATGGAATGTTTTTAATTTTAAGCAGCGTGAAAAAATATGTTTGGCACAAAAACAAAATAAAACAATTTTAAATAACCGAATATCTATATAGTAATTAATAGTTTAAATGAAAATAAATAATATTTATTTTTTAATTATGTTCATAAATGTTTTTAATTTTAATTGTGCGACTCTGATACTTGTATACAACATCTTCATAATAAATATAATATTATACTCGTATTATATTATTTATTTTTCAGATAATATGATATTATTAAGTTAGGTTAGGTTATACAAATAAATTTAAAATTGTATTTCATCTTATTGATCTAATATTTGCACAACGAATATAATTAAAAAATCATTTCAAGTAGAAAGTAATATAGACTGTGGTAAAATTTTAATATGAAATATTGAGATACTGCATAATTTTATGTATTATAAAGGTATTGAAATTAAACTTTGTGCAGAAATTGTTTAATATATCCTTCACGTCTCTATCAACTTCTCTTTTAGAATCTTTTGAATTGATAATCGTGGTTTTTTGCTGTTAATTTTATCTTTATGCATACGCGCATAGTTTTCAATATTATTCTACTGTAGTATTTACTAATTACTCATAGGAAGTCATTTAAATATTTGATTAATTTCCCTATTTGAACAATACCAAATTATATTTTTTGCATTATAATTTTTAATTTCGAGATATTTTCTTTAATTTAAAATTGTAAACTATAGGAAACTATAATATTTTTATTTATAGTTTTATACTTATCATAATTCAACAATTATAAATATGAGTAATCAAATCAAATCAAATAATTCTAACCTGGTATAATTTACATAAACTAAATTTGGGAAAAAACTAATCATTTTACCTACTTAGGTATATTATTATATTAAAAATACTATCTTCAATCTTGAGTAGTTTATGTTTTTTAATGATTCGTGTTGTATAACAATAAAATCCAATATTTTTAAATGTTAAACAGGATGAAGATTTTCTATGACAAATATAGAAATTTAGACGATGCAATTTAAAGTAATGGGGTAAAAAGTCTTAATTCAATAGGATAGATCGTGTTATAAGCTCGTTAGTCTTTCCAAATATAAGTGATTTCTAGGATGTTCATTATCTTATTCAGCTATTTTTTTTTTTACAAACAGAACTTTTTATGTTTCTTTTATACTATTCAAACAATATCAAACATTTTATGATATTAGCTCAAAACAAATAATTCAGTTTTAGTTTCTTTTCTTTGCAAACTTTTGATGTGGTTTTTGCGTGACTGTTTTAGAAATTATTTTTTCTAAAAATTTAAATTCATCAAGAAACTTTCAATAATTTTTTTTTTATAATTATACACATCAAATACATTTATTATTATTATTATGATTATTATTATAATTATTATTGTTGTTATTATTATTATTCATATTTAATTATTATCTTTTTCAAAAATATATGAATATCATTTTATATTGTTTTTTTCTTCTTTCTTTTGTTTCTGAGAGCATAATTATTTACATAATATTTGTTTACTAGGTACTTATCTTATTTTTAGTAGTATATAAAAGATGTCAGTTAATGTTATTGCTTTTCTCACTGAAAATATTAATTTTCATTATAATAGTGTATTATAATTACAATGTACGTATATAAATTAATAAAAATGTAAAATCGTATTCCTACTAATAAGATATTTTGTAAATTAAAATGTCTAAAAAAATACTTGACCTTATCGTATAATTGTTTTTAGAATAATATAATTTGTATAACAATATAATACCTAATAATTGTCTAAGTATATTGATTTATTTGCAGTTAAAACTATAAAACTATAATCATAAAATTAGAAACATAATTGTCTATAACTGTATCACTTTAAAATTATCTTGATAATATTAACTTATATCAATAATTAAATATTTATTTTTGTTCTTCCCATTATATTGTGGTTATAAGTACTAAGTGTATTATCTAGAATTGTTCATATACCTATATTGATTAAAAGTTTTATGTTTACTCTCTATCAGTAAGTAACTTGTATGCTAAAACATTTATGCGAAATTCATTGTTATTATGTATTGAATAAAGTGAGATTGCTATATAAAATTGAATCATTAATTAATAATTATAATTAATTAGGTACCTACAATAAACTAATGTATAAGAAACAAAATTAAATTATTTACTAACTAATTTTTTATAAATGGCCTAATTAATTACAATCCTTAACTATTTCATAAAAAAAAAAAAATTAATAAAATAAAGTATGTACAAAATCATTTAATGAAAAAAATCCAAAGATTGGTGGAATATAAGGGATAGATAATATAATATTATAAGAAGTGAAGAGAGATGATAATAAATTTTGTTGAAAGGAAATATCGGGACAGTAAAAAAGAAGTTGAGAGGAATTGTATTTTAACAAGGTATTATGGCGTGAAGAAAAAAAAAGATCCCTTAAATTATAATATTATAATTCATATTTTTTTATATTTTTAAGATTATTTAAAAATGTATTGTAGGCTAGTTCTTGTTAATATTATTCAATCGTTAAAATCATCCATTACATTTTTAGAGTTTAAAAGCCGTAAATGACCTAATAACCATAATAATCATAATATTATACATTTTAATTTATGAAAACTTTAAATCTAGTTCGTAAAAGTAAATTTTAATCGTAATATTAGAGGTTGAAGTACTTACTATATATTTTTATTACACAGTATATTTAATTCCATTGAAACCTACAGGAATTATGTATCAGTATTGTAAATAAATACCAGTATAAAAATGTTAATTCTGAAATTGAATTTATCTAGAAATATTTTTGTTATTTAATAAAAGTAGTTTAATTTTGAAACATATAATTATAACGATTAAAAATAAAAATAAAATAAGAATAAATATTATATAATTAATACACATTTTTTTGATACATAGTATAAAAAAATATTTAATAATAATATACGTAGTTTAAAATGTATTATGAGGATAAAAAATAATTTTTTTTTAAAAATTTAGAATGTCATTTTGAGTAGGCATTTTCGTGATTTAAAATTTCTATGAAATATCAGAATATTCTAATTACTTTTTGGAAACTCTTATTTTTGAATTGTATTTATTAAAAATTTCTAACTTTCTTTATCAGAAGGAATTTAAATATTGATCGCTTAACTAGGTACTAAATTGTGTTGTTCAGACTATAAACCTTAACATTTTTTAAATAAAGAATTCAAAACTATCGTTCTTTTTTTTAATTTAAAAGTCTATTTCAAGTTGATCCAATATCATTATATGCGGAAATGGTGGAGGCTTGGAATACTAAGTCCACCAAAATTTACTATCAGCCCCCTTAAAATTGTTTTGAGTTTTACATATTATATACAAGTGTTATATTGGTATGTACAACAATATTGATCTATTGACTTATATTGATCCCCCGAAATTTTAATAGATTTCTACCTATGTCCAATATACACGTAAGTATATTATGATATAATAATATCACTGGTAAAATGATTATTAAATGGTAAATCATTATTTCTTAACAGCTGAGAAAAAATGAAAAATATTATAATAATAATAATAGTATATAATATCATCTTTAGACCCTTTTATGCTTGAAGAACCTTGCATCCGGTGATTAGCATTAAACGTTATCAGCTGTGTGCTCATTCTTAAGAGTGTAAAAACAGGAAAACTTCATCAACAGATAGTGATCCGTAAGGTCGTGAGCTCATTTGTCATCCAAAGTAAACGCATTTATAATCGATAAAGACACAAAATATTGCTCTAAAACCATACCTTTAAGGTAATAATATAATATAAAGTAATTCTTCATATAGATATAGTGAAACATTATAAATAATACACATTGTAAAATACAATAGTTTCAAGATAAAATAATATGTATTATCTACATTAATTGTAATGATATTAATACTATTATACTTTTTTTGTCCGAAATAATATTTAAAAGATAATTGGTAGATTGTAGATATTAGGTACATATAACATATTATATAAATTATATATTATATATACTTCGTGGAATAATTATAAGTATTATAGTTGCATTTATAATAATTATTTATTAAATATTAAAAAAAAAAAGTGTAGTTTTTTAGTTTATTAAACAAAAAAATAATATAATAATGAACTATTGGTCTTAATATATACAAGTTTTGACTATAAAATAAAATTGATTTAAGATTAACACTCCAATTAAAGTCTTAATTTAGAAATTTTTATAATAATATTTATATAATATATTATTTTTACTGTATAACAAAATAAATATTTATTTTTAAATTTAAAAAATCAAATTTGTATTTATATTATTAAATTTAATCAAATAAAATGTATTAATTAAGCGGTACATTTTTCATTTTTCATTTATAATTGATTATTATTGATAAAAGCAATAATAATCATCTTAAATAGGCTTAAATATTTCTAATAGAATAATTATTTTAAATAGGTAATTCAATATTTGCCAAAAACACACATGCACATATAAATATTATTATCCTTTCTAAGCCTATTATTTAATTTTCTCAACACTTCTACTTTGCATAATTTGACGGTTAATTTTGAATAATCCCTAAATAATTACTATCGGATAATATTATAGGTATTTATTTAATTTTATGTTTTTATTTCTGAATAAATAATGAATTATATAACTATTGGAAAGATGTGAACTTTGTTAAAAATATCTAAAATTTTATTAAGTTACATAACGCCATCTACATAGGTACAATACAGTGTGGATATTTTAGTTTATTTTCCTAAGATAGTTTGATGATGAGAAAAGATAGACTGAGCATACGTGACATAGGTTTAAACAAAAATAAATTAGATGTGAAATTTATGGTCATGTTTATAATTTTTAAAATACAAAAAATTAGCTTAGGGTACCGCAGTTTTAAACTATGTATTATTAAAAGGGTTATGTACGTTTCGCGTGCAAACCGGACAAAAAAAAAAAGATAAAAAAAAATCCGATGCGGTGACTCTTGACAAATTAGCTCTAAAGACCAAAGACACACCTATTATAGCTCGAGGACTTTGAATTTATCAACTCAACAAACGCCCTCTGGGTATACATATTTTCGCTAGATATATTAATTGTTGCGCATAAAGTATATAATCTATGTTAATTCGTATACACGTAGGTATATTACTCAACTTACACGATTAACTACCTGGTATTTGATGTAATAATTCAGCTATAAATTAGAAAAATACAAATACAATTACAATCTGTTTTGTTCGAGATAATATTATTAAGTCGGATTCTCATGCTCTATTACTGCATAAATTATTATTTTATAGAAAATATATCACTGTGCTTAAATTAATTTAAAACTATTTTAACATAATCTACCTGTGTACCTAGGTAAATATGTCTTAGATTTCATTTATGTGCAATTTACGTTCATGTGAATTTATTAAACGCGTAATATGCGATAAATATATATATATATATATATATATATATATATATGTTTATATAAAATCGTTTTATAATTAAATCTTATTTAATAAAAAAGAAAAAAATATATATGTACATTTATACATATATATATACAATTATTAAGAATTAATGTTTAACATAATACTGGAATGTATTAAATTATTCAACAATTTATTGTGTCATATAATTTTAAATATAACTTAGTTTTTGCAGCTTTAGTGTCGAAGACATGTTGATACGCGTTGTCAATGAATAAAATTATACTAGAAACTAATACAGAATTTTAAAATATTTTTCGAATACTTTATAAATTATGGAAATATAATCTGAATAAATTAAAAATCATCAGAAGGTATTAAAATTTGTATAATCATTTGTATCTCAATGGAAACACATAGTACCTACATATATATATCTACATACCTATATGTACGATGTAACTAAGAAAAACTATGTAAAATTGAATAATAAAATATGAGTTTTTATTTATTCTTTAAACGTTTACTAATAAATTGAATTGCATTTTAACATTTCCTAATTATAGTTTAATTATAATTATAATTTAGATAGAATAAAAAGTGCCTAAGTACTTTTAATTAACAATACCTGATAATAATAATAAATTGATGAAGTACATTTGAAACTATAGAATAATATAACCATTGATATCATAACAATTATTATATTAATACAAACGAAAATGTATTCAATTTTTATTAAATATTTTTACTAGTTCGATGATATAAATAAGAAATCTAAGTAATTTATATCAGTAATTTATGTATATTTTTTTATAATTTGTAAATTATGCGTTTCTCTAACTTATAAAATTAACCCTTTAATATAAAAACAAATAAATTCATTTAATATCAAATCAGTAAAATAAATTAACAAAAGCAATTGGCATGAACAATTTAATTTATTTATAGATTAAGAAAAAAAATAAAAAAATAATATTAGAAGTAGTCAATTAGTTGTTGATTTTGTGGTAATGATATCATAATATAAAAGCTTGTACTCAGTATATATATATATATATATATATATATATATATATTACAAACAATTTGTATTCCAAATTATATTTGTATGTAATTAATTTGCATAAATAATGCATTGATATATGGAAACCAAATATTTAACATTTTTTCGATAAAACATAAAAATAAACAATCAATTAGTAATATATGTGCGTTGTTTTCATTAGTGTTTTTTAAGATAAAATTTTATCTTGCAAGAACATGAGTAATGGGAATATTGTTTTTTCATTTTAATATTTCCGTACCCATACTGTATTGCACCCCATTAAACACGATTCATCCCGCGCCTGTCTTGCAATATACGGAATATTTACATTAATTTATTTTTCGTCTTTAGTATTTTCTTATTAACATTTTGTTTTGGAAATTAATCAAAGCTATCTCAGCGATAAATGTAAGTACGCGGTGTGGACAATGTGTATGTTAAAATTAATTATGTTTCACCTTTCGCGTAGGTATTTCTCAGCTTGAACTCATTTGTTGGCAAACTTGCTCATACAAAACGAGTACATTTTAATTTATTTTGTAAATATCCCATTTGTTGTAAATGTTAATTAAATCCAAAAATAAATAATCATATTTCATAGTGTCATAATAATTTATATGTAATTACACTTAGAATCATTTAAGAAATATTGAAATTGAGTGTTTTTTTTTGAATTGTTTAACATTTACATGTGTTAAATTGTACTTAGATTTATACTTATTCTATTAATTATATTATAATCATGTAAGTTCATATATTATATGATATTGAAATCTAACATTAATATAATTATGCAATGAATATATAACTTTATTAGTATTTCATGTTAAAATTAACAAAAAAAACAAAACATAATAATAATAATAATAACTAATATTGTTATATTATTTAACTAGTCAAATTTAGTTATATTAATAACAAATTAAATATTTTATGAATTTATTATATTTTTCATGCTATATAAAATATTTCTTATTACTTTCTGAAAATTCAATTAATGGAATCTCAAGTCCAATATTAAATTAAATTTTTCAGTATTCTGAAGTTTACTCTTTCTTCTCACTCGTTATTTTTGATATTTTCTGATAAATTATATTATACATTGTTATTTTTAATTAAAACCAATGACCCAGTTGCTAAGGTATTATTTGTAAACATAATACAAAGTAAAAATGTACTTGAAAAATGTATTTTATTTAAAAGTTAGAATGTTTTTAAAAATAAAATAATAATTAATAACGAAACAACATTTATTATAAAGTACAATAATGATAATTTTACTAATAATAATTTAGTAATACATAATATCATCTAAATCTTACTTTATATATTGCTAAAAAGTATTTTTTAGCTTTTACTAATTATATTTTAAGGTAAACATGTAGAAAACATCATAGCATTTGTATTCTAACCACTACAACACTGTTTTTTGTATAATACAACTTGCATAAAAAAGTAAAAAGAAATGATTTTTAAAGTTTATTATCTGTTATAAATTTATGAATTTGTATAATAGTTTTAATATTATTATTTCGGTGTTATGGAACCGGGAACGAAAATTTATAATATTACCCATTGGGGGAAAGATGCAATAAACAACATATACGTCATATTATACTATAAATATTTTAATACGACACGATTGCGTCAGTTTATTAAGATTTTTAGAATAAATTATATTTCATGGTATTAATTTATAACTTTATAACATTATATTAATGACGTTTAATAACAGTTAATTCGTAAGTTAAAATTTAATAATTATGTTTTCCAGATAGTATTTAGTACTTGGTATTTATATTGTATGTAAAAGCAAATTTCGAATAATATTAAGATGATATTATAAATTATTGTTGCAATCAAGTATAAGGAACTAAGGGACGTCATGCGAAAATCAATAAGTCATACAACATTTAAAGAAAATAATAAAAATCTAATTATAATGTTATCGTAGTGATGTGAAAATTATTAATAGTCATTTTATGAAAGTATAATTAATTTTTATAAAAAATCGCCTTTGGCAATAAAAGCATTCAGTTTAATTAAATTACGTTGAACAATATACCAATTTAAATAGATTTGAATTTAAAACTGAGGGCACTAAGTCTATGTTTATGGTACAACAATTATTATCATAAATAGTTATCCTAATTATTATAAATGAACAGAATAATATATTTAGGATATTGTCTTGCTACCGTTAATGAATCATATTTTTTTAAAAATATTTTAAATCAATTTATTTGAATAAAAAAATTCAAGATTGTTTCAGCAGAGGCGATTTGCGATCGCTCCAAATAATTAATTATGTACAATACATATTAATTATTGTATATCAAATATGGTTCATATTTATATCTGCTGACCCTAACCCTGCTGTTGTTAGTCTATTGAAACGTTTTTTAGTTTAACGTATTATTACGATTAAATAGATACTAGATACTTAATATGGTACTTATAAACTATACATTTTATATTACACTTAACCGACGAAAATACTCAAAGAAAAAATTATTCATATAGTTATAACGCGTATGAGACACATATAGTACCTATAAATGCTTAACCAGAGAAGTATAAACACCAAAATTCAGCAATTTTTTGCTTTAATTTGGTTTTCAACCAACTAAAATGCATTATGACAATAAATTTTAATAAAAATAACACCATTACTTTATTTTTATTTAAAAAATGTCATTGTTCAATACGCGTATTATATTATTTTTTGTTTTTACATAAAAATGATAAAATACGTATTGGATTTACTCAAACTAGGCACATCTCGATAATAGATAATAATTTGATTTCAAAAAGTTATTATTAATATAATTGGATACGTAGTTAAAATTTTGTTTTTGTAACTTAAATAATAAATACAAAATTGTCACATATAATTATATAATTATAATTCATCGAATTTCTGAATATAAAGCATTTTATAATTTGTATAAATACCAATACAAAATTAACAGTTTTACATTATTTTTTTTATAATATATATTAATATAATTATGTCTTTGGCATAGGTAATAGGTAATGCTCCCCCCCTCTCGACGGCCCTGGGTAAAACTGTTTCTAAATCCTTAAATTTAAATTACAATATTCTTTCATAAACTATTAATTATTTTATGCCTTCATTACTGAATATTATTTATTATTTTCATATTATGTATATTGATTATTTTTATAATTATATTCAAATCTGGGTTTGTGATATTATTATATACTCGTGTAGAAATATAATGTCTCATATAATTTGATAACAGAGTTGGTAATTAATCATTTCATTGTTTTACGATGATAAATATAAAATCTTAAACGTTTGTGAAAATGTCCCGAATAATAAGGTAAATAAATGATCATAACATTAATTACAAACGGTTTAATAAAGAAAATAATTATTCACATAATATTTCTAATAATATTGTCAATGCACTCGTACCTTTTATGGAATATAAGCTCGATGGCTCGTGTCCACGAGATTTTGTGTCACGTTTGTGGCATTCGTGCGCGGCGGAATCGCATGCGGTTTCAAGCGGATAAAGGTATATACCATCTACGCGGTATAGGTTATAAAATGGTTGTCACCGTTCTACAGATGTGTATATGTATATGTATATATATATTATATTGGGTAGAGTTACGGCGTCCGGTGGGAATCGCGATGAAAATTATGTATACCTACACATACGTACAATAGTACACAAGTGTATATCGTGTGCGTCGTACGTGGAGGCACAGTCATAAACAACGTTTCCGCGGCGGTGTGAAACTTTAGAATTGTTCGTGTGTGTATGTGTTTGTGGTCGGCAATGTATTACAAAGGTATATTATTATCCGATCGAGAGAAGAAGAAACAGAAATAGTTGAAGAAGAATGGAGGGAAAAAAAAGGAACGCGACATAACCCCCGCAGGGTACCCGGTTACCCGGTAACTTGGTGTGATTTACAACACCGCGGTTGCTCCTCTGGCATAAACAAATATAAAACGCCGGTCTCAGAGACCCAACGTTCGTTGTTTATCGCTCGCTAATGAATTCGGTTTTAACCGTTTTTCGATGTAACCAACATGCTGTAAATTATGAAAATCTCCTAATTTGGGAACACCAACGATAATGATAATATGTTTATCACATCTGTTTGTGGGTATTATAGTTATGTATAGTAACTACGTACACTATAATATAATAATACACTTATTTTTCATAAACGAATAAAATCGGAATCAACAAACACTTTCGTCGTAAAGTATCAATGGATATTGATAAACATTTATTGTTTATTTGTTTTACTTATTATCTATTAATAAAAAAATTATATTATTTAATTAATTTTTTTTTATTATTATGTAAATATATTGTATATAACATAATCAAATTATGTGTATTACATAATGTAAGAACTTATAATTACATAAAAAATAATCATAGAAGATTGATTTAATATTTGAAAGTTCAAAGATTATTATTATTTTTTTTTTTTTACTCATTAACTTTTTAAATATGTTGCATTGGTTTTTTTTTTTATAAATATTTTAATGAAAAATAAATAGTATATATTGTATATAATACCTGTATACAGATATTTTCCCATTAATTACTTTGAGAGTATAATTACAATTGTGGTGGAGGGATCGTTTAATAATATCAAAATAAATTAAAACTATTTAATTTATATTTTTTTAAAAATAATCCCTATGTACTCACTGCCATCGATCTCTATATAAGTCAACTATTAAGCAATCGAAATTCGCAATCGTAATATACTGGTCCTGATCACAAAACACTAAATTACTATATAAATATAACAATGTAGAATTCTATGCGTTATTATAAAAAACCTAATAAAATATTATACTCATTTTTTTTTTCTATGCAAAATACTTGTATTTAGGTGTAGGATCACTCCTGTAGGGGGGGGGGGGGCGAAATGTGCCTGTGCCCCGGTTACAACAATTCAAGGGGCGCGAATTAAACTGAAAACTTATAATATAAATTTTATTTTTAAATTTTTTTAATTAATGAGTTATTAATTTAAATAAAATTACTAAACAACGTTTATATATATATGTTTTACAGTTTATAAAATAATTTTATTATTAATCCTAATTCAAGGTACGAAAGGGGCGCATTTCGAAGTTTTGCTCCTGGTATAATATTTGATTGTTAAACGGTTCGAATGACATTGTATAAACATTAAACGCGTTAGAGTAAACGACGTACAAGGAGTAGATATTATATGAAAACGACTGCCTATATGATTGTGTGTGATTAAATTGATTGGTGACGTTAAGCCATTAATGATAAATAAATAATATTAATAAGTGTTTTAAGTAATCAAAGTGCATCGTAATAAACACGATTATCGATTACAGAGATTGGTCTTGAAACTTTGATAATCCGATATTAATTATTTTTTATTTATACTTTAAAATAAGTAATGGGAATTTGTGATTTTGACACATCCGAAGCGCAATCTACATCCAATTTTCTATGGATTATTTACGCTACATAAAACTTTCGGAACACGTTTTTTACTTTTAAAAAGTGTTTACCGAAAGAAAAAACAATTCATTATGAAACCAATAGCTATCCCATTCCACACTTGTATTGATTTTTGTGTTTTTATTGTTAGTCTGTGAACATTTTTTTGGTTGTTCTTGATCAAACATAAAACATATACAAATTTATTTTGAAAGGTTCTACATTCAAACAAGTGATATAACTAATATGTACAACATAATATGTTAGATATAAATCATCGCTATTAAATTTAGCAGTTATAAGCAAATTGCATAAAATTAAACATTTTAAAATGACATCTTCTTTAGTTAATAAACGATAATAAGAGTATGCATAATATAAACTTTTAATAATTATATTTTTTTATAATACTCACATTAAATTATGTTTTATATACCTTCTTTTTTTACATAAACTTTATATTGTAATTTTTGTGAAAATGAAACTGGTAAATTTATCGTTAAATTTTTATTTTAAACAACGATAACAGTTATTAATTAAATATAAATAACGTATACAATAAAATAATTTTAAGTAAAGAAAGTTTATTGATATCTATCGTCTATCTAATGGTCTCATAAACTTCATGTTGATTTAGGTTTTTTAAATTCTAAAAAAAAGTGGGAATGTCGATTTTAGGCGTTCCTCCTTCGTCCCTTCGGTACTTGGAGAAATTATTGGTTTATTATAATTAAGATTTGAATGCAATAATATTGCATTAGAAAATACGATTCTGAGCGAAACTTAATATATTACAATACACTTTACTAATAATTCATTCCAAAATTTTACCTTACTTGTATACTACCTATATTGATACTCAAAAAAATTTTCACGTCCCTACGATCAAAACTCAATTAGTTATCACGAAATTAAAAAAATTAAAATAACAGAAATTTTATTTTTGCTGATTTTCCGCCATTTTTTGATAGTTTTTCTTCTCTCGAGAAAAAACTTTTGAGAAATTTGAAAAATGAGCTAAATAAAGTACCAACTAAACGCAATTTGCTACCGAAAGCATACCCGATTTGTGATAATCAGAACTTTATTTCTATCCGAAAAAATATTTTCTTTTCATACATCAAAAAAAAAATATATATATATAATATTCAACTCTACAAAAAATATTCAAATTTTAGAAGCTTATAAAAAAAAATTGTCAGTCACGATTATCAAAATACTTTGTAAAAAGATTAAGTTGTATATGATTAAACTTCAATAAAATTTTCTAATCGATAAACCGAAAATTGAAGGAAATATTAAACATTTTTGGAAAAAAGTTCCAAGTTCTATACTTGGCCAAATGATCAACTAATCCTTTCCAAATGTTTTCCTATAATGTAGAACACTTATGTTAATACTCAAAAAAAGTTTCAAGTCCCTATGATCAAAACCCAATTTGTTATCACGAAATTAAAAAATTTAAAATAACAGAAACCGTTATTTTGCCGATTTTCCGCCATTTTTTGGTAGTTTTTCCCCTCCCAAAGAAAAACTTTTGAGAAATTCAAAAAATGAGCTAAATAAAGTACCAACTAGAACGATTTGCAACCGAAAGCATACCCTACTTGTGGTAATCGGACCAATATTTCTACCTTAAAAGTGTTTTCATACCCCAAAAAAAAAAAAAAAATCTTTATAAAACCAATATATTCTTCACTTCGCTCAGAATCTAAAATAATTACGCTTGAGCCAAAATATCCAATGTTTGAATAGGTATTTGTAATTAAATTATTACATCAACAGTTGGTAGTTAAAATTTTACTCGTAAAAACGACTACCATAAATTGTATTTTGTAATATAATTTGTTTTTTCATTAAATATTTAAATTAATTTATAATATTTAATTACAATTTAAATAAATTTTTTTCTCAGTTTGATTAATTTAAATGTTCTATATTTATAATAATTATTTTAATATAATAATATACATACATTTTTTCAGGTTAACAAGTAACAAACATCGAGTGTATATTCCGTCATATGTATAACGGTAAGTGTTATTGTTTAATGATGTAATACCTAATTACATAACGTAATTTTATTACTTTATAAAATATTGATTTTTAATATTATATTTACTAGGCACTAGATATTGAGTTTGGACAATTTATGTTATACTATTTAAAAAGGTGATAAAAATATGACCTTAACTGAAAAAAGTATTGCGCATATAATCTTTTTTATATTATGACGATAATGCGTGCGATGTTGTAAAAATTAATTTTTTTAATTTTCATGTTGACACGGAAAAGGTATATAAACGATAAATTATTAAATATTCTCTGAATACAATTAAAAAAGATATAGAAAAGACTTGTTAAATTTTGTTATTTTATATTATGTTTGATATTTTTTTAAAAAAAACCTATACGTATATAGAAATCAGATAAACATTAAAAATTATACTTTAATTAATCAATTTTGAAACTATATATGAATAATTAAATATAATGTAATATATTGACAATAAAAAAATTGAGAGAAAGGTGATAAATAAATCTCAAAAATATTTTCGATTTCTGATGTGATATTAGATTATATATTTATTAACTATAATAACATATATATATATTTTTTAAATCTAAAATTATTATGATACATTTAAAAATATACAATATTTGATGAAATAATCTACCTAATAATGACAATAGATTTAAATATTTATTTATTCCTGTAAAGATCACGACATCAATTTATCTTCAAGCATCTTGAAGGACAACCAGGAATTAAAAGAGATACCCTATTTCGTATAAGAGTACTTGATAAAAAACTAGGATATTATGAAATCGTTTAATAATATTATATTTAGTATCTTTGATAATATAATAGAAAAATTCACATTATATTTTAATGAAATAAATTACATACTTGTTTATTATGCATGCTGTAATTTACAAAATATTACGATTCAATGTATTTATAATTAAACGAATAAATATCTCGTCTTAATATAAAATCAGTTTAACATGTAAACATAATAATTTTAGTGTAAAGATTCGAATTTTGATCTACTAGTCACAATAGAATTGAATATGGTTCGATCATGTTATAAAATGAGACATGATTCCTGATGAATGTTGTATTGGACATTAATATAGAATGAATGAGAAGGAATGGAAGACGTAAAAAGGGTTAGAAATTCATATGAGAATGGCAGACGTGAGTCATAAAAATTCATTACAATTATTGTTTTATTTCGTACGTGTATTTAATCAAATTTAATTCTTTGGAAATTATATCATGTCAAACGTTCCAGAAAAACTATTCAAATCTATTGACATCGTAGACCTTATGTCGGATTATTGAAAGAAACTTGAAGGTACAAAACATACACACATGTCCCAATGAGGTAGTACCTACTGTTACCGTGTTTCCGTTTTTGTAAATATATGGTATCCGGGATCATCGGTAATTGACATGAACAAACATCGGTGTTTCGAAGATCGTGGATACTGTTTGTGTTTCTGGGGATTTGCCAAATCTGACCAGAAAACAAGGTGCTATTAGTTCTCTTAGAACGAATCGCTCAGCCCTCACGACTTGCGTTTTTGACGTATTATAAAGGCATTCAGTACGAAGCACAGTAGATCATTTATATCACCACGCGATCGTGATTTCTTTTTTGTTCACGTCGAAACCCTAAGACCATTATAAAGACATCGTCATTACACGTCCATCCGTACGTATCGTAACCCATTTATAATATTTTAATCGTTTCCCATCGGGAAGATGTTTACTTTGATGCCGAACTTCATATATTATATAAATATATATATACTCGTTATATATTAGTATGGTTCTTTAATATCAAGATTAAAATTTTTAATGGGCTATCACTAAATTTTGTCATAAACCATATAAAAATAAAGTGTGAACAATTCGAATATAATATTTAAAATCATAGGCGTGAAGGAGGTGGAAATTTCAGTCAAGGGGTAGTTATTAGTTTTTTCCAAATATCACGGAAAATATTGTACATTTTTGAAATATCCAAATAACGAAAATCATAGAAAATTAAATTATTTTTAAAAAGATAATTTTTTTTGGTATAGTAGACCACTTTATGGAATAAAATTAAAATCGTAGATTATGATAAAGTTGTTAAAATATTAGTTTTTCGTATACCTATTAAATATTTTATAATTTTTTGATTAAATTTTTAGTTTATTATTAAAATAAATAATATTGTAACCATAAAATAATATTATTACAAAACTTAAATCATATTAATTAAAGTTATAAATTGTCAATATGTTTATATGATAAAAAATAAAATAAAATAAAAAATAAAAATAAAATAAATAATAATATTATTAAAATTATAATATACATTACAATTATATATTATAAAATATGTATTTAATTTTCATTTTATTAGTTTAAATTAAACAACAACTAATTGGTGTAGTAAAAATCGAATAAATGTAAAATTTAAATGCATTGTATCAGTTGAACTAATTTCCGCTGTATTATCAATAACCTTACACTTTCATTCCGAAATTAAATTTCTAAATTCTTTGAAATTATTATTATCCTTATTATTACTTCTTGATTTTATGTAGATAATCTATATATTTTTATAATAGAGTCAGCTATAAATAATAATTATTATTATTTAATAATAACTTGTTAAAAGTTTTTACATATATTAACTTCAAGTTACGCGACAATTTTTAAAATGTTTATAAACATCTGTAGATGATATTTCTCACGTAGACTTAATATATTTACGAAATTTACTTCCCGTACTTTCTTGTACTGTTGTACATATTGTGTTTATTTATTTAATTAATATCTTAGGGATAATAACAAGTTGTGCAATTTTCTAAGTGATAAAATGGGCAAGGGGTATTAACATTTCATGAATTATACATTGTTAGTTATTTCATGAACCGGACATTAATAAAACTTGCTAAAATTTCATGAATTAGGCAAACGTTTATTTTAGTATACGTATACGAGTATATAGTACAGTTTTACGCCTAAATAACCCTTACGAAATATCTCTGAAAAATTATATGTGTAAAAATATGCAATAAGTGTAAAATATGCAATGACAAAAATGCACACATAATTTTATATTGATGGTCGTAAATTTATCGTTATAACAGAAATAGAGGACAATCATTAAATTGAACATATTAGACAAAACGCATGTGTATTTGGACAAATAACAACAAATTACATTTGTAAGTAAACAATTATTACTGACATTTGAATTAGATTTTTTATCATTATTCGTTTTTTCCCCTTAATGTGCTCGTTAGTACTAATTTTAATACCAAGTATATATTTCTATTTTTAGAATTATTGTTTTTTGAATAGTCGAGTTGAGATTTAACGCAAATGAGTTTTAATAATAATGATCTATTTTATATTACCCTATCACCTATGTTTCTCTTTTATTATTTTATCAGATCAGGATTTTCCTTAACGACTTTCCGTTCTTAAAAACTTAGTAACTACATCGCCAAATACGACAACAAAAGGTGCTTACGCTTTAAGAAATTTAATCACATCTCACCAGTATCGTCGTATATAAAAGTATATACCGGCGGTTCCGGTTCGAAAACGAGGTAATGGAAAAAAGTCATTCTAAATGCGTTCACATTCTTCACTCTTTTTTACCAGGAATTGAAGAGTTTTTCGAAATATAAACTATTTGTACATAGAAATTATTCAATTTTGATGTTATACATTTTTTTTTCTAGATATCCATATTTTCTTACTATTAGTTCATTGGCAACTTTACTGTTACGTTATCGATATATTATTAATAATATACGTCACATTTGAATGTTTATTTTGCTTTAAAATTAATATTTTTTGTTTGAATAAGAAATGTAAGGTCAATAATTGTAAATTTGAGTAAACAAAAAATAAATAAATAAATTTCAATATAATTAATATGACTTGTAAAAAATATGAATTAGGTAAATAATTATGCACCCTGAAAGACATGATAGGACATCATAACAGACATATACAGTTGAAAAGAGCCTAGTATTCGTAACCATCCAACTTGTTCGTTTACATCAAGTTTTGTTATTTTATGTTTGATGTTTAAATAAGCAAACTGATACGAAACCTAAGTGTTAAATGCATGCGTTAATTAGATAATAATTAAAAATAAAATAATTTATTAAAAAATGTGTAATTTTGTTCCAATTATTTGTTAATTATAATAATTATGACCACTACGCAATAAATTAAATACATTTTGTATGCAAAAAAAAAGTGTAAAATTGATTTTAGATGTTCTACTTTCGTCCCTTCGGTCCTCGAAAAAATTATTTTTTTATAATAATTAAGATTTCAATGCAATGATATTGCATTAGAAAATACGATTCTGAGTGAAAATCAATATAATATAATATATTATACTGATAGGTCGTTCCATATG
The DNA here is from genome assembly GCA_013282895.1 of Eriosoma lanigerum. Classification (NCBI taxonomy): domain Eukaryota; kingdom Metazoa; phylum Arthropoda; class Insecta; order Hemiptera; family Aphididae; genus Eriosoma; species Eriosoma lanigerum. Next base: position 16,449,625 of record CM023358.1, read on the forward strand.
TTTACTACGTGAGTAAACTACCTATGAGAAAACTCAAAAAAAATTTAAGTAACTACGTTCAAAATTGCATTAGATATTATGAAAAACCTAAAATTAATTTCATCATAATTACGATGTCCGTAAATTTTGCCGTTTTTCCGTTATTTTTTGGTAGTTTTTCTTCTCCTAAAGAAAAATTGTTGAGAAATTCGAAAAATGAGATAAATAAAGTACCAATTATACGCAATTTTTTACCGAAAGCATACCTTATTTGTGGTAATCGGACCATTATTTTTATCTAAAATCGTGCTTTCAGACATAAAAAACATAAAATAAAATAAAAACATTGTAAAACCAATATATTCTTCGCTTCGCTCAGAATCTAAAATGAATAAAATAGTATCTAAAAAATTATTTTTATATTACGTACAGAAAGGTATAGAAAGGGGGGAAAATAATATTTTCACAGAAAAAGTTATCGGACATAAATATTAATGTATACGTGCTCTAAAAATTATATTGACATTTCGTTTCAAATACGAAACACTAAAACCAATCGTATCACTATAACTGATAAGTATTTCCGTACCTACCTAGTGAATGACAAATATAACACATAAGGATAAGAGTTCAATCAAATGTATGTATTAAAATAATATATTTTTAATAATCGAACTAAAGGGTGACATAAATATATACAAGTTGCATGTTAACTATTAAAATTTACATTATTATTAAGTTTAAGAAATTAGATAAAATAATAATAAGTTTGATTTATTTCTGTTTTATTTATAAAATAGTTTTGAGTAATATATTATTATTCAGTTTTATAATTCATATAATGTTATAATATTATACTAGGAAATAATTTTTCAATGCATCCTTATCCGACGTAGATTTTTCGTGTATAATTATATTATGATTATGAATAATATATTATTAATATATATATAATTATATTATTCATATCATGTATACAGAATAATAACAAATTTAATATTATTGTTAATAGAATAATAATTCTAAAAGTGCGGTACACCTTGCAGTTAAAATTATTAATTAACTTTGTGCGTATTGCTTCATTATTATATCTGACAATTAAATAAAATTATTAAACATTGCAACTATATTTCGACAAATTGGATTATTTTTGTGTTACTAAGTGCATAATATGTAATCCTGAACCTCTGAAACAAATCATAAATTAAATTTGGTATGTATTTAATAATAAATGAATGTAAATTGTTTAAATTATAGTATGTTTACATAATATTTTAAATTTTTTATAATGCGATTAAAAAATAAATTATTGAAATATTTAATTGAATTTTTTATTTCATCGATTATAAAACTGTTAAACATCGATCTTATCATTAACCGAATGCCTTTTTTAGTATATAGTTTACATAATAAACTTATGTATGTAACATATTATTCAAACTGACATGTGATAATTTTATTATATAATAATTTTAAAGTCTTAAAGTTTAAGTTAAATTGAGTAAATTGTCAATGTTATATATTATACGAGTACAGTTATTAATTATCTTATGCTTAATCAGTTTTTTCAGCTATTATTAATATTGTAGATCAGTATTTTGGATTGCAAATTATAATTTTATTTTTTTCTACGGCGACCATAGGTTACAATTAAATACACAATTTTTTTTATTGTAAAATGCAAATTTATTAAATACTGAAGTCTCAATAGGCAAATCGAAAATCGAAACATAGGTTATAAAATATAATATTTTGTTGTTGTACATAGGGGTTTGAAATTTAATTTAATTTGAAATTTAATATTTATGCGTATCCATCGTTATTCATTCATTTCAATTTTTAATAATCCGAAAAAACACAATAATGGGTACATATATTTAAAACAAAACTATTCACGTGAGTAAAATCTATGCTAATATATTTCAAATGTTTAATATACTATACAAAATAAAACGTATGTACCATTGTATCCTAAATAGTAAATAATACACACGACACAGTGGAACATTCATGGTGTGTATCCAATGTGTATGCCATATGTCATGTGTATATAAAGGCACATAAAATGTTATGAAAACATAAACTATGGGGCCATTGAACATTTTTCTACGATTATTGTGCCGTACAATATATAAGGGTAGTACGATATTTCAATCAATGTACGAAACTACGAACCAAGAAATAATTAAAAATATATTTTGAAACTCTCCGATATTAATATTTTTTTTTTTATAAAAAAAAAAAAAGAAAAGATATAATTCGATATAATATTGTGGTAATTATATGAAAATGATTTGCGATTGATATTTATTTAAAGTCGATTTAACTTAATCTAATTTTATGATTTTTTACTTATGGATGAATTCGATTAAAAATTATATTTACGTGATTAATGACTATATAATATATTATTTCTTAATGCTGCATGTTCAATAAAGCGCAGTAATATTAGATAATATCATGAATTTCTTTTACCTAAGTCTAAACAATTTATTTTTAAATTTTAATAACATTTTAATGTTCTGTTTTGAATATCTGTAATTAAATATTATAGCATTATAAATACTTATATACGAATTCAAGTTATGTATTTACAGTAGCAAATTTAACGTCATATAAAATAAGTACTAATTTGTCTTAATTGCCTAGAGTAATAGAGTCGTATATTTTCTGGAATATAAATTGTTTCTTGATTATGACCATACAAAACAAATTAGACATTCTACCAATTATGTTATTATTATTATTAACATTATTAAACATTTATGTGGTTGTAAATAATAAAACGTCACAAACAATTTAAATATTCAATTATTTATTTTATCTTTACGGGCATTTAATATTTGATGACTGTAATGGTTGGGGAAACCAGCTGCAATTTTAGTGACTGGTTATCAATATATGAAATACGCATATCCACAAATTTCAGTGATTTTCAGTAAATTATCTAGTTGCGATATTTCACACATTAGATTATTGTACACTAAATCGTAATTGAACAGCCAAAACCACTTATAACATGTGACACGCGAAACACTTCTAAAATTAGAACCATGTTTGCAACCACCCTTGTCCACTGACCAGTACAATTTATTTTACGTATCAATATGCAAACAAAATACATTTCGTGCTCATATTATTATAAATAACATAGGAACCCACTCAACTGTGTTATAAATATAAAACGAACAATAATATTGTTATCACTTGCCACAATAATTTTACAAATACGAGAATAATGTTAATGCCATACAAAATTCGTGTTAGTTATACCCACCTTTACATATAAATATGTATTAATCAATGTAACTGTGATATGTGGAAATTCGCGTTTAAATTGAAAACTACTCATTTCAATCACCGTTTGTTAAATATCAATACTGCGAATACATAATATCAATTTTCAGTCAAATTAACCTTTCACGTAGATCAATCAAATATCAACGTGAGATGAAAATAATTACTAATTATTTAAAATGAAACGGGCGGTTTTTAAATTAAATTTATGAATTTATTTATTATAATACTGGGCGATAAGCGATTATGTTAAACAAATTACGTTAGAGAAGATATTTCATAACATACAGTTTTAATGATCACTCTGTATATACTCTGTATCTACTTATATCGATATTGGAGATTAATGTAAATAATACTATGGCTTATTACGGCGCCAAAATGCTTGAGAAGCATCAATCACAGTAATTAAAACGTATTAAACTAAACTTAAATCTAACATAAAAAAGGGTGAAATATTTTGTATATAAGACCTACGATTATGAAATTGTTAATTCCCACACCGATTCAATTTATAATATTAAATATTTACAGTTATTTTGATCAAAGATTTTCCTGAATAAATATAAATATTTAATACAATAATATAAACTATAATTTTCATTAATAAATTATTAAGACGAAAAACTAAAGATTGTACTGTATAGTAATATTCGTAATAGAATAAAGATAAACTATGTGTTATCGACAAGGCTGAATGTTTGTTAATCTTAATTTGTTTGTTTCTTAATCTTAATATACTGGACCAGTGTTTTTAATATTTTTACCAAATTGTTTATAAGTATATTTTATAAGTATTTGAAAAATTATGTTTACCTATTTAAATATTAATAAAGCTAAAATAAACGTTATAAAACGTTTTCCTAGTATTATTGTTTCCAACATTAATGCGATTATAATATAAAATGAATATACGAATCATATAAGATTGATATGTATATAGGTAAATATGTTTTTTTTTATGTGATGGAGGGGAGGCTGAAGAATTTACGAAAAACATTGTATTTTTCCCCTATAAAATTTAATTATTTAAACATTAATTATTAAACCTCAATTAAACCAATATTAAGTTCCAATAAAAATCCAAATCAATATCATTCTTTATATTACGATTGATTTATCTCTACCATTATATTATTCCATATAGAAATATAATTTATAAAAACAATTATATTTAATTAGGATACTTTGTATACGAAACATCGTATTTAATCGAAAACGATATATTATTTATGTTATCATCCGGACTCTAGATAATTAACACGTGATTTGTACGTAAATACGTGCTTATATGAAAATCGAGATTGTCAGCAGGACATCGGCCTGTAAACCCGTTTTGGTAACCAATGGTCAACTGGTTTCTCCTCTTCGAAGATAAACACAGTAATATGCAAGCGTGTTATGTAACGCGTGCACTGAAGTTAACGAGTCCAGTGAATCCACAGTTGTACACGTAACGTGTTATATTACATCAGTGTAGTCTGCAGTTTAACGTCGTCGGCCAGTATTGTGTTCGTAACAATCGATTACGGTGCTTTACGTCGTGAAACCGTAAATTATTGTTATTAATGTCGCGAGTTGATTATTTGAAAAACGTATTGTTCCCGCGGGCCGCGGCCGCCGGGGCGTTCGGACCGGACGCCGGGTACGTGTCGTTCCGCGTGGACACGAGTTCGGCGGCGGCCAGCACGGATCAGTTCGCGTCGGACATCGTTTTCGGCTCGGTCACGTTGACGGGCCGAAGCGAACTGCGCGTGGTGATCAAGTTCAAAAACGCCGATCCGGCCATGTCGGCGATGATGAACATGCACCAAAAGTTCCACAACGAGCACGCGTTCTACGCACGGCTACTGCCGGAACTGGCCCGCCGGGCCGCCGATCCGGCTGCGGTGTTCGCGCTGTTCCCGCGGTTCGTCTACTCGAACGCCACGCCGGACGGCAGCGAAAGTGACGGCGACGGCGAACAGGTGATCGTCATCGCTGACCTGACGCCCGACGGTTACCGGATGTCCAACAACCGCGATTTCCTGGACGCCGACCACGTGCTGCTGGCGCTCCGCAAGTTGGGCATGCTGCACGGGCTGTCGTACGCCGCCAAAACGCATGTGGACGGGTCGCGTTCGTTCGTTGACCTCTGCACCGCCACATTGGTCGAAACCCAATGGTTCGACGGCTACTGGTACAAGAGTCCGCGGTTCTTGTCAGGTAACAATTTGTTTCAAAATGAAATTTCATTGTTTCGTTTTTATTATATTATCGCAATTATTTAAACGATTATTTGAGTGTATTTACCAGAGTCGAAATATATTATTGTGTTACCGAAAATGTTGACAATCGGATAATACAACGGGCGATTAAATCAGAAAATGACAAAATTTAATAATAATAATATTCGATTCATTTATTATTAAGAAATGATTTTTTTTTTGCATTTAACAGTATATACTATTTTTTAGAACAAAATAATTATTATCATTATTATTCATAAATAATGAAATTAACGTAAAATGTAAACCGTTAATGGTATAATAAATTTTAATAAAAATAAATACAATTAGACATATTTTGGTAGGTCTACTTACCGTGGAATTTAAAATCGGCAAATTATTTCTATTAAATCGCAATGCGATACTATACCCTTTTACAAAAATGACGACAATTCTTAAAACGAATAGGATATAATATTATGGGAAAGGAATTGTCATAATTTCCTGAATGTTGACATTTCCGGTAACATATTATCACAATATAATTGTGGTGGGCAACCGCTGTAGAGAATGTCTACTTTCGATGGATGGTGAAATGACAATTAATAATTGTTTACGTTTTCCATATAATGAAAACTTTAATTTGACGACGGATGTATAAACTTTTCTAGTTTAACGATTTTTTTAATCATAATCATATATGGATAATATCCATAAATATATGGATATTTATATCCATATATTTTATAACCATATTATTATACACACATAGGTAAAATAATTATTTTCCTTTCATTTAAACCCGTATTAAACGAGACGTAATAGTTTTTATTTTTCAAGACGGACAGTCGGATTTTTCAACTAACTTTTATTTTTATATGTAATAGTATAATACTTATATATTTCAAGTACACAAAAATGTTGCCAAAATTTTTATTAAATCTTTTCTAATAAAAAATTAAACAAGTAGGATATTAACTACATTTGAATGAGATTAGATTTACAATATTAATAAAAAAAAAATAAATGCACGTTTTTATATCAATAAAAATAACAATTATAATTTTAAAAATGAATATATAAAATAAATAATATAAATTACAATAATAATATGAAAAGTATTTATACAATTATTTGCATACAGAATAAAGATGAACAATCTTCAAGCTTTGGTATAAAAAATAATAATAATTCAAATTTTTTTTTTGAAAAGTAAATTATATAAAAAATAAATAATTGAAACCAACTTTATTGTCATTGCAAAGCTATTGAAAAATTCAAGTGTTTATTATAATGTTGAATATTAAAATTAAATTACAATATTATATTCCGAATAAAAGTTCCTATTTTTAGTTATTATACATTATTATGTTTAGTACGTACAAAAATCGCCAGAAATATGTGTTTTTTAATCGTACCTACCTACCTACTGTTTGAAATATTAAATTATTCTCATTCAGTTAATAACAGTTAATCATTTCAAGTCTCATATTATATTTTAGATAATATTTAATTAAAAAAAAAAAAAATATTTGTTTATATATCAACATAACGTCTATTTTATAAATAAAAATCTATAGTGGTGTTTATATAAATGACTATATAAACTTTATATTCACAAAATAATTAAAAATTAGCAACGAAAATGAAAAAAATGAAAACTTCTAACTGAAAGTATACATGTGATTGTTCTAATATACTTACAATAATAATACTATAGTGCTTTATTTTATGTATGACATTTAGAAATTTATTATTAATCAACTTAATATCATTAATATTTTTAATATAAGTACTTAATTTATTTAAGTTTTTAGTAAACTAAAATTTATTATTTTTGTTTTAAAAAACTAAAGGTGTTTAAAATATATTTCTTAAACTTTTAGCGTATTAGGGAATTAGATTAATTTAGCTGTTAAGCCCTAAATATATATATATGACAAAAATGATGGAATATAATTAAAAATATATATAATTTCCATAATTATTCTGATGTGAAATTTTGAGAGATGTTTATAGTGAAGTTCTGTAGGTGATAGATAAATCATAAAATTGTAATTTTATGTTTGGACAGATGAATTTTTATCTAATAATTCATTATAATTATATGAGTTACAATGTTTTCCGTTGAGATGGATAACAATCATTTATAATAATATAGTTATAATCTATTTTTTTTATTGTTAAACTAATTTAACGTATTCAGAGGTAAAAACTAAATTTTCAAAACTGGAGTAATTAACATATTTTAATATTAAATTGGGTGGAATCCCTTGACAATGACTCGTAAGCATTGCAAAAAAATAAATAAATCGAAGGTAGAAGATTGATTACTGAAATCCCCTAATCGATAATATGTCAATTGTGTTGTCACCAGTTTATTGATTGATGAAAATTAGGAAACTAATATATTATAGTAGTTATAATACAGCAGTGTAAGTAGTATATGTGAAGGAATTATATTTAGAAAAAGTCGGTTTAAAGTAAAATTAATGTATAGATTATACGTTAGTTTAAGTAAGGACTGTTATATTTTCTGTTGTCTAACAGAAAATGAATAACAATATTATCATATTTACGTAATTTTGATAAAATATTAGGTATCGTTGGTTTTTTAAGGCTAAAATATAAAATAATAACCTTATTTTAATTAACAATACATTCCTAAAAAAAGCAGGAACGTCAATTTAGGATGTTCCTCCGTCGTCCTTTCGGTCCTCAGAGAAATTAGTGGTTTATTACAATTAGTAAGATTTAAATGCAATGATATTGCATTAGAAAATATGATTCTGAGTGAATCTCAATATATTACAATATACTGATAGTCTATTCCAAAATTTTACCACGAGTGTAAATTACATATTAAAAATAAATTTCAAATCCCTACGATTAAAGTTTAAGGAGTTATCATTTCATGATAAAAATTGTCACTCACGATTTTCAAAATATTTTGCAATTAAATTAAATAGTATATGAGTAGGCTTCTATAAAAATGTTATACTTTCAAATCCAAAATTGTAGGTATTATTAATTTTTTTTGGAAAAAAGTTCAAAGTTCTATATTTAGCCAAAAATCAACTAATTCATTCCAAAATTATTTCACACTTGTACATTACCAATGTTAGTACTCAAAAAAGAATTTAAAGTATCTACTATCAAAACTCAATTAATTATTACAAAATAAAAAATAAAAATTACGAAAATCGTAATTTTGCCGATTTTTGTCATGTTTTGATAATTTTTCTTCTCCTAAGGAAAAACTTTTGAGAAATTCGAAAAATGAGCCATAAAGTGGTATAAAATACCAAGATGATTTTCTATAGAAAGTATACTCTATTTATGGTAATCGGATCATTATTTCTACCCGTAAAATGTTTTCATACATAAAAAAAAAAATATTAAAAAAACATCTTTGTAAAAACAGTATTGTCTCCGCTCAGAATCTAAAATTTAAAATATATTTTTTTAGTTTAATATCTTAATGATACTATAGATTTATTAGTTGGTATAATCATTAAAAATATTCAAATTGTCAGTTATAAATTACTATTAATTTATGATATTATGTAAATTATGCGCAATATTTTCTATAAAACTTATATTTTTTTATTATTAATTTTAGTACTAGGTATTAGGTAAATGAAATAACAATCGAGTGTTTACATTTAAATTTTTGATGTATTTAAATATGATATTAGACGTTTAACTAATATTGATATTTCTAATTCTAATGCATGTAATGTAAACAAAATATGTGACTAACGAAAAATTAAATAATGAATTACTTTCGACAAAAAAGTATCACTAAATAATAGCGGTTTGACCATATTTTGTATTATTATTTGTTGTAGCAATAAAGTTTAATTGTTAAAATATAGTATTGCGAAGAAAAACAATTACCAAAAATTCCTAATATACAGCGATAATGAATTATCCGTAGGATTGAACTGCGACCGTCATCGTCAGACTCATTAATTTCTACCGTGAAATTCACGATATTTTGAAATAACATAGAATAAAAATAAAGTTGTCCAATTGCCATTTATAAAGAATTATTTTTCCATGCGTCTGGGCATGAAAAATCCCTTTCGGAAGCTGTCGACCGAAAACCGATTATACACGAGGGCTGTTAAATATTGTGCGGACATAAAAAACACCTCCGGAATGCTCGTGTGTCGTATAGTGTGGTTTATAACATAATGAATGGAAGGTTAAAAAAGTAGTGTAGTAATATTAATATCAGTAAAAGTAGTATTGTGAAGTAGTAATAGTAATAATAATAGGTGTATGGGTGTAGTCGTGATTTTTTATACGAGAGAGAAAGTGTAGTTTTCGCTGCGTGTCGATACACGTGAAAATACTTTTATTTTATTTATTTTTTTGCGTCTCCACCATCGATATTTCTTCGCCCAGTCTTTGGAACCTCGAAATTTATGAGGGTTAACTGTACGTTATTATCGCTGTGAACACTACCTACGTTCCCCTTAAGTTTTTTTTTTAGCACCGACACAGTTTGCTCATAGTAATAAGAGGTATACAGTATCTCTATACAAATACAGTGTATATACAGTGTTATCTGAATAATATTGTGCTACAAAAAATAATGGAAACCTATTGAACCGCCACTATTTTTGTAACATAATTTCTGATCGCTCTGTATATACAATCAAAATAATAATATTGCTATAGCCCAAAAATATAAAGTTTAATCGTATTTTTTTTCTCCTTACTGTCAAATACAATGAAACCGAAATGGCAAAATGATTGAGAAAACAATTTACCCGGTAAAATGAATAATAATAATACTATATAGATACTTATTGTAGCGCCATAATATTAGGAAAAATAATAATATTATTACAACATTATTATGAAGCGAATAGTTTATGAATCATATAAAAATAATCCTCTATTAATTATTTCTTTGTTTGAGCCAACATTATCTATATAACAATATGTATCTAAAGTTCATAACTTATTTGCACGGTTTGATTTTTTAACCTTTTGAAATGTGGGATTTACTTCTTTATAACTAAAATAAATTGTGTTTACATTTAATTTATTTAAACAAATTGAGGTGACTTCGATAAAACACTCTACAGAAATGCAGGTATACAATGCTATTGATTTTATCCATTTATGAATTTATTTTTGACATTTTTAAATAAAGTAATCAACATTAATTCTATTATAATATAACTGTATTTTATCATACAAAGAATTAATATGATTCGTGTAATTTTAAGATAATTAAAAAATGTTAATTTAATGTAAAGCCGTCAAATTTTGTATGTAATTACTTTAGATTTTAAATAAATAAATTCAGTTTACTATAAATAAATTAGTTTCATAAGGTTCAGTACAATTATTAATATTTTTTAATATTATTTGAATATAAAATTTAATTTTCATGATTAATAAATAATATAAATAATATTTGTTTTTTGAACTTGGTAAACATTTTAATACTAAAATCCTAGGCAATAAAAACACAATTTGTAAATATAAAGGAGTTTAAAAATTGGATACAGATGTTATATTATGAATGATAATAATCAAATATGAAAGCATATATTTTATGTTTAATTATTTGAAGTTTTTAAACATATATAATATTATATATATTATGGATACTTCAGTACTTTAATAATATACTGAACATACTTCAGTAGAACCACTTAGCTAATCGATTCAAATTTCACATTTTTCCTTATTTTTTAATATATACCTAACATGATATTTGGATCAATATCATGTATTAAAATACATTGTGATTTATGTTAAACAATATCTAAGATATGTAACTCAAATAATAGTATCTTCGTATCAACTGAACATTTTACATTCAATCCTAATCTCCCATCTGGTAAGATCGATCACCCTTATAGTTGTCTGTAGTTTAGGTTACTCTACCTTCCTGTCAGACTAGAACCCATGTATCTTTCATCACTCGTGTTTATTTTTTTCATCTATAATTATTATTAATTCAACTTCCTCTTATCTCGTCTAATACGTCTCACTAGTGGAATCCCTTAGGTACATTTAAATATATTTATATTAAAACAAAATTGAATTTGATGACCAGTGATTACTATTGGTGATTACCATTTACGCTATATAACTATTATAAACAATAATAATTTAATAAATTGAATATTTATATTTAATTTGGACTTCAGCAGTTTAAATATTAATATTATAATATTTCACGTTGAGAATTATATTATAAGACAACGGAAAGCCCGGAGCCATTGCCCCTTCCTATAATTAGTATATATAATATTAAAGATTTATTAAGATTAAAAAATATTAGTCTCCATTTATCTTCGAATTGCATGCCAACCGTTCGATAAAGAGTATAGTTATAGCGAACGAAAATGTCTTGTTTATCAATAGATAATAATTTTTAAGATATGGCCAAGAACTTAGTTTTAATATTATTATCAAACCTTTATGTACGACTTGAACCCCGCACAATTCTCAGACCAAATCATAATTTCGCAAATAAATTATTTAAAGATCGAAAGAAAGATTGAAGAAATGGATTCAAATGAATTAGCGTTTGAGAAAAACTAGAAATGTACTGTAAATGAGGATTTGAATGATTTATAATGATCAAATATTATAACTCGGAAGAAATAAATTTTGATGTATAATGTCAGAGAGGAATCCTCAATTTATTCTTGAAATACCCAATATACTTAAAAATATAACACATAGTGTTATTAAACAAACTGTATCTGAAAGGGATATAATTTATTTATAATATGAAAACTAATCTATATTACTACAGTCTTTACGGTATTAAATGATACTCAAATTACGGGTAGTAGAAAGAAAATAAATCTATATATTGTATATATATATATTTGTATTTTCAATAATATTGATTAAAAAGGTCTAAAGGGTTTTGTACTTTGTGCACCTTCAAACGTGTCGAATAGCATGTAATCTATATAATACGTACCTAGTTTGAAAATGGTTCTTTGACACCATATAATTTTGAGCATTGAGCATACATATTGTTTAAATATTTTTCCACCAGACAGACCAGACGAACACAATATGAAATATACATTATTTTCAAACGTCCAAAGTTAAAGTCACGATATGCAATTTTACGCTTCTTGGTAAAGTAATTCTGTACACAATACCTCGTAAAGTTAGCAACCTTAATATAAATTTGACGGTCTAGAGAAATTGTTGTTCTCTTCACTTCCCAACTATCGGAACGTAATATATTATATTTTAAACCAAAAACCTATCAATTTAATACTATCCACATATTTTAGAAGAATTATATTTAACTAATTAATAATTAATAATAGTTATCATCGTATTAAATAGATAATAAATACTACTTTACAAAAATTTTTATACAATTAAATAGGTTATTCGTATGTATTTTTACTTACATAAAGTTAGTTTATTATAATGTTGTATTATTATACTTGATACATATATTGTATAAGCTATTGAAACTTATTACAATAATATGAATACAAGACGAATAAATACACAAATTAAAGTTTTTAAACTTTCAAATGCATAAGCGGTTTCAAAGAAAAAAAATTAAAGAAATCTAAGAACTTATATAAAAGTTATAATTAAATAATTACTTTAATAATAGAATATATACAACATTATATTATAAAACGGATGTGCAAGATAGTATAAAAATATTATATCATTAAGCTACAAAATTGATTTGCTCCTTAAAATGTATTCATATTTCTTACTCAATTAATGTACGAGTACAAATATATTTATAAATAAACTATAGGCACAATTTTTATTTTTAAATTAATTTTTTTTTTTACTTTAAATACAATAGAAAAATTATATTTAAAAAGTAGACATAATTTTATGTTATAATAATTATATATATTATCTAAATTATAATTTTATTAAAACAAATTTTCATTTACCTTTATATGAATGATAAGGGTGATGCCGAGAAATATCAGTTAGAATCTTTTAATTTTAAACAATAATTGGAATAATTTTAAACGATCATAAATGTAAAATCTTTGAATGAAAAGTTACTGTCATAATGTAATAATACCTACCACTGAAGTTGATATTGGCTGCATTGAAATAAATATTAAAATAAAAAAAGTTCTAATAAAATCTGCAATAGTATATATTTTCAAGATAAATGGATTTAAACTAAATAAATAATTTTTATTTTCAGAATAAAAAAGTTTTATAGGTGAAACGTTTTAGTTCTAAAAATAATATTTAATTTTTTTATTATTTTATTATTAACTTAATCAATAATTACAGTAAAAATAAATTGCAGTTAAAGTAATGTTTTTTGTAACATTCTTGATACTAAATATATTTTTCTTAATTTAGTATTTACAGCGAAATTAGTTATTAAATTTCTAACTTAAAAACGTTCCTGAGAATAATTACAAAAATGACGTTAAAACATTTTCAATCTGTGACAACGATAATATAATAAATTAATAAATATAATAAGTAAGAACTCATTCAAAATAAAAAATTGCAATTGTGTATTTTTTTATATTTTTAAACAGATCTTATTGTTTCATTGAAAACTATTATTGAATTAATTGATAGTTTTAAACTTGAAGTAAACTATCTAGTTTATATAAGTTTGTCTTTTACACATTTTAGTTTTTGCAAAATATTTTACATATTACTTTGCTTCTATTAAAGTAATCAAATTATTTACTACTGATTTATTTGTATTTAAATAACTGATTGTGGTGACCAAAATAGTATTACTTCATTTCATTAATATTTAAATGATAAAAAAAAAAACTTTAAATATTTTATCTTTTATCCCAAATTTCTTATAAAAACAACACAACATTTAACTTTTTAACACTGAACCCTCAGATTATATAATATTATGAGTCTAATTACAAAATATTCGAATACAAATATTTTTTTCAATATTTTAAATACAAATGTTTTAACTAGTTTTTAACAAAATAAAATTACTTCTTGTATTAAATACAAAAAGTTTTTTTAGAATCATATAAAACGATTTTTAATTATATTTAGTTAATTGTATACTAAGTATTTGTAAATTAACAATTAATTATATCAATATAAAATTGTGTATAATAAATTATGGAATAATAAATATTGTCATGATTCTAACCTATTACAAATCAAAGTCACAGGTACATTATTTTGGATATTTTAAGAAATCAATTATGATACCTCTTTTAATTAAATATCTATTAGGTATCACTTAGAGGTATTTGTGTGATATCATATTTCTGATTTAAAAATACAATCGCATAGGAGTCAATATCACATAATTACACAGGGTTACGTTATGTGTTTATAGATCATTTTTAAGATATATATATTTTTTTTAATGAATAACAAACAAGTACTTATATTCCAATACATTGAAGTATTTAAAATACTTTTAAAGTATTTTTTTTTTTAACAAAACTGGTTATAACTTCATACATTTATTGTTTTTCACACTAATGATAAAAATACATCATCCGTCGTCACATTATTTTTCATGGCATATAAATATTTGTAATATTTCTATAAATGTAATAAAAAAAAAAAACAAAAAAAACAAAAAAACAAAAAAAAACAAGAAATGTTTCTTCGACACAGGTACCGGTTACCGGGGAGTGAACGCGCTGTGCGAATCGAACGTGAACGACAAGTACGTTGGCCGCCTCGGCCGGATACGGTCCATGTTAGACGGGAACAGCGACACGATGGCCGATATATTGCGTCCGGTCGAGCCGCTGGCCGTGCTTTGCCACGGCGACTTTTGCAGGAATAACCTACTGTTCCGGTACGACCCGGCCACCGGAAAGCCGGAGGACGTGGTCATGTTCGATCCTGCGCAGGCCCGTTACGCGTCTCCGGCCGTCGATCTATCGTTCTTCCTGTACATGAACGTGACGGACGCCGACAGGACTGCGCGTTGGGACGACTACGTGGCCGCATATCTGTCGGGCGTCGCGGACACCGCGCCCGCCGGGCAGCCGCCGCCTGACGTGGACGCCGAGATGCGCGCGCACGGTCTGTACGGCTACGCGCATTGTTCGTTCTTCATGCCGGCCATGGTGGACACCAAGCCGCTGGACGTGGAGCGTCTGACCAAGTGTACGGACGACGAGCGCATCGAACTGATCAACGAGTCAGGCGGAGCGGACGCCGACAGGTTGCTCGCGTCCATTGTTAGACACATGGTCGACCGACAGTACGTTTGACATCAAACTGTAATTAATTATAATGCGCACACTTTAATAATAATAATAATAATAATAATAATAATAATAATAATAATAATAATAA
>CM023358.1:16465425-16605125 GCA_013282895.1 Eriosoma lanigerum
AATAATAATAATAATAATAATAATAATAATAATAATAATAATAATAAATTTAATATAATCGTGTCTGTCTGTTTCTATTATATTATATATTGATGATAATCCATATGCCTAATGAGGTTTAATTAATTATCAATAATTGGTCCAACTAGGTGTCGGCTTGATCTTTGAAATACGGTAACACTAATTAAAGGTTACAAAATGATCTTAAATTATAAATATCCGAAAATTACAATTTTATATAATATTGAGTTCAATAATTTTTTGTCGATAGTTCACTTCATAATTGAAAATTAATAAATTACTAGAATTATAATAGTAAATAAGACGATAATATCATAACCAAACTAATACTGATAATAATTATACCTACTCCGTTATCATGTTAATTATTAATTATAAATACCTCAATTAAAAGATTTTAATATATTGTTTTTAAAACAACAACAAGAATAAGACATATTTTTATATGATTATAATATGCACATAATAATATGTAGATAGGTATAATAAGCTATAAATAATAGTTTATAGACATTCTAAATTTGCATATTTTAATCATAAACTCATGATAAAAAACTACAATATGTGTTATTTAATATTTTTCTTTATTTTATATTTAAAATATAATATCTATACCTAAGTTAAGTATTATAAAAAAAATTTACACATATATAAACATCTAAGTTAATCACAATTTAACATTCTACTATTTCTACTATAATAATAAAATATAATTCAAAAAATTATTTAACATAATTATAACTATTCAGCAGATAAAAAGATTATATAAGACAATGAACTAATTGTATATAAACAATTATTTTTTTCTTTTAATTTATCCCATCGAGTATTGTTGAATATTAAATAATTACTGTCAAACTCTTTTTTTCCATTTAGTATCAAATATATTTGCACAATTTTTAATAAGATGACAAAAACTAGGTAAAAAAATGATAATTATTAACACTTTAAATAGTAGGTATAAAAGTTAATAAGCTTGTTTAATTCTATATATCATTATTATGTAAACTTTAAATCGTTATGTCCTTAATTCCAATAATTACATGATATTTAATTATACTTGTGTAATAACTTATATTTAAAATATATTAATTATAATAACAAATTAAATGCATTAAGTACTTTTAAAATTAATTATCTCAGTTATCAATAAATAATGAAACGCAATAAAATATAAAATAAACATAAATATTTTAATTTTTAGGTTCAACTATATATCATATGTGTATATACTATATATACTAAACAATAATAACAACTGTAATAAAATAATTTTAATCTTAATTTTCTGTTTACTTATTTACGTAACATTTATATTGTTAATCTTATATATAATATTTAAACAAAACGTATTATTATTTATATTCAAGACGTTAATTAATCTACATTTTAACACTATAATATTATTTAATTTTAAAGGCTTAAGCATTTAATCAAAATGAAAGAAAAGGTGTTTACAATTTTGTATTATAGTACCTAAAGTAATGCATTTTTAAATTTTGTTGTTTTCTATTGTTATAATTCTTACACAATACTTTTATTATTTTTAACATCCTGATACAGTGGCTTCGAAAATCTTGGATGTCTTAAGACACTTTCGAAAAGTTGAACGCATAAAATCACGATGAAAAGTGTTTACTGTATAAAATAAAAATACAAGCTATGGATATTTTCATCGACATTTAGTAAAAGTTAAAATATTTTTGACTTTTTTAAATTTTTATTATTATTATTATTATTATTATTATGGTAGTTTAATATCGTATGTAAAAGAAACTCCGGAAAGTAGATTTGAATACTGTCAAAATAAAGTAACTTTGTAATTTATAAATATTGTAATATTTTAGAAAGAAAAAAAATATTGTACATTCATTTTGAAAATCGTGGATAATATATATTGTATATTATTATAACACTGTATAGTTTCGTTCGGAAAATAAACTAACGATGTTTACGAAGTCTTAGAAATGTTTTTCTGACATGTTATGTTATTGCAATACATTAAGAAAATTATTTGTTTATAATCATATTTATCTTGTCTTTTTGATTGTATGTTTTATAAAATGTAAGGCTCCGAGACTTCCATAAATCCTCTTCTATTGTCAATCATAACCATGGTACAATTATAATGTGACACAAGAACGAACGAATTTCGAGTAAAACATGTGGTTCGTTCCTTATTTTTAGAGAATTTTCAATTTCATAAAATAAAATTATATTGTAATATTAATGGTATATTTAAATTTTTTACCTACCGAAACATAATAAAACATGTTTTTATCATTTATTATGATCATCAATTGATATTTAGAGCTTATTGAGATACGGACGAATGACGAACTTGTTTTTTTAATCATATTATTGGTTTTCGCCAATGCTGATGAAAAAATCAGAAAATTGAACAAACAAAATATCAACGTGATTAACATATATAACATAAAAACGATTGTGCTACAAATAAAAAAAAATGACTATTTTATTTTAACCGAGTGCACGAGACATAAGTTGATTTATAAAGACCCCGAATACGTGATATATTTATATAATAATATTAGTATAGAATGTTCTCATATAAACTATAATTGCATAAATTCGAATTTATGTAGTTGTACAATTCACTGTATTTTATTTTTACTAACGGCATTACAAACAAAAGTTAAAATTCAAATATTGCATTTTCAATATATTATATTTAATTAAAATTAAACTATAAAATAATAATTTTCTTTTATCATCTACCTATTATCATAACTTATTAAATAGTATAATAATATTAAATTATGTAAAAAGTAATTAACACCAACAAGTAACTTGCTTAATTAAATTTTTTTCCCTATAATACAATAAATATTTATTAATTAGGTAGGTAATAATATAATTATATCTTATTTGTATTTTAGTTTTATAAAACGTGAGTGTCATTAGAGGATGACTTCTCATTCAAGCTTTTCATGTGTTTATTTTTTATCGTAAATGATATGAATTAATTTGTGTATACCTTAAAGCATATAAACTTATTGTGCCATTAAATGTACAGATTGTTTATTTCAAATATATATAAAAAAAAAAAGTTTTATAAAATATTATCATTATTACAAGTTTTAATGTAAATAAGTTAATTGATTCAAAATTATATTAATAACACGAACAATTATTTGCATAGTTTAATCATGTTTCAATAATGTCTACCTGTTCTGTATTTGTGTTATGATTAACTAAACATCGATATAAAACTGTGATATAATGAATAATTATGAATGTTAATATAAGATAGTATAATATTTGAATTAATTTTACTGTTATAGTTTACATTTATACTCTATTAAACTGTATTGATTTCAAAAATACACTGTAAACCTGTATTTTAACCCAAAACTATACCTTACAGGTTCATTCAATGAGCTGTAAAACTTTTTTTTTAAATTTGTATCCAGTTTGTATAGTCTGAAGTAGCTAGAGCCATGGGAATATTTAGTATCGATGTATATTCGCATGAATTGCCTTTTGTTTCGATTTAATTTCCTTTAAACGTACCATAAACTTTAATAACAAATTTAGATACTTTTTCTTTGTTTTCAAGTCATCTACTCGAGTTTTAACAGTTTATAACATTAAAACGTATTATATATTACAGTAATATGATTATACTATAATTGTCTATTAATTGTTAAAGATATGCATTTGTTTCAATCTTAAAAATGAAATAAATTATGTCTTAACAAACTTGACGTGAAAGTCGCGATTTTGTTTTTGTTTTCTAAACGCTGTCTACATACAACATGTATGAATTCTTAAATCGTTTATAATTCGATTGTCTGCGACTTACAATGATTTGCTCTCATATATTTATTTTCAATCTGAACATCGAGAACAGAAATAAAAGAAAGTTGTTGTTTTATTCATAAAATATAACGATGCGAGGATCCGGCATATTATTATCTTTATACAAATCTCGAAAACTCGATAAACAATTGCTGTCCCTAATTCTCATTCACCAAGCCTATTTATTTTTATTTTTAACTGTATTTATTTTCGATCAGATGTAGAATATTATGCCAGTTATCATTTAAATTGAATTTATAATGTGTTTGCTTTTAACGAACAACGAGCTATATTCTTTAAAAATACTGAGTGATGAGCGAGTAGATCATCCAAATTGATTTTGGCTGGATGTAGATGACGATGAATAACAGAATAAATGGCTGATTTTGAAATTTTAATAGTATTTCTGCCGTTGCTACAAATAGTATATTTATTATAAATATTGATAACAATAATGCATATGTTTCACGCGTGTGTATATGAGAATAGAATAATTTTAAAGCTTGCACTCAACAATCAAGTTTTATCAACCATTCGCAAGTTATGATATTTAATGAAATTATCGTTTTTATTAATTTCTAAAAACAATGGTAACATTTTAAATCAGTGGTCCCCACTTTTGTTTTACTTTCGTGTGATCTATATATAACAACGAAAATCCACTTTACCATTAAATATGCAATAATCATTGTAATACAATTTTTAGATTTTAAACGTTCAAGGAAAAACTACAATATTATTAAAAAGTTATAATACAAATAAACTAATAGGCTAACTTTTTATTCGAACAATTTAAAAATTCCATTTTTTTCATTTTTAAAAATTTCACGTCACACCTACGCTGAGTCACCCCGGTGGGGAATTATTGTTTTAAATATTCAATGTACGATTCCCAACTATAATCGAACGTTTTTAATCGTAATACTATTAATGTAATATTATTATGTAATATCATATTGATCGACTATTGCTTTATAGTGTTAACATATTCAAATAAAAAATTATGTTTGGTTATCATTTACAAGCACGCAGTGTATAATATATTATATAAACAATTTTTTGATTTTTGTTTTCAAATGACACGTATATAATATTATAATGATACAGATGATACAAGCTATTAAAAAAAAAAAAAAAAAAAAAATCGGCGTATCGAAGTTTAGATAATAATTTAATATGTAACTGGTGTTAATAAATATTTTAAGGCATAAGTATAAAAACATTTTTTTTTAGTTCATTGAATACAGATAAAAAATTTTTATTCATATAAATATAAAAACTGTATAGAATATAAAATGTATAGAGATGTGAGTAATTTTGTAATAATAATTTTATTATTACTATATTATAATACAGTATTCTGTTACGTTACTACTATTATAATCAGGGTATGTAAGTTCATGCACGTAAAACGTATAAATAAGATTAAAAAATGGACCAAAATCTGACAATATATGCACTTACAAGTTCAGAAATATGAATTAATATACACTAAAAATCTTAAACTAAACACTTTAAACATGCATAGCATAAAAAGAAAAATTATAATAAAATGTTGTATTAACAAGAAATATTCATTTATATTATGAAAAATAATATTTTATTTCATTCAATTTTATACAATTTATAACAATCAGAATACAAAAATGTAGAAAGGTTGATTTCGGATGTTCCTCCTTCGTTCCTATGGTCCTTGATGAAATTAATGCTTTATTATAACTAAGATTTGAATAAGATTCTGAGTGACACTTAGTCAGATATAAAATATATTATTATGATCCATTCCAAAATTTTACCATGTATGCAACCTACCTATAAAAATACGCAAGAACATTTTCAAGTTCCCACGTTTAAAACTACATTAGTTATAAAATATTTAAAATCAAATTCGTCAAAATCACACTTAACATGAATTTTGCAGTTTTTCAACTATTTTTTTTGGTAGATAATATTATCTCAAAGATTATCCCACAGAAAAATTTTTGAGATAATTGAAAAATGAGTTAAATAAAGTACCAATAAGATACTTTTTTAAACCAAAAGTATATCTTACTTGCCATTATCGGACCATTATTTTTATTCGAAAAAGTGTTTTCAACCATTTAAAAACACAAAAAATCAAGTATGAATGTAAAATGTTAAAGTTGAAAGACGCTTCAAAAAAAAAATTTACTTACAATTTTCAAAATTGTTTACATAGTGGCTCAAGATTATCATAAAGATTTATTTATATTATAAATACATATCAAATTTTCAGCTTTAAATATTAAGAATCAAAATATTTTGGCGTTAAAACTTAAAATAAAATCAGAAAAAATATCTAAATACCATAATTAAATTCTACTAGAAATTATAATTTTAGAAGCTTACAATTTTTAAAATATTTAATTAATAGTTTAAGTAGTATATAATTATGCTTCTATACAAGTTTTTAATCGATAAATTCAAAATTTCAGTTATTATTAACCATTTTTGGATACATTAAAAATCTCTATATTTAGTCAAAAAATTAACCTATCCATTTCAAAATTGTAATACTTATGGAAACACTAAAATTAATTTTCAAGTCTCTACGTTTAAAATTGCATCAGTTATCATGAAAAATCTAAAAACAATTTCGTCAAAATTACGATTTCCGTAAGTTTGGCCGTTCTTCCGGCAATTATTTGTCCTCTCAAGGAAAAACTTTTTGGGAAATTTGAAAAATGAAATCAATAAATTACCAACTAGATGCGATTTTCTATGAAAGGAAACCTTATTTGTGGTAATCTGACCATTATTTCTACTTGAAAAAATATTTTCACACATAAGAAAAAAACATATTTGTAAAATCAAATCCTCGCTTCGCTTAGAATCTAAAATAACACACCTTGTCAAGTTCAAAGCTTTATCATCTTTATCAATTGTTAACATTGTTCCGCGCCTCCGCGATAATGTGTAAAACTCGTAAACCCATATTATAGTGTCATAGTCAAGTATAAAAGTAAACAGAAAACAAATATGAAGATTATATAAACATGTGAATTTTAGCATAATTATATTTGTCAAATACTTTTTTTTACCTACTTTTTTTTACCTACCCTTAGGAAAAACTATTTTCCTGAAATTATAGGAAATAGTATGAGCTTTAAAATAGCTTAATTTCAAATAATGAAATAAATAAGTATGTGTGATAAATATGTCAATTCACCCAAAATATGAACTGTTAAACTTTATATTTTTATTACTATTGTTATAAAACAGATTTGTACCTCACTTAGCATGTTTTCCTGTGTAGTAAAACAAAACATGCAAATGCATGAATTTACGAGCTTTGATTATAATATATGTTTTCGATATATATAATATTTCTTGACACATAAACTTCCATTACAACATAAAAGTATTATTTTCATTCAAATCCACCGAACATTATACATTTGTGAAAAAGCGTTTTCGAATAAATGTATAACTGTTTATTATTATCAGGGGTTTAAACCATACAATTCTTTTTCGATTTGATTTCAGTTACAGGTATTCAGGTATTCGATTTATATTTTTGACTAGTTGTTATTGATGTTTTGATAATCTTATTTTATATCATTGTTTACGGATGAAGAGCTAATTGCATAATTTATTAATGTCGCAAATTGCGACTTTCAATATATTAATTCTGTACACTATAAACTTTTTAATTTATAATAATACAAATTTTACGATTTATAGTTCATACAAAATAACATCTTATTATTTTCAATTAATTATGCTTTATAAAAACCCGTATGACCTCATGGGTACAATAACTTTGTTATTGCCACAAGATAATAATAATTATTAAAGTCACAAATAAAATACTAAATTCATTCGACAGTTAGGTATAATATAATAATGGTAATTGTGAAATTTATAAAATATATACATCTTGGAACACTATATATTTTCTAATATTATTAGTTATGTAAATTAGTAAATTATATGAAATAAACGGTTTTAACCGGTATATAACACTAATTTTGAAATTAGTTTCAACCCCCGATTATTATAACTCGCCAGTTATTTAAGTATACTAGTCAATGCGTGGAAGAGTTCACAAACGAAGTGTTCTTGATAGTTGATCAATTAACTATTGATAATAATTAATAAAATAACCGTAAACTGATTCCATTCATTATAAACTTCATAAAAAATATTTAATAATAATATTTTGAATATTTTCAGTGAACATTTTTACCATCGATCAATTTTAAATGTAAATTTATTTATATTCAACTTATTTCATTAATAAATATTTATAAATAACGTAAATTTGTTCGTAAAACCTACCTTGTATAAGACAGCGTAGAACAATATGCAAATTTATGATTTATTTTATAATATTCATATGAGTTATATAAAATAGTTATATTATAAATGTGTTCCTTTATTATTTTGATCATAGATTTGAGTTTCACGATTTTATGTGCCAGAAGGATCAAGAATTTAAAATTTCCATTCAGTTCCCTACTCTTACTTACAATGAGTATATTAGACGGTAAATAATAATATATTATCTGATTTTTAGATATTATTTATTGATGTAATAACGTCAAAGTCACCAAAATTCAATTTTTCTTTATTTACATAAAATAAGTATTTGTTATTTACTATTACATATTGCATTTATAGTATGTTTTAGATATTTTCCTTGGTAAATATTTATACTATTTTATATTAAATTATAATATTGATAATACGCATTATGTGTACTCCTTCATACATTACAAAATATATATAGTAAAACAAGCCATTTTCTGTGAAACATACTTGATTAGGTTTTTTAAAAACATTCAGAATTATATTATTTATTTACATAAAATATTTCTAAAAAGTGAAAACCAATAACTATTTATCAAAGTTTAATCTATGATTAGACAAATACAGTCATATAGAATAGTGTTTATTATTATAGTCTATAGGTACTTTTTCTAGTCGTAATTAACAAAATATGCATTTTACATCTGGTCCAAATCGTCGTTTGTATATAAAATTATTTATGGCGTACTTATCTATAATATTGACACAAACCCAACCTACACACGCTATAGATTAAAAACGCAACAAAAACCATTTCAATAATTTAGATATTGCAGTAAAAATTTGAAATAGTTTTGAGAACACATTATCATTCTAATAAAAATAGAATAATTAACAAATTATGATACCAGAAAATACATTAAAAATTGCATAAATAAAAAAATGGCTATATAGATATTTTAATATTTATGATATCTTAACTAAATTAAATAAAAATAACAGTTATCGTTTCAAACGGAATGAAAAACTTGATATTTCTGATAAGCTGATACAGTGTGTTCATGGAGAATGTTTATTTTCTAAATAATGATATATATTATATGATTGTAGTGCCTCATATTATTATTTTGTTCGTATAGAGAAAATATGAAATCAACATAATGTTAATACAGTGGTGCGCAACCTGGGGGTCTCCAATAATTATTGGTGTAAAATTTTACACCAAATGAAAAAGTTATGTACCTACTATGTATATTATTTTATAATTTTATACAAAGTAAAATTATTTTGTACCGTCAATGGCAGTGTCAATTGTAATATTATGTCCTAATGTCGCGATATCAAGTTCTATTGAATATATATTATACATTTATGTAATGTTTTTTTTTCTTTTTATTTAAGCCGCGACAACTGGGCCGTTGGCTTTTGTTTAGCATTTTTACATATATATGTTTGTATGAGTGAAAGTATGATAATGGTTAGGCTTCAGACCTGGCAGGTCAAGTTGGCATCTTCCAAGAATTGAAGGACTTTTAATAGCTTAACCGGATCAGGACCCAGAATCTGGGATAGAGACGGGGGAAGTTGATTATTTAGCCTCTGGTTCGCATAAGTAAGACATTCTGTTAGGATATGCTTTATAGTGGTTTGAGTTCCGCATGTCTGGCATATTGGGGGCTCATTTTTTTTCCATTAGGTGTTTGTGTGTAAATTTAGTGTGTCCTATTCTAAGACGATTAATAATTACTTCTTGCTTTCGTGGTAAGTTGATATAGTTTGGGGACCATGAGATGGTGTTTTTTATTTCGTTTAATTTGGTAGATTGTCTCATTGTGCCATTTATATATAATGTTGATTGTTTTTTGGGGGGGGGGGGGTGGGGGTCGTGGATGAAAAAAGTTTGCGCACCACTGATTTAATATACTATTATTATCGTGTAATAATAATAATAATAATAAAAGTATAATCGAACTATGAGATGTATGAGTGAACGGGTTATTATTTTAACCCGCAGTTTACCCATATCCGGTCGGTGCGTGTACGATGGCCGAACGAGGGCGACGGCGGCGTAGTAAAAACATACGGGCGGGCGTAGACCCTAAAAACCGTCGGTGCGTATAAAAGAAAATATACTCGTAAATAAGAAGCAAAAAAAAAAAAAAAAAGTGGGTATATTACGTGCACGGTGTACGATACGGTCGTTCGGATCGTTACATTTCATCCACGATGTATATAACATTATAATATTAAGACGGGGGCGGCGGTATGCGGATACCGTTATAAATCTTTGGTCGTACAGGGTGGTGATAAATGAACCGCAATACGTCATAACTTGTGCCGGTAATGAGCACGAGGAAATACGCGTGTACATAACATTATAATAATATACACCAGGTATAGAAAT
This sequence comes from Eriosoma lanigerum, assembly GCA_013282895.1. Lineage (NCBI taxonomy): Eukaryota > Metazoa > Arthropoda > Insecta > Hemiptera > Aphididae > Eriosoma > Eriosoma lanigerum. Next base: position 16,475,945 of record CM023358.1, read on the forward strand.
AATAATAATAATAATAATAATAACATGGGTACGCGTGTCCCTGATATAATAATATGATATTGTACAAACGCGGTAATGTTCACCAAAAACCAAAGGTTCGTCCTCTTGAGCGTTGCGGTTTAAGGCTTCGCTGATGTTATCATAGTGAATCGCGACCGCAGAATGCCAACGCACGACGATAATATTAGTTAGTTTGGTCTAAATACGCTATATTTGACATGCTTGTATTGACGTTCGATCGTTATTGTTTTTTAATTATTTATATTATATGTATATTATATACATACGACCGACGTTTTACGATTGGAATTACATATACGTTTTCACAATGTTGTTATATCGCAATTATTTTCGTAACACAAAATTCGAATCACATTTTATATTATAATATAATATGCCGCATTTATTTGTCCTCGAATAATAATTTTAATTATTTTACGCGTTGGTTTTCGCGTAAAAAATTTTATTTGAAACGAATTAAAAACGATAGCAAAATGTTTAAAAGTTGAATGAAAATATTTTATTATATATTTGTACTTTTTAATAACAAATGTGTGACAACCTTGTATATGAAAATTGAAATGTGTCATTCTTTTATTCACTTTTTGTTCGATTTCCGGTAAATTATTTAATTTTCTTTAACATTTCAATAATTACAATTTTTTTATATAGTATAATATAATATTTTTTAGTTTTATTTCGAGAAATATAATTATAATTATGTCCAACTTTCATTAGTGAGTGATAATAATATAATTCTGCTAGGTGCACGGAATGTCGTTTATTTTATTTAATCAAACTCGTATATTATTCAATTTTAGCACGCTGCAATAGATATCGAATGTTAATAATAGGTATTTAAAAGAGACGCACAATAATCGCTTGTAAATAAGTATAAATATACATTATAATATATAATTTGATTTTTGCAAGGTTAATATTATCTAATTTAATAAGCCATGTACTCATATATTAAAAAATGAAATTCACTTAAACCAATTTTTTTTCATCATATATATCTAACTATTTTGAATTTATTAGTTTTATCAGTCTATGTTCAAATATAAACGATGATGACATAATATATTTATCGTTTCAATTGAAAAAAAAAGACAATTATAACTTAAATCATTCTCCTTAGATGCAAAATATGAATTTGCCCTAAATTTTTTATATATCTTTATGTTGATACGGTATGAGTGGGTGTTGCGACTATATCGTGTTTTAAATAACGGTAACAGTTATAAGTGTAAATCATGACAAAATAGATACTACTAATTAATGTTCACACATGTGTATTAGCCAAAATCAAATAATATTAAAATCCCTAAAAAACAATATTAGACATTTGTTATTTTGTTATGTACTTACTTATATAGTTTTACCTAATGATTAATTTACATTTGTGTATTAAATTTAAATTAAATTCTGGTATAAAATTTAAAAAATAAATAATTGGTAATTAATTTTTTTAATTTTAAATTTTTCGTAAACTTTTAGGTATTTACCTATTATGTTGTAATTTATTTAGCCGTAACAAACGAGATATAATTATTATATGTTATTAATTATATGGGTATTATATACTTTACTTTTATAACAGTAACAAATTACTTCCACAGTAATGATTGATATAATAAAGTTTTTTTAGCTTGTAAAATAAATTGCATCAAGTCAATCGTGATGATTTATTAAATTATAAATTAGTGATTATTTTTAATTAATAAATTAGATTTTTCAGTTTTTCAACATTAATTTATAATATTAAGAAACAAACTTATTAATTTTCGAGTTAAAGATATATTTTAGATTACGTGTAAACGTGTTAATTCCAAACTCTAACTAATATAAATTAGATACCTATATTTTATATCTTAGTCTAAATAAAATAATTAGCTAGTATCAGTCTATAATAGTTTAATAGTTAGTTTTAGGTACCTAAAACTAAATACCAACATCCTTTAGGGACATAAATTAAACACATAATTATAATTTCATTATATAGGTACATTTTATATAAATAGGTTATCGTTTACATTATTCAACATTTTTTTTTTTAACAATATCCCCTTATCAATTCAAAATGTAAAAAAATATTTGGAATTACACCTCGACAAAAGACTTACTTGGGCTAAGCACACCAAAAACAAAAGAAAATAATCCAATATATTTCTACATCCGTCATTTATTATCAAAATCAATGAGTTTAAAAAACAAAGTATTAATATATAAAACTATCATAATTCCCCTAAGGTCTTATGGTATACAAATTTGGGGCCAAGCAAAACCTTCTAATAGACATATACAAAAGACCTATACAAGCTTTCCAGTCTATTTATCTTAGACAAATAACTGGTGCCCTTTAGTATATGATCAATAATGCACTGCATATTGATCCCTATATGCCTACAGTTAATAAAATAGCCACCAAATATTACAAAATATTTCATTCAAAGCTTCAATCAAATCAAAACCCTCTAATCTTCCCCACTCAAGCCATTCAAGTCATTTTTTTTTCTTAAATTCACTATTATTATAAAATTTACCTATTGTACAAATTTTATAGATTGTAAATATAGAAATATATATATTCCAAAAAAAAAAAAATTATTTTAGTTTATACAATTGCGTTCCTTCTACAAAAATCAATTAAAACTGAAATAATTATTAACTGCTAGAGTTTTAAACTTCAAAAACTGAAAAAAATCAAGAAAAAATTTGACAAAACATCTTACATAATCAATATTGAATACATTAAACATTAACACACATTTAACATTTTACAATAAAACTAAATTATGTAAAAAATTATGCAAATTAATGTATTTATTATAAAATGTAAAATAATTATGTTAAAATAAAGGTAGTTTGGTGTTAATAATAAATTGGTATTTCTGTAATATAATACATAGTTATACAATTTATTTTTTTTCAAATATGTTTCCTATTCTTGAAAAAATAAATTGTTTTATTAGCAAAATTCTAATACATAATTAATGATATTGTAAATTAGTAATAATGTTTTTTTTTATTCTAAGTAATGCATACGGTTCAATAAACCTAACTTAAATACTTGACAAATTTAAACTCATAAGTTTCAGTTGTTATAGCTATAAAGATATTTATTTGTATGATACGTGTCGATATACGCTTATATTCTGCGTATTAGGTATGTCCAAATAATTAGCTGATAACGAATCACGTGCGTATTGTCTTAAAACACTAAACCTACAATAATTATTACTTATTATAACTATTTCCTACAATGTTATGATAATAAAGTTTCAACCTCAATGTTGACTACAAAACTTATTAATCCAAAGAGATGACAACGGAGTGATTAAACGTATTATTAAACAAGCCTCGCGGATAAGATATCAAACGTGCTGAAGTGTAATTGCAGCCAACTGTAAGCTGGATTCGTGATATATTATAAGTTTAACGCTACAGATTTCACGAATAGTAAAACTAGTCCCGTTTGACTTGCGATAATATATTGAGAACATCATAATAAACCAAACGATATTTTGACAGTATTATGTATCATTTCGAAATATATGTATATATGGTATACCGAACACGAATAATATAAAAGAGAAATATGGCAATTTTTTTTCGTTTTGTTTTTTTGTTACCGAGTTAAACAGTTTTGGTTTTTTCTTTGTGCATTGTTGTTTTATATACAATAATATATCACCCGACAATGTTATCACAAGTTTGTCTTCCGTAAACGTTCAAATGTACTATATAGGATAAAGTCGTCGATGTGATACCGGTAGCGAAACACACGTATAAATAAATAAATAAGATAAATCCTGGGCATTGGCGAAGATTACCGTGGCCCGTTGATAGTGATGTCTGGAGAAACCTATTTGCATTTTGATACATGGTGGGGGAGGGGAGGGGGTTATGGTTCGCAACAGCATCCAAGTCCGTCGTCATCTATCCTGGCGTTTGCCGTATCGTTTTCATTTTCTGCGTGTCCGACCTGTCGCAAATCTAATCCTTTTCAGACAAACAATCCAATCAAATCATTCATCTGTTACAGACGTAAATAGGCTATGCAACAAAATTGGCTTGGCGTGCTATACCGCAAAAGCCTAATGGTGACGTCTCGTGGTCTAATAAAACTTGATGGCACATCTACTTATAAGACTTAACAATGAGTTCATTTTTTTGTTCACATATTTATCAACGCATTAAGTTTCTCTGAATATTCTTTACTCCATTTTTTCTTAACAAAATTTACAAATATATAAACTTCAATGATCATCAAAGAAATAACATGCAAACATATTATTATTTTTAAATTGTATAGTTAGATAAATTGTAATAAAATTTGTTATTTTGCGTGTAGATATTACTTATTTTGCTATATTGTTAGACAGACATGGACAGAAAATCCAGTGTTATTAACACTCGCTCAATAATTCTAACACATTCAATGGACTTTTGTTAATATTAATTCATATAATTTTAAATCAACTGGTGTCTCAAATAAATTTAAAAGAATTGTATTTTATTAATAAAAGAAATTTGACCTGTGTCAATAAGAAATTTTATAGTCCATTTTAATACTTCGAACTTGATATCGACATTCACCATATTATATGGTTCGTTGCTCTTGCTATCTACTTCAATATTAGAACATTTATTGGTGTCTCTGTTAATCGTACTATTACTTGATTTATAATTATGTTGGGAGTATTATGTTAATCCACTCGTTTTAAAGCAGGAACCTGGTTTTGATTTTGGAAAATTATTACAAACTGAGTGTAAATGACTGTAGCAATGTAAATCGTTTTACATCGGTTGTTTTGGGATTTTTACTTAGTCGTTTTTTAACTTCCAACAATTTTAAGTAGTGAAGTTGGCATACTAGAATTGTATTTATTATAATGAAATAAAAACCGTGATTCAACTGGTGTCCTTAAATTTGGTTCAAACTCGTCGAATGCGAGAATAATTATTCAAAAATGTATTGGCTTAAAATAAAAAAATTCTATAGTGAGCTAAGCCGCTGAAAACGAAGCGTTGTATTTAGACGATTAAAATTATACGCACTATCGAGTTCAATCAGAGGCGTATTTATGGCGAGAGGGTCGAACGGGTTTAAACCCGCCCATGACCAAAAAATAAAAACAATATTGCTATTAATAATATTATTTTGCCATCTGTTTTAGATTTTGCATTATAAAATGTATACAGATATAGATGAACATGTTTATTTTCATTTTTTTGAAATTTATTTTTTTTTATATTATAAAGCGAAGGGGGTTCGTCTTTATGAAAGCTTCTAAATAGGATCTAACCTCCCTTTATAAATTTCTAAATACATCTCTGAGTTCAATTGTTGAATTATCCTACTGATTATTATCCAGCATTCGTGCAAAGATAAAAACTTTAATTTCTTGAAACGTACTATGGTGTTTATACTATTAAAGTATTAACACTAATAATACAATATTTAAACGATAGTTCGTTCAAATATTCATAAGTTAAAATTTCACTTAACATACCAAAAATCTCAGTGTAGTATCTTGATATATGTCTATAATATAACCAATAGGTTATATTGTATTTTATTTCATAATGTGATAAAATGGCGTAATATAAGACAGTGTTAGGTAAGATCTTTAGAAAATCTATCTGAGATTTGTTCGAAAATCATTACATATGCATTATGCAAATTATAAACTCAGAATATTTGTAAACAGTATGCTATATATATATTATTATAACATAAAATTTAAGGTAAGCTAACAACATCGTTTTAATCATATTACAAAAAAAAAAAATATTAGGCAAACTATTATAAGCGTAATTTACATATACGGTGGGTACGGTATTTTTCGTGAATTGCATGTTAAAGGTTTAAACTATTATAATATAATACAATATAATAAGGCACTTTGTGAAAAAAGGTAAATAACTATTATATTTGATTTTTTAAAAAAATTATATTGCATTGAATGACATTTATAAACGAAAAATAAATAAATTAGTGTTTATTATTTATAAGTTTATAAATTTAGATACTAATTTTGTATTATGTTATGAAACTTCGTAGTTCTGACATTTAAATATTTGCACGACACACACTTTTATGTAATTTAGAAATGCGAGTCATTCACTTTATTAATCAACATTATCGACCATCGTTTTTAAAATATTTCAAAGTTTATAAAATTTAATTTCACTATAACTAAATAATTAAGTCTTAATGTTTTAATTGAATTATTCATATAATATTTTATACAAATTAATTATTTATATTAAATTTGTAAAAATTAATTTTTTAACTAACTTATATTTTCTTAAATATGTTTAGGTTATAAGTAGTATTTAAAATATTAATAATATATGCTGTTATAAATATATACAGGATAATCAAAATTTTATGTTACGAAAATAGTGGAAATTACTTATAAACGTTTTCAATGTTATATTTACATTATTTCTGTAATGCAATAATATACACCTTATACAATATGAGGTAATGTATTCTATAGTGTTATATTTTTTAAGTCTATAAAATTTTTTTTTTAGAATTTATAGACATAAAAACTGAATAACTTTACAGAATGTCTTAAAAATGTTCTCATAAATTAAATGGTTTTATTAACAAGTAAAAATAATAGATATTTAAAGAAAGTAAATGTTTTTTAGAACTATAAAAAAAACATCATATGTTATTATCAAATACGGACAAGTTTTTATTTTTGTGTTTTATATTTATACTTTGATTATATGAAGATGTATTGATTTCAAATAAACAACGGATGTCTATTAAGTAAAGTTTCGTTTAATAAAAATAAATTGACTAAAATTATAAATAATAATTTGATAGATTGACATCGTTAGCCACAGACTCGAGGAATGAATTCATTTTATTAATATTATATTTATGATCCAAACATAATATAGTAATTACATTTGAACATTAAATACCTAGCCAGCACTCAGAATTACTTTATCAAATAGGTATGTGTTTGATTATGACATTTAAATTATTTTACTCCATGAAATCATTTTATTTATTTTAGTAACATGTTATAAAATAATTTGACATCCAATTTTAATTTTGAAAATTATTTACCTACCCAAGTATAAGGGTATGATATAATATTATTAATGTTGTTTTCGATGTCGACCTCATCAAACTTTGGAGACCGTATATAGAATAATAACGAGGTAGGTATATAATAGTAAATATTGTTATTTAAACGTGAAATTTAATAATACATCGTAGTGCATTTTTTTTTTCTTTTGCTCGACGCGTGTATAACATAACGCGTTTTAGTATAATAATAATAATAATAATAATAATAATGCATTAATGTTAGAGCCGCTGCCGTCGTAGAGGTATTTACAAATCTAATATTCTGAACGTGTCCCTACGTAACCTAACCTACTAAAATATATAGTTGATTTTATGTTCGTGTAAAATATTTGAATAAGAAACACAAAACACACACTCACGAACACTATTTAGTTAGTTATTTATAATAACATATTAGTATTACGTTAGGCTGTTCGTAGCGAAGGGATAAAAACAAATTTGGAATTTTAAATTTGCGATGACTCATTTTTCACGGTATTAAAAATAAAATATTTACGTAACTATACAAATCCTGCATAATACGGGACTGTATGGAAAATCCGACGGAAATTCGGGTAACGTTCGGCCGCGTCCAGGAAGAGACAAATGCAGCAAATATTATTACGGCGTAGGTAAAATATATGTTTTATTTAACACATATTATCATGTTTAAAACAAATACAATGCGAAAAAGGCACTGCGCAGATTTGGACTAGAATAAAATCAAAAATACGATCTACCCGTTTAAATGCGACCGAAAGAATGTGGTATATGTTTGGATTAGGGTCGACCGCGCGAATCGGTTTCACTACGCATAATCGTAATGGAGTGAATATTATTTCAATACGTTTTCCCGCAAACTAAAAGCAAATAAAACTCAACGACTGACAAAAAAAAACAAAAAAACAAAAAAACAAAAAAACAAAAAAAAAACAAAGCAAAAAAACAAAACAAATAAACCAAATACAATTTCATTTCGCTCTGCGTGACGTGTTTCGGCGAAGCTTATACATTTTTCCATTTCCTACGTAAATAATGCAATGATAATAATATTTATTTTTTTTTAAAAAAATTTTGATTTTATTGACTATAATACGTTTGGTAATAATTATTAATAATGATTATTTTTTGTGCGAGTATAATGTACGATGATTGATAATATAGTGATAATATATAAATAAAAATATAAATTTCGGAAATCGTACAGGTTTTATTTATCGAAACCGCATTCGGCGAAAAGAACGGTATTTTTTACGTTCATATACAGACACAAAATATGATTGAAACACTATAATGATAGGACAAATTTGTGGCTACACTTGATTTGGAAGAAATCCGAAAAGGGTCACATCATTTCGAGATCTTGACAGATGTAATTTATAAGTTTGGGTTTAATTGTATTTTTTCTGCTCTCTATTGGAAAATATCATATATGACTAGATGAGAACCGTTAAAACCACTGATAAACGTCATCGTCCTTGCCGACGGCATTCGTAAATCTGTCACAAATTTTCGTTTAGTTGAAATGACAAGAAACATTCTTTAGTAGTAGTAGTAGTTGTAAATGTATTAGTGGTACAGTAGTAGTGGTAGCAGTCGTTCGTAAGACAGTGAACGACGACCGTATAGGAAACTTTTCTCGTTATTTTCAGCCGTTTCTCGAAATAATCCTCGGTTAAAATGGTAATCGAGTAAGAAAACGTATTTCATTTTTATTGGTATTAATTCATACCGGGAAAATGATTCCGTATAGAGAAAATAATTTAAAATTGTGTTTAAATTCATATCTTATTATGGACGACATTATTAAAACGTAAACTTGTAAATTACACTTTATAAAACATTTTGTGTAAAAACGACAAAACATAATATATTATATATATATGCGAAGCTTATACACTTAAATTTAATACAATTATTATGTATTCAAATATTATTTTTATAGTAAACGAATTATATTGTATAATACGAATCACCGTAATTTCACTAAAATAATATAAAATGGGACCATATTAGATGTCTGTATATACATATATATATATGTATATATTTGTATATAATTCATACCTATATTTTTGTTTATGAACAATACATATTATTATATATTTAAATCAAAGTAAACATTTGGAATATAAATCATAAAGTTGTAATTCAAACCCTTTATTCTTTATTCTTTTTTAATTATCTATACTCATCAACAACAAAAATCTAGATTGTATATTACTTAACTTTCTTTTTTTTTAAACTATTATTTCGATATTTTATATTTATTTATATAAAGAGCATTCAGAATTTTATTACTTTGGAATTAATATTTATTCGATTAAATGTTTAATATTTCTATTTTTCATTTTTATCAACTTTTGCATATGTTTTGGATAAATGTTATAATTTTATTTTAGAAGCATTATTCACATTTGCATAAAGAAAAGATAGATTGTTTAATGTTTTCGAGTTTATATTTTAAAATATGTTTTTATCAAACTAATCTGCGTTCATATTTTAATATAAAGTTCAGACAAGTAGAAAATAGAATAATTATACCTACCTACCTACACGATGAAAAAAAAAAAAAATGTAAATGTCGATCACGTCAAACACGCGAACCTAAACAAATAATTAAACTTGATACCTACACTTATTCGATAAAGGTGGAAAAAGTATATAATTACAATTAGATTACACGATGTACTAATGGAATTTTTATAAAAAGATGAAACAGATTTTTAATTAAGTACCTCTTTCGGATAATCAACATATTGTAAAACCCGGAGGTGGATACATTTTCTGTCAAAACGGATTTTATAGATATTATTTTACAGTTAATGGATTAATTGATTGTGTAAAATAACTTTAATATAAAATAAAGTATTTTTTACGTACGATTATATAAAAAACGTTTATTAAAAGTCGAATGTAAACGTTTATTATAAACTAAATATAAATTTACACTAAAAAACTAATTGTTTAGCTTAATAAAAATAATTAAAATCATAATCATAATTTTTTTAATACATGTGGATTATAATGTTCTATAAAGCAGTGGCGGATCCAGAGGGCGATAGCTCCCCTTCACCGTTCCATTAGAAAAATTGAAATTCACATGGATATATTGGTATACCTATATAATTCGTACTACACACACAATTATAGTTCGCCTCCCTCTCCTGATATCTTGGACAGGATCCGCCCCTATTTAAAGAATACAATTATAGAAATACACATATTTGCATTAGTATTTATCATAAATAAGTTAATTTATATATCAATTATTGGAATATTTTCGCTTTCAAAAATAGACAGCTCAATATGAAATGTAATAATTTTGGATATTTAAGTTTTCTAGTACCAATAAATATTTCTTTTTTTCTTTATTGCATATCGATATCAATATTAATAATTAAAATTTGTTTTATATTTTCTATGGTTTACCTATTGACTATTTATTAAGTTTAGGTATTATAATTTTGTTTTAAAATTAAAATAAATTCACTTTTATTATTATTAATAAAAAAATGAAAAACAATCATTTTAACTTTAATATTATACTGCAAGCAATTTGACTCAAAGATTTGATTTAGAACTTACTTACAATAGTACACTATAATGTGTTACAAAGTTCACAACAAAAATCACAAGTTAATCGTGTTTATATATTAAAAAAATTAAAAAATATATTTACTATTTATGCGGAAATGTTTGTAAAAGTTATAACTGAAAAAACTTTGCATATAATATATTTTTGTAAAATTCTCCAAAAACAGTATACATAAAATAAGATTTTATAGAATTACATTTTATGAAAATGGCGTATAAGAATCTCAATCTTTCCATGACAGACGATTATTCTACGTGCGTATGAAAATAATAATAATCTCTAGTTAAATTTGATGGAATAAATGACTCGGGAATTCGAGGCACTAAATAAGTATTTTATATCAAATGGAGTTAAGTTAAATACATTAAAATTGTTCAGATGGATATTGTTCTTATAATGCAATTAAACAATTAATGACGAACCATAAAAATGTCATTAATTACTCTTAAGTTATAATACAAGATTTCATCTGAAACAAAAATATACGATCTTTGTTAATCATATTTAGGCAAATAATATTTTGTTTTACTTGTTGTTGATCATTTTGTAATTTATTGTGTATAACCAATTTAAAATATATTTTTTAGTATTTTTAAACTTCAATGACTTAACCTACCAATCAAATATTATTCACTTTTTTCTTAATGAAGATATTTAATTTATATTAATTTAATTTAAAATAATACATTTCCTTATACTCTTATTGAATATTTGACGGTTGAAATAAAAAAGAAATCAATATTACAATTTATTAAATAATATATCACTTATTTTTTTCATGATTTATTGATTGTCAGATATCTCTAAAGAGTTAATTATAAACAAAATATACCTCTTTTATTATATAAATGTGTATGCAATATTATGATACAATGTCATATAATATTTAGAATGGTTATGTTCATAACATTTCTTTTTGATAATAGTGTGAACTTTCAGGGTTACATATTCAAAGGTATATTTTATAATTTATACATGTTTAGTTTATGAAATTATTAAATATTTTATGTAATTCATTTTAAATTTCAAAATATTATAAATTATTCATTTAAAAATTAAAAATAAACAGTGTAAGTTCTTTATCAAGTAATTTGAAATTGATATTTAATTTTCGTGAATATTATCAAAAAAAACTTTCAAATAATCATTATACAATTTCAATTTATTGATAATTTTATAATTTGCCAAGTATTTATTTCATCATATTATGCATATTATATATGTAAATAGTTTTCGTTTTCGTTGATTATGTGTGATAGGACAAAGTCTAAAATAATTGTTAAAAACCATTATATTTTAAATTGGATGTGTTAGTTAATAATAGTTATATAAATAAAAGTGTGTTACAAGTTCGAATAATTGAAACAAAAAGTTTTTAATAAATTGATTATTCAATATTTAATATAATTAGTACAATAAATATATCTATTGAAAATTATACTATGTATATATTATGTCCTTAGTTTGTTTAAAAGTATCATTATAATTTCAAACTCAAAAAAAAGATGAAGATTCAGTAGATTACGCATGTTGGTTTAAACCAATCACATAAATCTCCAAAACTTATTGGTCGTACAAACTCTGGGTAAATGTTGCCAAAGACTTGATAGCGTGTTACATTACTACCAAACTTTTTGTCGTACTGTTTTGTCAACGATCACAACTTACTATTACAGTTTGTTAAATAGGTATTAACCTGAAATTCATGTTTTTTTTACTTTAATTATATATACATTTTTTTTTTTGAACTGGTATTGATGTTTTTTTTAATTTAAATTTAACCGTAATATAATATTATGGTTGATAAAACATTGAGGCATCTATATTAGGCTTTCACAATGATACATTTGTTACATTTTATTAAATAGTTCTGATTCACGATCAACTTGTTCCCTGAGAAATATATAACATTTAAAATTTAAATTAAATTAATATATATTTAAATGTATGTGGTAATCATTTTTAAATAAATAAATTTTAGAATATTCCATAATAAGATTGGTTTTAAAGTTTAAAATACAATTTAAAGGCCAATTAAGTTAAAGCTATTTATCAAAAAAGTCTTTATACTTTTTAAATCTTTGAAAAATTAATAATTAGAGGTTAATTAAATATTTACTGATTAACTATTTTATACAACTACCAACATTGGTAATACATTTCGATTAAAAATTATATATTTTAATCCTATATTAAACATATTAAGATAATGCATAATAATTATTAATTAGGTAAATACTTTTATCATATAATAATTTCATAGTATTATACATTTTTTTTATCCATAAAGAAGACAATTTAAATTTAATGTGAGTAGTTTATACTATATTATTCTTTATAAACTATGTGAGTTACATTTATTGATTGAATAAAATATTATTGTGATATAAAGTAAATACAATATTTCAAGTATATAAGTAGGTACAATAATTATTTATTTATTTATTTTATGATTGAACGGAAGATAGGTCCAAATTATATAATATGTAGTGAAAAAAACAAATTACAGTTAAAAATAACAAAAATATACTGTAATTGTACATAATAAAATAATGAGGTGTCTAGGGTTGGCCGGTCTAATACACGGTGTTATAGTTTTACTAAAAAGAATAATTTTTTATATATTAGATTTACACATGTTTATTATAAGTACATAATATTATTATTGAACAGAAGAAATTATAATTATATGGAAAAAAAAATATTGTACACAAGTTTGTTTAAATTCTTAAAATTACCAATAGGAAATAACGTATTAATATTGAAAATCATTTAACTTTAAATCCTCAAAATATCAAGTACTTAATAAGCAGTAGAAAACAAATATAATTTGTTTCGTTAACATTTAATCATGTAGCTAACAGATAGTACCTACTGAGATTTTCTGAACCCGGTGGCTCGGTGGATTTTAAGCGATTCTGTGTCTAGAGATTGTTTCATTCGACTGTATATAAGGTTAAAAAGCTCTTTTGACCTTTCTTTCCGATCGCTTAAACGTGGTCCAGTCAATACAACCGTGATCGCAGTCCGCCATTTATTTCATTACGGTCCGACGCATGTTTGTCAATCTCTGATTTTCCAACGTGCATTTGTTTTACTCAGAAAATATTTTATACAATATAATAATAACCATAACCGTATAAACGGTTTTCGTATGTATGTCTAACGCAATCACTACGTCGATCAAAAACAAGAATATACGTATTTATATGTAATAAATATAATGATTAACAAAGACAATAATATTAAAACTAGATATTTTCATATTCAGTTCACATTCTAGTAATTATAATTTAAAATTGAATTATTCGTTTCCGATTCGTTTGTGAATAGTATCTGTTACTCTAATTAGACGTTACACAAACCGCAGTTAAAATATTATTGTCTTACACTAAAAATAATTTTTTGTATCGAGAAATTATAATATTATCATAAAAAATTGAATTTTTTCACATGACAGTAGATAGATAAAAACTAAAAAAACACGAAGTATTCGTATATTTTTAGTGTTATTTGTGGATTTAACGAATAATGTTTTTCATACGCTATTTCGGCCATTGTTTTTCTGATAGTATAAAATATATTGTAATTTAATTAATATGTATAATCTAATAATATTGCAGTATATTATAGTATATTATACTATATTATTTTATATTCTATACATTACTTAAGTGATTATTATTATTTGTTTTTCTTCTTCTTTGTGTAACTTTTATGAAATATATCGTTCTGGTTTATATACACTTTTAAAACTATGATATTGGAACTGAAGCAATTTAAAGATGAGAAAAGTACAAATCATTATGACTATCAGTTTTATGTTACATCGTTTGCACAATATTTATGCATGTACTGTATAGATATAAGTAGTTTAAAATGAGTATAGTAACCTATTTTAATACTTCAAAGTTGACTAGATAAATCTCTTGCACGATATTTCATCTTATCTTCAAATGAGATAAATATTCTAAAATATAAATTCATAATATTCACAGAATTTAATCAATTATTCAATTGTTTTATATGTAAGTATAATTTTATTTGAACTGGTATTATAATTTAATCTATGATGTAATGATGTTATATCAAAACTTTTACATATAATTTATTTAATAAATACATTTATTATATTGTATTGTATCTTAAAACGATATTGTAAAATTTTGGTTTTTGAAGTACTATTTTTCATGAATATTTGAACGAACGCGTCTTATTTACATAATAAAAAAAAAAATTTGATCTTCTACTATTTCGGTCGAAAATAATTTTTTCTATACAGACGTTTGTAGAAGTTGAGGAAATTAAAATTTACTCAGTAGCTATAATAAGTAGTATTTATTTTACTATTTTGACATAATATTAGTGTTACGTTTACTTATTAGTTATGACTTTAATAATATAAAATATAATAATCAATTAATTATTACCAATCAAAGTTATTTCATGTTATCTAGTACTTAATAGCATAAAGTTACATAAATAATAAGACATCTTCAAATATTACAATAAAACATTGTTAAAATAAAATTTTCATTAAGTATTAAAATATAAACGTATTTCTATAGAAAAGCAGTCAAAATAATTAAGTCTTATTTGAAAAAAAAAAAACAATTACAGAAACATTTTTTTATAAATATTTTAATTGCATTAGCAATTAAGAAAACACAATTTTATAAATGTATAACCCAATAAATTCACTAGTTTTTTATTCTACGTATTATGTAGAGATACGTACATTTTGCCTCAACTCAATTTAAAATTAATACTAAAGTAATAAGTATTTTATAAAAATTAACAAAATATTAAATTGCTTTTATATGCTCTTTTAGTGCATGACATATATTTAAATGTATATTATTTATTTATTTATTTACGGGTAAGAATCCAATTACAAAAGATTATTAATATAATACAAGAAATATAGTATAAAAAGTACAAAATACGTATTAATTACAATAAAATTCAATCACAAAGAATGTGGACCCGATACATTTTTTTTTCTTACCTAAATATTGAAAAAATTACAGAAATATAATTAAAATTAAAAACAATCAGTTTGTTTAACATAAAAGATAGACATAATTCTATTTATAGGTGTGGATGATTTATATTTTTTTTTATATTTGTTTAGATAAAATTTAGTAATAATTGATGACCTAAATTAAGAAACAAATAAATTTAAAAAACTTAATAGCTCAGGAAAAAGAAACAAATCCATTTAGAAGTTTAAACAAAAATATTAAGTCATTAAAGTTCCTACGGTTTGATAAGCTCTGGATATTAAATGTATTTAACAATGGCTGATATGACGAATGAGGTAAATGTATAATATCACATAATTATAATTATTTAATTTATAATATACGTCATTTAACTATATGTTTAAGTGTATTGTAACATAGTTAAAGAAAGAATTATCTAAAATTTAATAGTTCATTTTACGTCATCAGTCATGATATATTAAATTCTATAGCCTATATTTCATAGTTTATAGTTTATTTATAGTTTTTCTATAGAATTTTATCTATTATAAAAATTGTTAATATATTTATATTCAATATTATATTATACGAATGAAATATAAATGAAATTTTATGTAATATAATAAAAATAAAACTTTATAACTTATAACAATGTATTTCTTATAAACTCCGGTAAAATATTTATTTTACCACATTGATTAACTTAAAAAGTAAAAAAGTTTTCATTGAAATTCTTAACAACAGTAAATTGTCTGTAAAAAGATGAAAAGAACATAGAATATCACTTTTTATACCTTTTCTTTGTCGTCCAAAAATGCAAGTCTTATTTGAGACCTATAATGTAATTTTACTGGTCAAAAATATGCTCGGATTGTAACTTTAATATTGCTAAAGTGGAAATCATCTAGTGAAAAGAGAAAGATAAATCGCAAGAAAGATTCGACAATGAGTTAGGTTGAAAATGTTTTCTTAATTCTTACTCATTTCAAATGATTTCGAGCATCTAGTCTATGTGATTTTTGTTGGAAGACGTACAATAACACTTAACCCTATAAACTTTAAAATTTCTTTTAAACTTGCGTAAGTATCGTATATTTAACATGTGTACATTAGGACTACTAATACAAAACCTTTTCAAAAAGATTTAAGTTTTAAAAATCGCCAATATATCTTGTCTGTATGTAATAATATAAATAATGCTTTTAATGCTTTGCATAGACGTAAAATTCTTGAAATTTTAAATTATTACATCTGTGCATGAAACATGAAATAAATATTAAAAAATGAAATATTTAAAAATAAATACAATTATATATTCAATAAATCAATAACAGTTTATAAAAATTGAGAAATTGTATAATACATATTATAATATTTATTTATATTTATTTGTACTGAATAATACTTAACTTTTAATGGGATTATAATATAAATCACATTAGGTGTCGATTATTTTTAAAATACATTATGTATGGTATTTCATTGAATCATTTTAATATAATTATAATTTGTCACACATAACGCAATGTAGGTTTATCAAGTAATTCAAAAAAAGTTTATCAGGTTTATTAAGTAATACTTTCAATAATTTAATAGTATAAATTCCTAAAATTTTCATTAACAAGTTATTATCAGATAATATAATTTATAATAGTTAGTTGATCATAAAAAATAGTTGCATTTTAAATTTAATCTTATAAATAAGTACAGTTATCTTTTTACTATACGTATATTGTCTAAGTAAATAGTACAAGTAGTATTAATACAACACATTTATTTAATAGAGTCATATTCTTGTATACTTTTTAGGTTACATCTACATTAATATTTTTATAAAATATGGAACAAGAGTATTAATAAACCTTAATAATAATTATTGAATAATAACTAATCAAACAAATATAACGTTCGAAACGTTGCTATTTTTATGTTTAAGAACATAATATTTTCTACTTACATTTTATAACGTATTCAATTTCGATTTTTTCGAAAAACTGTATGAAAACTACCATAGAATAAAATGCGCATAGCAAACGATAATATACGTAACACAGTTGGGTTTATCCGGTACGTCCACAGTTGTAAAAAAAAAAAAAACTTCGGTAACCGATCCCGGACGTCCGGTATAGTCGTAGAGGTAACCGACACGGATTGTTTGACAACCGGAAAAATGTATGCCAACACGTCCATACTTGTCCCGGCTGCTCACTTGTATGAATTATGTATCAAAGGTGATAGGCACTGTGGATTTCGACGTGGTCGTTTTGAAACGATCTTTTTGATTTGGATTCCTATTGCCCAAATTACAACAGCACCTGTCACTTTAGACAATGTCAAATTCCCTTCTATTCTCTCCGTTCGTTTTATCATGTGCGTTTATTGTAAGCTAAATGAAAAAATAAAAATGTGTAGCCTACGCGTAAAACGGTGTTTCGTGACTGACAACTGTCCGTCGTATACCAGGTGAGCGGCCTTTTGTGAAATTTTAATTTTATTTTCAGACTAACGAATGGTCTTTAATAATTTATTACAAAGGGCACTACGGTTGTACTACGTCATCGTTGAAGTGCCTAAATATATATCCACTTTGGTTGGTATTTAAATTATTTTTCGCCGTTTCAGCGAGGTTTTAACTTATATTTAAAACTATAAATTCGTTTAATATGCGTAGGTACGAAAAAAAAACTCTACTAGACAAAAGGAAAGAGCACGACGATTTTAACAGATAAAAATATTCGAACTTAGGTCAATTTTGGTGAAAAACTCATTCATAACAAAACAAATAATTAATTAAATATATCTTTCTCGTAAAAAATGTAGTTATAAATTTTAATTACACATTTTGACGGTTTATACACGAATCGAATAATATCAGAATGTATATTTTGTTACAGATGTACAATGAATAATATATATATATATATATATATATATATATAATGCGTACTGGCTCTAATATTTTTATTTAACAATATGTGGTAAGTTTTTTTGATATTATATATATTTATATTTGAATTTGTAGTTACGTAATAAGACTATTTATAATAATTAAGTTTCGTATTTGGTTAAAGCAAAAAAATAATTATAGTAATCTGGAAATATGTCTAAAATAAGTATTGTTCAAACCCTTAAATCATAAATGTTTTTTATTAATATCATTTTTGTAAATTAAAAACATTAACCATCGGAAAAGAAATGTATATTCTTTCCCAATATTTGGTTACAAAATACTATATGAATTAGTACCCGATACTTGAAACATATGTTATTTGGTTATATTTATTACATAATATCTGTTTTACGTTCAAATGCATAATGATAATATTTAATTAAAATATTTAAAAAAACAACGTAACACGGCGCATAAGTTATGTAATTTCACTACACAAATGTAATATGAAAGAATTAATATATTCTTCTTCTTCTTCTCTTTATATAATGTTGGTCAATTTCAAGCCGTTTCTTCCATGGGTTGATTTAGCGTTTTTTATTTATAATAAATTACCCGTCTTCCGGAGAGCTCCGTCGTGGGCAGAATTCTTAGTCACTTTTTCGCCCCGGAACTATTGAAAGAGGTTTCGGAATTTTCCGACCTACGGTTTTTCCGATGGAAACAGATAAACATTCCTTATAACGATTTTTGGGAAGAAAAAAATCATCGCGCGAAATTCGATTTTGCCGTCTGCGTGGCGTTTTGTCATAGCAACCGATTATACTGAAAATTAAAAGAATTAATAGAAGTCTAATTCGATTGACTAATAACATTTTATATCAATTTATATGTTTTATATTATTGTAAATTAAATTCATTGCACCTTTCATTAATAATCTATAATTTAACAATATTAATAATAGTGATATATTAGGTAGGTATTTACCTACAATACACTACATAATATTTACAAGTTTTTTTTATTTTATACTTTTATTATTTTATTCAATAACACAACATTTATGTATACTTTATTATTATATTAGTATAATTTTGTATCAGTTTAATACCATTATTTATGCACAGTATATCTATTTTATTACGAACACTTTTTACAATTAGCATATGCGATGAAATCGTACACTAACAACGAAATAATTTGTCCGTCTTTAACTTTGCCGTGTGCGAAATTATCAATTAAAAATTACCCATTTTTTTTTAACCAAAACAATATACAACTATTGCTGTGATATTTTTTATTGTACAAAATTATGATATAACAGTAGATGAGCAATTTAACACTTTTCCGTAAATTCATTCAAATATATTTTTTTTTGGATATTCATAATTTTTCTAAATTTTAAATGTGTGGTTTACATACTTCAATATGAGCACCGTCATGAACTTGCATGTGTGACACAGTCGTACACCAACGACGGAATAAACTTGCTGACGATTAATGTTTCTGAGTGCGACGAAACCGCATTCCTAACAAGAAATCAATTTCGATACATTCTCCATAGCACTATGCACAAGATATTAA
This sequence comes from Eriosoma lanigerum, assembly GCA_013282895.1. Taxonomy (NCBI): domain Eukaryota; kingdom Metazoa; phylum Arthropoda; class Insecta; order Hemiptera; family Aphididae; genus Eriosoma; species Eriosoma lanigerum. Next base: position 16,496,105 of record CM023358.1, read on the forward strand.
AAATATGATTTAATAGTCTTTTTACTATCACATGATTTTTTAAGATCTGCAGTTCTCTCCCAGCTCTCAGTTCAAACAGAAAAAAAAGATCTAATAAACTAAAACTTAAAATGTATATATGAATACTACTTAATTCTAAGGAACATACTATTAATTAATTTAAAGTATTTTTTAAAGTCTATTTTATAAAAACAAATTGTTATACAATTTTTCTGTTTTCTTTATGGAGAATTAATTTTAAAGAATTTTGATTTTGGATGATTCTCGTAAATCAATATATTTTGAATCTGGTACACGTTGCGTATCACATATTGGATTTGAATTTTTGCTGGATAGTATTGACTTAAATAAGTATGTTAATGTTTTTTTCAATTATTATTTCATTATTTTCTTTTCATTTCAAGGAAAACGTCTAATAGTATTTACTCTTATATTCTTTTACTAATTTATTTGATATCCCACATTCTTTGTCATGTTTCCATTATTTCGGTTTCAATATCAATAACAGCATCGATAATTATGTTGAAATATATGTTCAGTGATGTCTAATGATGTTTTCTTATAATTACTTATTTGAATATCAAATTCTCTCTCCATTTTTGGGTATTCCTGTATGGTATAGGACTTATGTACATCTTATTGTAATAGTGTTAATTTCAAATATTTTCTTTCGACATTTAAATTTAAATATTATAATATAATTTATAATATAAGAATTCATATTTAATAAAATATGAACTTAACGATATTACAATAGTTTATCGATCATATATATTTTATGATCCCGTATAGTCGTTTCCTTTTAATGCGTTTGCTGGATTTATCTCTATTGTTTATAATAACACGTTCTCTGTCATTAATAATATTCGAGCACGTGTTATACAATACAATTTACAAAATAGGTATTATGAATATTCACTTTTCGAAAAGTTATTCGTTATTGGCACATAAAATTTAAATTTAAACGTCGTACTTGCGCAACTTTCCGACTACCTATAGATTTCGACATTTTTCATATTATTAATTGTCATCGTTTGTTTACCATAATTTAAAGTTTAAATTGTTTTACGTGTCAATAAAATTTAAACCTATCGCGTGTTAAGGTACAGAAAATTCGGTTGTGATTTCGATCACTTTATTCGAGCGTATGATTATGGCGGAGCAATAGAAGTAATCCTCTTGTGATGGCCCGATGTAGATGAAACTAAAATTGTGCACTTTATAATGTATAACATACCATTATGATAATGTACGACCATACGTGGTTACCAAATACACGGTTTACTGTTTAGTGTAGTGGCACCGGTTACTATATTATTATGACACCACAAAAATATGAATACGAGTAGTATTTTTATGGTTTTTACGACTTCAGATATTATAACGCGGCGGTGATGTTGTAGATTGCGAAGATTAAATAAATGAGCAAATGTTCAGACAAATAGGTAGCCTGCATCGTTGTTATATTCATATTATTATTATAATGGTAATTAATAATAATAATAATTATTATTATTATTGTAATAGTACTTTGTTAGCGGACGACTTTTACGTTAACGACCCTAGTCGATTGTTCGATTTAATACCGCAAAAAGTTGACCTAACACCACAAGGTGCATTGACCATAGAAATAATTCGTATAATTTATGACACTGTGATTCACAAATATTCATTGATACCTACATATCTTTCAGGTATTCTCCGATAACAATTATTTAATAGATTTAATTATTGTAATTATATAATATAAAAATCACCCAGTAGTTTTTCTTTCAATATGTTATATTTGCATATATATATATATTATATACTATACATATACTGTGAATACACTTATAATTATTAGGAAAATTGTATTTTTTATTAAAATGTTAAAATACAATTAATATTGTTTTAAAACCGTCAAACATTTTGTATTTTTCAAGGTGGGTCACTGAAATAAACCTTAAGTAATAAGATTTTGGATAAAGTTGTAACTAAATATTATAGTATATTAGGAAATTTCCACTAAAATATCTCAATCTAATGTAAGAAAATATTAATAACATGAAGGAAAAAGTCTAAGTATAATAAGCCAAATCCCAGTTCCATAATATAAAAACCATATATATATTTCAGTGCAATATATTATGTTTTCTTTTAATATTTCAAATCTATAACATACAATTATTAATTAAAAACCCATACTTATTATCAGGTTATTACTATATTCTAATGAATTTATACGAATCTTTCAGTTTCACAAAGACTGTAATAAAATATGACATCATACGAACCTAATACTAAAAACTAGGTTTGTTCGTATACAAAATTATAGGGTAATGTTATATATAAACCCTTAAAATCATAATTTTTTTTTTAATTTAATATATTATATTGTTCAAAGCATGTATTCTCAGAATACATCTAACCTAACCTTATGTGTTATTATAATTGGTATAGGCGTGACGTATCCATTCTCATATTATCAAACGTTGATAATTTTATATGCATATTCTCTGTGAGTATGGATTAATGATAATATTGTAACCTTTCATAGACTTCTATAAATAGTATAGATATATGATATTTTATTTGTTAAAATGTAGGCATAGAGTAAAGGCGGATTAACACTTCAGCTTTTAGCGTGTAGCGCTTACGAATATTAGAGACAAGGAATAACAAATATTGATAAAAGTACAAAATGATTATAAAACGCTGATTATGAATTAAAATGTTGAAATAAATAAATTTTTAAAGATAACATTGAGCTTTTTTAATAACTGTCGTGATTAGGTTAGGTACCTGTTACCTAGAATTTATAGTGTTTAGATTGGAATTGAAAAACATTAAATTATTTATACAAACGCTACACGCTAAATGCTGATGTGTGAAATTGTCTTAACTCTATAAATTTTTGGCAAGAAGTTGATTTATTAAATAGTGTTTCCAAATGAATATTAAATATATATTCTACATAGAGTATTAGAGATTTAAAAAGAAGTCTAAACACTAGATAAATATCTCCCATTTTTTTTTCGGCAAACATTAGCGACGTGGATTAACATTATATATTATATAAATTTTAAAAAAATCGATCGGCACATTTATAAAATCGTTAACCATATCCTTTTAAGGAAACGAACAAACAAATTCTTTAAGTCTATACAATAATGAGTCCTTAGCCTAGGTTCCTATTTATAGATTTATAGGTGTAGTATACATACATTAACAGATAAAACTTATTATTCACCATAGTATACGATATGAAATTATATAGGTATAGTACCTAGTATATTAATATAATAACTTAAACTAATTTGTGAAACTGTTGATCATAAATACAACAAAATCTACATAATAATTCTACAATTAAATCTAAAATGTAGGTTAAGTTAATTAATCCAATATTCATAATCATACATTTTATAGTCTAATTTTGTTAAAGGTATATTTTTCATGTCAATTCTGATATTTGGTTGTTGAAGAAATTTAATACGTTTACAGTTTCTTTTTCAAAATCGTAAAAAAAAAAAATAGTTTTTTTAAATGTGTCAAAGATGACTTGGTTATATTAATTAAAATCCTTTTTCAATAAACATAATTAATAATTTATTATTAAAATAATATTGTGTATTTTAAAGACTTTCCCTTTCCTCTAGAACAATTATTGCAAACGAATATGGTCTTTGTTATATAAATTTATAACTGAAACCGTCGAGGCGCGTTCAAGCAGACTCGTTTTGTGAAATAACTGTGGTTCTAGTACATCCCCCGGGAAGGTTCAAGATCTGACGTAGAGAATCTTTTGCCTCTGCTGTTTGGCCGCAAGTCTCGAAACGACAAACAACGTCGCCATCGCGTATAATATTTTTCCAAACGATACGCAAAGCTGTCAAAGTTTTTCGGCACCTGTATACTTCACTTGAGTGAATTGTATGGTTAGTGTAATATTCGTTCTCGTAAGAATGTAATTTCAGTTTGGTAATGTCAAGACAAGATGAATAATTAAATTCCTAGTTAACTGACTAAAATATTTTAATAATATTTAATTAATTTATTATAGAATTTTTAATTATACAAAAAATTAAAAACTCTGTAAAATGTATTAATATAGTATCAAAATGTACTGTAGAAAAACGTCAAAAATGTAAAAATGCTTTGTAAAAACATCATTTTATTAATAAGTCGTTTCCAATGATGTATATCGTATAAATTTAAATATTAATATACCCGTTGATGTGTTTTATAGTTTTATTGTTTTTGTAAAATAAAACCAAAACAAACAATTGAGATATTGATTTAATCAGTTGTATAAATTAATTTGGAATTAATGAATATTTTAAAATCATAGATTCCAAAAATATTTCTTATGAGTTCTTAATATTATGACAGTAAATTGAATTTATTTTGAAAATTTAAAGTAATAATTTATTGTTTTGTTGCTGTGGTTATAATGTGGTTTATTGTAAATTTACGACGTTTTTATAATTCACAATATTTAAAAGCTATTATACAATTTATAGTAGGTAAGTAGTAAATATTAAATTATTTATGATAGGTAAGTAACTTGTGAACTAAAATGTTTATTAACTTTTGATGTAAAATAAATAAATTATTTATTAACACGTTAGATACAATAATTATTATATTAATGATTAGTATAAATAAATGATCGTGTGTAGTATGTTTGTTCATAAAATGTATAAACGTATTACGAACGAAAATATAGCTTTCCAATTATTTAAGGTATGAGTAAATAAAAATGGTTTTGCTCGTAAATCGCTTCTAGTTCGAATAATACTACTTGTACTATCTATTTTTATATCGGTAAAAGTAGATCATATATGTACTTAAGGTTTCCATAAAAACAATATGCGCAAAACTAATCTCGTCGCAGAAAAGTCTAAAATAATTGTTTATCCAGTAATCTTATTAATTGTTTTGTTGTTGCAGTTGACTATCCTATCGACATGAAAAAATAACATGAAATAAACTCATTAATTTAATTCTTAATTGATTACAATGATATTTTCATCCTACAAATAACTATCTGTTGGATTTCTTATTGTTCTTGATTATAATCACCAGTGGATCTAAAAATTATTAATGTGAGGAGACTTAATCTAAAGAATGGTTGAATAATAATATTACATTTTATACCTATTAGGCAATGTTTTAGTTTATATATACAATTAATGTTCAAGGGAAGAATGCTATAGTTCCTTATACATGATCTCGATTCGTATCTGGCTCTAATTAATAATATGAAAATGATATAGTATTTACTCAGTACTTAATTTGTTAGTAGTTAATATTTTATTTTTAAATTTCTAGTAGGCATAAAATACGTTATAAAAGATTATACCAGAAAATTAATTTAATAGCAAACTGATGATACGACGAGTTTAACAGCTGAACAGTTCATGCTTCTCAGACTGTATTTTCTTCATTATATCACAAATTTTATATTTCCCATATTATATTAGATATATAATACTACCTACGATTGCACAAACCAATTTGAAAACAAATCGATTTCCAATATTATCGCTGTAGACGATATTATTATACGGTAGCAATAAAACGTGAATCGTATACTATACTTTTGCCAATGGTCTTATGGGTTAAGAAATTATTAATTAAAAGATAAAATGTGGATATTAACTTTAATCGTCGAAATATTATTATATGTGGTTACAGAGTGAACCAAAGTTTAAAATATCTTTAATAAAATTATTTTTAATTATCGATGTAATTTAGTTTGTACGACGAGAACGTTTATTGTATTAATATTGCAATAATTAAATTTATCTTTTTTGATCAGCATGCGTTTTCAAATTTATGTTTCTAGTAATACATCGTATATATTTATATAACAATAATATATTGTTATTTATATGCTATCTATATGATCGCTGTGGCCTATTTATCGCAAATTTTGTTACCGTGGTTACCAATATTACTGTTCATTTTGTCTCCTAAAGGTATCATTAAATTAATTAAATATTTTACTTTATTTAAGTTTGAACTTATGGTGGTCTATAATTATTTTATTTTTTACTACGATCTTCATTCGTTAGATGAAATAATTTAATTAAAACATTATTTAAAATGAATTAACAATCTAGTTTTCTGTTGTCTATATATTATGAATGGGTGCCTAAAAATTTGTTTATAACAATTGAATAGGAACGAAAAATAAGAATACGCATTAGAGATAAAACTTTGACATATTTTAGCCATTGGGGGTTTTGACAATTTCATTTTCTTTTTTACTTAGTATCAAAACGTTTTCTTTTTAATTTTTTTTTTCTCTGGCAATAAAATAAACCCTAAGAAATCCAAGAAAAACGTGTTTAGATTTAACGAAACGTAGATATTTTATTACTCAAAGTAATCTTTTATAGGTGCAAGTATAGGGGATAAGACGTGACATTTTTTCATTATAATTTTACATATTATTATGATTTATAATAAAAATAAAAAAAAGACTTGCATAGTATTTTGGTTGTTTATTTGCTAATCACTGAAAATTAATACTTTCACGTATCTTCATGATAATTTATAATTAATTTACAATAAAATATAATTAATTTCAATATAAACATTAAAGTTAAAAATAAATCATCGAATTATATAAAATAAATTGCAAAGTAATAACCATAATATTAATAATTCTGGTATAACGAAATAACATACTCATATTGTTATTAAAATTAAGATCTCGAAATATGTCTATAAAATACTTTTGTTAATGTTAGTTATAATAAAACGACTGTCATAACACAATTTCCGTTGTACTTAAGTAGTCACTAGTACTACTCAAGTAGTAATTTACATTATATTTGAATAAATATTTAAAATTGAATCATAGTTCATAACACAATATTAGTTTCATTTAATAGTTTGTCACTTTGTTTTTGACGCATGTATAAGTTATCGTTAAATAAATATATTAACATTGCGGTTTCTTACATAAATTACTTTTTTTAGGAACTCTGAAAAAATATCTAGACCGTAATAATTCAATACAGAATATGAAACATAAACATTTTGTTTAGACAAAACGTCGAAATAAAACGATTTATGTTAAGTTAAATGGTTCGTCTGAATTCCATAATTTGTATTTATTACGGTGAATACGTTATACAATATAATATTATTTCTGATGCATGAACAAAGTTTTCTGTTTGTTTAAGTTAATAACTTGAAAGCTACTGGTGTGACATCAGATATTCAATATAATATATTACATATATATATAGAAACTCAGTGACTTAATGTAATTGCTTTGTTTCTGGATTCATAAAATATTTATATAAATTTTGAAACCAGATTGTAAAATTAAACTATATAAAATAATTAATATTAATTGATATGTTTTATTTAGTTTACAAAATATTATTTGGAATTCTTATTATTTCATGTAATAAAACATTATTCAATATTCATTTTGATACTTCATATAAATAAGACATTGATATTTATTGATTTCATTATTAAAATTATTTAGTAACTATAAACAATTCATATATTATATATTGTTTTAAATGGTTTTAATTTATAGTCGTAGACTGCTAAATTTATATAACTAAAATAATCAAATGAAACTAATCATTATATATTATTAAATTATAATATATTGTCGTATTCAATATTCAGAAATCCGTTTATTTACAATACATTCACGTGTAATTGTACAATAACATCTTTATTTGATTGTATTTTAACTAATTGTAATGACTCATTTTTAATATAAAAAACAATTTTTGTAATAAGTAATATTTCAATTTAAAACTATTAATTTTGTATTAAATATTTCATAAAGTCTTTAAACGATTAAATCAAAATATAAAGTTTTTCATTTTCATTAAATTATATATTTATAATATCTGATATATTAATTTTGGTTGTTGAAACAATATTAAAATATTCCGTAACCTATCACTATTTAAAAGTAATGGGATACCAAGCATTTATTATGACTTTTAAAATTAGACCAAGTATAACACCCGTAAATAATTATTAAAATAATAATGGAAAAACCGTTTAAACATTTATTATTTAATAATAAGATGTAATGTTAATCATCCTGGAGCATTCGTTTTCGACAAATTATTATTACAATAAATATTATAAGTTATTTGTTAACTATAAACTTCATTAAAGTTTGTTTTAAAAGTTTATATAATCTTATAAATTAAAATACTATTTACATTGTTTTTGTACTCACAAATGTTTCTATATTACACGAAAAGTTCAATATTTACGTATTTTAAGTTTTTTTATTCATTCAAAGCAGAAGTATGGTGTCATTGTTATGTAACGAAAAGTTTTAATATTTAGAGAATTTCGAGGTATATTTTTAACATGCGTTTACGAAATACTAGAATAAATATACTGTTGCCGTATTTTAAGATTTATACTTACATTAATATATATAATATATTATAGTATATCTTTGAACATAAATTGATGTTGTTTTACAAGGTGAGACAGAATTATTATCCAAAAACAGTATACAATGTTAATAAACCTTTTTATTTTATTTTATTATGTTCCACGCTTTAATAAATATTAAAAAAATATTTTCATGAAATCATAATAATAAATTTGCGTATCAAATCAAATGTCAAAATGTATGTCTTTATATTATTCATTTATGTCAAAATGTCATATCAGATACTATGGAAGACTATTTGTATAATAAATAAATATAACCAAATAAACGACAGATTTGTGAGATTTAATAATATACTTACCACAATTTTTAACAAATTAGAATATTAGCATTTGGCCGTTGATTGAAAATTAAAATCAAATTGTGCTTAAATAATTATTATATTTTTATCAATTAATGAAGTAATTAAAATAAAATAAAAAATATAAAAAAGAAAAGTGATTACACTTGAATTAAAAGTTATAACAGACCTAAAAGTATTAATGAGCAGTGTTTTTTTCTGTTTGTCTACTCATTTTATTTTACATATTGCATTTTATTTTTGTTCACATATTATGTATATATTCTACTAACTTGTACATATTTTATAAAATATTGTAGATAAACGTTAATAAAAATAATACGTAGATTAATAAAAGTAATTTATTAAAGTAATTTTATTTATATATTATGGCAGTTTTTTTTTTTTTTTTTTTTTAATTTGGATAATGAATTTTAATAATTTTTCAAAAATAGGGTAAGAATTTAATGTATTAAATTTTATAATAGTAAAATATTGATCAGAAGTTTGTAAATTCGAATATTGTAAGTTCTTCCATAAAATTCTATCAATTATTTAATAACTATAAACATCAAATTTATTTGGAAAGTTTAAGCTGTGAAAAAAGTCATTGAAAACAAAAATCAATAAAATATTTTATACGCGTTGTCCAGTATCAGTATCTCGTCGTGTACGATATATGTACGAGTTTATAATTGACGATACATTAAATATGAATATATGTATTTTCGATTATCTTTTAAAATCGATTATTGTTTAATATAAGCGGATAGAACTTCGAACGAATACGTTTTTATAGAAAATCTTTGGCCATATTATGATGGTTAATCGATTCATACCATATTAATTCACAGTAGAGGCGTTTATACAAGCTACTATATAATATATGAGTCATGTATATCGAATTGACCGAGAATAGTAGGTAGTCGAACAAACAGAATCGATAATTACTTTTGTTCGAATTTTTTTTTGCCCAGCCGAATAAAGCTATGAAATTTACGCTTAGCGATTTTTAACGGCAATCACATTACTCGGTTAGGTCTCTCGATTGATATAGTATTTTTTTTCTCCTCTTTATCCATGATCTACTTGGTCAATATTGAATTTATTATGTAAATCAGCACTCGTATCTCTCTCCTATTATTCCTCCTATATATTAAATAATATCTATACGACCGACCAAAGGACATTTAATTCGCACACGATGTTCCCTTGTCCCTGCAACGGTTAACTAAAAACGTTTATACAACACCACGAGTATATATTATCGTGTTTTGTGACAGTTTGCAGCATATGTCCCCGTGTTCGATATTATAATGTGCCACCCTACAATACAGTTTAATTTGTAATTCGGCTTCGTCATAATATACTATCACGGTATTGATATTAACAAAAATATAAATGAAAACACAACACTATTCGATATAGGTGACGTGCCATTAATATCGTCTTTTGTTTTCGCTGATATTATCACTGAAGATTTGATTAAAAAATCAATATATATTTAACGAATGAGCAATCCATATTCTAATCACTAGTGTACCTATACATAATATTATTTTGATCCTGATTTGTATGCAGTTCTCTACCGATATTACTGTTTTAAATACGGTACCTACTAGAAATAATAGAAACAAAATATTTTACAAAGGGGTAAATACAAAGAAATTATGTTTTTATATACTGCACTTATTTTTTACATATTATAATATTTTATTGTATTTATAGCATATTTTATAAGTCCATATTTGGCGTTTATATACTGTAGAAGTGTAGATCACAGATTTTATTATTGTTAAAATATATTTTAGTTGATAATTATTTTGAGTCATATTTTGCAAAATTACACTAAGTGTTATATTAAACAAAGAATATCGAAATATGTTTAATAATGTTATTTTGAACTAGATTATTAAGTAATGTTATTTCATGATATAAATAATGTTTATGCTATTGTAGTAAACATAGAAAAGAATTAAAAATTATAAAAAATATCTTGGTTATCAATTTACCATGATATAATCAATATGTAATATATAGTAATAATTCATCTGATATCTCAGTTCGTTGAAAGTTGTAGAAAATAAAATATTATGATAACATATTGGTTTGAAATGTTTAAATGCAATGATTTTTTATTAGATGTACATTATGTATAATAATAAAATTATTTGTAACCATGCATTATTTTTAATATCGTTAATAAAAATAAATTAAGTATATTTAACACGCTTGTAGTTTTATCTTCAGAATCACAAGAGTAGGTATTTATAATTATGTAAATTGTTTTGGACTTTATAGCCATATAAATTATTTTCAGTGTAATGTAATAAACATAATTTTAAGTTACCTAGATTTCAGAGTAAATATTATAACGTAAACGTTTTAGACGTAGAGATAAAATCAAATTTACAGAGAATTGTTCTAAAGTAAAAAATTAATTTGTTAAGTATACCTACTAACTTTACTTATTTAATTTCAAATAGAATTTCAAAATAAAAAACTATTATAGTTACGATTATAAATTCTAGTTACCCATTAAATATATTATAATTAAGATTTTAAATGTCTAACTTAATATATTTATACCTAATATAATTATAAAGAAAAGGATGAATAGGTATTTTTATATTAATAATAGTAACTTAATACGCTATTAAATTTATTTTGCATATGAAAAAGTAATATATTAATAAGTTAAAAATGTATACGGTATACTTATGCGATTTAAATAACAATGATATGAACAACCGAAAGAACTATTATATATTGTTATGTTTTTTTTTTTTTTTAAATTTAATTTCTTAATAATCTAATTACTAATACTATATTCGTAAATATTTGCCTGTAAAGACATAAAAGTAAATGTTTATTTCCTTTAACAAATATCAATTATTGAATAAAAAATAAAAACAAAATTTTTTTTTTAATATCTATTAATAAGTTAAAAATAACAATGAGATTAAAAAATGAAAATTGTATTAGTGACTAGTGGATGGTTTGTCAATTATTTTCACCCTGGTGAAAAGTCAAACGAATAAAGCCGAATAGAAACTTCGGGAAAGTATTACACGGGTTTTCAATTACTGAATCCTCGACTGAGTGGGTGAGATGAGCTATAAAAAAACACTTAATATATATATATATAAATAAACTCAATTCAAAAACTTGGTTTAGCGCAATTCAAAAAATAAAAAACCTTTTCCAACTTCTTCAATTCTCAATGTAATTCACACACAATTGAATTTACTAAAACCGTGTATGAAATGAAATTATTATTATTTATGAATGGGTATTACCTATAAATAAATTGTGTTTAGTGCAGTTGTTAACTGCAATTGTAATATTATATATAAATCATTATTGACATGTACTGTTGATTTTACAAAATTATATACCAATAAACCATAATCTATATATAATTTAATTATTTAAAAAAAAAAATGGAAATAATGGAGTAACTTTCATTTTATCAGCACGAATTAAACATTATAGGTTCCTACCTGCAATAATATAATCGTAATAATTTTTAATTATTTGATATAAATTTGTATGCATATTTTGGATATTATAACCATAATAATTTTAATTTGGAAAATAAATTATTAATTTATACAGTTTAATTAAACGATATTTAATTTAGCGTTTTTATAGAGATATATAGTACAAACCTATTATATAATTTATAATAAATTTCATAAAGTGAATTTTTGGGACGTTGGCATTTGAATTTATTTTATCGACGTATTTATAATATATATTTTCTGTAGATGAATTAATATGTTAAGTGCAATGATTTAATATTAAAAGGGTCTACTCTGGATTTTCTCAATTCCTTTTGATCGTATGTTTATGACAAATGGATATATTATTATATTAAAGACTAAAGTAAGGTTACTAAAACTGTTTTGATCGTAACACATTTCTTCAACCTGTTCAGTTTTTAATTCCTATCGTACTACTGAATATAATACCGCAATTTTCAATAGTGTTTTAATGTTATTTTCTTTTAAAGGCCTTAAAACTAATTATATATATATAAATCTTTAACGAGTAAATACTTTTTTTTCTTAGATAAATAAATAATAATATTCTAATTTCATCGACTTTTCAAAAATATATAACAAGGAAATTATTTAGTATATTAATTATTTAATAGTAATTAACACTGATTTCTGTAGTCTAATATCTAATGTATACCTCCTACTAAAGTATAATACTAAGGTTATAACCACTGTCCCATTTAACAGATAATTTAATTATTTATCTTTCCAATTGGATATGATCTAATATGATATAAACTTTAAGTATTTTTAAATAAATATAAATTAACTATTGATTTAATATTAAGTTAATATTTATAATATATTTCGTTTTAGAAAAAATAATTAAAAACCAAGAGCGATATAATCAAAATAATGACTAATACTATATAATAATTATTCACTACACACAAACTATTTCTAATGTATTTTGTCTTTAAGGGCTTAGAGTATAAATATTTATGGTGGAACTAAGCCACATAAATGAAGACTCAAACTTGTACAGTAGTTTAACTTTTTTCATCTATCACACTTCGTGTCATTAAATCAGATGAATTTCTGTCCCTAGGTATATGTAAATTAATTCTCATGAAAATGACCTAAGATACAAAAATCTATCGATGAAAAATATTACACAAATGTCTATAATAAACATAATTCACGTATAATGTAACCTTCTCGGAAAACTGTCTATTTTCTTTAATATATCCGATGAAATCGATATAATTATAACAATGTAATAATATCGAAATCGTAATTTGTTTTTAACATGTATTGACCTAATTAAATTTTAATAATTAGATTAGAGGCTACGGGGATTAATTTATTACCATTGATAGTGTTATTGAAAGTGGATAATCGGTACCTATTAATTTGTTTTATTATTTATTTATTTCATCTATCATATATGTTATCAGATAACATTTTACTTTTAAATTCTTATTTATATAAATAGCACGTATTATATTGAAAAAAAATATTTAAAACTATTATAAAATGTATAAAATACAGACCTTTTTTTTTTTTTTTTTAAAACAAATGTGTATATTGTAATTGGCTTTTTTATTATTTAAAAACATTGTGTATCTATGTAAAAACATTACATTAAAACTTATTAAATATTTAAAAAAGAAAATAGAATCATTTTCTATTGATTAATATTATTCATTGTCTTGCCGATGAACAAACTTTTAATAAAAACTTAACCATTTATAATTATTAAATTATTATTTAATGTAACCGTATAAGTATAACAAATAAAATAATTTGATGATTACAATAGTTTATAACAATTTGACGTGAAATATGATATAATTTATTAATCAATGTCAAAATATGATATTATAATTATATAATATAATGTCATTACATCGCATCGATATACGGTAAGACACATAATCCCGAATTTCATTGGCATTTGGCAGAATGTATTTTAGTCACCGCTAAAGGTCTAAGATCCCGATTATTGTGACGTTATACCCTTGGCAACCTTCGTATACGATCCAAGCCAATTACACGAAAGTCATAATACGTATAATATATAATTTATATCGAGAGATGGAGTTTTCCGTGAGTACCTATCCTAACCATCATGATTACAATATATAGTAGGTAGTCGCCATTATATATTAACTAATTTAACGTTCACTGGAAATCGTAAGGATTTAATAAATTTTAACTGCGACGGGGCAATGGATACTAATTCCACATTATAATACGGAGCGTTAAGTGTCTGAAACTAAGCGTTCTGGCATAATAATAACGTGATAAATTTTAAATATCTATAAGTAATATTACGAATATAGGTTTATTGTTTTTGAACAGAATATTTATGGTATAAATTATTAAACAATTAAATTAAGTTTATAAATTAATTTCAGTATGAGATTTTTAAAAAATATATAATCGTTGTTTTTATTATTATACGGCTTTAAAAGTATATTTTCTTTTTCTTCTCCATTTAATATTAACATCTTGTAGTAATTTTTTTCGACAATTCGAATTTGTATAAGATATAATAGTGATTAAAGTTTTAATTTTAACTAAACAAATTATTACTCTATGTATTGGTATAGTTTGTTCGTATTTTTAAAAATAATTGCAAATGCTTGTGTAAAAATAATTTATTTATGTTTACAGCAAAGTTTTTATAGCATATTATCGTTTTCATTCTTTCGTATCGGTATCTTATTGATCTTATATTATGCGATATCTAAATTTAATTATAATTTCAATGATTATAATTATCTAAAGCAGATACTAAATACAATATTTAAATACAGATTCGGTTTAAAATAACAACATATTTTCAATTTTTTTTCTAACTTATTGAAATCCTAAACGATTTTGTCATGAATAAGTATTCCGCGAAAAATGTTTTTGCACTACCTTAAACTTAGTAATTTGCGTATGATATTAAGTTATTACAAAAATAATATTAAGCAATGTAACTTCTTTAAATTTAAAAATCGTACCCCACTATATTTTATCCATATTCTTCATATAAGGTCTTCAATCAAAAAAAAAGGTCTAAATTCAAGCAATTATTTTTATTAATTTTCCACGATTTTTACACTGGTGTAAGACATTAACACGTGAAAGATTTTTTTTTTCACTATTTTGATGAAACACTCACGGTAATGGATATTGTTTGTTATATTTTACGTAAACTGACTATGGTTTCTGTTCCGAGAAAATAACATATTTTTTATATTTTCGCTATAGTTTTGGTCAAATGTATAGCAGGTGTTTACCAAAATAATAGGCACATTTAGTGAACATATGAATGTTCGTAGAATTTCGTTTGAGCGATTCCTCGTGTAAAATCTATTAGCATACAGGGTATCCTCCTGACGTGTTTGTCGCTATTAGTAATAATTTTTTTTTTTACCTTTTGATATATAATTGGAAACAATTTCCATTTAGGAGAGTCACATGTGTGTCGTTTTTTAATATCCTTAATCAATTAATAATTGATTTAATAATAATAATTAGTTTAGTTAAACAGACGCTATGTTTAAAACTTAATTTAATGTCAATGTTAATTTATAAAAATAACCTTATATACGCATTGATGTGGTTATGTACTTTTACATATTTAGTTATATTAATGAGTTAGCATCTAGTGATACCGTCTTATATTTTCTACACTTCTAATGACTGAAAATCCATATAACTACTCAAATTTAGTACGTTATACTTTACAGATATACCACAAAATTAAAATTATTGTCACTTAAAGTAAACCGATAAGTACGATTAGAATAAAATGTATTATATTTTTTTATAAGGTGTCTCTGAAAAATCTGAAAGATATTGAACGACGAATAATTAATCAAAGTGACTCAAATTCAGAAATAGTTTAAAAGTTTTTAGGTAGACAAGTATAATTGGACATCCTGTATAATATGATATTATTGTGTATGTGCTCATAATTTGTATCACTAAAAATACAAATAAAAAGTACAACCTCATACGACGGTTTACGCGGAGAAATATGAGTATCGACAAAATGGGTTCTGCAATATCACAATAAATATAATAATAACGACAAAAATAAATACATAACTACACCGTCGTCGGTTATAAGCTCTGAAAGTTATTATTATTTTCATATAATAATATAAAATATGTTTAGATCATTAAACATTGTAACAATATTGGGTGTATCGTACCGAGAGTATATTATTATTATTATTATTATAATTACATCTAGTAGGCTAGTCTTTTCGAGGCCTATACGGTCCGTAATGGGGCGAATCAGCGTCTATAAAAAAAAGTCAAGTAAAAAATAATAATAATATTTATTTATATAAAAACTAATGAGCTAAAAACATTTCGTATAATATGTAAAAAAACCGCTCAAACAATGGAGGATTTATGGAAATGGAAAATAACTATACAGAACAGCATCACGGAGAAGTTAGTGAGATATATATATATACTTTTTATCGGACGAACACAATATTTTTACAGCTCAAATTAAAGTTATCCCCTTACTTGTCCACGTCGCACTTTTCCCGAGGAGAAGCTATCAAGAAATCAATGCATCAAAAATACACGATCAATATTAATATTATATAACGCGTTGCCTATTCGACTGTTCGTAAATCGTCCGAAATCATAATACAAATAATTGATTTTTATTTCTACGGTCTGTGGGTGCAGTTAGATCGAGAGGCATCTCTCAACTGTCATAATAAAAACCTTTTTTTTCAATAATATTCAAGTTGTTTTTATTTTTCGATTGTTTTTTTTAATATTCGAAAATCATAATTTATTTTAACATGAACATTTAGAGTTTACAAGGGGATGGTGTATGTGTTACACGAGCGTGAAAAAAATGATACAATCACTATAATTTGCGTAATTAACGATGAAAATAAAATTAATAGCTTATGCAATAGTAGATTGGTGGGTTTCTTACAGTATACCATTGTCTTAAATAATGCCTCTTTAACCTCTGGACCACGTCTTATACACTATAATCGGACATTTTTTTTTCTCATTTTTGCGCCGAGACGATTACAGCGACGACCGAATACAATCCGTTTCGTATAGTCATATAGAATCCCCGGGCATGAGAAATGACGTGTCATGATGACGTGACGCTCTGCAATATTTTCTAATCGTTTAAACTCCATCGCAGATAAATCACAGACGTATCGCTATTCAGATGAAATGATATTTATTTCCTCCCCTACAATTTCCACACTGTTTCCCCACCGGATACATCGGACCGAATTTTTTTTTGATTTTCGCGACAACTGGACGTTCTTGTTGCCTGCTTCTTAATCGAAATTTCACGTTAATAATATATTTTTTATATTATATATTGTTATAAATTTTATGTTATTATCCGATATTATAAATACTTTGCATTTAATAATACTTAAAAAGTACTAAATTTTATTAGTATAAGGTCATAATTATTTTTGAGTACCTAATACTTGAGTAATATTAAATTTTTAAACAAAGTATTTTTATATTATTTATCAAAATAAGTTCACAAATATAAAAAATAATATTTTATATTTGCTTAGATCCAAAATTAATAGAAACGTAAGAAGTATTTAACTTTAATTACAAATTTAAAAAATAATATAAAACAAGAATAAGAATAATTTTAGTTTTTATGATAGTTATAATATTATAATTTTTATATTTTTTTTTATTTTAGAGATTCCAGCAGACTACTAACTTTTGATGTCGTAAAAATGTATTATAATTGATTACAATTCATCGTAACTATTGTGATATACGTGTGAATATTATAATGGTTATTTTTTTATTATTATTATTGAGAATTTTTCTCATTTTATGGCATCAACAATTACCGGAAAAAAACGTTGCTTATAATGCATACAACGTTGTTTAATCACATTTTTCATGAAATAATATCACTCAAATGTAAACATTGATCCTGAATATAAATATTTATTATGTTTTTTATTTAGGAACTAAAATACAATTATTAATTTTTAATTAACTATTGTCTATTTTGAATGTCTGAATATACATTCATATATAATATTAAAATGTATTTAAAATAATTATCTAAGTAATAATTATTGTAAATTTACAGGAATAAAATATATTAACATTATGTCTGAAACTATTGTAATGTATTCATGTATTAGTCTTAAGACGAGAAATGTATAATAATATATGTATATTTATAAACTGATTTTTCATCATCTATACTGTACATATATTTAGATTACTCTTACTTTTTTTCTTAAATGAAATATATTTTAATTAATTAACTGGATAAGATTCACAAAATTAAAATTTTGTAGTTAATCATAATATTTAGTTTAGTTAAAGTGTGATCATAATATTTTTCTTCTTCAAATCAAAAGATTAACTAGATAATTTTAATGGCTATAAAAAACCATCCAAATAATCTTTACCAATCTAAGGTACTTAATGGTTACTTTTTTGATATTTCATTCCAATTACAATGTAAATCACAATGTTTGATACCGTTGTAACCAATGTATATCGAAGAACAGTGGTTATAATTTATAATATCTACGCACGGGAATTGAATATAAATGATTCGATCGCAAGTATTGGATGAGAAAAATGCATTTCCAAGGATACCAAATAAGAATAAAAATAAAAAAAAAAACAGTAAAAGAGAAAAATAACTTAAGAGAAACGCGATGCGAGGCATACCCTTTCAAAAACCCTCTGCATTGGCTATTATTTTGTGTGCCCAAAACTAAATCAAACAAAATTCCACACGCAATTTATTTCTGATGAGAACACTAGCCCAAATAACAAACGACCCTTTTCGGTATAAATCGATTAAAATCACGTACATGCACATGGGAGATTGTCGCACAAACCGATAAAATGATGGATTCAACTTGATAAACACGTCAGCGATATGGGACAAAAATGAATGGAAGTATAGTGAAAAATTAAATTTGTATTATGCTTTTTATACTCTGAAAATATATTATTTTAGTATAAAAAAGGTACTTTAAAAATGTTTACAGAAATGATTAGTTTAAACCATAGAAATATAAGTTAAAAGAAACCTTTATCGTAAAAACACAGAATCTAAACCTAAGACACACATTATAGTTAGGCTAGGTTAGGTTAGGTTAGGTTATACATATATATATATATACGTTTGAAATATTAGCATTTTAAAATTAACATTTTAATGTATTATTTTAAGAATCAAATTAATATTAATTATTATTTCGATTATAGATAAGGATATAAAAATATTAAGATGAAATCTTACTACATACTCGTTGGTAATGTTAAAAAAAAAAAGTTTCATTGTTTACACACATTATTTTTATATTAGACAATTGTATACAATTAAAATATTCTTCAAATTTTCAAGATTTTCGAGATGATCATTTTATTTCAATACCATTGAGAAATTATTTTTGATTAGCATATGTTCTTTAGGAAATTGACAAACGACAACGTCAAAAAATACTCAAATTATGTCAATTATTAATAGCGTCTATAAATAATAATGTTACGTTATTTATTTTTTTTTTATATCAGTTTGCAGGTTTATATTATTCCTTAGAAATTTTTTGTATTATTGCTTTTGTGTAAATTTTGTTTATAAATTTATACAGACAACAATTTCGATTCGACCGCTTGAAATATAATTCATATTTCGTGCAATGTTGTAGAATCGATTAAGCCTGTTTACATTTTCGACAAATTAAAAATGTGTGCACGAGTTTTCGATGAAAATCTTAACCTACTACAAAGAAGAATACGTACCGTTTATTTGTCGAGCTTTTGATAGAGAGAAATAAAACCCTTTACACAATATTATATAAAACATTATAAAGCTAAAATAATTTATTTTTATAATATTATTATTTTTATTATGGTTAAAAATTTTATGTATTACGATTGGTCACGAGGATTAAGTCATAAATAAGTCACTGAATTCATTAGTTAACTGTGTATGCGAGTTTCTTTGAGTTATAAATATAAGTTACAAAAGAGTACACAAGGGGAAGTATTTCCATACTATTGCATTAATTGCGGTAAAAATTAGAGGTAATAGCTGTAGATTGGAATGGTTTTAAAATATTATGAGGAGAGATGATTTAAAGGCAGTGATAGTTGTCATTGATTAATCGGGTGCATAAACACTATTAACGGTTTATAAATTAATTATGATATTACTTTTAAATTATATTGGTTTGAAATAATTAGTACTTTGAATATGCTATTGTTAGAGTATGAATACTTAACATTGTTAACGTTGAAACATCTAGTTCGGTGGAATTTATGCTATTGTTTTCGAAAATAGTAGTATTATAATATTCAATTGAAATACTAGTTTAAGATTTCTTGGATTCATATTTATCTATTACAACTTATAAGATTAGGGACTAATATGTATTAATATAATTATAGTAGTATCATTACAAAAGCAATGTTATTTAAGTTTTTTAAACTTGATTTAAAATGATTTTATGTTCTTATTAAACAAATTAAAGAAAATCGATTTAGTTGAGAATTGTATAAAATACCTACCTACGTATTTTTCATGACATTTATATTTATAATTTTATAATATGACATGATATTATTTATAATATTCATATTTCAAAACATATATGTACTTATATTTTTATTGCAAAAAAGTCGTTTAATAATTTAATAGTATGTTAAAATCACAAAATCATTTTGTGAAACAACAATAAATTAATCATCGATTTAAAACTAACTTTATAAATATTATATAATATATATATACAAATATAATAATATTTATTTAAAATAAGTAGGTACCTACCTAATTAATTATTTATTAGATGAGTAAAGCAAAATTCTTAATTCTAAGCTTCTATGTTATTTTGTTTGGACTTTTAATACAAACTATTTATTATTGTTTGTAAGCGCATTTACATAATATAATATATGGATAAAACTTTTTTTTTTTATCATTTTTATAACCTACTTGCAATAAAATATATAAAGGACGGTTTTTTTAACATATCTAGTAATATATTTATTATCTCGAAATATTTTTAATTGTTTACCATTAAAACTTTAAACCCTTATAATTGTACTATAATTATAGCACCATTTGTTTAATATTGGATACTAATGTATTAAAAATGTCTAAATTAATATTTAGTATTGTATTAGAAACCATATCTACAGTTTCGTATGAAAAATCAAAATTTAATGCCAATATTTAAAATATTTTAAAATATGATACTGTATTAATGCTTAACAAATATGTTTTAGAAAATTATAAAATATAAATGCATACAAGAAATTTATATTTTAATAATTGTACTATGCTAATCCAAATGAATTAAATATTTATTGTATTTAATAGAATTTATTATAAATTGTTAACTATTACTAATTACATTTATATGCAGTAAATATATTTAAATAATTTGCATGTACATTATACATATTATGTGAGATCAAAATAATATTTTAAATGCAAAATAAGAATCGTACAAAAAAATTTTTATATCGTATTTCTTCTGTTTTGAGGTTTACTTTTATACAATGTTTCATATAGTTAGTTGTAAGTATTAAAATTAAAGAAAAAAATAAATTAAGATTAACTTAAACATGTCCATAAAGTTTATATATGACTCTTTAAAGGTGTTTGTTTAACAGGAAGTAAGGAATCTTTCATTTTACTTTTAGTTAATTCTTGGATATTTGTTCGTAAAGAGAAATATACATTTTGTTAAACAGTTGATGAAATATTGCAATACCCATCAATGTTATTTTTATACAACATATATAATATTATATGTTCAATATTTATAATTTTAATAACCTTTTAATTTGACATGCTTCGTTCTGTATGCGAATTCACTGATGTATTTGCCTATGTTTTGATAAATTGAGAAATAATGAGAAATTTGTTTTCTCTTAACCAATAATAATATTATTTTGTTTTCCTTTTAGTCTGTTTAACTATAGAAATGTTGGTTTAGCATTAAATATACTATTGTTATTATTCACATTATTATAATATTATATTATTCATAAGTCGTTAGTATAACTAGTGAATATCAATAAAATCTTGTCTGAGATATTTAAAGGAAAAATATATAAATGCATTATTAATATAATGATTTTTTTTTCTCAAAATTTATATATATATATACAAAATAATGGATCCTATAAACTATTTTGTAGACTTTTTGGTTGTATTATTACTATTATCATATTATTATAGTATATATTATTTTATCTGAGTCTGGGGTGTCGAGTTCTCATACTAAAACCTTTAAGAAGCGACTACGAATATTTCCGTGGTAATAATAGAATAGGAAATGATGGTAAAATCTTTTTACGTTTCCTTGACGGCTTGGAAATTTCAATGACATCAAACATTTTAGTAATGTTGAACGGTAGACAACGTGACGACTGGTCTACCGGACCTCGTTTCCAAAATGTCAATACACATGTCACGTTGGTCATAGTAAAATCCGGTTGGATATTTATCAAATAATATACGTGCGTGGTACGTTGACAATATAGTTTTTTTTAATTAATTTTTTTTAAATTGATTACATTTTTTTAGACTGCCACAATATTTAAAGACCTCATAAAATATTTATAATTATATTAATCACTTAAACATTTAAACTATAGTTCGATGAAAATGTAGATCTCATAAAATATATATTTGCTAAAATAAATAATATCATGCATATCTGCACTACGTTGTGAAATGTTATTTTATATTTTGCTTATATTTGAATATCATGTAATACCATTTAATAGAAATCGTTTATACGAGTAGGTATTATGTTTCAATATTATTTCAGAAATTTTATATTGGAAATTATTATATTTACTGAAAATATGTTATTTTTCATAAGCAAATAAACTTTTATGTATTTCAATCATTTGTGAAATAATAATTTTTAGTTTGATATCACCGTTTCACTATTATTATGAAAAACATACATATATATATTCTTCTTCTGTTTCCGTTTACACATTCAACTAGATGGAATCGGCCACTATAGACCTACACATTCATAGATCTCGATTTCCTACCTCTCGTCTATTCATACCAACTATTTTCATACGACTCTATTCTATTTATCCATCTACTTCTTTCTACCTCTCCTCTCTTAACCACTACATTCATAACTCTCAATAATTCTCACAGCCTCTAAATAATTTCTCCTCGTAACATATCCAAGCCATCTCAGCCTATTATCTCTTATTTTCCCTACAATTGATGTAAGTTCTAAAAAGTATGTATATATAATTATACATAATAATAAGTAAAATATTGTAATATATAGGTTAAAACATAACTTTTTAACGTGATTTTTAATTTGTGTATAACATCGAATATCAATAAATACTGCAGAATAGTTAACTCATTAAAATATTATTCTGTACTGTAGTATTTTTTAGCAACACATTTAAAATCCAATAAAAACCTTTTAAATTAGAACCTGTTAATTTCCACAGTACTTATTGTATTTATAAACTCGAGTAGTCTTTAAATAAATATTTAATCATAACTAATAACACATTTTGAATTATATTTTATTTTGAGGATTATAATTTAAATTAGGTTTTATTTTATATTTACTGTATATTGTTTATTAAGGATTCTGTTTTCTGTATGTCCTAAACTAGATTACTTATAATAGAATAATATTAATACCAATGTAAATCATATCATATATCGTAAGTGCATTATTGAGTTAAATGTATTTTTTTTTCTTTAATATTATAATTATTTATATTATATGTTACTTTAAATACGAAAATTGTTTAAGTTTCAGAAATTTAAAACTGTATTAATGATACAAATTTATTATAAGTCGTTTTTAATCCACAATAATATTTTAATAATCTATAGATACTATTTAATATTTAACAAACTACTAAACACTTACACATGGGCTAATGGTATAAAAATATTTCTGTTAAATGATTCATTTAATAATTTGTTTATAAAATTCTTGACGGTTCCATACTAATTTTGCTTTTAGAGTTATTAAAATTCTAACTATAACTTAATTTAATTTTCCCATATTTATATTATTAACCTTTGAATACGTTTTTTTCGTATTTATATTCATTAGTTCATAAATATTCTTTTTTATAAATATTGTGTTCTAAAATTTTAAAAAAATGCATACAAATTAATTATAGAAAAGATTTATATATTAACCGTTTTTAAAAATTGTGTTTATTTAATCATAATATTGTATAGTAAATTACTCGTCTTTCATAATATTTTAAAAACATTCTATTAATATAAGTGGATCTTACTCAGAATGGGTTTTTTATTTCTGATGATTTATTATTTCTTAAACATTTTAATTTACACACAATTTGTGTTGAAGTTAGCTAAAGCAGACAAGTTCAGAACACAAAGTAGCAGTATCGCAACTATATTATTATAAAATCAATGTGCTCTGGAATAATATATTTTAATCACTTTTTATTAAATAGTTTACCTGAAGTATTCCAAAATAACGATATATTTTTTTACTATTTATTTATGTATGGTGGATATAATATTATATCTTTTTCTTCTTTCTCGGCTTACAACCCATTAAGGTCGAACGCTGTCTGCCACACGGCTCTTTATCGTTCCCTGTCTCCTGCATCTTCCACTCTTTTCGTGTGATCTATGGTTCGTAGATCCTTCTGGTCAGTGATCTTTGTCTTGGCCTTCCTCGCGGTCTTTTTCTAATTAATTTTCTGTTTAGTATTTCCTTCAATTTACTTACTTCTGTTCTCCAAACATATCCAAAACACTGTATCCGCTTACTTTTAACAAAGGCGACAACGTTAGAATGTTTGAATAGATTCCTTAAGTCTTCGTTATGCCTAATTTCGTATTTTTGCGTAGAAGTATTGTAGTATAAACTATATATTCTTCAATTTTCTTTTAAACGTTATAATTTATAAGCTTTTTGTCAAATCTAATAGATTTAATTTAAATTTGGTTTATTATTGATTTAAAAAGTACGAGTATATAATATAATAAATACTCAATTTTACTAAATATATTAAAGTAAATTTAGATTTTATTTAAATATATTAATTAATGAAAAATACATTTAGAATATAAAAATTTAAAAGAAAACTGTAGTTCATTTCATAATTTGTATATATATTATCTTATTCTTAATATATTTATATATATCCATTATATTAAATGGAAAAAACATAGTTTTAAGTTTGTTTTGAATATGGTAATAAAAACTTTTTGGAAATACATTGTATTTTGGTTGATCTTTGTTTAAATAGTAAGAAAAACTAAAACGATAAGAAACAATTTTTAATAAAATCCACAAAATAGCGTATAGACTTAGAATTTAAAAAAAGGTGAACATTTTACATTTTACATTTTTTTTCGGAGTTTTTCGAAAATACTATTTAAAATATTATTTTCATAAGATATTTATGGAATCTACAAAATATTTTACAAATTATAATATTAGAATTCTTATTTACATTGTTTAGCATTCAAATTTGTATTATAATTGACATATATATTATATAATATACAGTTTATTTTCTTTTAAAGGTAACATAAAATATTTCTGTCCTCCATATTTTTTGACAATTTTCAAATCGTTTGCTTGTTTTTTTACGCATACACAATACAATTTGTATATTTTGAATAGCACCTTATATTTTAAATATCACATTTGTATATTACGAATGTTTTAAACAATTTTGATGTTTTAAAGATTTAACCATTATATATAACATATATATATATATATATAACATATATATATATATATATATATAACATACCATAGTCGACTGTATAACAACGAGTCAACAATCAAGTTACTAAGAAAACTTTAAACGTATTTACAAAATTCTATAAATTCTATTATTTATTTTTTAAATTATTTAACACCAATATATTTGTCTTATAAATTGTGTTACATTAAGCCCATCATTCACTTACATGACTGTAGTTGCCACATTACTTCATTTTGAATACCATGAATTTTGGATCATCATAGGATAATTGTTGAAGAATTCAATAGTTTAACTTGTCATTCAGCCAATTTTGATTTTAGAGCCATGGTTTAAAATTATCAAACATACATTTTTCAATATTTTCTAGCTCTTTCTGAAAACCCCATTTCAATCTAAAGTAACTGTACAGAAATATTTCATGCAGGTATATTTAAAAGAAAATCCTATGGATTTATTATTTATTTTATTTTCCAAGAAAATAATAAAATATATTAAAATTGTCATTATGTGTTCAATGTTTGTTTAAAAAAAATTAAATTTATTCCATACACAAACATGACCCATAAACGTTAAATGAATAATTTAAAAACCTATATGATCATTACGATCGAAAACTGTCGAATATAATACTCCAAGTATATATAGTAAAGATCTTATTTAGATGGGTGTTTTCATTAGATATCGTTTAATTTTCATTTAGGACATCATTACTTTGATTATCGGTTATAAACGTTTTAATAATTTTAAATTTATTTTTAAGATGTAAAAATCTTAAAATAATAACAATCCATAATATTATACAAACTTTATTATAACAATTTTAACTTAATCTAACATATAAAAAGATGAAGGAGGGATTTTAAGACCAAAAATGCCATCTCTTATAACGCCACTATAATATTCATATAATATATTTATTTTGATTTTGAATATTAACTGCCATACTTAAATCGAATCTCGCTAAGTTGTTTTTCAAGTAGAATAATGGGTCCTACCTCCTACCTCCCTCGGTTCACTATTTCATGCTAAGTAATTTTATGATAATAATATGACAAACACTCTTGTTAGTTTAGTCAATCAATAATCACTTGGTCACGTTAGATTCTTAGGATTCAATGGTGCACTTAACTATGTAATATAAACTCGTATTATAATAGTCCCAGTAATATTCATAATAATCTATTAATTGTTTATACATTTGGACGTTTAATATGTGAAGTAGCATTTAATATCATTCATAACAGGTTAAAAGGAAATTGTACTCGACTAGCGACAAAAATTATAATTTAACCATTTTTTTTTAAATTTAAAGAGATATAATATTTGTTTGAAAGGGATTTACAATTATCGATTTCATGACCGTCATAAGATAATTTACCGAAAGTACACGATATAGCTTTGAAAATAATCAATTCTCATTGATCTTATATTCTTATGTGAAAATAGCAAATAATAAATCATGAAAGTTATAACAACGAATATATAGTGGTTATTGTTGATTCTACAAGAAAAAGCGGAAAAAATGGTAATCAAATTCAAGATATTATGATCGACGATATGTAAATTGGTGTAAATTAAATTACTCGAAAATAATTTTGTATAATTTATTATTGAACAATGAACATTTAGAATATCATACTAATTCAAAATTGAATACGTCATTATGAAATGATAGAATATTATATAATTTATTCTTATTGTTTTTCCCCGATTTAATAATTATTCTCTACCATGACTTTCGCGGATTTAGTTTTCGCGATATTAACTGACGCCTATCTAAGCTATTTATATGTTATAATTTTTACTATAGTTATGTGCAATATTATTACACGAGCATTATTATACGAACACAGAGAATAATTTGCGGGAATTGATAGCTTTTACTTGTCTCGTTTTGCTCTTGTTCGATCAGGCCGGCGGATGATTGAATAATGGATATTATTATTATTATTATTATTATTATTATTATTATTGATATCATATAATAATAATAAACTATTCCTTCTCTCTACACGTCATGAAATGTATATCGCATTGTGTTTTGCATATATAGGTAAACGCACAAAATGCGCGCTGTACGTGTATACGATTATCCGACGGACTTGCACTATAATTCGGTCCACAGTAGAACAGAGAAAATAATGGATCTCTGCGAATGATTTATCGAACTAGACTTTGATTGCAGGTTTGTATGTGTTCCCCGACAGCGTTATAAATTAATCGTGAATTCGATTTAGCCCATCATCTCGTATTTTATTTTTACAACAATAAAACAAATTGTACTTATATATATATATATATAATTTCCTTATGAATCTTTTGAAGTCAATAATAACATGTTATCTGGCATTCGTTGGAATATTTGCCCAATCTAAAATATATTATTTTTCATCGCAATACAAACAGTACAAACACTGAAATCACCCGCAGTTTATCTGTTATTTATATTTTGCAGACGTTCTACGATTTCAATATAATTCTATTATATTTTAATCATAATATTAATAATGTTGTAATGTCGCGTTTGCCACACGGGGGTCTATAATAAATGTCTTTTAGTAAAATCATCGTTCTATTTCGTTAATTTGCGATTTTACGCATATATTATTTACCTCTATTATTGAAAAATAATTATTTTTATATTTTATATTTTTTATATTAACAACGAAAAAAAAAATTATGGTTTTTTTGAAAAATAACAGTTTTATTTAATTTTTAATTTTTCGTAAGAACATTTTATTGTCTTTTAATATTATATACCTAAGTAATGAAAAAATATTATAATTATTGTTATTTATAAACTACGATATTTCTCGTGTTTTATTTAATTTTAGTTTTTATTTACATATTTATTAAGCTATCTAGCAGTTTTATAATTTTAACGAAAAGATCAATTTCTTTTAAACGATAATAAAATAACATAATATTTTAACATTTTAAAAGTTTTACTAAAGAACTTCTAGCATACAACTTTGATTTTTAAACTGAAATTTATAAAAATAAAGAAAAAAAACCAAAGAAATAATTAAACTTATCCAATTTTAATGATAAGTTTGAATACTTATTTCATTATATTATATTAATTAGTATATCATATAAGATTATGTTATGGTCAATACAAATAGCATTAAAAACAAATTGTGAGTTTAATGCATTTTTCATAATGTAATATTTAACTTTAAACATTTTTTGTCGTACGTTGTATTATTGACATAAATATAATCTATAACTAAATCTTATTAAATTATCGTCTTTTTATAATACCTAAATACAATAATTATTTATTTTACATTAATTATTAGGCTGCTAATTTTAAATATTATTACGTTATTATTATATTATTATCTATCTTCAATATTATTAATGACTGTTACGTTATTTTTTTATATTTAAATATTTATTATTATATATAGGTGGACGTTTAATAAAAAAACATAAATAAATGAAGTTTAATGGAAATTGATTTAAACAATTACTACAGCTTTACAGCAATTCGATCTATAACTACGTCATCTGTCACATCCAATAGCATTTCGACCATAATAGATTTTTAGACCCTACTCAAAGATAATTATTTAAATTTAATTGATATATACATAAATATTTTAGCCAGTTGTGTCGGGATTTACTGAATATATAAAATATACATAGACTATTCGTATAGAAATTCTATTTACCCATTACATATGTAAAGTAAACAATTCTCCTCATGTGTTTTTTTATTTTTCTACTTTATCAAATATATACATATAAATCAAAATCAAATTAAGTATTTAAATGTTATATGTTTTATTTCATGAATATCGTTTTGATTTATAACTTTAACTTATTATTAAATTCTAATACAAAGCAAAAATGGTTGTTATTGTATGAAAATGTAATATGAATATTTTACTTTTTGGTATAACATTTAGTTAGATACCTATATAATAAAGGATTCTTTAAAGGGCAGATAATATCTTTCAATTAGTTCACTAGCTAGTCGTCAGTAAAGTTTTGTTTATTGATATGATAAACTTTATTTATATTATTTAAATTATAAACATAATTCTGTACTAATATTTTATATTATTATAATATTACGTGATAACCGCATTTAATGTTTTTGATGTTTATAAATAAATAAAGAACAAAGGATGTTATATATAAACTTATTTATATAAATACAGTGCCATTTCAATTTTTAGTAACACTTAATATTTCTATCTTGTATTGAAATAAAATTTTGGATAGACTATTGTGAAGTTTACAAATGTTGTACAATTTGTTTTTTTAAATGGCAAAACTTATTTTTAGAAATATATTGGATTCACCTATGTTTTTAATACGATTTATCGCATTACAACTTTGTTATAAACCTATAATTTACTGAATAACAAACATTTAAAATATAAATTTAAAAAAAAAATCATCTAAATCGTGATATTTTTTCGTGCTTGATATATAGTTTTATTTTATCTACTTAAATTTATATGTAATCATCTAATCTAAATGAAAGTTTACTTTAATAGCGATTCTTACCTTGATTAGATATAATACATTAGGTAACTAAATGTGTTAAAAAATGAATAGACTTTATGATAAACGCATAAACTTTAATCATCATTTAACGGCCGATAGCGTTTCGAAATATAGATTATATGTTTATAGCATCGCGAGATGATATCAAACAACCTTATTATTAGTAGTACCCAAAATACTTTACTTACCTAAAAAAACAATATCTATATATATATAACAATTAAATTATTGGTTCTATATCATTCGGCTTAGATATCTGAGTAAACCATTGTCCATTACTCGTATGCCTCGATTACTGTAGAACATTATTTACGGGTAAATTATAACTTTAAACATGAAAAGCAAGAAATTAAGTGGTGTTTTGTATTACCGTTATGGTTTTGAAAAACTAAATTAGTGAAATGAGGGGAAAATAATGTGACCAGTAGACAGGAATAGTGGGTTGAAAGTTATTATTTATTGCCCGTACGAAGAGCGTTTGATGGGCAACAAACACGAAACGGCGAACAATATCAAAACAAAAGTATAAACAGCAGATGGTTTTGAAAAGGAGATAGAATGGATAATGGCGGTGAATGTGAATGGATGGCCGTCGATTTAATATGTCGGAAAATAAAACAATTGTTCTCCTAACCGCAACACGGTCAACGCAAATTAAAACTTTGCTATTTACTTTGGTGGTATTTCATTAAACGTTTTTCGCCTCTCTTGGCTCTCTTATCAAATACAAAAATCAGCGAATTTCGTACGATTGTTTCGATCAAACGATAAAATAAATCGATGACATACTATTTGGTTTGGATCATTTAATATCTTATATATAACTTATATTACATAGACGTAATTTTTTGTTCTCACATTTTCATTAATATATTGAATTAAATATTCTCAATTTTACATAATACTCTTATTTGATGTAGGTGTAGATGAAATGTTAATGATAAAAACGTATGCTGTAATAGCTATATCAGAATAATTCAGCACGAGGACAATGAAACCGAGAAATGTTCAATTTATATAGCTAATTATAAGTATTCAATTCAAAATTATATATCATGCATCTCTTGAAGTACAAAAACAGATGAGAATTTTAAATAAAAAATTTTAAATAACAATCGACTCGAAAGAAAATAAAAAGAAAAGAATGGTAAAATAACCAGAGACAAAAATAATGCTCGAAACACATTTATCTTGATTTACTTTACAACTACCTTTAAGTGAGTAGTGGATTTTAATAATTCTAAAAAAAAAAAAAAGCCATCTGATAAGATTACTTCAATTAAATTTATTGTTAGACTATCGTAAATACTTCTTGAAATTATTTTATTTCTTTCGGTAACCCTAAAATATTTAATAATAATGAATATTTTTTAACCGATCGGTGTAAATAAAATCAAAAATTTTACATTATCACAAAACTACCATAGTAAAAATACACCGATTGTCGGATTTGTAATAATTATAGTATTAATATACGTTTATTTATATAAAAGAATATTAACAAGAGTCTGTAGGTCGTATATATATATATATATATGATTAAAAAAATATATATTTACAATATTATAGTGCGTTGTTAACAATGGTTAACGTATATTTACGTTTATTCCGCGCAAGTTATATTGTCGAATAAAATGTTTTTCCCTCGGTGATTTTGCCGCGGAGTTTTTATAGGGCCGAGATATTTTAACGATTTTCAATGTGAATAACTTCGGTCACACCTCTATAGGCGGCATAATAATAATAATAATAATAATAATAATAATAATAATAATAATATAATATCCCATTCTGGAAAACTTGCATAATGGCCAATTTCATTGGTTACACTACCTGCGATACGAGTATTGAGGACACAATTTAGGTACTCAGATCGTATCTTTTGCACAATATAAAGATACTTACTGTGCACACCAAAGATATATTATACACGTGTGTGTTATATATCCGTAAGGTATAACTTTGTGGCCAGGAAAAAGGATTTCACGTACTTCGTCCTCCTCGGCGCCACACGCGCGCGCGCCCGCGCTCAAGTTTCCAAGATTAATCGGCAACCGTCGAACCTCTTCTCAAAGGTCGAGCACAAGTTTTCGCATTATTCCTTAAACGAGTAATATTTCATTTTTTCTTCTCACATATTTTCTCCCGAATAACAATTTTTTTTATTTATTTATTTTTTTTATTCCAAAGACCGATCGTTTGTGATCGGGGAGTTGAGGTAACCCTGTCAACAATATTATTTTAAAGAAGGAGATTATTAATTTTCACAAGCACAAGTATATAATAGTAATAATAATAAATAAAAATCATGTAACGTTTCGGTCATTATCGTAATGGCAACGTACAGTTAATATTGTAGAAATAAAAAAAAGTGATAACAAATATAATATTATAAATCCGTCGTCGAATATTATCTCGAAAAATCATTAAAAAATTAAATAATAATAGTAAAAAAAAAAGATGAATGATTAATGGCACGAATGACCTATATAATTTTAAATTCGACTGCAGTGTATGTTTAAATAAACCATAAATAACACATTACGTAAAATTAAACTGTACTCATAAATAAGCTATTATATTATAAAATTGGAAAAAAAATTATAAACAACTTTTTTTCCCTTCGTTTATGAACTGAACGCCAGGAGGGGACTGCTTTCGCATTACTTCCTACCAACCAACTTAAAATTAAATTAAAATACTAATTTTGTAATAAAATGTTATGGTTCTGCACTTGAATTATTTTTGTAACTAGGTAATTCATATTTTATACAAATTTTTCTTTTCGTCGATTCTACTCAAAGATTAGATTTTATCTTAATAGAAAATTAACAGATTAGATTATTTGCAGAAAAAATAATTTTGCATACCAATTTTTTAAATATATATACTAAATATCTGCTTTATATAAGTATTGGACAACAACAATTTTATCAAATTTTTCACTGAGTGTATTTAAAATTGCAATTATTAAGCGTAAAAATTTTATAGAAAGCCATACAAATTTTCATATTGTTAATTTTACTTAAAATACAAACTTTAAATGTTTATTAAAGAAAAAATAATTTACTTAAAAGTTTTGAGAAATGTTATATTTAATTTATGTTGTGTACGGATGACGTATCTTTGATGACGTAATTTCAGATCTTAAAATCCAATGTTGTAAATTTTATTAAACATTAGGACTAAAAATAATCATAAGCATACGAGAATAAATATATAATATTCAATAAAAACTTTTTAACTATTATTTAATTATCACGTCGTAATAACGAAAAAAATTTCATTCAAAATTTGGTTCTCTGAATTTTACTGTTATTTTTATAATTTTCGGGTAGTTTTTTCTTATGTTCGAAGAAAAAACTTGTGAGAACTTCGAAAAATAAAATTTAACTTATTTGATATGATCAGATCATTATATCTACGTGAAAAAGTATTTACGTGCGTGAATAAAAATGTATACGTCATCATTGCAAAACCAATATAATCCTCGTTTCGTTCAGAATCTAAAAAATAGTTATTTTAAAAAAAACCCATGAATAATAAAAAAAAAATGCATTGTCTTAACGGTTTTCAATATATTTTACTCGTTTAACAAAACGTTAGCATTTTATTATAATATTAATTTATGATAATTAATCAAAGATAATCCTAATTTAATATAATACGTAATTCTATCGTAAACGAGGTATATTTTTTCATAATAGCTAGTTATGGCGTGATCTACTTAATTAAATTAAAACAAAATTTTGATGAAATGTACATAATCTAATAATATTACTATATACCGTTTAGTTAATGAAATTATATTTTGAATTTTCTTTTAAATGATATAAAATATTATTATTTTTAATTTATACAAAATATTGTTATGGTTGTAATCGTAATATATCATGATAGTCCGTCATCCTTGTTTATTGGTATATCAACACGACTATACTATCATTATAATAATATATGGCTCTGACTTGAAACTGGCAGCTCTTCAAACATTTTACCACTCGCCGTCGCCCCCTGTCCGCCTTTTTTGGCATCTATATTTACCGTGTTATTTATGTTCTCGAAAATCCTTTTTCTTTTCATTTTATCAAATGTTTATAAAATAACACAAAAGCCGTTCTTTCGTTTTATCCGTTATCAGTCAATATCGGGTTTCTAAATATAATATAATATTCATCAATTCTATATTATATTGTAACGTATCGTTTTCTCCGAAAACAATTCGCGAGTCTTTTAGGTACCTATATTATTTGTTGATGGTTTTACCTTTCAAAGACAAATTAACAACTGGAGATATTATTTCAGACAAAAAAAGAAAAAAAAAAAAACGAAATACAAATAATCTGATAGGAAATATATTTTCATCAATATTTATAAACGTGACATCTAATGTACGTGACATTGGTTTCTTAAGGATCCGGTGTAGTTTATTAAGGAAAACCCAATAAAATACAAACACTATTTTTATTTCGAAGCAATTTTACACCAATACTAAAGTAGTAATATTTATTTACATTACGTGATGAATAAAAACTTGGGCCATTTAATTGGATTCGTCGATCAATATAAATAATTAATTTATATTAAATAATAAAACTAATTACATTTTTTAAGATTCTTAATTTTTATTTACAGTTATATTAATTGTTTATTTATTATAACATTAGTATTATTATAATATAATAATATTTATTTGATGGAAATGCATTTTAATTTACTATAATATAATTAGACAAAAAATAATAAAAGTATAAGTATTCAACATTTTACAATGTAATGTAACAACGTATAAACAAAACACGAAAAAAAAAATGAAAAAACACAAATAATTTTAAAATGTATTAAAAATAAATAAATAAATAAACTTATTATAATAGCAATGAAAATTAATTTATAGTTGAGCAGAAAAAAAATCAATATCATTTTTATTGTTACCCATAATCATTAAGACATCACACGGAGAATTTATGTTATTTGAGAATTATGGTACTTTTATTTAAACGAAAATATGATTACTATAATGTTTTTGATTAAATGTTAAAATTAAACTAAATTTAATCAATTTAAAACAATACCATTCTTAGGTAAAAACATAATTTTTATTTTATTAAAGCAATACTAAACATTCATAATTTTGTGAAAATAAAGAAAATATTATAGTATTGTTATTAAAATAATAATTCACATTTCCATTACAAAAAAAAAAGAAGAAATATGTCTTTTTAAATAAATAATATAATTATAAGTTTTAATGGTAATTATATTTATCATAATCATCTAAACAATTAAACATGATAAAAAACGTTCCGTTATAAAGTTACTAAATTATTTTTTTCGAAAGATGAAAAAATATGAAAACTTCTTAAAGTTGAATGAATCACGTACTATAACGTCAGAAACAAATAATACATTTAGTGAATCTTTAATAATATGTATATTATGTATAAATTTGTTATACTATTTACTCTGTTTTCAATCATTTATTTAATTTTATAACCTAGAAATTAGCATAAATATTATATTATCGTAAACCCTTGTAGTAGAAAACTACAAGTTAGTTTTTTTTTTATGTAAAAGTGTTAGTGAATTTTAAGGTGTTGGGGTGAAATGAAATGATGGAAACCGTGACAGTTTTAGTAAATAATCCATCATTTTATTTTCTACCTCTTGCATCAAATCAATTTCCGTAAATATCGACGAAACCCTCAACTCTCTACGAACAGGTACCTCCAGAACAAAACATTGATTTTCATTGAACCGAAACCGCATGGTATATTAATCAGAAATATTGTGTAATGTGAAAGACAACTGTGTGTGTGTAATAGACACACATCGATTGTTTTCCAAATAAATAACCGAATTATCCGTAAAACGCAAGTACACAAAAAATTATCTAAAACCATTATTTTTTGTATAAAGGCTGATCATAAAGCGATGGTGACTCATTATGTTCGCAGTCGATTTTAAAGGAACCACTCGCACTTTTTAAATTAAAAGCCATTTTAGATCACCAGAAAATTAAATTTTATTTTTATGCGTACAATTATGATAAAAACGGTATATATATAATGTATGAGAACAATTTATTATTATAAATGTATGGATTTATTTTTTACAATTTTTATTTTAAAATTAACCATGGTGATACATTTATAATGATTGGATAAAACATAATATTAGAGAATATTATTTCATAAGGGACTACTATAATAATGAATAGTGTTCGACGGTTATAAAATTTCGATGAAATACTGAACATCTTTACGCTAAACGAGCTATGGACGAACATACATCGTATACCGGTGGTTTTAGCGATCAAGCGAACGGTAACAATAAAAAATTGTCGACTACACCGTCGATCGTGCCTTCGGAACATCCAGGAGGACCGGATTTCGACCCGGATTTCGGTAAGATGAATCAGGAGTTCAGAGACAAGATCAGAAGAGGACAGCACGAAGAATGGGACCATGGTGTTGCGGATGAAAGCAATGTTGGAATATATAATAATAATAATAATACAAATAAATAAATCTGTTAAATTCGCCCGTGACATTTGCAACAATAAAAGCTGTCGTCAGCTCGTTATGTCACATCATATATAGTATGTTGTCTATTGTTAATGTAATTCTGTTCAATATCTTATTCTTGTTACACACTTACACACACATACACACACACACCTTCGACTTCCTGCACCATTTCCTGTCTGAGCTATTATTAGTATAATGAGTGTGCGATTTTTTTTCTTTTCCCTTGTATTGCAACGTCTATAAAATGAAAGCCGAATAGCATTATTTTGATCATTTGTCTATAGTATACATTAAGTGATTAATGTACAATTTTCGTAAATATAAAAAACAATATAAATACATAGTAAAATATAATTGTACCTATACTTAATACTGTAAAACTAAGTCTCAAACGATAGAACTGCGTACTAAAATATAATAATATATTCGCACAATACCGAATTATTAACAATATTCTGCAATATTAAAATTAGAACTGTAAGTTAAGTTACAACAAAGTTATCTTGAATAAAAATTGACTCATTTAAATTAATTACGTTTGTTTCAAACAACAAAACAATAATATTAATGCAAATAATTCGTTTTTCGGGATTTCATACTTTTATATTATAATGAGTTTAGTTTAGTTATGAGATAATATTATTCATTAAACGTACTATTTTAAAAAATAACGCAAAACATGTCTTTATTAAATCTACAATATAATATATTTGTATAATATTTAATTTTACGTTGTTTTTCTATTATAAAATAAATTTTAACTCATAAATATTATAATATATATCTTATCCTAATCTTATTATCATCATAATTATATATTCCCAAGTGACCTAAATTTTAAAATTAAGATTACTTTGGCTTGTCTAACATTTTCCGAAAAATAAGGGTTTACATTAAAAAAGATAATATAAAAATATGTATTGTATGTTATATTTCCATTTATGTCATTGTGTTTGTGTGCCATTTTATAATTTATTTAGTTTTTAACAACTACAATTAAATACCTATTTAACTTTGTTTACACTAAATATATTCTAACTCAATCACTTTAATGGACTATT
Organism: Eriosoma lanigerum; assembly: GCA_013282895.1. Taxonomy (NCBI): domain Eukaryota; kingdom Metazoa; phylum Arthropoda; class Insecta; order Hemiptera; family Aphididae; genus Eriosoma; species Eriosoma lanigerum. Next base: position 16,534,222 of record CM023358.1, read on the forward strand.
TTGTAAGGGGTACTTACATTAAAATATCTTGATTAAAATCCAGGAGCTGATCTAATCATTCTAGGAAGTATACATCGTTTCATAAACTGCACTGACAACAAATAACCTATACATATAAACTAACTTTACCCGTTTTCGTTCCATAGTTATAAATATAGTAGTTTAAAAATACCTATACAATTTCATTTAATATATATAATAAAGTTACAGTATATTAATAAGAAAATTAAAATACTAAATATTGGCGATCAATATTCATGTATATAATTATATTAATTATTATAAGAAATATAATAATTTAACAGATAAAATGTGAATGAATGGGAATATAATTATGATATAAAATGTTCAACTAACCCCATCACAATCGTGAAAAACAATTGTTATTGTTAAATAAAAAAATATATTTATACGCTACCCTAACATTATCACACCACAATAACGTTTGGCCGAAGCTTATGAAAATGTCCGATAGGATTCTATTTCCGCAACGTACCGTTGTAACATTGAATTATCAACGTGTCATTTCAAATAGGTATATATTTCCGTTATTTGTATTTAATATTATAATGGAATCTACAGAGACTTAAAACATGATAATGGTGCTCAAAATATAAAAATCATATCTAATGATAACATGATACAAGGATTTATTAACTAACAGACTACTTCACTTGTAGGATGTACTTTATCATCGAACAATTTACGATCTCAAATAATTTATGAACATCGAGGAATAATATTTAAAAAAAATAATAATTATTAAAACGTTTTATTATCGGTTGCGTAGCGCGAATATTTCTGTATGTAACATTTTCAATTCGATTTATCACATGAAATAATTTATAGCTCTACCTACTTATTTGTGTTTTTTTTTTAATCTTCTTTTTTTTATCATTTCCGCTTAGTTTTGCTAAGTTACAATTTGTTTTTAGATTAAATACAATAATAGTATTATAATATCACGATGATAAGAAAATAAAATAAAAGAATCAATGTTAAAAAATAATAATAATAGTAATAATAACAATAACAAAATGTACAAAAAAAAAATTAAAAACTAAACAACACTTATAAAACCTATTAATTTGCTATTATTAACTCAATACAAAAGAATAAACCAAAACCATCCTTCAAGTATACCATCTCTCCGATGTCAACGCATTATTGGCCGTGGGGATTTTCGGGCGCTTACGAACGGGTGCGGGTAAAAGGCGTTTATGAGCACCATAATAAATCACATAGCGTCGTATTTCTTCGCCGCGAAAATGTGACATGATAATAATATTATGGATCGACCATCCTATATAACAATATTATATTATTATAAGATCCCTCATTGTAATAATTTCCAACGTCTACTCCGTTTTGTATAATATTATTATTATTATTATTATATTTTCTCGTCTCCACTCAAAATCGGCGTGAAAGTCGTTTTAGTTATTATCACTCGCGGAATTCTGCGTCGCGCTATCATCACAATATTTGTTTAATTCAACCCGTTCACCGATATAAATACATAGTTCCGGTATATTTTCCGATTACGACGTTCTGGACGAATATTTTGACAATTAGTTCGTTTCAACAATAAACGCAATACACACATAATCGAACTTTTGTGACGGCCGGTTTCATTTTGTACTTAAACACAACATAAATAAATATCATATACATTTTATGGTGTGTACCTAGCTGTAACGGATTTAAGCGGGACTCGCGACGACAGGAGATTCGTATAGGAGATACGCGCAAAATTGATCGTGCTGGGAAATTGTATCGTATATTTCGAACGTGGTCACGGTAGCAGGATTTACCGGAGATAACCGATTAGATGGTTTATTTTGGTTAGGTTTCGTGTATTTTTCCGTCCCCAATATTGTCGAGTAACTTAATATGCACAGAGAAATTGATACAAAAACCGATTTTCACCAGTTTGTACTCTCTCGTACAATAGATAGGTGTTTCAATGTCCTGTAATATTTATACACGTCATTTGTGTCCTTTACCTCTTAGATATTATATATATCATATAGGTTTTCGTAGTTTCTCACACAATATACTATATGTTGTCGCACATCAATAAACGTCATAATTTTTACTTTTTTTAAAATATAATATTATTATGCTCAACAATATCTCGCACGATTTCATTTTTGAATTGTTCAGTATAAATTTTGTATTATTATATATATTATTCAACACGGTCGAAAAATTCGCAAATTTTATATTATCGGAAACATAGTTTTTATTTTATTTTCTATAAAAGTTAGTTTTAGGGAAACTCTATTATTAAATTTTCTATTAGAAAATTGTAAAAAGAAAATGTTCTAAATTACCTCAATCAATATATATATATATATATGTTATTTATATATGTTGCGTTTTTTAAGCTTCAACATAAAATATCAAAAAAAAAAAAAAAAAAATTACAAATACAATGTACTGCAAATGCTTAATTGAGAAAATGCTTGAAGAATTAATACCAAAATTAAATTATTTACTAAAAATATAGTTTTAACATAATAAATAATTTTGTATTTACTTTTCAAGTTAATAATAAGTAAAACGGTTATTAATTTTTAAGTATTAAATTAATTAACTTTTTAATTGAAATATCAAAGATTTTAGTTGGTATAAACTTTAAATAAATCAAAGCAAAATATTATTAAAATATCCTTGTTGTTTAATAATTATGTATAAAAAAAAATTATTCTTACTTTATTATATAGGTATTTTTTAGATTAAGTATACTCATTATTAGTTACATTCGTCGATAATAAGTATTCTTTAATATTTATTACGACTTTATCTATAAATCAAACAACAATAGAATTAATAGCATTGTAAACGTATTATATATTTATTATTATAATACATTACTTTAAATGTTAAATTCAACAAAATATTATATTCAAATATTGATAAATAATTAATTTAACATTATTGAAGCACAATTTATTTTAGTTATCTCTTTTTTTATTATTATTAACTTGTTATTAATGTTTTTGAATTTTTATGAACACAGTATATTTAAATCAAATCATTAATTATATCAATTAGTTTTAAGAATTAAAGTTTTTTATGAGTATTATAATTAAAATTATTTTTTAAGACAAACGTAATTTTTAATCAATCGGAAATTAAAAATAGTGACCAATAACATTTCTATTTATCGAGTTGATTATATAATTGTAATATTCTCTTAGAAGAAAAATAAGGACTATTTACTTTAACAATTTATGCTAGTATTCCCGTTATTACTTTTGTATATCACTCAGTGCACTTAACTCAGCTAATATTTAACTTAAGCATATGATATTATAGCATGGACGACAAAATTACATTTCTGATATTCTGCACGTTTTGTTGACTCAACAAAATTGGCTATCGTCCGAAAATTGAAAACTCACATAACCGGATACACCCGTCAGATTATATATATTTTCTCTATGTAATTTACGATTATCTCGTAGTTGGATTGACTGCGTGTGTGTATTAGTTGTTAACAAATAATATGATATTATCACAAAATGATTTAAGTATTATGTTATGTGTAGAATTATAAAAAATCTAAAATATACGTAAATGTATATATTATTTAAAATAAAATGGTTAAAAAATCATAAAAATTAGTTATGAATTCGGATAATATTATTACTAAACCAAAAAGAAAAATAAAAACAATATTTTGAAAAGTCAGCTAAATTCAACAAAATTAAATTAAAATTGTTTTGTTTTGTATTGTTATTATAAAGTATTAAGTCGAATTATTACTTCAATACAACTGTATTTAATATTTTAATTCTAAACTCTGATTTGCAATTTAAATTTATTCGAATATATTTGATAGTCTATTCATAAATCTGATTCCATCTATAATATAGTTATTCTGATTTTTTATAAAACAAATACATATTATATCTGCCACTAGGTAAAAAGTATTTTATCGAAATTATCACATTTGAATATATTATATTATAGCTTCCTATATATTTTATATTCTAAAGTGAAAAAAAAAGAATTAAATTCTTCCAGAAAATCGAAAATTTTGACATGGTGATAAAAGAAAACGAATCTTCTACAATGAAAACGATTTCTGTGTAATCCGCTTAAAATTTACGAGTTATAATTGTAATCCTCCTGTACGGTTATATCATTTCTGTTTATAAACAATGTTAACACGACAATTTTATCCAAATTTTCATTTTCCAAATCATTAAAATAATAATTATAAGTTAGGTATAACATTTGCAATTGTTTAAAATAGACATAGTTTAAACGCAGATTATTTCGTACAACAATGTTAAGCAAACAAAACAGACCTTTAAAATTATAATTTATAAAATAATATGATATAATTTTTTATACCGTAAAATAAAGCATATACAATAATATCATCTCGCCGCCAATCATTCTGACAGTTTTAATCTTACCATGAGTAGCTTATAATAGAGCAAAAAAATACAATTTATTTGAATTACTAATATTACAGTAGGTTTTATTTGAACACATAGTGAGAGTATTCGTAACTTTCATTAATTAATTTATATTCGAAACAAAATGGAAAATTAAATTGATTATGGTTACATTCTTAATCTAACTTAATTATAAATAAATTGATTAAATTTCCACAAAAACTATCTAATCCGAAGATTAATATAACGAAACGACGCGAACTCTAAATTGTATTAATTTAACTTAATAATTATTATATATATACAAATGTGATTATTATATAATTTAATTATTATTATGTGATATAAATGTTAAGTATTAACAGTATCGTGAATAATTATTATTTTCATTATTGATTTATATAATTAATTTCCATGGAAATATTTTCATAATTAATACAGATTATATTTTAAAAATGTAAAAAAAAATATGTACCTATATAAATTATTTCCACGAATTGTTCGTATATAATAATACAAAGTCTATATTACGTATATTTAATTGTATTATAAAATTTTCTATAATTTATTAGGTTTAATAAAAATGATCAAATGATCTTTTAGTTCGAATTTATGTTTATTTAATAAACGTACAAATAAAATAATGAAATATATTATAAATAATATTTAAATTATTTTACAAGAATGAATTTATGGCAGATAATGATAACGATAATTTACTAGTTGCACGTTTTTGTTTTTATGTATTGCGACTAAAATAACTCGGAGTGTTTTAAAAATATATATATTATTATTAAATAATAACGTCATTATAATATATTATACTAAGCTTCTGTAACACGCTATATGTGATGACGGTTTTTTTTAATGATATTATATTAGAGATAATATTAACTATACATGATTTATATAAAAAAAGTGATTATAAAACAATGATTTTTTTATATATTTTGATAGATTTAAAGTTCATTTATCTTTAAACGACTATAAATGTCAAAAAAAAGTTGAATAAAACACGTAACGTTATAACATTATTAATTGCCAAATTACTAGAAATAATGCGTTTTGACATTGAAATTACTTTACTTTAAACTATAATGTAAATTGCATAAAAAATGATTACAAATTAATGTTCTATTTTTGTAATAATAAAACGCAGAGTTTTTTTAACGTTGTCATTATTATATTAGGGATATAAAATTAGATTATAGTTATTATAAAAACGAATTAAACTTAACAACACAAAATAATAATTATGGTGAACCATTATAAAATATAGTACAACTGTTGATTTTATAAAACCAATATTATAATGTAGAATAAATATTTTAATTATTTCTACGATCAAATAGTATTTAAGGTATACGTACAGTATTTCTTTTCTACAGTGAAACAAAAGTTTGACTTTTAAGACGTTAATTTTATGTCAAATTATAAATGTATATTTTTAGTTATCTACTATAAATTATTATTAAATATGTATTATATAGCTACCTAAGTATATAAGTAGGTACTTTTTAATCTATTCCACTGTTTCGAATGTCGTTTGTTTAAAATATAATTAAAAAATCCAAATTACTATCATGATTGTATCATGATTTATTACAATTAGGCATTTTTATTATATCATAAACAGTATAAAATATATATTGTAGTAATTAGTAAAATAATGCTATGTTGAAAAAATTATATTTTAATTAATATACCTAATATTACATTTTATGTTGAATAGTTTTCTCGTTAAAAATAAATCATTTAATAATATTATACTACTTGTATTTTATCAAATATTATTGTAAAAGTTAAAATTAGTACATAAATAGTTTTAAACAAATCACAAAAGGGGTGAAGAAAGTAAAATTAAATCTTTGGTATACATTTTTATCGAATTTATCGCAGATTTTATCGCAGTAAACACAACGAATTTTCAATTATTATTTGCGTTTCATACATGCAAAAACGCTGTAATTACTGTGAGTGTTGTATACCTCTACATCTAGAATCTGATTATCCAATAATTTATTTGTATTTCATGAACTGGATATTTAATTTTCTCAAATAACAGTTTTACGCACCTCTCGCGATCTGATGCGGCACATATTGCGCATAATTTAATATTTTATTCAATAACAAACTTTTCCACTGCTGATTTTCTGATATTATACGAGTCACTTATCATTTTATTCGCCAAAAATAGTATCACCCGGAGCAAGACCTACTCGCTTCATTTCACTCGCATTGCTAAACATCATGTTTAACACAGATAATCATTTAAAATGTTGAAATATTTACGATACAATATATTTATTCATTTCGCCCCGAAGTGAAATTCATCAATAATATTTCTGGATTTTTATGTTGCAAACCTAATGGAATTCCTTGGATTCTATATTACGACATTATCAAATATATTTTAATTCTACCAAATAATAATAATAATAAATTCATGTTGTCCCAAAACGTTCATTTTCAATATTTTAATAACAAAATTAATATTTAATATTGACTATAATTTTCATACACAATTATACAATAATATTAGTAGTTTGGAAGTTTTACCTTTTAAATTTATAATTTCACATTGCAATACTTACACTTATTAATTCATATATTTTTTTACTTTACTTTTTTATAGAATATTTATGCTGACGGCACACCAGAAATTGATCACACTCAGCTATCGGTTAACAACAGTCAAAGAATTATTTTGGGATAGAAAACCTTATCAGTATAAATTGTAAGTTTAAATATATAAATAATAAATATAAAAAATATAAATATATAAATAATATGAAGGCAAATAACTACAAAAAAGCTAACACTGCAGTGTTTTAATGTGTTCATATAAATATTATTTATGCAAAACCTAATTTGATTGAAATTAAAGGTTTGAAGAATATACAGAAACAGTTTGATGCAATTATAATCTATTAAAATTTAAAGCTTTCTATAAGGGCAAACTATGAAAATCAATCAACTTTTTCCCTCGTAAAATTGAACATAAAATGAATATAATAACATTATATCATTAGCCCGGTGACAACAATAATAATAATAAAATAATAATAATAATAATAATAATAATATTTTTATTTTGTATTTTAGTTAACTTTTATAACGATATTGTATAAAATATACGCATTACCACAAACACTTACATACTATATTTTTACTTTCTTAAAATTTTGTTTATATAATTGAGTGACTTTAAGAATTTTTAATATATTTTTCATTAATGTGGGATTAGGCCCAAATGCCTGGGCTTGATTAACTGAGATATTATATATTTATTGCCTGGCCTCTTCTGTCGGTGATTAATTGTCATTTTTCAGGTAGTTAAGGTTGTCCCACATCCACATGTAAGATAATTATAGGCTGTTCTTCTTCTAATAATATGAACCCGTTTGTGAGTCTTGTATTGCCAATTTAAATATAATTTAAGATGGTTGGCCCATAGGTATATTGAGGTTTCGATTTTATTGAGTTAAGTTGTTTAGTTTCTTCAATTAATTTACTACATGTTACAACTATTTAGTCTGATATTTTTTTAATTTTTTTAAATTAAGTGTATAAAATTAATTTAGTGGTAATATTATCATTAAGGTAATTTAATTATCTGTTTACTTAGTATTTATGACTACATTATCGTTGCCATCAATATTCGAATAACCAAGAAGCTATATGAACCTTAGAAACTGTAATTTTTTTATTTTTTTATCGTGATATAGTGAGATAATATTGTAAATATGTCTGTGGAATAAAGACTATTTTGATGCTGGTTATATTACTTAATGTATTACTTATATTCTAATAAAGATTTCGTATTCTTTTTTAAGAGCATATTAAAGGACTTTTATTGCAAATGCTTTCATGGGGTATATAATGTATAGAACATTTAGGTCTAAATTAGTAAGTTTATGTTCCATAAACGCAAATTATGTTGATACTTATATTGAAGTCAATTTTAGAATCGGACGTATTTATCTTAATATAATGTGATAATATCTATATAATTTAATGTTTATTTCTAAATTATAAGGCTAGTAGAGCTTTTAAAATATTCATAATATTATTTTATGCAATATTATACTTACTAAATACAAAATATCATTGGAAAAAAAAATTTAGGTATTTAATATTACTATGTTATAAATATAATAGCAAAAACTAAAAATACACAATAATGTGATGTGAAATGGTAATAGACAAAATTGTTCATGTGTATACATTTGGAGATTAAATCGTTAACCCGGACGTTTATTTTATAAAATACATGAAACAATCAAACTTTGCTGAGCCTCTTAAAGTTTATCTAAATTTTGAAATACTTCAAATAATGAATATATATTCTAATACATACGTAACTGGATTATAATAGTAAAGAACTTGAAAAGTTTTATTTTAGTTTAAATTTAAAGTATTTTATTATATATAACTGAATATTTTAGAAAGTAGTTCAAGGAAATATAAACACATTCAAAAAGTTCTATAACAAGATCACAGAACGGGTTCAAATAGTATAAAGATATATTATTTATATAAGGAGTAAAAAAATCGTTTATAGTGAAAAAGAGTACACAATTTTGAGAGATATGTAAAAATAAATAGATTTTTACATAATATATTCACATAATATAAAGATAATAATAATATTCATATAGTTTTATTATGTGACAATATTTTCTAAAAAAAATGAAGTTAGTCTGTGGGTCGCTTATATTGTTTGCAAACGCTTTGATCATATTAAACTAATTATTTCGACTTTTGTTACTACATTTTATTTTTCAAATAAATGTTCACATCGGATTCAAAACTTGATAATAATAAAATATAATTACCAATAGTACACGTAACAAGTGTTATACTACGTACAAGATAATAGTCATGTGATACTGGGGACTAAAAAAATATAATGAATATTGTTAAGTAAGATTTGGAATGTAAATAAAACTTGTACTATTTTGATAAAACATTTATTATATCTAAAGTATTTTTATGCACATACTCCAACAAATACGTCTGTCTATTTTTTAGCTTTTTAAAGTTACACATTGAATATTCAACGATTTATAACAAAGGATTCTAATATTATAACACCTTTTTCTAACAAACACACATTCGTATTTGTAACTACGTGCGATTCATAATAATATTATGTTCAAAGAATACGTGGATAGTTGATTTCTAGGTGTCTTATATTATGTGTTTACTAAAAGAAATTATATTAAAGTTCAAATTAAATAAAAATTTGTCCCTTATAATTATATTATAAAAATACTTAAATAATATAATATCAGGAACCTAATCAATATTACCTAAGAACAAGGTTTAGTTAGTTAGGTACTTACTTAATTTTTTAAATTCATTAATTTAAGAAATATTTAATTTAATTTAAATGTTAAAAGTTACTATTAATTTTAATTAACTCGAAAAAGTAAAAATGAAATTCAAATAAAAGTAACTTGACTTAATAAAAAAAAATAAATATAAGAATTATTATATAAAAATATATTATTTTAATTAAAAGTGTGATATTATATATAATATAAAAACATTTTATTTCAAATTAAATTATAGTTTTAACATACTTTTATAAAAAATTAACTTAAATAAAATACCCGTTGTATAAATTAATTAATGTTAACTTTACTTTAACTTTTTAATTTGTCCAGTATTTTGTCATAATTGTGATTGTTATACCTATGTAAAAAAAAAAAAATGTTCACATAGCACTAAATACAAATAACATTTGTATAAACATTATCTGAAAAAAAAAAAACAGTTCTTTCTGTAAGTTTTGATTGAAATCAACAATACTTTAAATGTATTTATAGGTACTTTGTTAGAATTTACAAATAATATACTATACTATTAGAGATAACTTCGCATTACTAAATTATTGTTTTTATTGACATACACGCAATATCATAAATGAAACGTAATATATTAGTATAACTATTAATATAACATATTATAATATCATAACTCTATATACGAAACAGGTCGACCAGATGTTTCATACAAAATTGCTCAAGTCCTAACTTAAATTAGTTTCAACTTGATATGTTGTTATAATATTGTTGGTTACTATGTTAAGTGTTCGATGATTGAACGAACCACCTACGGTGGTTATATTATAAGCAATATGTAACTAATTATTGCTATAATATATTATATACGAGAGTATATTACGAAGATTTGACTTTTTTTTTTTTTTTTAAAAAAATTACAATTATTAAGAACCTGTACTAAAATTAATAATTATTAATTATATTTAAGTAAAACAATTTGTTCATTGTACATAATTATTAACGTTTGTCATTTTATAAATAATTTAAATTAACAAACATATTCAGAGTAAATAATAATATATTCACGAATTATTGTGTATCTAATAAAAAAAAAGGCCGAATTTAATTTTTTTATGATAAACTATATTTGTATAGATAATAATTCAGGCTAAATCGTAATAATATTATTATGTTATGTAAATATAAAATATTTCTATCTAAAAGTGTGATAAGAATATTTATCGCTGAGACGGTTCAGAGTGGCTGACTCTGTCCTAACCTAACCTAATCCAACTCATAGTTGTTAATAAATCTAAATAGATATCATTATTATTATCGTATTATCATTATCTGTTTTTATTTTCATGCGAATTATTATAGATTATTATTCGGGCTGTGCGTTTTCGACAGCTGATAAGACTTATTGTATTAATTGTTTTGTTGAAATTATTCATATTTTTTATTTGAACTTTATTTGAAATTTATATATATATATATATATATATTGTTAAAGCGTAGCGCGTGAAATTTATTAAATTCTTCTGTTATTGTTATTGTTAATATGATTATTATTATTATTGTTTTTGTGTTGAATTCATATTACTTAAGGAATAGGTAAACTCTGGCCAAATATCTGTTCGCCGCCATTGATATATACTGCGAGTAAATGATATTTTTTAATATTTTTTTACACCAATTTAGTTATATAATAAGTAATAAGTGATGATAATAAGTTTATAATATGGACTAGTTATTTATCATTTTCTTATATATTTTTGATATTATGAAATAATTTATTGAATTGTTACATTTTGGCTTAATGGTATGCCTTTTAATATCTGAGGCACCTGACATGCCAATATAATAATGTTAAAATATATATTATATATATATATAAGAAGCGACACAAGTCAATAACAATACATTTACATTTAACACATGGGCAAACTTTGGCGGAACATGATTTTGGTCTCGCTGATAAGCATTGTATATTTTAGAGTGTGAATAGAAGGTATACCTTGGATACAAATAGTTTATTCTCTTCCCAAAATATAATTTAAATCGTAATAATATTAAAAATTTTAAATAGTAATAGATAGTATATATTGCCCTCTGGAACAAAATGGCCGAAGTCAAAAATATTGTTACTGAATGATAATATTTGGTTATTTGAAACATATTATAGTATATAAAAATACCAAACAATAGAAATATATTTCATTACTTCATACTTATAAAGTTATAAATGAAATGTTTAATAATGTATTTTATCAAGAATTATATTAGTTAGCCAAATAGGTAATAATATCTTAAGGAAACTATTTGCTTATTTATTAATTTAACGCTTAAACAGACAGTTTATAAAGGAAAACAATAAACAATAGACTATAGAATTATTAATATAATAATTACCACTATTAATTAACCATTAATTTTATATTGAAATAAATTGTTGAATGAAAAAAAAAACTTAAGTAATAGAATTATATAACATTACTGCTGAGCTAATTACTAATTGTGATAATAAATACTTTATGATTGGTTAAGTCACTTTTAATAAAAACTCTATTTCCGCACTAAATTTAAACTAATAAATATAAACTTATGAGTTATAGTTTAAATGGAACATGTCGGTTTTCGAGTATAGATAAAAAAAGTCAAATAAGTTTTTTTATGAGTTAAGCTCTAGAACTAGGAATATTTTGGTGCATTGTGATACAGAGTTTTCTAATAAAGTCCCCGTATACAACAGAGTAAGTTTTATGCAACTCTTAAAATTGTAAAACTTTTAAACCAATATATGAGCAACGTAAAATTCTAAGACTATAATCACTATAATCACGAATTCAAAGAAGAAAAAAAACAAAGACATTTATAACAGATTGTCTTTTTAAGAAAAATAAGTCTTATTATTTTATTAATATTTAAAAATTTAAAAATTCTTCGGAATAATATGATGCTTCAATATTGTTGTTATATGCGTATTCAAATTTTAAAATATTATATTTCACTTTTAAACAATTCCATTATTATATTATACGTATATATGCTATATTGTCCAGAAATAATTTTGAAATTGACACTATTTGTATATTATAGTTTTGATAGTGCTAATAAAAGTTTTTTTCTAATAAAATATCCGAGGACGAAAAAATATTTGTTTTAATACGTACGGTCAAATTCTAAACCAAAGGCAAACGTTCAACATTCTGACCGCAAAACCGCAATATGGAATTTAATCAAGATAACGATAATGGCCCTCACCATTATAATAGTCGTCACATCACCCTACAAATCGACTTGGAAGTTTTTCTCCCCGTCAACAGGAATTATCGTTTCCAACAATTTTCCTATTAAGGATTTAATTTTAATTGTTTCCCGTCTCTCCGTGAATAAATAGTTGTAAATCACTTACTGAAATTAGCATTGTTGATATATTATACAATTTTGGTATAATATTAATATGAATAAGAAATAAGAAATTATATTTTTAGGAATTATAAATTTATAAATGCTATTTCAGTCAATCATAATTGTATCAAATATTGTCAACTATCATTCTACAGTTTGTAATCGTAAGGAATCGCTATTAACTCGTCGACTATACAAAATATTTATTATGACGAAGACATTCCAAATTGGTACAATTTACACTGCGTGTCACCAAGAATCGACTTTTAATGCAAACTAACGAGTTTTATTCTTTTATTTTCCATTTTACAATGTTTTAATTTTTAAAAGTCATCCAAGTCTCGTCTTTTTTCTACAGGAAGACAAAGACGTTTTATATCCCAACGTTATACATCGTTTCTAATATCGTTGTTAGATAGTCCAATTTGTGTTTTTTTCCCTCCTCTCATATAAAATATTCAAATAAACTGTCAAATATTCGAAATTTAAAATTACATTAATATATGAACCTAACCTATTCATATTGATTAAAATTATTCTTACAATCAAGTTTTATCTCTTAATATCTCTTTGAATTTCTCGTTTAAGGTAAATATTTTGTTAGATATTATTACTGTATATTTTTTTTTCATTTATATACCTACAAAGTAACTTAATATAATTTATGCTGGAATATAGGTACCTAATAAATGTTTATTCATTTAATTTTCTTATATAACAAATATAATACAACAAATTATAAAAAATTGTTTATAAATATATTACATTTTAAATAGAGTTTATATTTTATCGAAATAAAATAACAACTGACTTGTGTTTTTGTTTTTTATCAATAAAACAGTAAATATCATTTTTCACATAACATTAAATAATAAATTGCTTTTAATATAATTGTTGTAAATGGATTTAAGTCTTATATTTATTGTATAAAAAACTGGTACACTTAAGCTATACAATACAAATTTAGAAAACCTCCTTAAGTTTTAAATTTGAATTTGTACATATTTTCAATTTATCATATCCCCTGAATAACTTATCAAACTTTTTCAGTAAATATTTATATAGTATAAATTATTTTACATAACATGATAATGTACAATTTTACATAGAGTACTGCCATAAGAAAATATAAAAATTTCAAGGCCATATTGTTGAACATTTTAACATAAAAAATAAAAATCGACCAAACTCGTTACCCTTAAACATCCATATTATATGAACACGGTGTATGTCCAATAATAATAATAATATGTATTCTATAAAATGTTTTATCTTGTTTTGCTAATGGAACTTGCTATTAATGTACATTAGGTAGCTCATTTTCATGTATATATAGTTTTAACGTTCAGCTGGTTTTATAGTTTCTGTAATTAGTTTACCGTTTTACCAACAGTTTATTCTTAATTGGAGTAAAAGAGCATTCTGTAATTGCATTTTCAACTCTTCTCCGTCACCTGTACGCATTTTAAATAATCTGAATTTTAATTTTTTTTCCTGGTAAGTTAATACATTCTCTTACACACTCGACGCTCATGATACCACCCATAGTGAATTTTCGATTACACGAAAACGATTTTCGTTTATAATTGTTGTTTTTATAAGTTTATTCTCCAGAATTCTGGATAAATCTCATAAGGCACGCTCAATGTTTGTTAAATTTGTAACCTTATCCACGACTGCGAAACATTTCTAGGGAAATAATTGGTTTGTAATAAATTATAACTAGACTGCGATAAATCCCTTCTACTATGTATACTCCATAATACAAATTCTTAACACGTTAAATTTTCAAACGTTGCGCATAGAATTATATTTTGCATTTATATTATAGATTTTCTTTGCAGTAACATCCGTCATTGTCTTCGCATGATACCTAAAAGACATTCGCCGAACTCTTATCGTTTCCTTAAACGTGTTTCCTAATATATGCTTATCTTCTATTTAGGTATTTTTCTCAACTTCATCATATTAAAATTGTACCCATAATTATGTATGGCCTTGAGTCTAAACAATTTCTCGAGAATGAATATATTTTTTTTCATACGATTAATGGTCGGTACGGTAACGATAATTATTGGCATAAACCAGGGTGGCCATCCGTTTTCTTTATTGAGCCATAAAAAAGAAGTTGAGGCGTGCCATAAAAAATTAACATTTATGTATCAGTTACAATAATTTAGTTGAGGGTATGACTGATATATTATGTACTAATTGCCATGTCTCCACGTGAAACATTTTGATGATGTTTTGCTTAAATTATTAATTAGGCAATAGACCTATAATATTACTTATTTTTTTTTTTTTTTTTTAAACGTCTATTAAAAAAATAAAAATAATTATGTTAATCATATTAAATGAAATTGAACTTTTTACGTCATTTATTGTAATCAGTGGCGTATCCAGGGGGTTAATGGACTGTAGCCCATTGAAAATTATTACTAAATATTCAAGTTATATTATTAACATAAAATAATATGTATAAATGTAATACAATGATTTAAAATAAATAAAAATAACAGCTCACTCAACTATAGTATTTATTGTGGATTATTATTGTTATCCAATAAAATAATTTTCAAGAAATGAATATTATACCCGTAATATCGTTTAAATGGAATTTAATGATCGTTCATTGCGGCAGCGGTCATCACTATACGTCAAAAATATAACTCTTAAGTTCAAAATTCATACCTTTTATAAATAATTTTTCAAAGCAATTGAGCAATAAGTTGAACTTTCAGCAACATTAAAACGAAAAATAAATATATATTTATAGTTTAAAAATTGTATATGGGAATATTATACTTATTTAAATATTTTAACTTCTATAATTAGCATTTTAATATAGTTATAATAACAATGAAAACCATACAAAATTAAAAACAATTTTATTAATTTACAACATTTTTTAACCACCCTCGGAAAAAAAATTCTGTATACGCCACTGTTTGTAATAATTTAATATTTTAATATCATGACATGTAAAATTCATATTATCATTATCGATAAGTCTCCAAGTCATAGCATAATTTTATGTCTGTAAAAATCATAGCTAATGAAGATTGATTTAGATATAAATGCACAGATTTCTATATCACAAGTATTATAGAAAACTGTGAATAAATGGTAGACATTTAATCAATTTATCAGGTATTACTTAGTGTATTATAGAATGGGTTAAATAAATATTGGATTCCATGTTATAATACTTTAAATAATTACAATACATTTTATAGAACAATACTTCAGTCTGTTATATTAAATATTACTATTATAGTACGCTGCCTACTTAATTTTTTTTTTTTTTTAAACAAAAATATAAAATATAAATTTTTGTGAAGATATTGCAATAGTAAATATATGAGACACACTGTATACTTATTTCTTAGTATTGCTTTTATTTGAATCTAGTATAACATTCAAAAACATCGAATTTGCTACAAACGCGTGCTATAGATTAGTCAGTAATAGCCACCCTAGGTGTGACGTATGTAACACACATTATTATTTTGTATTATTATATTTTTATTAATTAATTACATAAATACTCTAAATTAAGTATTTTATATTTATTTTGTTATAACAATTTTGTTAAAACTCGAAAATTATTTATAATAGCATACTATAAATTAATTTCACACCTGTGTGTTATGAGATTTTACATTTTAAAACAATACATTTAATGTAATTTTAAAACCACCATCATATCATATTCTATTATAATAAAATACTAAAATTGTATCACCGAGATAATTAAACTTTTTCGTTCAAAAATCTATGAAATATTTAATTCCATAAGTCATGACATTGTTTAAGTATTTT
Organism: Eriosoma lanigerum; assembly: GCA_013282895.1. Taxonomy (NCBI): domain Eukaryota; kingdom Metazoa; phylum Arthropoda; class Insecta; order Hemiptera; family Aphididae; genus Eriosoma; species Eriosoma lanigerum. The sequence goes on from CM023358.1 coordinate 16,551,161, forward strand.
GGATACATAATACAATAATTATAATTACATTTGTATACACGTTTAGATATTTGAGTGATCAGATCAATAAAATACTCGATTCTAGTTCTTTTTTTAATATAAGGGACGTCCTTGACGGCTGTAACTTATCTCGCTATATCTACGTCACGTCGTAATATTCCCGAAATACGCTACAGCAGAGCTCATTACTAATCGAGTTATTCACAATAATATATTGAACTTTCCTGAACAGAAACCGTCACTTTCGGACTGCACACAGAGCGTCGAAAGAGTGGAAAGTCAAATCTCTTCTCGGCAATGAATCATCAATCACATCCGAAAATCTACGAAGGAGCACGTGTTTTCACGTCGACACCGTCGTCGTCGTCATCGTCGCGGTAAACGATTCTAAGGCAGTGAGCCGCCGGGATGAAAGGACGTGGGATGTTCACCGGGAGCATAACGGCCACCCATCAATCTTTCACGTTTCGTTTCCTCAATTTTTTTTTCTTTCAAAATCCGTTTTCGTCTCGTGTCATTTTATAAACTTTACATGCACATTTTTTTACCGAAATAAAAGAAATGAGTGTTATTCATAAAATTAAATGTAAAAAATTAATTTAAAATGTTTTAAAACACTAGGTACTCACTTAAAACTATAACAATAAACAATCCATAATTCATCACGAAAATATTTAAATGTCCCGATAGAAAAATTCTCATTCCCTTAACATTTCCAAGAATAGTAGTTCATATTATATTATATCGCATATCTTATGCTAAAAGAATAACAATTCTAACAGTGGTGTAATAAAGAATTTCGCAAAAGATGCAGATGATAGACAATTTTCTAGCATTATGGTATAGGAGGTGGTGAACACTGTACATTGATTATTTTTAATTTTCAAAATTGCGAATTTATTCATTTTTTCATATATTTAAGTGTCTAACTGTACTAAAATATAGTTATTTACAATAACAATCTCTGCAGAATGACCGACGAGTTTTCAATATCTCGCTGAACAATTATCAACAAATTATGTTTGTAATGTAATAATTATCTGATAAATATTAACGTATACAAACATTTTCACATAGTCTCGGACAATGGACTAATAATTAGTTAATATATTTACATGCGTACACAAATCATATTACTAAACAAACAATTCCTTCATTCGAATCTCTCTTTGGCGGCAGCCCACCGTGGGGAGGCTATAGAGCCTACTAATCCATGATGTGCTTAAAATACATTGGGGGTTACATAAATTTGTGAAAAAAAAATTAATTTTAACTATGATGTTCAATTAAAAAGTTAATATTAACTTAACTTAAATTATTTGACTCGTTTATGCCGTGAATTGTGTCACACATAACACACGTCGAAGATGGTTCCATACGAAATAAAATATTAATATAATATTAGTATAATTCTATTTAATTATCGGAATTATTATTATTTTATATTCACTAAACTGATAATGCTCAGGTATCGTTATCGATAAGCACATTATATTATTATTTGTGTGTTCATGAAAGCATGTTGTAAATTTAAACAATATTATTGAACAACAAACATAATATAAGGAAACAATATTTAAAAATTAAAACTGACAGCTTAAAAAAAAAAAAAATCTCTGGTGGAGAATCCATCCCTATTTCATCCCTCCACCATAATATCGCACCACCAACCGACTGTTAATTAAACGCAGGTAGTTTTATAATAATTAAGCACCGAAAACTCGTTACGTGCGTTTGTTAATATCGTAAAACGAATATAGGAAATTGTTCGAACGATCCCAACAAATTTATTAATCTAAAACCGTTTGATAATTATATGTCGCATCATCCATAAATTCGCCTAAATAAAACGGTAAATATCGCATATTATACTATACTAAAATAGCGTATACTACACGTGCGCTATATTATGCATTATTTGAGCCGGTTCGTGGTTATATGATCATCGTGTCCCTGCGGGGTTTACGACGACGGAGATCAACGCACTCGTCTCCCACGAGTGAAATACATTTTTCTCAACGTGACATAAATATGCATATTGCACGCTAGAGTTACAAATTTATTGTATAAACCCTTATGTAATATGCGATAATAGAACGTAAATACCTATTGTAGATATTCTTATATTACATTAAACTTGCATAAGTAAAAATTTTTTTTTTTTTTGATTTTTCTATTAAATTTAAGCAAAGAAAAATCGTCTATTTAATGTCCGTCACTGTCCGTCTATCACAAGTCCCGCCTATGTTTATTTTATTATCTAATAATTTTTTCTTCGATTTAAGAGCAACGTAATATTTTATTCGCATAACAATTTTTAAAATTTTAAATAATATATTATGTTACTTTGTTTAGTTTCGAAATTCTACGAATGGAGTGACGATGGAGTATACTATTTGTTAGACCATAAATATTATATCGATCGGAATATTGGATAGCATACTTGAACAAATTACAAAAAATAAATGCAATGGTGATAGATATAATATGAAATATCAAGAGGGCTAGATAGATGTGTGGAGTAATTAGAAAAAATAAATAAAAAATAACAAGTAATGGAGTTGCTTCAATTGTGGAGAAAATGAGAGATAACAGGTTTATATTTTTCGGTCATACGTAGAGATGAATTACAAGAAAGTGAGAAGTATATTATAAAGGAGTCTTTAGGAGTATTATTATAAAAGTGTATGGTGGTCGACCCCTTAAAGTAATTATGATTAGACGAAGTAGAAAAATAAGATATTGTTATTTTCAGAACGATATTTTAATGTGTTGTGTTACAATCTTGTTATTTTTATTTTTATTATGACTTATCCAAACACGAATAACAAACTAGTAGCTACTTAATATAAAAACGTTATAATACTGTATAGGTTGATAGAAAAAATATTGTAGAATAAATATATTATTCATAATGTAATTTTGTTTTAAACTTGGTGTTATGTTGAAAAAAACATACAAAATCAAATTTGGAAACTGTCAATTAATTTTTATAAATCATTATTAACTGCATATAAGTATCGTATACCTTTCGGTTAAATCTGGAGTATGTTTATTCATAATAAAAATATACAATATAAGAATGTAATATTGAAGAAAATGCAACATTTAATATTTTAGTGTCGTAAATTGTAATTATTGTGGAAATTGGACGTAAACTAAGATAATTTTGTTTTTGAAAATTTAATTAGAAACTTATATTTTAGTTATTTGACTTTAGGTTTTCTGAAAGTAACTTAAAGCAAATCATATTATCGTTTATTATAATAGATTTCAGAAAATCTATTTTCAACCTTATAATCTATTTGTTTATTGAAATTACCAATTAAATTATCTAAAGAATATCGCATATAATGTGATTTTAATAAATGGAATTAATTGTATTCCTAATCGATTATTACAGGATAATTTAGACATTCCTTTTCATTTCAATACATTTTCGAATATTTTAATCAAACGAATTCCGATTTGCTGACCAAAATGTTGATATTAAAGTATAGTTGTTAGTAATGTTACATTATTCAACAAGAATTACACGAATTTATATATGTTTATGGTATGTCTTTATAATTTACATTACTGCAAACAAATACACACAGTTGTAAAATTTTAACTTGTTTAAAATTCTAATTTTTATGTGTACTTATTTTTATTTAACTATCAAAATGTATTCAATTTAATCATTTTTTACTGATGGATCTATATTTTATTTTATTAATTATTTTGTAAATATTAAATACCTATAAGAATTAATAATGTATTGGTTTATTTATAACTTATAATAAAGTAATATATTTTAATAATAATATTAACAGTTACACATCCAATTTGACCTAAAATTAAAATTAATAAAAATAATTATATGAAACAAACAGTAAATTTGTTTTACACTATGAGAAATTATGAGAATACTTCTGATGAGTTTCGTGGTCAAAAAATAATATAAATATACGCGTATATAATCATTTAAAAAACAAAAACTTTTAAATATTTCATCCACGAAAACGTTGATATGTGTTAACATAAAAATTAAATATTTGTTTCGTATATTTTTCGAATTTATAAAGTTGAATTTTATTTTAAAATATACAAACTAATTTTAATGCATTTAACATTATACAACTTTTATGTTAGAACTTTTTCATCCATCGAATATTGTATTATAACTTGTATTTAAAGTTTTAATATACTAAAAAGAACATTTTGCTTTAAAACGTATTCTCAGTATGTTTTAAAAACTATACAAAAGTATTAGAAATAAACCATCAAGTGTTTTCACTCTGCTATTGTTTTTATTTTATTTTTTTTTTAATTTTATAACATATAGAGCTCCTTCTGTTGAGTTAAGTTTCATATGAGATTTTTTAAAAACATCCAATTGTACAAGTACGATATCTCCGATGCAGTTGTTTGTTTCACGTAAGTATATCTATGCTTTTAGAGGTAACCTTATAAATGTATTTTATATTTTTAGAGTGTCAAACTACAGTTTAGTTACTAATAGGTATAACATAATTTTTCTTAGGTTTTTTTAGTTTTTTCTTAATCTATAATTTCTAACTGTTTGTTATTCGTCAATGGAGACTCTGAGGTATTTTAATCCTTTAATCGACCAGTTTTTATTATTGATTTTTAAAATATTTTCGATTCGCATTCGGTAGCGTTTAATGTGAATTTCCACATTGAATACTATTGTGATAATATATTATAAAAGTGAATTTCGTACTTAGGTCTTTTATTTTATTTTCTTATTATTCATGTTACATAATATAATAATGTTATGTATGTTTAACAAATGTGGTTTTTCTCATGGAGCCTATTGAATGTCGGAAAAAGTATTTAATTTGCTGACCAGATGACACGATAGACATGCTCGAATAGTTTTCGTTTCCACCGATGGATCTAAATAGAACGTGTGTTAAGACGCGTTTCCGACTGCACGTGGTGTTATATCGAGAGTTTATTGTAGTCAAGTATACCGTGGCTGAATGAACCCGTAGTTTACTGATAATAGAAGATGTGAGAAAACAACATGTGTGCATCTTACGAATGACGGACTAGCATACAGAAAAACGTGAGAAGTTGTTGTAAAACGGTATTTTCGTTTATATCTTGTCTTATTATTCATACTGGTTTCTGTACGTTAATAGCTGTGAAAACTATGATTATGTAGGTAAATATTATATAGAAATATTTTTGATTAATTGAAATTTCGTTATATTGAGAAACTAAATGCATATTCTATAACACAGTAATAATCAATTTAAGTCCGTCTAACACAATATTCAATTAGGAAATAAATAACATATACGTCATATTTAATATAAGTAATAATACCTGTACCTATATATTTAATAATGTACACATAATTATTGTTTTTAGGATATGGACTTCAAAGAATCCATCGTTAATATAATGAAATTACTAATATATGATAATATTATAACGAGTTGTTTCAATTAAAATTGTTGAGTTAAATTACATTTTCATAAAATTTCTATCTTATTGTATCATTTATTATTATTTTATAATTATAAAATCTTTAAAGAAAAAAAAAATTTAATTGAGTTAAAATCATTATAACGCGTAATACCAATATGCAATAGAAAATTAATAAGACAATATTATTATGTATTTTTGAAAATCTAATTATATTTTCTTTACAATTTTTAACGAAACAGTCCTATACTTTTATCAACATCGTTGTTATTAATATGAGAGGGATGGAAAGAGATAGGTCATAGAAAAGAAAAAATGTTTTATTACTGTACTTTTTTAACTGTAAATACTCTGAACGAAACATAATTGTTATGCAAACGTCATCCCCTGCAATTGTGTAAGGTCCTACCGAGAATATAATTTAGGTATATAATTATTATAATCTATACCTTATACCTGTTATTTACTGATAAAAATAATTTGTGATAAACTATATAAATTGAATAGTTTCGTTTAATATATTATTTGACTACGAGTATATTATATATACTTTTTTTCAAAAAAAATGTACAAATATTATATTATAAAGTATACACTATATATATCTTTAAAAATGCATATTGAATTTCGAATTCATATTTATCAGTATATACGTTATGTTTTTTAGTGAATCGAATAATAAGTTCGCTAGTTTTTGGAGATGTTTAACTTTCATATAAATTTAAGTATACGCCATATGTTTTGCAGGTTAAACAAATATCGAAAGTTCTTGTTATCTTATGCATGTTTTATAAAATGTATTCTCGTTGATGTGAGCAAGTTTCCTGCGAAGGTACATCAAGTGTTATACACGAACCGTGTGCTGGTCGTTTGGAAGTTTTACACACTTTGATAGTTTTAAACGAAAGCAAATTTGTTTTTATCACAAGGATATTTTGATAAATTTTCTACTATGTAATCGTCTCTTCGAGTAAAACATATTTAGTGAACATAATAATAATTTAATTACATGTTTACACTATAATGAAGACATTATTACATTGTTGTAAATTAATATTTGTATGTAAGATAGAAAATAAAAAAAAATAAAAATATTGATGTTTTCATACTTAAAGTATAAATCCTATTTATATAAGAGATAATATTTCATTTTTTTGATCTAATATGGTAAAAATGACGGTGAATGTTCATAAAATAAGGGAATGAAATACTTTTAAGGCGTTTTAATTATATTATTTAATCTCAACAAATATTAAAAATTTATTGGAGAAAATTTAAAATCAATTGAAACAATCAGATAACATTGTAACTTTTGAGTGTAAATTAGTTTATTTTTAATTATATTTTAATAATTTTAACACATAGCTATAAAATATGCATATTATAATATTTCATATAAACTTTATTTACACGATTTGGGTAGTGTTATAACATATCTCAATATTATTTCGATGTTTTTCTCATTATTTAAAACTATTTGTTTCAGTAATAATAATTTCAATTATAAAGAAACTACACACTGTAAATTTACATAAAACATTAATTCTGATGAACTCGTAATGAATGTTTCAATGATTTAATATACTAATTACATATGCCACTATTTCAATAAGTGCAATTTTGTAAAACGACAACAAAGGGTATTTTCTGGTTGAATGCGTGGATAGAGCATTATTTCTATACCGTAACCACGGTAGCTGGTCGTTTATACAATAGGTGCTGCAGTTGTGTAGTAAGCAGGTTATTTAAGTGAATGTTGACAGTGTTTCTTGAAGTTGTTTGTTACTTGTAAGATATTATAATATATATATATATATGAAAGAGTATGCATGCGTGCTTTATACATCCATACTGTGTAAATAAAATATTTGAACAACCCGTGTTCTTATACTCTTGAAGCAAATGAGCGAGAAAATCGTGTGCGCATAATATATATAGGTACCCACGAAATGTTTTTATAGTCATTTGTACAAAAACAGAAAAACGAAAACTTTTGTGCGTGATACTTACGGTAAAATATGACTTATATTTTTCGGCCTATGTGGTGAGATTATATTATTATAATACAATAAATCGTACGTATGCTGTCTGTAACCCCGTTAATTTGATTGCCTAGAAAGGAACGTGAATATTTCGCACGTAAAATCGCTGTTTGTTTTAATTTAAATTTTAGTTACATTATTCAAACACAAAAATTATTGATATCATTTTAAATAGTCTAAAATATAATAATAGATATATAATACATTATTTCATTTTAATTTAAGTGACTATATTGGTTTAATAAAAACTAGTAATTTTTATTAATTTAATATATTCTTACAATATCAAATATGATAATTTATTGATATTATATACGTATGTTAACAAAATTATAAGCAATTAGCAAATTTTAAAACCTATACCTAAATTATTATTATCTTTGCATTAACAATTATTATTATACTAAATAATACTAATTTTAATCAAATTGTAAAAAAAATGTACTTTTTTATCCAAAATACTTACATCTTAAATTATGTTTATTAAGTAATTTTTATTATAAAAAAATGGTTTAAAGTTTTCTTAATTATCTTCATTTTAGTTAAAAATAGTAGTATTAAGGGGAAAAATGTTTTTTTTTATGCTTGACCACACTTATACAGAGATTTAAACTTTTATCATTATACATAAACAAGTATGTGAACATATTTTCTTTTGTTTTGTTTTATTGGTTTTAAATTACAAAATAAGTACTATACTTTTTTGATATTAAGAATTTAATATTATGTTCACAATTGTTTTACTATTTAAAATTGTATTTTATTTTAAATTTTAATATTTTATGCATTTTATCATATACAAAATTACAATAAAGAATATGGTTAAAAATATTTTGTTTATTATTATTTATATTATTTAAAAAAACAGGAGCATTACAAAAGTAATAAATAGTAAACAAAAATTAGAGTTAAAATAATATAAATTCAATTTTGTTTAAAATAATATTGAAATTAATCGATTTATTGGTTAATTTGTACTATTTCTTTAGTCGGTAGAAAAATCTATCACAAAGTTCTGAAAAATAGATAAAAATCATGCAGACTCAATAATTTGATATTTGTTGTAAAAAGTAAATAGAAGCTCTAACATGAATAGTATTTGGACTAAAATATATTTTTTATAACATCAGTATAACTTATAACAATTTATTCCAACCTCATCTCAATATTTTGACTTTCGAGTTGATTAAGATCGTAAAATTATATTGATTTATAATAATCGAACGTGCGGATATGTTAAATAAAAAACGTTACCAAGAAAATATTTTATTACAATATCAGTCAAAAAATCGTTTGAAATTGCGTTTTATATATTATTTTTAGTTGTAAATAAAATTTATTGTAGAAACTCGAATAATACGATGTGACGGTTTGAAATGGATGTGTGCCCGTTGCAGGCCGATTGATCTTTACTGTGATTTTCGTAAATTCGTAGCCGTACGTCAGTGACTGGGACTGATTGAGAGATAGTAATCTCGTTTCGCGTATATAATAATAATAATAATAATATTCGAATAAAAATCCTGCGGACCCAAAAAGGAAAAATCTTCAAGGTGCCGCCGAATAATTCGCGTACAATAATAGTATATCGTATCCCGAAAATGCACCGTCGGAAGAGTCACTTGTAATCAACAATCAGGACGGGGATCGGTGTCGGAATCTTCATGAGTTAACGCATAAGTTTTAAAACGAAGGGACGACGTTTTTAATAGTCACACCGCGAGCGGTAATCTTGACCAACGAGATGCCCCGGAACACTCTTACGTGAACTCATCCCTGCTAAGCTTAATATCCCACCAACGGTGAAATACGGGCTAAGCGATGGGCCCGGCAGGATTAACGGAGCGTAATTAATTGCGTTTGGAATTTACATCATTCGGAGGAGCCGCCGTCATTTACAATCCCTTCGTCCTTTATTTTTTCTCCCGCCTCTCCCTTTTTCTCGCAGTTGTTTGTTTACAATAATTATTCATATCCCTCTCCGATTCTCGCCCACTCCTCAAACACTACTAACAACCTCGCCCAACGCGCCCGTTCGGTTTAGATAACGTTCGTTTAACGCCGAACACTCCGCGTCGAGTACTAGCTAGGCGGATAATATTATAACAATATAATGAATACCATCAAGGTGCGCCGGAGTAATGAGCACACATAACAATTAATGTAGACTACCGAGGTATTCCACCACCATGCGCCGCCACGCGTCACCGGCCCGACCGGAACGAGAATAACAATAATTTATGTGACCGGAAACTTAATGAAATCTATTTTTCTTATCCGTCTTAATAAATCATTTAACAACGCATACTAAAACAATGTAAATGATAATATATATATTTATATTTTTTCAAATCTTACACTTTATAACGTTTGATTTTGCATTGTGCTAATTAACAATCGAAGAAGGGTCGAAAAAGGGCGTAAAAATAATTATTTAAAAAAACACTTTCCAAACGATCGTTATGCGAAATTGGTGTCCCACCTATAGCGGTATAACTATCTCCTTAAACGAGTTTAATATTTAAATTTGAACAATTAATAATATAATTGTTTGTTTAACGTTCATAAAACGTTGATGAATCATTACTAGTTTTACTGTATGCAAAGGTATGTCTAAATTTATAGATCGTATTTTTTTTATCTTAGAAGATTGTATATAGGTACCTTAAAATAATTTATTTGTTAAAAATGTAATATACATTTGAATTATAAACTATATAGTTACATAAAAATGTTTTACAGAAAATTTAAAATACATTATTCATATAGTGTAGTTATGATGCAAACTAACATCGGTCGAACGTTCTTTAGTGGTATTTCGAGGTTTTGAGAGCTAATAATTCTTATAAAATTAATATTTTCCATCTACAAATTTAAATCTACGTCGTAAATGTCTAAGCCACACGTTTTTTCGCAAAATATAAATATGGATGTTAATCAGGATTTAGTAAAGAGTTGTTTAATATTTGTATCTCTAGTCAGATTTTTTTTTTACATCCATGTTTTTATTAGTTGTGTTTTTCTCTAAATAATAATCTTCTTTGATGTAGTAAATTAATGTTTCAAATAGTAATTTATTATTTGTGTATATACTTATACTGTGTTTAACCAATATAATATTGTTATTATTATAACCGAATATAGAATATTACTACTATATTACTACGAAAAATAATGATAAAAATAATTTCTTTTTAACTAACAATTTAATTATCAAATGATACAAATTATCAATAAATTTGGTGTAAATACTATATGCTGTGAATTTCAATGTCTTTTTAATTTACTTTTATTTTTTTTCCAAAAAAGTGTTTTTATACCTACTCTTATAATGCATTAATAAATACTAACAATTTTAAATATACATTTCTATTATTTAAATCTAAGCAAATTATCTATTAATACTTATAACACAAATCTTAAATTTATATTTATCTATAAATGTCTACTGCAATTTTTTATTTTGTAAACTATACGCTTTCATATCTTTGGATATAATTCTACGTACCTATTTACTATAAAAATTTCATTTATTTTATCCTACTCAATTTTATGTGTAGGAACACTATAAACCAAATAGCATATTTTTAAGTTCTTGAATTAAATAATTTTTACAATCACTCAGTGATCGCATTACACTATTGGTACCTATATAGTACCAACTGTGTGTATACATACTAGTGTAATCAATACTTATTATATATAATTTATATTAAAAACATAATACATATTTATGATTTAAAAAAAGAAATTGTGGCCATTATATATACTATACAAAAAAATGTTTAAGTATCTATTATATAATATATTTATATGAAAAGAAATCAAAAATGTTCTTTTACTATTTTATCTTACATGAGTTTATGATGACAAATAAAAAGAAACTGTTGTTCTCCCTAAGTTTATTATTTAAGTTGACGGTTTATATACTTTTAAATTACTCAATTATTTCGAATGAGAAAATATTACTATCTAGAGCGGGAGTGGTCAACCCAAACGATCTTGTTGGCCACTTTGGAAACACATTATAAGCTCACGGGTTCCATATTAAATTGCATATTTTAGATTTTCACAGAACAAAAAAAAAGTTTTGGTGTATTAATTATTAAAATTAACAGAATGAATTATTATTGTTTTCTTTTATGACTCATTATTTACAAAAATAGATATTATAATAATTTTAATTTATTAAAAATAATGGTATGGTAAATATGGTAATTTAATGGTATATTTGTTTCTCAACTCGTTCGCTAAGCTTTTGCAATTGTTCAATTTTGACACTGAGCGTATTTCAACACTCACAGCGAACGAACAGATTATGACTGTTATTGAGCACGTTTTATATGTTGTTTTTAGTTTAGATAATTATTATTTTTGTTGCGATTACGTTGTACGTAATACGGGCATCGCGTTGTGCAGGAATTCCAGAACATTCTATTGGCACAAACATTTTTTTTTTTTTGTAAATGTTTGATAAATCTCGCGGGCCGCGGGTTGATCATCCCTGATCTAGAGACGAGGCCAACAAACTGTTGGTTTGAAGGTATTTTAAACTCTATGTAATTTAATAAGATATTAGATTCTGAGCGAAGCGTGGAATGTATTGGTTTTACAAAGATGTTTTTTTTTATGTATTAAGACACGCTTTCGGTTGAAAATTTCGTCTAGTTGGTACTTTATTTAGCTCATTTTCGAATTTCTCAAAAGTTTTTCTTTGGAGAAAGAAAAAATACCAAAAATGACGAAATATCGGCATAATTACAGTTACTGTTTTTTCAATTTTTTTATTTTATGATAACTAATTAGGTTTTGATCGTAGAGACTTGAAAATTTTTTTCGTAATTTTAATGAAATTGCTTTTAGGTTTTTCATGATGACTAATGCAATTTTTAACGTAGATACTTTAATTTTTTTTTTTTTGTATTTTTATAGGTATTTTACTTTACACACGTGGTAAACTTATGAAACGACTTATCAGTATAATATATTGTATTATATTGAGTTTCGCTCAGAATCGTATTCTAATCCTTTTCTAATGCAATATCATTGCATTCAAATCTTAATTATAATAAACCACTTATTTCTCCGAAAACCGAAGTGTCGAAAGGTGAAACATCCAAAATTAACCTTCCTACTTTTTTTTATGTTTGAAAATTAATAAAATAAAATAAATTATTATTTATTAAAAACTATCATTTAATACTTAACGCTTAGTTTAAAATAAAATTCAAAAAAAAATATAAAAACATTTGATTATGATGATACGTTGAAGAAATTAGACTTTTCTACGAATACTAATATAACCTACTTGATTTTTCTACAGCAATAATAAATTCTGAAATTTAATTAAATTTAATATATGTGCATTTATTTTATTTTTGTAATATGTAGAAATTATTAACATATTATTATTCTATGTATAGTAATTAAGCTATTTCAATTTATGTGGCTATAAAAATCAGCTTGTTTGATACTTATTTTATTTATTCATATTTTTTAAAGAAACTACTAAAAACGCTAGACTAATAAATTATTTTCAATTGTGAACTTCTGTCTAGTAAAATATTCGATAACTATTTTTTATCGTCTTCTGAAAATTAAACACGCATTACATTATAAACATACGTTTATGTGTATTAATACTATAATGAAAACTTTATCAATTTTTTGATCAAATCATGTAATATAGTTGTACTGATGATTAAGATAAAAAATATGATTGCTATTTGTTTTTTCCCATTAATAAATTATACTGAACAGAGGTTTTGATTAATGGTATCAATTGCATTTTGAATATAATGTATTGTTAATAATTTTTGCCACCATATCTCAAAGTCAGTACACTATTATGTAGAACATAATACTTGTTGACAAGTTTTTGGGATAGAGATAAATTTTATAATCACTCAGTAATCCTCATGTGATTAGCAGCGGTATGAGAAAGAGAGACAAGTAAAATCTATTATCTACACATATCATACTTAATATGGCATACTTTAATAATAAAAAAAATATTATACATCATTGTTACTCCGAACCTTTTTGTTATGGTGACCTAATATTTTAATCTTTCATGGTATTCACAACAAAACAAAAAATTAATAAACAATTTATATGAAAAAAAAAGCGCATTATTAAACTAAACTAAAACGTGTAAAAACTTTACAGTTTTGTTATAATTATCTAATATAAAATAATTATATAAACATATTCCTATTATTTTGAAGTTAGAGATTAGGTTGGCGACTATAAGCCAAATAGTCAATTCCAATTAAACTACTTTAGCCCAAACGTCAAGTCGACAAACCCTAAATTATCGAACAGGATACTGATAATTATTGTAATCGATGATTCGACTTAACGTGTTGGAGTTATCCCAAACTATTACTATAGTAGAGCTTGGAAACGACTAAGTACTGAGGAATTATTAGATTTTCAGATATTACCTGATCCCATTAATCTTCTCGTCAACGTCCAAAATATATCAAACCACGTGTACTCAATTACATCATATTGATATGTCCTTTATGTAATTAATACTATAGAGAACTTAATTAATAAATTACTGCATTGATTTAATATTTGTACTCCTATAATTATATTGCCAAATAATATAGTATAATATAATAATAATTTTTTTTAATGAGTATAATTATATGATTTTATTTCCTTGTAATGAAATATCATTTATGAAATTGATAATTACTTATATTATATTATACCAAAAACAATGAATATAGGTACATAATTAAAAAAGAAAACTAGCTAATAAATATTTTAATATTAAAAATTAATAAAACTTTAAATATATTGAGGTATAAAATATTATTTATCTGTATTTAAAAAGTATTTTTATTATCATTTTGTTTTTGTTTTTTTGTGTTTTTATATAATTAAATCTTTTAACAAAAGTGTTATCGTGATAATACAATAATAAACAATAACAATAACAAATAGAATTGGGGCCAATTATTGCGTAGCAAAATGGTGAAATCGGTAAGGGAAACCGTGAAAAACCCCTATTCTGTTTCAAATAACGTTCGAAGCCTATCGACCTAGTAGTTTTCGTCACGTGCGTGAAAATATAGCCCTAATAAAAATAAACTATTATTACTGTCATTGCTGTAGCAACTTTTCTTAGATCTTAGATTTTTACTACCGAAAAATGGACATTCCCTTTCTATACGGGAAAAAATAGTATTATAAATTCATTTAACTTTGTAAAATTAAAAAGATTTTTCTATTGTCTTTTAGAAATTTTGATTACAAACTAACTATTTATGAATCAATGGAAAAAAAGAAAATTAGACAGAAATTTTAAAATAAATTTTGTTGGTAAATAAATAATTATAAATAATAATATGAATACCTATTTTATTTATTATATTGCCTATGTAATTTAGTGTAAATTATCTTAACAACATATTTTTATGAAACTTATTTAGAACTATATACTTATAAATCTATATATATATATATATATATATATACCTATATATATTATTAATATTTTTATGTTTAACCACAATACATATCCGTTCGAAATTTAAAAATAATACTCATTTGTTCTTTAGTTCATAAATAACTTTATGAAGAGTCTATCTTTAAAATTTTATAATGTTTGTCTTGTCAATATTTTATTAAATATTATTGAAATAAAGTTAGAATAAAAATTAATATATATGTTTAATTCTTTGGAGTATGTAATATCACTAAAGTTTATTATTATTATTTTTTAAACTACAAACAATTGAAATGCGTCCAACTGTAAATTTTAGCATTTTTATACTTTTACAGAATGATTACGGAAATGATATGATCATTATTGTGCATTTGACGTTTATTTCTTCTTCGTTTAGCGACTTAACCTTTATTCCCGTTGGCAATGTTTCAGTAAAATCATATATTTTACTATGCCACATACTTTTTTTTTTACTATCGAAGATAAATAGTCTAAAATTGACAACAAAATTACATTTTTATCACAACATTTAATACGTCATAAATTATTCAACAATATTTATTTGAAATTTTTAATGTTCATAATATACAAATAATAAATTTAACATATAATAATTATAATATGTATAAGTTATCACGCGTCATTATTATTGATTTAAATTTAATTTAATATTTGAATTCACTGTATTGATTCATTTGGCATTGTTTTATTTAAAATTGAACAATGCATTTTATTTAAAGTGTTCAATTTGCGGTTGGAATATAGATAAAAATACGAGTATTAGATAAATAAATAAAAATAATAATTCGTTTAAATTCTATCCATTTTATGAATTTTTCATTGCATTTAATACTCAACGTCTGCAACAATTCTTAGAATGAAACTAATAGGCTCATGGCTATAACGATATTTTTGATCATATACTACGATAAATAAATTACATTTTTCACAAAAGGCGATTGACCGCCGTCCTAATAATACAAGTGATAAACCCCATGAGAAATATTTTATAAAATCATTCGTTTAGAGTTTTACCGCTATGTCTGTCTACAATTTGCGTTCACTGCTGTGGAAAAACTTTTTTTTTACACATTTTTTTTTTTTAAAAGGTACCATATAGTAACGGATATTTACCTGACAACTATTGTTTCTATGAGTATATATTATAAATAAAATGTGTTCAATAATAATTAAACAATTAAAGCGTAAATTGCATGTGAGCACTTAGTTTGATGTATTATTTTTAATAATAGTACCACAACTACCGTAATCGTTATTCTCCCGTCGAGTGGAATAACAATAACTGATAGAATTTGATAACTATATGCACTATACTCCATAATCGTCATATTTTTAAATACTCGTATAGTACAAATGGCCATTACATAAATAACAAAACAAAAAAACCACTATAAATTAAGCAAGTACAATCATATTTTATATTTTTATAGATTTTTTAATAAAACGATTTTAAAATGTTCATATATTTTTTTATATTTTATGTATTGCGTATTAGATATTATAAATTGTTATAAGTTTGTCAATTGTCAATAAATGTATAATTTTCTACAATAAATCTTTTTTCTTATAGTTTTTTTTATACATTTATTCATTATAAGTAATTTACAAATATAATTAAGTACACAGTATACACTAAAAAACAATATACATAAATTATACCGAAATACAATGTATAATAATTATATATCATTTATAATTGCATATCAAATTATTATAATGCATTTATAACTTGTATTTTTAACCTCGATATTGTTTATATTTGCATTATAATTATTAGTTATCAGATACAGTTTTTCCAAATAAATTTAATCGAATCACAAAATGTACATATCCCAAAATACATATATTAACGATATTTAAATACGTATTCGTTTGCATCTGAATGACGTTTAATAGTTACTATTACAAAAGCTATCATTTATTAATTTTGGATATTAATAACAATTTTAACAATACTAAGTTAATCATTTCATACCTATACTATTATTTTAGTTAAAAAAATATATCAATTAAACCTATGTTGAATAATACAATGTTATAGCTACTAGTCACATACTCGAATTTCATTTGTATTAATAATAATATTAGCAATAATTGCTAATTATTAGCCTTAGATAAAATATTACGTTTACAGTTGTTAGCTAGAATAAAATCAAACTAAAATGTATTATTTTGTGTGTATTAAAATAAATTGTCTTTTAGCACATTGAGGTTAATAATTTAATTCCAAAACTCGCAAGCAACAATTATCAATTATTAGTTATTGCCTTTAAATTATAATAAAACAAATTTCTTAGATGAAATAAATGTATTTTTTACATTCAATCTTTTTTTTTCATTAAATTTTATACAACTTACAATTGCAATGATAACTGTAATGTATCTATTTCTAGATACAGAGTGTATCACGAGTATTTGCCATTTTTAAGTATAATATAAATGTATTAGTTTCAGAGTGTACAAGTTAAAATGAAGTAAACATTAGATATGTTATCTCTTCTTCTTTGTGGCTTCTCTTTCTTTTAGATGAAGGAATTTTTCCGGATCTGTGAAAACTTTGTACCATATTCCAATTCACAAATCTGGAAATATTTCCCAGGTTACTAATTAGAGCCCCATATCGATCCTTTCTCACATTTTTGGATCTGTCCTCCAACTTCTTAATCTAAATACTTAAGCTAATGGAAGACATGGTGCAAACCTCTGTTTTTTATCAAAGTTATTACAATGGAAAATTGACTCTCATTACTTGATTTCACAGATGCACTTTTCTAAATTCCCACTTCACTAACTAATTATGGGCAAAACGAGTCGTTACATCGTCGTATATGTCTCTCAAAAATTATGACTCTTCTTTTTCGTTTTAGTATAATTAAGTTTTAAGTATTATAATATTTATACACTCTAATATTTTTAAATAATACTATTTAGTATTATGTATTTAATTTTCTGTTTACTGTTTTCCCTTTAGTTTTTAGTAAATTAATCATAAATTGTCAATACTCTGTTCTGTAAATGTAAATGTTCAATAATGTAAAATGTACGTACAAACTGAAATTGGGCAATAGCCCGTATTGTATATGACAAAATAAAATATACATTTATATTTGCCCAGTAAAATTGCACGATTTCTCATTATATTTTCCCTCGTGTAGGTCGCAGGTTAAGTAGGAAAATATTCTTGTCCGCATAATTCCTTAGCTAATATCGAAAACGCTTTGAAACTAAATGGCGGACGTTATGTAAATCCCGGACCAGGCATCCCAAAACAAGGGGACTTTCGTAGATTATGTTATATTTCGGTCTCTACGTTTGAACACGTCGACGGCATAATGCGATTCAGAAATTGTTAATGCTCTAGCGGCCGTGGCAGCGGCGGTAACGGCAATTCGACCGAAAAACCTTTGTCGTATTTTAATATCACTAAAAGAAAAAAAATATATATATATATATATCCATTAGTAAGTTGTCTGGAATAATTTAGAACAAAAGATCTGACCTACTTACTTTATTAATATACCTTTGTGTTGTAAAATTATATTTTATTTTAGAAAAGTTGTTCTTCGTGTTCTACTTATGATTGTTCCCCAGTTACATTTGTTCGTCTACCGAAAAAAAAAAAAAAAAAAAAAAAAAATTAAAATAATTTAATTGCCAGGTGGTATAAAAATTATTATTAAAAGCCGGATATGTAGGTACTTTGCTGATTTTAAACAAATGTCACTTTCGTCTTTCGAAAAACAAATGTATTTAATTGTACGTAATTTGTATAAATTTGTAGGTTATAGGGGATATTTTGCAAAAACAATATTATTCTTAAAACAATATATTTCTAGGGGATCTGGCTATCCTCCCATTTTGGAATTTACATTATTTTAAATCAAAATGGTGAAAAAATGGTATCGGATTGTGAACCAAATCATATTTATAACGTAACAAATCACTTTATTTAAAAAATTTACCGTAATTTAAAATAATAGTTAATATTTCATATTTTAAAATATTAAAACAGCTCCCCTAAAAAAAGCCTGGCTATGAGACTGCTAGTGTAAAATAATAATCTTAAACTTTAGTAACAGATTAGCAGAGAATATTAACATAATGTAATCACAAATTCTACCTACACTAACAAATAACAAAACAATATATCATTTGATAGGGCTTTGTTGTTTTAAAAAATAATTGGAAATACTGTTAAATTATGTTGATCATTTCTATGCTTATTATAAGCATGTAATGAATTGGAAATTAATTGACGACTTAAAGATTACCAATACCTTTAAAAAATAATAAAATTAAATACAATTTTTTATAATGTAATACAATTATTGTGTTTCTAATAGAAAGTCGTATAATATGAATATGTGATGTAGATATTATAGAATTGTGTGCAATTATAATAACATCACGCAACATGGTGTTTGGCTTGTTAAATATATAATCGAGTAAATTGGAACGATTTTAAAACTTTACAATACTGAAAATAGTACTGAAAGAAGTACGTGTAACTGTAATATTTTTGATAATTGTATACTTCAGGGTTGTAATTTATATTATTATGTAATGGCAGCCAGATAGGTATGCGAACTATAAAAAAGCTATATTGAAATTATTATTATATCAATTGTACATATCGTAATTACTTTTTAATACTTTAGAATACGTACAAATTGATTGTCTAAAAAAAATTTTGAAATTTATAAGTGGTGGGGGGGGGGGGGTTAATGGGCTGGTGTCATACGGAGTTAAGTGTCTAGTTCGATATTTAGGTATAAATGGCGATTTTTTCACCCATAAATGCGTTTATTCGTATTATTGCTGAATACGATTATTTGGTAAAATAAAAATAAGTTTATACCTATTATACAAATCATTATAGTTGATTTATATCAATTAATTATAATATAATATACTCATTTTTAAAATAATAGTCATCATTTTATAAATATTCCCAGAAATAAATCACAATAATTTGTTTTATATTATACAAAAAACTTTGTTAATATTAGCATTTCGATAACCTATTATGAATAATTTAATTCCGTTTTGTATCGTATTTACATTATTTTATATTTACTTAACTCAAAAAATAAAAACTTCGAGATTTTTTATTTCATACAATAATAATTAGATATACTTATATTTATTCCAACATAAAATGTGTGCTATCTTAACAAAAAATTTAAATACATTTGTATCTATATCATATTATTATATTGGAGCACTTAGTATTAATATTCAAAAAAATTATCATTTTTTGTTTTATTTTATGAATAATTGTATTTCAGTTATAAAATATTGATTGTCTATAAATTATTTTATGTTGTTTTATACCAAAAAACAATAAACAATAAAAGAAAAAATAGTTTTGGTTCAGCGTGAAAAAAAAAATTACAAATTAAATCGATGATTTAATGACCGTTTTGGTTACAGTATAATGTGTGTTTTTTTCCCAGTACCTACATATAGTTCATGCAAATTATTGTTTTTGAATATTAAATATCGTATTTTTTTTCATTTTTATTACAAAAAGAAACGTGTTTTTACGTGTATATTCCAAATACTCATGCTTGGTATTATTATATTTAGGCGCAATAAATGAATATGTATTCACTTTATTTCTATATTCTATTTCTATTTTTGTTAATTGTTTATATATATATAATTAGTATAGAATTTACATGAATTACATCATGTGGTTGTTTCTAAACGTCAATCTCCGTAATAAAAAAAATTTAAATAAATTCATGATTGTAATTCGTTTTATGTTTTTCAAATTCTAATTATGATATTTAATTTAAGTAATCTATTTTAAAATGTATATTAATAATATAAATTTAAAAATATAATATACCTATTACAAGTCTGATAATAATTAGGACCCATAATTCAGTATAAAATTAATTTTTTTTCTAGATCAACACATTTATAGGACCTATACATAATTTGATTCATGTAGGTTACGGGTAAATCAAAAGTGAAACAAATAAATAAATTTTTGTATTGTTGAATACATAAAAAAAAGTTATTATTTTATTTACCAAATCAAAATTAAATTTCACGTAGTAATTTGTATAAAACTTTTAAGGACAATTTCCATAAATATTAATTAACAACGATTATTCTCATCCACTTCATACTCTCAGAAAGAATTTCTTTATTAATTGGAATTAATGACTTAAATATTTACAGTACTTGTTTAAAATTAAAATATGAATCTAGTGAAAAAACGCTACATAATAAAACGAAAACTTGCTAAATTAGTAATATTTACTAGGTACTTTCCAACTTTATTTTTTACTGTAAATATTTTTACTAAATTACCATTAATAACTATTAATTTATAACTATAATATCAGCTTTATATTTATAATTATCTACAAATTGAAATAAATATAATAGTATTATATGTATTTTGCGGAAAACACATATTAAAATAATTGAAACATATTATATTTCGTTCTAAATTTTTTTTAAATAACTATATATCTAAATTTGATTTAACCACTTAATACTAAGATGTTAGATATTTTAGTAATTACAGTATTTTTTATTTATTTAAAAATTTAAAGTTGCATCAGTAATATTGAGGTAAAACTTATTAAATGTATTTACTAGAACTTATTTTTTATGTATATAAAAAAAAAAAAAAAATGGTATTCTACATTATTTCCTATTATTACACAAGTCTTTAGTATAACTAAATTAATAGATTACAACAATGATAAGTTATCTATTAGGTGAGAATTATATGTTTTTAACAAATCGTATCGATAAAATATAAATTAAAGTGGCAAAATTAATGTTTTATTATTTTAAAATTTTTAATTGAAAAAAGAGCATTTTTTTATAAATTTATTAAAAATCGTAACTTTCTAAAAGCTTTTTTAAATTAATATTAAAACCACGAAGTTTATAAAATAAAATACAATGACGTGCTGTAGATAAAATAATCACGTGCCATTATAAGATCAATGTAACGAATTTAACCTAGTTTTATGTTAACTTAACTTTAATATGGTATAATTTTAGAAGAAAAAATAATGAATATAGTGTTGTTGATATAATTATTACGATAATATTATTAAACTCTAAGAGAATCAAAAAGAGGAAATGAAATTTATTAATTAGGTATTTGACAGTGATAGAAATAAATATTTTACAATAAGTATATAAACTAATTATGTGGTTTTAAATACTCAAACTAATAACAATAAGTCTTATTACACTAAATATTTGTAATACTGAATGTATTATAGTGGTTTTGTAAAACTACTTGAAAGTTATTTATTTTAAATGTTCTGCCTAAATTATAATTTATTCGTCTATTATTCTATAATAATAGATACCTATTTAAAAACTTAATTTTTTTAACATAATACTATATAAAATAAATAAGCATACTATACCATTTTCATATTCTCAAACATAAAACACGTGACAAATCTCACAGAATACTTAAATAAAAATTGAAATAATTTTTAAATACAATGTATGATATAGAAAAGATTCATTTTATTTTACTCATTTAATATTTTTTACTATAAAAACATATTACATCTATCCAAAATATAAAATACTTTTAAAGAACCAAAGCTTTATTTCAAAACTTTTTACCACATAAACGAAAATGTAGGTACTAGATTAATAAGAAATTATGTACTAGTATGTCCTAAATTTTAATGTAAACTGTCCAACAAGAGTCTTAGAATATTTAAGGTATTAAATTATTTTTAAATTATATATATATATATATTTTTTTTTTTTGAGTAAATATAGATTTATGTATACGTTGAAACTTTTCGAAGGCCAAAAAATAATCTTTAATAAAATTATTTATTAGTTTCATTTGCATATAATTGTTAGTATTCATTACATTTATAAAGATATATGGGTTAAACTTTAGTAATCAAAATAATTTTCTTTTCTATTTGTTGTGCTTTATTTGTGAAAAAATATGTATCAATTCATGCAAATGTTGTTAAGTTTAAAAATATACATTTTAAATAATTATTATAATATTATATTATTTAAATATATTCCTATCCTTAAATATTAAATAATATTAAATGTTTCGAATAAAATATTTTACTCTTTTAGAAGTTGTGATATTACATAAATTATGAAATTTAAATAATTTTACACAAAAAAATATACTGTATAATAGTAAAATAAAAATTGTTATGTTATTATATACATTAAGTATATATATTTCACCGTCACTCATAAAAAATATTATTTAAAAAGTAAATAAAAAAATTAATTATATTGGCTGACTTTTCTTTTTCATTAAACTTATAAATTATAAGTAACAAATTATTAATATACCTAGGTAGGTACATATATACAATTTATAGATATGTTATTTTAAATAAATTCATTATAAAATTAGAAATTTATTATACAGTTTAAGTATATCCATTGCGTTTTAATTTGCATAATAATTCTTTAAAATGATTCTATAAGTTTTCATAATATAATATATATGATATACCAAATTCAATAACTCAATATCTCATATTTTTAAAATACTATTAAAAATTATTTGAAATATAATTTAAAGCTTCCGTTTAAGCCCGAAAGCCGATTTCATGGTAGAATAATCACTGAAAAAGCAGCCAAAATCCCAAAACGACAATAAAAAATAAATAAGTCGTCAAATGGGTACATATAGATGACAACGCAGAGGGCCTTGTTACATCTTACTAATGTAATACAGCATGTAACACAAAATCGTAAAACCACTCCGACCAAATCACTTTCGAATCCTATTTACTTTACTCATTTTTAGTATAAGGAACAGCTTAAAATATAATTCCCTCTGTGGTTATCAGAAAGGCAGATGCTTGGAAGTTTTATGAAAATATGAGACATTTAAAATACTAATCGAAATATAATTTAACATTTTAATGTCATAATGTCAATATTTTAAATGTCATGTATTATAGTTGTTATTGATTTAAATTATTCCTTGTATAGATAACAATCAAATATTAAAATAAAAACTACTTAAGGGCAAGTAGATAAAAACAAAATTGTAGTGGGTACAATTACATTAATCAAGGGTTTCTGTTGTTTTTTGAACAAATGTATAATGTTATTTATGTACCTACTTATTATCCAAATGTGAATTACTTAAACGTTTTATAACACAGATAATTTTCGTAAATCATAAGCTTAATGTATTTATGTCTTGTTGCAAATTATATAAACATTTTGATTAACTGTATATCATAATTCATAATTATCCATGTTAAATTTAAATTATAATTATCTAACTACATTTAAAATATATCATAATAATTATAAATACATTTTTTTATTACAATTTTACATTGATTTTAACATTTTAATATAAACTTTTACTTATTTCTGTATCACATTTATGCTAAAAAATAAATATAATAATTGTATAGTCATATACATTGTACGTAACGATATTACAGTATTATCACGGTTTTCTCTTTCATTAAAATAGTTTAATATCATCAACACATATCATGCTAGCTGGTTAATCAGGAAAGTATAGCCACAAAAATAATGACGATAATGTATAGTGAAATAATAATAATATATTCTCTCACCATTTCGTGGCTTTTGTGTTTTTTGATCCTCCAGTATATTGTGTTAATTAATCCACAATTGACCATTCAGTCGAAACTAAAAAATGTATATTAACCATTAAGTCATATATTAATCAAATATATATTATACATTGCACACACTTCGTAAATTAATTTTACTAAACATTATAAGCAAAATTATAATATTTTAATATACGTTGTCAACTTGAAACTAAATTGTTTTATTTAAAGCTATGATAATAATATATTATTATATACGAGTTTTCGAGTTTGTATATTCGCAGGTATACCTATATCAATTTCGCAGTATTTAGGTTAGATAAGGTAAACAAATAGCATAATAATGAATTATCATATGATATACGGTAAATATTATTATAAATAGTTTAGCCGATTCAAACGTATATATTTAAATTTTAAACTTTGTTATTACTATACCTTCGTCGTGTACTCTATGCGGTCATATTATATTAAATGATTTAAACAAAGTTCATGTTTAGAATTAATAAGCTGCGTATGTATATTTTATGAGAAATTCATCCCGTTGTAACAATTTTAATGAGAGGCGGGTAAATAAATATTGTATCCCACTTTTATGATACTGTCGCGATCCACTTACAGCAATATTATAATATACCTTAATGCTTAAGCCGAAGTACCTCTCGGTGGTCGTATAATCAGTATTTCGAGTTTATCCGATAGGTTCGGTGAACGTATTTTATACAATGCCCATAATTGTGTGTAGAGTATGATGGAAAACATTTTTAAAAAAAAAAAAAAACTCGAAATGTATTATTTTTATGCGTGTGAATTAGCATTTTTTTTAATTTTTTTTTTTTAGTTATTTTAAGATCTTGTTGGTTAACCAGACGATTGGACGTCTCAAATAATATATTACTATAATCAATTCATAGCTCGCCACGATTATCGCGGGCCGAAAATAATGTTTCACCAAATCGATTGTTCTTGCGTTGCATATTTTGTATTTACCGTACACGACGTCGGAGGGTCGAAATATTCCGTTCGGAGGGTAGACAAATTACAGTGTGCGGCTACGACGAGTAAAACGTGTCAGGGCCCAGCGAATGTCGTAAAATCGACACGCGCGGACTTTAAAACAATTGTTATCGTTCGTCATCGTTCGCCGCAATCGACGGTAGACGACCACCACTCGTGTGTTATATATTATACACTTCTGCGTAACTTTCGCGTTCGTATTTCCAATCGATTATCTCCAGGTGTCTGCCCTGAATCATTACGATATTAATTATTAAGTCACGTGTGCAGACTTTTGTGACGTATATAATATTATCATTCTGACCCACCTCGTTTGTTCTTGTACCGGCAGTATATAATGTATAATATGTCCCCGTCGTCGTCACCGTGACATTAATCAAAATATCAAACTATCGCGATTTCGTATCATTTACAAATAGATAATACCTATTTTGATTTATCATTGTCCAATCGACTAACCGATCAAATTTCAATATCAAAAAAATATGTTAGTTTTCTAACAATTGACAAAAAAAAACAAAAATCGTTTACAATATATTGTTAAAAAACGATATTTTCGTCATACTTTTTAATAGTTTTGTCAGATTTAATATATTCTCGTTTTTGTTGGGCAGTTTCAAATTTATTACTGTGTAGGTATATTATTATATATTTATGAAAATAATACTATAGACATATTATTATAAAACGATAATTCTGTATGTGTAGTCTATATCAAAATAATATATTAAAACAAAAAAACAAAAATTAATAAAACATATTTTTAATTAAAACTATACACTTTTAATTCGTTTGTTAAATATAATAACTAACGTTTTGTACCTTGTTCATGGTATATAAATTATAATGTTCAATGACCATTGTATGTATTTTAAAATTTTTAAAATTTCTTTGAAATATTAAAAAAGAATATAATTTACAATGTTTTATTCTATTATACAGCGTATTTTTTTTTTTTTTAACAAGAAAGGAATCAAAGGGATTATTCAACTTACTACATGGGGTTGAAAAAAATATATATATTTTGCGTTCATACTTTCACATGATAATATTTATGCGAACCTATACTACAAACTGAACATTTTACATTGGCATCTCAAAGAAATTTATTTATATATTCATTATCAACCGGCAATATCATTTTAAATTTCAAGTTTTATTGCAATAGACACAAACTCATAGTATAGCAATATTAATAGTCCTAAATAATTTAATTATTTATCGAGAAATTGAATATTATAATAAATTAATCAAAATAATTCCATGCTATACTTATAATCAGAAGGCAATAATTTATTGTCTGGTGATAAATAACAAATTGATAAATAACTTTCGTTCGTATTATTATTAAAATATTTAAACATTGTTTTTTTTTTTTTTAGTATTATAATAATTAAATGTATGCTTTTTGTGAATAATTGTTGACAACGCTATACTAAATCGATAAATATATGGACAATATAAAAAAAAAAAAAACATTTACTTCTTATTTGACTTTAAAATTAAAAAATTAAACACATAATTTTAATATGGTATATGTGAACTTTAATTATAGTTATTAAACTAAACGTGATAATACTTTACGGAAGGTTTAAAACAATAGTATGTTAATAATATGATAACAATACTTTTTAAAATTGTTGCCTACAAGTTTCTAGCCTGATGGTTCTATTCAAATTCTTTGTATTTACAGACTCATCACATAATCCACAAAAGTAAATAAAATCATAATACAATTATAATTATGATAAGTTCCTAACTTCAGCGGCATTATACAAATTTCATTTAAAATATAATATATACCTACTGAATATGTTAGTTTAATTGAAAAACTAATCGTTCGGATACACTTTTATGTCCGTTGCAGAGTCTTTATGTTTCTGAAATTTTACATATTGCAGGTTTTACGTTTTACCAATTATTATATAATGTTTTTAATATATAAATTCTGATTAATTTTTAAATAATAAATTATAAAATAGTTTTTAAATGCCTGATCACGATAGTTCTAGATTATTTTTTCATAAACGTATGTTTTATTTAAATCGATGTGTTAATCAATTTCGTTAAATACCAATTATAACTACATGGCATAAAATATTGCTTTACTAATCAAACCGCATTTACATCAGCATATATACGTGAAATTAGGAGCTTTAGGTTTCAACGAAAATGGGTAAAGTTAAAAACTATATTTCTGATGTGGCACCACAAGGTGGAAATTACATTTCCGTCCGTAATGACCAAATTACACGATTCGGTTTTGATATCCATTTTATTTTCGTAATAATTAATTTTTTTACAGATTTTCGTTTTGTCTTTAATTTACTTAAAATGATTGGTAGAGAAATAAATTAATATTGAAACCTAGCTATCAAACGATATATTTACACATAGACAATCATTTTTATTTCTTCGTGTTTATAATCGAATTTCCACACAAACATCAAGTTTTAAAGTGTACCTACACTAGCGTTTAGTTTGTTTTCAATAAAAAAGTTTGAATCAAGTAATAATTTAGGTCATATATACCTACAATAATTTAATAATTTAATTTTAATATTCATATTAAAATTTCTCCGTTTATATTATAGTGAGTTTATGTTTTTTTGTTTATAAAAAAAAATATATATATTTTTATATTTCTATACGAATTTACTTGCTAAAGTAGCAATCAAGCGTTTGTTATTATTTTATTATATACATTAATTTTAATTACTAATAATTTTGTTGTATAAAATTTTCAGGAATAGAATAATTAATAGTATTTATATCAGACCATTATTTTACTATGAAAATTAAAATTTAACATTAATCTACATTTTATTTATAGTACAACTAGTAATATAATTTTTTTATTGATTTTTTCGTTCATGCTACAATCAACGCTCACTTTAATAATTATCATTATTTTTGAGTGTTAAAATAATACAATTTTTAATTAATGTTTTAAATCATGTATTATACTGATATATAGTTAATGCATATTAAAAAATATATAAATAAAATATTCATTCTATTAAACTATTAAATAGTTTAATTTAGATTAACGTAGATTATTTCTTGGTAAATATATTGTTAATTGGTATATTTTTCTAATTATTAATTTTACATAATGTTTAATTTAAAATAAAGAACTTTTTCTTTTACATAAAATCTACCGATTCACCACCACCATTACATAGTATTTGATTTCCCAGAGGGTGTTATGTAGATGAATAAGTTTTAACAGATCTAATTGGATCATTATTATCAATTTGACCTATATTATTTTGATTACACAATACTTAATTTCTAGCCTTGTAGGAATGAAAAATTGCACAACATAACCAACTTCTCAATATCAATACTTTTTAGTTGTTCCTATAGCAGTTTGTAACACCATCAACCAGAACTGATGCGTTGTTTAAATTGTCTACGACTTTTCTTTTGGGATTTTTGTCACGCTCACACAGCGGTGTGACTAGAGTCGAACAACTGATATTCGATAACACTATTATTTATGATGGTATATTTATAATGATTTGTGATATTTTATCTTACCAAATGATCTGACTTCTCAGATAGATATGTTAACGGATTACAAGTACCTTTCCGACATATACAATATTACTTTATTTTTAAGATAAATATTAAATTAATTCTATGCAAATTTTTTATAAAAATAGTTCAAAAAAAAAAAACACATATATAATTTATCTCAACCTAAATATTATTTATAAACTATTATTTGAATATGCTTAGAAAGTTAAAAATAATTAATACAAAGTCATTGCCTTAGAAAAAAAAAATTAAATACATGAATTAATTTATATGGTAAACGTTTTTTTAAATATTTTTTAGTAATATAAAATGTCAAAATTACTTCTAAACTGGTGACCATAATTTGTATAAACGTTAAAAAAACATAAAGCTCTTAAAACCCAAATTAATTTCGCACATGTCTTCAAATAAATGTCAAAAAACAGCTTGATATAATCGTTAATGCTATTATAAAAACCGTATGGTATATAAATTAAAAAATACAGATGTTACAACGGTAAATTTGCATATCAAGTTGGTATCATGAAATATATTCAAATATAGTCCAGTTAATTAATTCCGAAATATTATAAAAAATTTAATGAATAAAGTAAACCAGTGCATTAAATATAAATCAAGTGCATAGAATATTTATAAATCATTCTGATACTGTCACGAGATAATAATAGTTCATTATTTTCAATACGATGAATATATTTTTTCTTGCGTAGTGATAAAAAAAAAATCTCTTACAATAATCATATAGACCATCTTTTCTCAATCTTTTTAGTGTCGCGACCCTCAAAATAGGTATAAAATATGGTCAATCACTTCACAACCCCCCTCCTCTCCACCCAATTATATTAGGTACAAATTTTAACAATAAAAATATCCTATCATTATCAAAACAATATATTATATTATTTTAAATATCAATTTATAAATACAATGTCTAGTAATTTAAACTTGTCAAGTTTGAAATGTCACTGGTCGTTGTGAATTTCTAATTGTAATACAAAATGTAATACTTTAAATGTAATACAAATTCAACGAACACATTAATTATTTATTTTATAATGTTTATTCATATTTTATATATATCCTTATCGGGCTAATTTTATTATTATTACTTATTTTAAGTATTTTTGTTGTTCAACAAAAATTTTAAATAAGAAGGTACATTTTTTTAATCGGCGTTCTATTATTTTTGACCTACGCGACCCCTAGTCAAGATGATGGCAGCCCTTTGGTTGAGTAATGCTGATATAGACAATATTATACACAAGGAGTAAAATGATAAAAAGTCGAATTTTATTATAGTTATAATATTTTTAAGAAATGTATTTAGGAATCTAAAAAGGAAGGTTTAGATTGTTTTTGGAAGCATTCATGAAAGTTCTCGCCACTACTCGTTTTATAATATAAAAATTTTTATGTTACATAAGCACTCGTATATATAGTTTAAAATCACGTTCTATAGGAACGTTTTGTTGTTTGCTTCATCTTAAAATATGGAAAAATGGATTTAGATCGTTTTGCCTCTAGTTCGACAACAGAAATACATTATGGAATACATTTGTATTCTCCTGCCAGCGGTGGGAAGTTAAGTAGGCATATTTATCGCCCCTCCCCCCCCATAATTTTCGGGTTTTTTTTAGTCAATTAACATAATATAGGAATAATCGGATAGGTAGTAAAACTAAAAATTTTACAATTTAGATATTTTGTCCTCCGGACGTTCTTGCGCATATCTAATTGTGTGTGTTACACTTTACACGCAATAATGTACAATTTAAAACGTTTTATCCAATCAGTTCTCGTGATGATATATCCATTTATAGATTATACTATTCCGAATTATTTTTATTTTCGTCTGTTGCGACAAAATCAGGTTTACTTAGACTATAACTCAATGCCGAACAGACATTAGGTTGCGAGACCGTATTATACTTACTCGTTCGAAACGATCCATTACACGTTTTTCGGATGGACGGCCGCCGGAAATCGGATCGTGGGCCGCATTGCGGGCGATCGGCCGGAACTTCCGCGTGAATACCGTACCATATGTCTACGTAGTATTACATAATATACGGGAAACGGCTGTAAACACGAAAGATAACGATAAAATGAATAAGACGAAGAAAAACCGTTATTGTAACCATAACCATCAGAGTTTTAAATTCGTAAAAATCAAAGTAAAAACTTCGCACCTGAAGTTTGTACATTTCCGGATAAATTGAAAACAGAAAAAAATAAGAAAAACTACAATAATTAAATAATTTATAGGACTACGATAATTTAAAATTTAATTTACTGATAATGTCGATTAACTATTCATAATGTGTATTGTATATTAATTGGTGTGTATAATCTGGTAGGTAGTTAATTATTATATATAATAATAATAGTTAGTTATTTAGCAACGGTAATCGGTAAAAATCTAAAATTTACAAGTCAATTATGTTTAATTATATTTACTACCCTAAAATCATTTTTTTATAAAACTACCAAAAATTATATTTACAATGCAATTTATTGAACTATGTACTATGACGGTTAATATCTAATCGGTTGGCATGGGCGTGGCTGAGTGGTCTAAACCGTGTTTCGGCCCACCATATCTAGGTTTGATTCACGGGTAGCCATTGAATTTTCATGCGTGGTGCGTTTGTATTCTAGTGCATGGTTAGGTATAGTCAGTTATTCGTATAATTATAAACATTTGGTTAACTAAAATGTCATGCTATACTTAACCTAGAATTATATTTTTCCTTTTGACATGCGATTAGTGTCAAATAGGATAAAATGTATTTGAAAGAAAGACAATGTTTTAAGATTGCCAATTTATATTTATTGTCAGTAAAATAATAACATAGAACTCAATAAGCAATTCATTTATGAGTAAGCATTTGTATTATTAAAGACCGTTCATTCGATTTTATAGAAAAATGTATTTATTATACCCAGTGTTGTGCATTATCAAGATAAAATACAGTTATCTTTTTATCTTATCTAGATAAATAAATAGGCTATCTGAGAATAATCATCTAGATAATTATTCAATTAAATATTTTAAAAAATTTAAAAAAGATAAATAAAAAAATAATTATAAAATTATATAAAAGATTTTCGAAGATTTTAAAGATTTAAAAATTTTGACACAAAATTATATTAAACCGCGCTCTGTAAAGACCTTAAAACTGGAGCATATGATAGTTTCTAATTACTAATCCTGGACCATTACCCAATAGTAAAAAATATATTTTTAAAATACAATATAACGTTAATATCTTCAGCACTAGTTGAAAGACTTTATCAATGAAAGTCAAATTTTAACTCCAGACGTTTGAGATGTTAATGTGATAAAATTTTTAAAATCAAACAAATTCAATGTAGGCATAATTGTATTTATATACATACATATTTTAAATTTTGATATTACTATTTAAATAATTGTATTTTTAATTGACATAACTTTTCTTCGGATATACAATAATAAATATAAATTATCTATTTTTTTTATCGAGATTAAATTGATTATATTCCATCCATAAACTAGATAAAAATTTTAAGTGTTATATATTTATCTCATTGATAAATTTAAAATCAATTATCTGTCATCTAGTTATCCTATATAGATAAATTATGGGTATCTTAGTATCTTAGTACAACACTGATTATACTTAACATTAATAACTGTTCTATTATTTTTCGAGTATAAAAATAGCGAATAGGTATGTTTTGTAACTATCGATTGATTGAAAACGACATTTTTAGATCATAAATTGTAACTTTTATTATTTGATTAAATGTTAAACATTTTCTTAGATATATAATTTAGTTCACTTTCAAAACTGTAGTTTAATATTATAAACACCCAAAAATAATTATTTTATTTTTTAATATTATAAATATATATCTTTATTTAATCGTCAACTGAACATAAGGTCATTAAATAAACATTATATTATGATTTAAAGATTATATTACAAGTTTGTTTTTTAGGAAAACTGCATTAATATTATGTAATTTTACTGATTAATTAAGTAAAATTAATGCAATAATTATTTTAAATTAAATTTGTCAAAGTTGAGTAATTTTGTAATTAGTTTACAGTTTACATAATTACATAAATAAATTTATAGTTGTGGATTGTTCTTATATACTAATATATTTTTACTTTAATAAAAAGTTTCAAAAACAAATGTATATTGATAATTTGAATATTTGACGATGTGTATCATAGAAATTTATTAAATATAAGTTAAATAGAGTATAGTATAATAAAATTGAGCAGTGAGCGAAAAAACAATTATACGTGCTTTGTATATGCTTTGTGCATGCTTGCATGACAATAAATATATGGTTGGATCGTTGTAGATATATTAAAAAGATTTTCACGAGTAGTATTTTAGAATATTTTAGTTTTTAAGTAAATTTTCATATCAAGATGGTTTAGTATTAACGAAAAGAAAAATTTTAGAAATTTTGTCACGTCCTAGAATATTTAATTTAACTATCCGGATTTACTCAGTCCAGATAAAAATCAATTTAGTTTTGTTTGCTTTACCATTAATTTCTAAATATAATTATATTTACTATTTATAATATATAAATATGTTTTAAAAAAATAATTTTACATTTATAAGTGTCAATATTTATAATGTGACATTTAAACAAAATATTTAAATATATCTAAATAATTATAAGAATATAATTGTATTTATTTAATATTCGGATATGTCTATTTTGTAAAAAAAAAAAAAAAACATAAATCAATAAAGCAAATAGTATCTATAATTTGATACTTCATGAAATCTTGTATATTTTCGTCTAAAATTAAATTTATTAGAAATCATAATATATATAGAGGTATATTAGGACATAAGTTAAAGCTAACGGCATTGTGTTAGTTGAACGAGTCACCAGTCATCCATTAAAATACTAACTACTCCCGATAAAGTTTAATGCCGTACTAAAAAGCGACTAACGACTTCTTTGTCTCCTTCTAGTTCCTAGTTTTAATTATTGTTTGTTTGAAGTTAAAGAAAATATACGTTATAGCCTATAGGTAATATATAGTTTGTTAGTTGTAAATTTGTAAATAAGTAGACTTCTTTATTGGTAAAGTAAAAAGTATTCTTTTAATACCTACTTAAAAATATTTATTGTTATAAACGTCTGTGAAATTTAAAAATTATCCTTTTTTAGATAACTAGAACATTTCAGTTGATATTTATCAATATCTATTAATTATTATGTTTTATATTAAATATTAATATATACGTATAATGTGTTCATATTAATTTAAATTCGTGCGTATTTTAAACATTTTATGTCAGTCCAAAACATATTTTTTTTACAGTATAAATATAATAATTATGTTATTTTTATAATGTAAATCTTTGTAAAATATAATTTAAACTAATAACTCAATAAATTTAATATTTTTATATTGTCATATTTATTAAATTATTCACATTACTAAAATATTTTATGAGCTTAAATCAATTATTCCATATACTTGTTAACAAATAATAATTTTAAAAATTTGAAGTGACTAATTTGATTGCATAAAAAGAAAAGTTTGTTGCACAATTTTAAATTTAAATTGTATTGTAAAGTTTTTCTATTATTATGATATTAAACATACATAAAAGTGTACTCTAAAATATTTTAATCTCTTTAATTTATAAAATATGGGAATCTGTACTTCTTAGATAAATTCTGTAACGTGTCAAACATGAAATTTGAAACATGTATAACTTTTAGAATCCTTAAAAAGTGTTTTCTCATGTATTCCAGTGGGAAATACTTTTCATTTGTAATACTTTGGTTGTTTTAGTTTTCTTAACAGAGATATAAGTCCATTCATATTCGTTTCAAGTCGGCCGACATTTTGTAAAATGATTTTTTCTCACAATTGGTCGTGTTTTTGTAACACTAGATGGCCTAGGTTAGGTATAGTTAGGTAGTTTAATATTATTATATTGCCATTATTATAATTTTACGACTCAATTTATAAATGTCAGTTGCATACATTTGTATTCCAGCACACATTATTGTAGTGAAATTGCATACACAATGTGCGGTCTTTAAACAATCTAAACATTTTAATCATAAATTCATAAACAATACAATTATTTTTAATTCATTCCACACAAATAATAATAATAATACTTCTAATAATAATAATAATACTTAATAACGATGGCAAATATAAAAACAAATAATTATAATAAATTATTATATATCGAATAATATTGTTTGCATAGTTCCTATACCATAATAAGTGCTAATAACTTTTTACTAGAGGCAGTATTATAGTAAAGTACGTCACAACACGTAATACGCTAATAATAAAGTAGTTTTTGAAAACTCGTAAATTCTCACGAGTCTTTAAATATGAAAACAGATTTGTATTTTAAATTTCCAATCCTCTTACGTTTCAGTATACTTTAAACACGCAGTTTATATAATAGCAGCCTCCATTAGGTTATTTTATTTTGTTTACTTGAGGTTTACCGTGGACTATAATTAAAATTATTTAACATCAAATTTAAAACATAAAGTTATTTATAACTACGACTTTTATAATATTTCAAATTCAATATTATGTATATATTTTAATTGATTTAGATTAAAAAAAAATATGCATACATCGATCAAAAACTATTTACAAAAATATTATTTAATATTTACGCATTCTTTTCTACTTCACTCAAATAAAACAGTTTTTTTTTTTTTTTTTTAATCAACATATAAATGAAAGCGAGTTTAAGAGAGTTAATACAAGTGAACGTTAAGTAGCTTCGGGTTCAATACAAAATAATTTTAAAACGAATATATTATACAAGTTTTTAATTAAAATATTATCTATTTATGCATATTCACGAATTTTAAATCCAACTTAAATATAATCATAATATATTAAAATAATCTAACTTTTAAATTATAAAATCGATTTTATTGTGTATCTTCTTTTTTATAACTGTAATAATGCAAGTTATACGCGTTACCCGATTTTTCAATTTTACTTCGCAAAATAGCATTGAGCTTTCAATATTGACTAACCGTTATCGGTCGGTCTGGAAATGGTTTTCACCACGATCGGATTTTACAACCGAATGAACTCAGCCACCAAAAGTTGGAATAAGTCACAAAACCCGTCAGGGTAATAGCAGAAAAATAAATTAATAAAAAACAAAACAATAGGACCTCTTAAACTTTCTAAAATAGTGTATTATGATCACATCGACTTCATATAAAACGTAAAACTATTATTGTGTTTTTGATAATAAATTTTACGTCCAGACAGTCAAGTCATAGTTAAACAAATTCACATTGCTCGGCTATTTATAGGAATAGAGAAAAAAGCGAATGAGAAATAAAATGTATGATAAATAAATAAAACATAAACATATACATGTCTGCCTGTCCTACAATCCTATCTACCGATGCCTTGAAATGCTCTGTTCTTTAAAATGCGCTTAGTTTATTGAACATTTATCTCAAAAAAGATTAATCATTGAAATTGTTTCTCGACAGGTCTTACGAGAAAAACGCAATATCCAGGGATCTGTTATCAGATCCTTCACATCGAATTATTTCTATTCAATCAATTCACTATATAACTTTAATTATTAAAACATTACGTGTATTACAATCTATACGCTTTACATAACAATTCAGAATCATACTAAATTATTTTACCAAATGTATAAATTTTATAACAAATTTAGAAAATTAGAAAATATTTGGCTTAAAATTCAAGATCAAATTTAGGTAAATTTATAATAAAGTTTTTAAATTTCATTTGTCATATCAAAAAAAAAAAAAAGTGAGAACTTCAATTTAAGATGTTCCTACTTCGTCCCTTCAGTACCACACATTTGTATATTATCAATGTGAGTACTCAAAAAAAATTTCATGTCCCTACGATCAAAACTCAATTAATTATCACGAAATAAAAAATAAAAAAATACGGAAATCGTAATTTTGTCGATATTTTGCCGCTTTTGGTATTTTTTCGTCTCCTAGGGAAAAATTTTGGAGAAATTAAAAAAATGAGCTTTATAAAGTATCAAGAGAATACAATTTTCTACCGAAAGCATACCCTACTTGTAGTAATCGGACAATTATTTTATTATTAAAATTATTTCTACCCGAAAAAATGTTTTCATACATAAAAAAAAACATCTTTGTAGAAACAATACATTTCTTTCTCCGCTCAGAATGTAAAAAAAAATATATGAAAATGTATTATTAATTTGGAAATAAATTATTTATATAATATTTATTTAAACGGGATTTCGTTTCGCCCTAGTTTGTAAAAGATAAAAATACTTAAATGTTTCTCTAAGGTTCAATATTGAATTAAATTACATTAATTTGATTATAATCAACATTCTAAGGGATAAGGCTAGACGAAAATAATAATTAAATTTTATTAGTATTCAATATGGTATCTACCCAATTATATAATAATGATTTTTAAAAAGATACGGATTCCTTTCTTTTACCTTTTTTTATGCTGATTCGTTTTAACACCGAATTTATAGGGTCAAACACTCAAAACCATTATAAACTATATTATAATAATTTAGCAACAGACAACAATTTTCTTTGAAATAATAAAAATTGCTATAATTTCCTTTTGTCATAAGGTTATGTTTTTAATTGAACTTGATGATACTCCAAACATGGTTCTCATCATAGCAAGCAATAATCTGAAAAGAATTGAAATTATCTGTCGATATTATTAAATTTAAATTGTTAAAATAATACATAAAATTAAAAGCCTATGTAATTTTGTCGTTTTATGTATACGATATTACAGTTGTCTTTGTAATATTAACTGAAAATCATTTTTCATGCCGATTTCGACAAAAAAAAACAAAAATAATTTATTCAGTTATTTTTTTTTTTTTGTATTGCGAATAAAGAAATGTTTATGAATATTTTACACTCAAACGATTATTTTAAATCACTATCTTAGTTTTTTTTTTTTTTTTTTATAAAATATTCATAAAGGTTTTGATAATATTATATTCAAATTATGCTGAACAATGAAAATGTACATAAATACTAATATACTAAAACACTAATACTAATACATTTTCAATACTACGATGTTGATATTGGGTCGATTCAGAATAAATTAAAGTTAAGACAATTACAGATATTATGCAATAAGTCATTCGATAAATATAAACATCTAGAATTTGATGTTTTTATTATATGTAAAGAGTAATATAAGTAAATTTTCAATTTTCAAATTAAATTTTATTCGACACACAATTACAAATTTAATTTTTTTTTATTATTCTACTGGAATACTTGAGAATATTATAAATACTTTATAAAGTCATATTAACAATCGGGTATTTACGTAATATATTAAACTAACGATCATAATTGTTTATGTATAATAGTTTTAAACTATAATTTTTAAACGAGTTTAAAATATTTTATAAACTGTTAAAATTGTTCGTTGGGGAAACGACGTTATCGATAACCTCGGGACATTTAATGAAAAATGTTGTTCTTGAAGTTTTCTCACTTTATGAATACACGTGCGTATTTGGAAAAAAAAAGTTATCGAGGAAATAATGCGATAATATATCTTCGGGGCTTACGCGAAGGAAATCACACGGTATTTTCGCCGTATACCAAATTATTACAAAAACTCAATTACCACAAATCGGTTAAGTGTTAAAACATCGCGTGGTACACATGGTACCGTAGTATAATGCAATGATACTGATTCGAAATACAAAAGACCATTATAATAGCATCTCGTTATGATAGATGTTTTGTTATTTTTTCTGGACCATTAAAACGGTTTGGACAGAGAACGAGATATAATAATATAGCATAAAAATATACACACACGCACGTACGTTTGTATTCTCACTGTAAATTAGTAGGTTAAGTTACCCGACGTATAAATAATATCTAGAATTTTTTTTATTTTTTTTCCCAGGCCACTCCGTTCGAGAAAACATAATCATCAAAAAATAAAATAAAAAAGCAGCGAATGTTAACGCAATATCGCCCCAGGATATTATGATTATACATTTTTTACATTTCTCCCTCACAAGTCACGTATTTTCTCAAGTACAAATAATAAATATATGTTTTCTGTATAAAAATAATAATATGAAACAATGATGGTATGTATCGTATACATTATACCATTAATAACAATATATTTCATAAATTACAGTCAGATATTAAAAATAATTATAATTGTAGAGTTTGTCAAGTCCGTCTTGAAGACAATATGATCAAAAAACGTATTTTAAATTTGAAGAAAAAAAAAAATGTGATCTAAATGAAAATCTGTTTTGTCTCTATCAATATATTATTGAGTGTCAAAAAATCGAATATTTAGACAAACAATTTTCTTCAAATCGTAGACGGTTCGAAAATTCTTATTCATCGAAAATCACCGATAATAAAGCATAGACATGTGAATTAACAAAACGAAAAAATTATTTGTCATCTTTAAAAGCACTTATTTATTTGTACCGTAAAAATGATTACAATTATTGTGATAAATCGATAATTTAACATGAAATATAAAAAAAGCCAAAAATTATGTTTATCCCTTTACATAGAAATATAATGAAAAATATTTTTGTATAAAAATTCATATTTATTAATAATAATAATTATGCTTGGTTCAAATTATGTTTATATGTACGTTGTTATATTATTTATTACGTTATATTAACATCCTTGTTAACAACGTCTATTGTGGTTAATACCTGTACGAAAATAAATTATACGCTATTTTAATTAATTACGAATATGAAATTATGACCACAAGCTGCATACGCTATTAATATACTATTAAATATCGAATGAAAATATTGTGCTGATTTAATGCAATATGCCCATTTCTGCCAAACACGTACTTAATATTTTCAAAATTAAACATAACGTTTACTATACAAAATATTTACTAGTCCAACGTTTCGAATTCTCTCAATATTTTTTAATAATTAAATAATTGTCTTCACCATTAATGATGATGTTTGTTGATTAAAATGCAATTATTTTACTAATTCTAGAATAATTGTGAATCCTGCGGTTAAACGATCAAAACTTAAATCTCATCAACACGATCGTGTTGTAAAACAGTAAAATTTGATCGCACATTCCATTGTTGCGAATTTAAAATAATAAATAATTGAAATATCGATATGTTATGATATGGTCGTTTTGTTTTATTCGTTACAGGATCGATTTTGGGACACTATGCTTGACCGACGCGGACGGCGACGCTGTGCAATCGTCGAAACGTCGTCGACCTTAGTCGCGGAACGCGGCGGCTGACGCGTCCGCCGCGATGGACCGGACGTCGTCGTGTTGTTCGCAACCGGCGGCCGCGTACAGCTACGGGACCGCGGCCGGGGCGACGATAATCGACCGCGGCGGCGGCGGCGTTTACCCGGCTACTACGGCCGCGGCGGCCGCGGACGACGGCCAAGGGTGTTTCTGTTGCGACAGCGACGACGACAGCGTTGAACGAGCACGGGTCGCGCACGCCAAACGCAAATGCTACAAGAGCTGTTTGCGAAACGCGTTCGTCTGCGCGCTGCTGGTGTCGTACACGTTCGCGGGCGCGTTGATGTTCCTCAGCATCGAGGGCGACGTGGACGCGGCGGACGCGGACGACGAGGGCGGCGTCGGCATCGGCGTCGGCGGCCCGGTCCGGTCCGCCGGCCTGTTGCCGGCCCAGTATCAAAACCTGACGGCTGCGTGGTCGGCGGCCGCGGCCGCGGGCGAGGAGAGCCGCGCCCGGACCGTAGAGACGATATGGCAGATCACGGTCAACCTGAACATACTGTACCGTGAGAACTGGACCAGGCTCGCGTCGCAGGAGCTGAACCGCTTCCAGGAGGATCTGATACGCCGGATGACGCAACAGATGGAAATCGAATCGGCCGCCGTCAGTTATCACACCGGCCGCGGCGGCGGTGATTCCGATGACGGCGGAGGCGTCGGAGGCGTCGGCGGCGCCGCGTTCGAATGGAACATGGCCACATCGTTCTTGTACTGTCTCTCGATACTCACCACGATTGGTAAGTAGCGCCGTTTAAGTATATTCATTTCGGATAAGTGATTCGCCGAACATATTTAAGTAGTTGTGCTAATGTGACACGTTGTACACGATCATAATATTAGGGCAAGTCATCAGGGCAGGGTATTATATTATCATTTGTAATAAATATAAAAATCTATGATTTCTGATCACGGAATCGTAATAATCACATTTTATTTATACCAATAACTAATATAATATAATATTACAATAAAAATAATTTATTCTATAATAATGATTCTGTCAATAATACGATTTATTTCCTAGTTTATAATATAATTCATTATAATACGACATGGTTTTTTTTTCGAGTTTTGTATGAATTTTTCGAAATTATTTGTTATGACTTTATTATCTTTTTTTTTTACATTGACGTTCATATTCATTATTCTTATTTATTCAATCATCATTTTAGAAATTTCTTAGTTTATTATATTCTCTGTATATACGTGATACGTGAGTCGTATTTATAACTAATATTTTTTTAGTATTCTTCGATTTTAAATTATTCTCGTTGTTGTTGTTATTTTTTAATCAAATATAATTATTTTGTGTCAGTAATTTTTTTTTTTTTTTTTTTAAACAGCTACATAATAATGATCACGAATGTACGTTTATTGGATATCGTTTTAAATGTATATTAGTTACGATTTAAGTAATACTAGTGAAACGTATAGAATTTCATTAAATCGAAAACCGTCATTGGTATTTTATGTCAAAGATTGTTTTTAAAAATAATATAGAATAATTCAAAAATTAATAATCACTGCAAGAAAATACATATTTAAAATAAAACTCAAAATCTTATTCGTGAATATAATAATTCAAGAAAAAAAGAAGTTACAACTTCTATAGCTAAATAAATATGCTTGATTTGAAATAATAATACAATAAAATTGATAAAAGTTAGTTTGGTTTGTTAAATAAATGGAATTTACTATAATAAGAGTATACGTACTCTCTAAATTATCACCTGCGGTTTGTTATTATTTTATCAACGATAATAAATTAAAAATGCATTTTCTTATGTGATAAAAGTCGAAAAATAATAATAATGATGTTCTATATGTTCTGTAAGTCGGCTATAACATATTGTTTCTTGTAAGTTAAAATATTCTATTGTTCTCTTATAAATAGTTTAAATATGTTGGATATCGGTATTCCTATCAATTTAGTTTACATACTCTTAATACAATCACCGATTTAGAGTATTAATTGTGGTTACAGAAATGAGTTAATACTTTTACTAAAAACACTAATCGAATATCCAGTATAATAATATTAGAATAATTGTAAATTATAATAAGATATAAATTAAATTAACAGTGTCGTTTATATTCGTTAAAACTATTTACGAGATCGTGCAAACTTTACGTTAATATGAATGGTCGGGTTTTAAAATATCAAACTAATTAATAACTAAACGTATTTGTGTTAACCGCATTAGAGGTATTCAATTAATTTGTGGTTAAACATCATTATGTATATTATTATTATATATTAATTGTTCTAATTCGATACAATTACTTAAGATATTGTTACACTCAAAATTAAAAAAAAAAAACAATGATGCATGATGTATGGAAATAATATAAAATTAGTGAGATAAAGTCAGAATGATGTGAAAGAGACGCATGAATTAAAGGGAAAGGATTAAGGATTCATAGGAGTAAAATTGAGGCAATCGTGTTTGATTTTGAAGGAAGTAATCAATACATTTATAGTTTAAGGCATATAATGAAAATAAGTAATTATGTATTACTATATAGGTTTTAAATTTAGGATCGGTACCTAGTGCAAATTAATGGTTATTATTAGAAGGTCGTGAACAATGAAACGTCAGGTGCTTTTTGTGACAAGAGGATGTCAAAAATATTGATAGGGTTAGTATAGTATTTATAATGCAGTAGTGAAAACAGAAATATTGCATGGATCAGAATGTTGGGCAGTGAACAAACAAATGGATCAAACGGTGAGTGTAACACATGAGAATGCAAAGATAGATGTTTAGAGTAACTAGTAAGGTGTAAGAATAAAATAATAATAATAAATAAAAAAAATGATTACACAAGGACAATTGTAGATGTTGCATAAATTTGGATGAAAATAAGAGAGAATATGCCGAGATAGTTATGAAGAGAGGTATTTCAGATGCAGTTAGAGTTATTATGGTAATTAATATAGTAGGTAAGAGAGTGTGGGAAAGACCAAAAAAGAGGTGAATTGATGAAAAAGCGTGTGAGGATATGAAACTTGGACCAGGTAAGGGTTCGAGATCTATGGAAGTGTATCTATCTAGTGTCGCTAACCTCATCTAGTTTCTATTTTCGGAAATATTATTTTATTCTTATAAAGCAACGATGTTATGATATTATATGAATTAAGCCACTAGTCCTTATTTATATGTTGATCAATTCAGTTGAATTTTTAATATTATCTACTATTATTATGAATATTTAAAAAAATATAAATAAATTCTATTAGTTTCATACCAAAGATTCTTGGACATTCTTTCAACTATCTACGATTTACGTATGAAAAGCTATTGAGTAAAAATATATATATATATTTATTTTGTCTAATATATTATAATGATAAAATGGAATTCAAATATTTTAATACCAATATTTTATGCGTAACTATAGGCTATAGTTATTCAAATATGTACCTACTAAATAAAATAGTTATCCAGCTAAATACGTATAGTGCGCAATAAGTTGACTTTACTTTTAAATGTATTAAAGTATTCGATTCTTTTAGTTTTAAATATTTATATTATTGTATAAATGTAAAAGTATATTATATTTTGAAATGTAAATAAATAAAATATATTGTAGGTATCAATATAAGATATAAATCATAGTTAAGATAACAATGGTTACTATTTATACGAAATGTTAGTGTGGAATAAAATAGAAAGCTTAATATTTATTATTTTAGTTATAAATCATTAATATTACATATATTATTTATAATAATTTATGCCTGAAATGTCGGGTAATAGAATCTGTTAATATTGGTATTATCGAATGGTTTAAATATATTTACCTAACATTATATTATAAACTCTAATAGGATAATGTTTTTATTTTTTTTAATTTTCAATTTATTATACATCACATTGCGTAAATTATTATGTTTAATATTTAAGACGATTATATAGCATGAAAAGTTCATTATAAAACAAATATAATATATTTACAAGTTTAATATTAAACCTACAATTCGCATAATAATTGGTTTTGTAAAAATTGTATAAAATATTAAATATGATATCAGGGTTCAAATAAAAAATGCAATGGTTGCGTTTTTAATAAGCTAAATTTAGTTTTATTACATACTAGGAAATGTGTATCCATAGAATCATACCCTTGAGACTAGTGCCATAGTGTCATAGTGATTACTTTTCACCAGATATCATGACAACTATGCGGTTTTTACAATGATCACGTTTGGTTTAAGAGGCATATATTTCTCATATTTCTGTAAAATCATATTTGT
The DNA here is from genome assembly GCA_013282895.1 of Eriosoma lanigerum. Lineage (NCBI taxonomy): Eukaryota > Metazoa > Arthropoda > Insecta > Hemiptera > Aphididae > Eriosoma > Eriosoma lanigerum. The sequence continues at coordinate 16,595,861 of CM023358.1, forward strand.
TGAACTATAAGAAATAATAATAATAATAATAATAATAATATAATTTTTAATTGGCTAAAATCATGGTGGTCATTATTATATATTATGGTAAATAAAATACTAAGCTAGGTTTATATACTATGTTATTTATTGATGAACATTTTTTTTTACAATAATATTCCGTTTAAAAATATAAAAATAAACTTATTTTTAAATTGTAAAAATTACATATTAAATATGTTAATGTTTAAACAATTCTAAATGTATATTTTTTATTTATCCTTATATTTTAGTTAAGACAAAAATATGGAAATCAACAAATAAATATGTTTATTATGAAGACCAAAATAATGCATAATATAAGCAATGATAATATTATGAAATGATTTTTTCATTTTAGAAATTAAAAAGGATTTTAAATCCTTCATCATTTCTATTAATAATATATTGTTTTTTATTCCCATCTGTTAAATTTTGTTGAAAATAATAATTATTGCAATAATACTTATAAATATTTGAACAAAAAAACAAGGGTATTTTCCCCATTGGATTATATAACCTAAAAATTAATGTGGTCGAAATAATAATAATAATGGTTTAGAAATTATGTTCGAATAACCACTGAAAAATAAAAATGGATATACTGTGTACAGAGTGATTATTTAATTTAATTAGCACTAAATTATATTAAGTCAACGATTAAATTAATTTGTATAGTTTTGATTTTTGGACATTCTATTTTTTATAGATTTATAATCATTTAAAATAATTTAAATAAATAACATTATCAATAATTCAACAACAAAGCTAACTTAATTTAAAGAAATAAAATAATCACCCTGTATAACATATGTGTGTATGTACACGAGTAGATTCACACGTCTACCGCAGTGTATACTATTTGTGCAAGTGTCACTACGTATAAATGTGTTATTTTGTTTCGCCGACCAGGTCAACCGTTGTTATTTTACTTTTTCCGGATATAAAAATCTGTTGTTTCCTGTAAGTAAAAAAATGACACAAAGATACGTTCATATACATATATGATCGCTTAATTCAAAACGTGTTCTTTTTTAACTACAACGAATTATTTATTCGTTATAATTTTTATTATTTTTTTATTTTTTTTTGTTAACTTTAAAACGGGGTTTTCTTTTTTAACTCTCCGTCATTATAGAAAACTCCAATTGCAGACTTCCCATCGATTGTTGACGGAATTTTTTTTTTCTCTGCTACTCGATTTCGCCTAATTACTTCTCTATGTTCATCCGGAGTTAAGAAAACTTTCTATAAGGAAACAAATTACACAAAAAAGAAATATTATCATACCCCAATAATGTCATGCCATTACAATAAAAATCCAAAGATGGTCGGTATAATTGGATGCTGTGAATGACGTTTTCCAGTTCAATTTTAGTTTATTTGTATCAGAAAAAATCATTGGGTCGAAATAATATTAAGAAAAAAATAATAATAAATCTGAAGTACATGACTTTTGTTAGAAAACGTCACCGCAGAAAAAAATACTTAAACAAAACTGGGAACTATGTTTAATATCGATCATGTTAATTTAAACTTTTACTATCTTGTAAGATAAATGTTATTATATTTTTGAACTACTTAACAAAGTTTACGTTAAATTATATGTCAATAAATTTTTAATACGTATTATGATTAACCTAATTCAGATGTAGAATGCATAATATGGTAATATTTAATAGCGGATGCAGGATTACCTGTTTACTCGTATAAGCATACAATTAATAGGAATTCAATTGCAATAAATTTAAATTTAAGATTAAATTACGAAAAATACATATTTACAAAAAAAAAAAAAAATTATAATAATAAAATATGCTTTTTCCGAGCAATAATTTTTAGAAATTATATTTCCAACGAGCTAACTGAAGTAATGATATTCGAATAATATTAGAACCAATGCGGATAATACCTATTATATTTCTTGCCTTTATTATATTATTATATTTATGTATAATTTATTATGTGAAAATTAGCAATTATAATTATATTTATAATCTGTCGAATTCAATAATATTTTAAGAACTGTTCGATCTCATGACACTATAATCACTATTATATTATTATATAAATATAGTGTAAATCGCAATAATTCCAGTCATTAATAATATTTAATTTGTCTTTCCTAACTTTGCTTAGATAAAGTTACATATTTTATGTTATCATAAGAAATATAAAATTAACGGTTACAGCTGTTAGAGAAGAAGAATCATAAACACGTATTTTAAATTTCCATCCTTTTTTTAGAAACTAAATTACCTTATCTTACATTCTTACATTCAAATCAACCTCTATCATTTTTTTTTAAATTTGTACAACATATTATTATTACACCTTAATACAAATTAAACAAAAATATTGATCCCATATTATTATAATTATTGGAATAAATTATTTAATGTTTTTGTAAAATATGAAGTAAGTGGTATTATCAAGTTATTATTTTTGTTTCATAAATTATTGATGTTATTCTTCTTAAAAATATTAAATAATTATGAATCCTTTGTTGAACAATTAATAACTGAATATAAATTATTTTATTTGCATATTTACAAGTACACAATACTTAACTCTGTAACACACACATTAATTACTTTGGTCTACACAATGTGTGTTGCAGTTTATTACAAAATAGGGGTTACTTGAAGTGATAGTAGTAGATAGTAAGTCATTAATAATCATATACAATATTTTAACCAATTAAGGTAAATACTATTAAATTTATTTATCCACATTAATTTATATCGTATGTATTGAAATTCATTTTTATAATAATTGTAAACAAATTTTTTACATTAAATTGTATGTATCAAATACTATGTACTATATACTACATACTATATAAAAGGATATAACACATATAGAAATATTTGAAAAACTTCAGAAACAAATTTTAAGACTTTTGAGAATTTATACTTTATTAAAAGTTCAAACTTTTCGGGTATTTATTGTATCATATAAAAAAATATTAATTTAATACTATAAAAATAATATAATATAATAGCTTTTTATAATATGCATTATTTTATATCATTATCAATATAATACTATATAATTAATAACTTAAACTAAGTTATAAATATTAAATAATACTTAACCTAACCGCTGGTTAAGTAAAACTATAATAAATATTATTAATTAAAATTTAAACGTAAATAATATGATAATATTATTAGCTCAATAAGTTATGCATTTTTTTTTATAATTTAGTAGGTATTTTTAAACTATTTTAATATAAATATAAAATCTAAATTAATTTATCATCGTAAAGATATATATAAATATATTAATGACAAAAAATATAATATTATGACTCTATTAATATTTCACAAATGTAAATATTTCTATAAATTGTATTATATTATAATATTATATTTCAAACAACAATATCGAATGTTATAAATACTTATATAGTTATATGTTATTAATTTATTATATAATATATTTATTGAAAATTTTTAAATATTAAATCTTTTGATCTATACGTCATGGATGATATGGATGTGTGTACTTACATCTATATACATCTAGATCAAAATTTCGATTAGTATATACATGATACTACAAAATTTCAATTTTTTTTAATTTTTAACGTTTGACGATAAATAAGAGTAAATGTCTCTAAATAAATGTTAATTCTCTATAGTTGTCGCCAACGATATATTAAGTTTAAAATTAGAAATAAATTTTATGTGCTTAAACAAAAACATTATTTGTAATCATTATATTATTTCCTTGAAATCAAAGAGAAGAGAAAAACATAAAAAGGAAAATAACAATATCAACATCAAAAACATTTTTATAGTACAAATAAAATGATGTTATTTCATTGAAATTGCTAATAAGGACAAAAAGTTCAGAATTTTATTTTAGAGGTATATTTTTAAAAATACTAATTTTTGGTAAGTAATTGTAATATTCGTACAATATTTAAACCTAACCTAACCTAACCTTTAATAAAATAATGTGTATTAATTATAAAAAATTTGCGATACTATTGATGAAAAAAAATATTATTTTTAATCATTCTAATCTTAAATATGGATAAATTTGAAAACACCATAATCAACCAATCAAAATTAAATTTAAAATTATACATTTGTATGTCGTGTTATTTTTATTATTGCCTATTCGAACTATTTCATAAATAATTTAGTAATAAGGCTTAATACTATAATCACAAAGTTTTACAATTATATTTTTTGAATTTAATTTAATATGATATTAATTTAACGTGAATAATTGAAAACAAACGATTCTTAATAATTTTGGATAAATTTAGGTTTAATCTTATTGACTTAAGAAACAATTTTTCAGATGTTATAATATTAATATCGTTAAACACTAACCGATTTTAAGCAAAACAAGTATATATTTATAAATATCTATATACACTTGTGCATTATTAAACATAATACCTCAAAATATACAATCACTGAAATTTTGAATTCGTAATAATATGAAACTTAATAATAATTATGTTTCCATCGTAATAAAAATGAGAAAATTAATATTTATTTATTATAAAAAGATTTTAATTAATATTTGTGAACTGACAATAATATAAAATAATTTTTATACAAGTTTAATAACTTGTTTTTTATTTGTTTACTTTTTTGCAAATATTTTATTAATTTTTCATGGTGTTTTAATTTTATATTATTCAAATTATCTATTTTAAATATATTAAAAGTCGTTTATTATTTTTAATTTTGTCATTTAAAATATAATTCATTTTTATTTAAAATAATCTTTTACGTATCAATAAAATCTCTCAAAACGACTTGAAATTGTCAATTAAAAATACATGATATTTATATTTTATGCTTATTTTATAATTTGTGTTATTAAACACACTATTTTATAAAATAATTATAAACTGTATTTTTAAAACTAAAAATAAATGAATTATAATTATCAATAGTTAAGTAAAAAAACAAAAAAACTATAATGACATAATTCTCTTAGCTATATGTTATATAGCTATAAATAATTGTATTACTTATAAGAATAATATGCTAATTAAAATTTAAAATTTTGTTAAGGACAAAGAAAAAACTTAGGTGATGAAAATATAATTTTTTTTATCACAAATTTAAATCTACTTACTGTTATTTTATTTAATAGCTACAAATTAACTAATTATAAAAAAAAATTGACTAAAAAAGTTATATATATATATATATATATATATAAGTTCTAGGTTCACTTATTTTTATTAAATAATTTTTTTTTCTTTTTTCTGAAAAAATTTTAAATTTGGAAATTGTTCATAAAATTAATATAATAACTTCTAAACATTGTTTTCTAAACTTAAACTGAAATTATAATCGTTGTGTTTTTGAAATATAAGTAGTATGCTTTTTTATTATTATTTTACAAATAAGACAAAAATGTAGCAGTACGTTTGGTTTTAAAATTAATCAACATTTTATTATATTTTATTCGTCGTTCAAGGGGTAAAAATCAAATTGATTATTTTCCTAAAACACAAATATGTTTTATTTTTATGTCGTCCGTTTTATGATTTTGTTATGAAATTATTTATGAAACAGCAAGGTCTGAAATAATATTAAAACACTAGTGGTACTATAACGTTGGATAACCTTCCTTAGCGTACCAGCTCGTCAAAAAAACTACCCCCATTGGGTAAATTACTTAACTAAAGTTTCCTTGATCTAAACCCCTCTTTGTCGCACATACAAATACACAAATATTTAAGTATTTTCTGTCGGCAAATAACAACAACATCGTCGAAACAAAAACAAACACTGTTTATTTGTCACTAGCAAACACCGTGGTTTCATTGCTCATTGTCCCTCTGACGTCTCTTTCTGTAAATGTGTTGGAAAAATGTCAGCATAGAGATAGGCAATTTTGTATACTTTTCAAGTATTTTCTTATATTTACAAAAAAAAAATCAAAATTATATACCTATAGTAATTATAATTATTTATTTTTATTTTGTTAAAGAAGAATATTAAAAACATATTATTAGCCAATATATTATAACTACCAATTATAAGTTATAACAGTTATACTACTTTATTGTTTAAGATGGAAATTAATTTGTTTTAGAATACAATAGTTTATCATATAAATTATTTATATATATATATATATATATATCAAAACTATTATTATAATTATTATCTAACGGAAACTATTGCATTGAACTTTACTATTCTATTATATTCTATTTATTATGAGTATAAAAAATTGCATAAAAATTTGAAGAAGTAGTGAAGTAGTAGAAAATTTCTAAATTATTTACGCGACAAATATTTCGTATTCGGTTGTATTTATAATTATAACGCATTGATGTATACTAACGATTTGAAAATTTTGCAACCCAAAGTGTCTACAAGCATAAATAATTAACGACATCGGTGCAAATTCTCATTATTACCCAGTGATTTTAATTGTATTTTATATCTCTTTAAAGTGTCCTCGGATTTTATCTCTTATCTAATTTATCTTTCCTCCCCCCCCCCGTTACTTTACCAAAGTATGACAACATAATAATACAATTATTACAAAATGTACAAGTTTTTGAAAATCCGGTCTTCTCGAAAACAATGTCGCGCGTATAGTCGTAACAGGTCTAAATACTACGCTTATTTTGAACCGACTGAAATTCAAACATCGAATATAATGGATGTAAATAAGCATTAATCTGTACAACAAATATCATTATGTTTATCTCTCTCACGGTACATTTGCATCAGCGCCATAATCAGCTTTAAAGTCACCGACAGCTTTTGCGGTGACATAGAAGTTATTGAAAATACACTAGAGAGTATATACTGCAGTACGTGGAAATTAAACTTATTCAACGCCCCATAACGTCCGAATCATTTAACAACTAAGTAAAATGTGTTTTATGTTTAAGTATATATTTCATGCTATTAGTAAATAGCGAATCAAAACACAATTTTTAACGATTTAATCTCTATCTTATTATTGACTTTAGTATTGAACAATATTTTCATATTTTATGCATCTTATTTATATAAATATGTCATAGTATATAAATTTACAGGTATTCGTTAAAAATGGTAGCTAAAAAATTTAAATGTTAATAAGTATAGTTGAAATTAAAATGAATTGGCAGGATTGTTTCCTTCGAAAGTCACTAGTATAATATTGAATGACAGAATGAGAATTTATTTTGACGATCATAACAAAAAATTTTAAATGGACGTGGAACAACAATATCATAGAGGTAATATTTAATTTAATTAAAACTATATTAACCAACCTCTGGAAAGCATTTGTTAATGTCTTACATAGTATTTCAACATGCGTTTGAGACACCTGTTATTCTATGCGCAAGCAAACGAGCGCCTGAGAACAAAATAGGTGTTGTCATCTGGTCGGAAATTTATTACTATAACCTACTTTAAAAAGATAGGATTTGGACTCAACCGTGTTTGATATTATGATTAAGTTAACAAAACAGTAAACAGGCAGTAGATGAATAAAGTTTGTGTCGACCTAAAAGTTTGTTGAACGAAATCAATTAAAAGCCGCCCAAGTCGTTAAGATAATATATTCGGTTAAGATTAAATATCAAATGAGTAAGTTTAGATTATGTACCAACATTAATGAATGCATAATATTATAAAGTTATATCGATAACACTTAAACATTACAAATAATTCAATGAAAACCATTACCTTAAAGGTACCATTATAAATAGATATTACAATTTAAAATCAGGTAGGTAATTTATTGGGAATATTCTGTTAATGACGAACTTGAACAATTTTGATTTATTTTTGTTTTACATGCATTAGTTAAATTAAATTAAATTAAATTTTACATATTTGAACAAAAAAAAAAAAAAAAATGCTTGTTTTATAAGTTATTGAAAGTAATCAATAATAGTGTTAAATATAAATTCCATTAATTTTATAAATTAATATTTCATTTATAATGATTATTAAAATATAATATTAGAAATAAATTTTTATGCGAAATAATAAATAATATAACCTTAAATTTTTTTAACATTGAATATATTACTATTATGATAAAAATTATTGTTACCTACTTTATGGAGTATAGAATAAGATTGCGAATAATTTCATTGATTTTTTTATTATTAATAAAATTATATTCACTGTGAAATAAGTACTAGTTAGTACGTATTTGATTTTAAAATTTATCGTAAATATTAATAAATATACATTTGAGTTGCCGAATAAATCAATATAATTAGATGCAATTATTAACTTTGAACAATGAATATTTATATAATATGTTCTTATGAAATTAAATCTGAAAATGAATTAATTAACATTTCAACCAATTATTGTACGTTTAATAATAATGGCTGACGTTATATTCTACCTGTAATTAATTTTTTGAAATACGAAATTAAATGTCATTTATTATGTCAAGTACAATAAAATGTCCATAAAAAAAACCAATACAAAACTAATAAAAAAATATAAAACACATTGTTTCCAAACGGTGTAATTTTTCATCAATTTTGCACATCACTAGGTTTATTGTCATGGCGTACATATTATATAAATATATATACATTTATATAACATTTTGTTAGAGTTTTATTGTATATTTTAACAGTAAAGGGAAGAGTAGTAAAATGTAAAATATAATCACGGAACATTTTACCAATAAATAATAATAGTAGCTACATAATATTTGAGAAATGCAATATATATTACAGATCAAATGATACAAAGTCCAAATCTAAGTTTAAATTTGTGTAAAATACATTAGGTATATCAGTAGTTAAAAGTCGATTTTACTGCGTTTTTAATCGTGTCAAACAGCTGCAAATTAGCCGTTTCGAGAAAAACTCATTTAAAGTTTGTAATACAATCGCTAAACGAAAATCATGTGCTAAAAACTAATATACTATTCCAAATCCGTAGATTATAATCACCTCTTCGTTTCGAGTTTTTCCATTCTAACCTGCGTAGTTACGATACCTTCGGTATCTTTAACGCTTGGTTCGATCATGTTACCAGCAGCGATTTAACCTAAAATTATTATGTTTGACATTTGTTGTTATTGAACACGATATTTTTGAGAAAACCAACAAACCGTGTGAGAATCGTAAAACAATAAGAATTAATATTAATAATATTAGCGATTTGATATATCGAATAATATCAAACATTGCATGCATTTTTTACGAGAGTAACTAATATTTTATTATCGATACTCGTCCGCTCCTACAATTATTATAGCTATTGCTCTGATGTATCAATAA
>CM023358.1:16605135-16875053 GCA_013282895.1 Eriosoma lanigerum
ACGAAACGTACGTAAGCGCCAAAAACGAGGCCATTAGTCGGGGTAAAATGTCGGTCCGGTCGTCGTGGGATATTTTCGGCTGCCACCTCGCGCGTCGTTGGTTAATTTTTATTTATTTTTTGTTTTTCGCCCCGTTAATCTCCGATCTCATTTTTCGGTGCCTAAAAACGCGCGACGCGAAACTTCCAAACCGCCATCGCGACATTAACTTTCGAGTTGGATTATAAAGTCAGATTCGCTCGATCGTGTACGGTGAATAATAAATAGATAAAAAATGAAAAAAAGTATATCCATTCGGACCGAAATGCTGTCAAAAGATCCATATAAACCGAATGGCGATATAATAATATTATAATATGTCCAAAAATCGAATATAACGTCATAAAATAATACGATGATAATAATAATATTTAACGATATCGATGTTATATTTTAAAGGTATCTTTTTTTTTTTTATTTTATACTTTTATTATTTTAATCGATTGAATAACGAGAATATATAGTTTATCATTTTATTTATATTTATATATATATATATAATACGAAAAATGTATATTCTTTCTTTTTTATTCTTTTTCTAAGCTTTACCGCCCGACTATATGGGGTAGGCCATAATTTCTTTCTATATAGATAGATAAATGCAATCAGAATCATTAGAGCGAAACTTATATGAAAAGTGTAACAACAAGTATTTCCTGTTCGGTAGTCTTATTCGTTGAAATACATTGTATATCATTATAACATCAGATGTTTTATATTTCATTAATGCGATAAGGGGCTCGATAATGTTACAATATTATCAATTGTCATAACGAGTTTTTTAAAAATATTCTGTGATATCTTTATTACAATATTTCATCCGTATAATAAAATGATGTATTTATCCGTTTAAACGTTTTAATGCGCTATTACCTATTTATTATAAAGTTCATACGCTGTTATATTGTGAGCACGTCCTGTGATTACACTATGGCATCGTCTATAGATCATTACGACGACCATTCATCAAAACGGATGTTATCGCCATCACATAGTAAATCTTGTATACGTATTAGGTATATTTCACCAGTGATAACAACACTGTTAACTAATACATCGTTAGATTCGGACTATTTATCTATCCTGTGATTTTAGACAACCTTATTCCTGCCGTCATAAATTGATCTTTTCCATAGCACAGTAATGACTCTAAAACCCTAAATGTACCGAAATTAGTAAAATAGAAAAATCCTAATTTAAATATACAAAGTTAAGACTTTATCAGTATCGGTGTTATACATAGGTAATAAAATTAGGTAACTAAAATTATTTTTGAAACATAATAAATTGATTTTAAAGTAAAATACATATGGAGTTAATTTTTGTATAATATAAATAATAGCTATACCTAATTGATTAACATTATTAGTATTTTGTGATAAATAAGCATAGTATGTATGAATAATTTAATTCATGATAATTATCGTACATATATGTATAACTATAAAATGATAACAATTTTTTAAATAAGTAAAATGTATGCAATTTTATAATGAAATAATTCAAATAATATAGCTATATAGCGTTAAATTTCAATTTCAAATCAAAACGAGTTGAATAATTGTGTAAATTCAATTGAATAATTACTATATACCTAACAATTTATTTTTATACGGTTTCGTTCTTAAACCCTATACAATATATTAATTATTTCAATCATTTTCCATATATATATATGAAAAATATGTTATAGACTATTGTTTAATATTTTCATCTCCGATTTATTTTAATAATTATTATTATAAATGTTAAACATTACACAATTTAGAAAAAATAATTTATATACCTACTAAATATGAAAAAAAAAAAATGTGGTGAAAGAGAAACTATTAAACCGATAATTATTATCGTTAATTGTAAATCTATTACATTATTAATCAATACACAAACTAATTGAAAATTAAAAGTTTACTTAATATATAATAATTGTTATTATAGATAGAATAATGCTCATTCCAATAATTGAGCTTATATAGTTGGGTAATAAATTTTGTGGACTAATATATTATATTATAATAGTAAGTACATTGAACAATGGACGGCAACTAGGTTTCGTTGAACAAATTATAAACAGCATACCTTAATAATTTTACCGTCTCGTCTGTATCAAATTTAAATCAAAATGTAATTGTGTTGCAAAACTATTGCACAAGCAATAATAGTTATAGTAGTCAGGTTATGTTTGATATTGACAAATTACAAGTCGTAGAAATATTTATTGCATCGACAAATTCAACAAAGATAATACGATCATCGCAAGTATTGTTCTATTTAATGCAATAAAATGTAATAAAAATAAATAAAAAAAAAACAGTTATACTAATAACACCTAAGTGTTAACACCGTATGTAATCAAACCATAAATTATTATGCTAATTATTATTAATATATTTTATTTTAAATTTTGTAATATATACGTTAGTGATGGCCAATCGATAATTAAAGTCATTTTGACATTCTGCTAATAACATTTTCAATAGAGAAATATTTATGATGTGTTATATATTTTAAATGCAGATAATGTAGTTATTATTCGCTTTGATTAAAATTAATATTGTTATTAGCTATCATCAGTGGCTGCGCGAAAAAAAAGACTAGTAAACGAAATCTCGGGTGTGTATTTCGGGATTCAGAATGGCTGTTATGGGACCGAACAAGCGCAAGTATATCATGTCAAAACTGAATTAGCAAAACGTCTACAAAAGCAACGTCGCCATTATTTTGCAACGGGATTATGTGACACTATGACGTGTGCGCTCCTGCTGGCAGTTAATCATACAAAGCGCGAAACGTCTCTGAGTGTCGGTTTTGTTGACGAGCGTTAGAATAAACACGCAAAAGTAATAAAAAAATAAAAAAAAATAAAAAAATAAACACACGTTTCGACCGATAATAACGTGGCTGCGATAACGATTACGCAAAAATAAAAAACCAAAAAAAAAAAAACCTATAACAAGATGAAAATATAACGTGGCGATAAAAAGTTTTCAATTTTGATACATCTATTTCCCCAAATTATTGTACCTAACACATTATACGGAACGATCAGAATGTATGCGTATGTTTTCGTAACAAGTGATCTCACTATTATGATCACCCTGTATACGTTTTAAATGAAAGCGATTTAGAATGATCTGAAGAAACCAGATGTCTCGAAATAATTGGCAGATTGTGCAAGCTTACCACTGATGACTGCTATTTAACTAATAACGTATTTTTGTTTAAAAAAAAGATATTCAATATCGTCTTAAGCATCGTTTTCAATTGCTTTCAAACATTTTAATTATGAAATGTTAAAGTTGTTAAACACAAAATAAAATACTCAATTTAAATTATACGTTTTTCAGTTTTTTTTCCACTGGAGAACAATATATTTGCTCCTAAAATTAATTCCTATAGTTATTTTACACCATACCATTAATATTAATTAAAACTTTGTTTTACCATAAATAATGAGTATTTTAATGATACGTTGAATTTTAATGCAATTTTCATTAGATAAAATATTTTTATAATAATTATGAATTATATAAAAGTCACAAACCATTAAATGACATAAGTATTTTACGATTGATAAGAATATCCGCTTCTCAGAAAATTAATACAATTATGTTTTACTACAACATTAATTGTAAATAATAATTTAACCATAAATAATTATATGATTGTAAAACATTACAACAATTATGTAATAAATCTCTTAAACTCCATAAATAAAACTAAATCATTCCGAATACTCCTAAAGACAAACATTTATATTTTATAAAATTATTAGGATAAAGACATATTTGTAATGAATGAAAAACCATAATTAAAAAAGCGGGAAGGTCAATTGTGGACGTTCCTCCTTCAGTCCTCGAAGAAATTAGTGGTTTATTATAATTAAGATTCGAATGAAATTATATTACATTAGAAAATACGATACTGAGCGAAACTCAGTCAGATATACAATATATTATACTGATACCTAACCTAATCCAAAATTTTGCCACGTATGTAAATTACCTATGAGAATACTTAAATAAATGTTCAAGTCCCTACGATCAAAATAGAATTACTTATCACAAAATATTAAAAATCAAATAGTAATTTTGCCGATTTTTCGTCATTTTTTGGTTGTTTTTCTTCTCCCAAATAAACACTTTTGAGGAATTCAATAATGAGCTAAATAAAGAACCAACTAGATGTAATTTGCTACTCAAAGTATATACCTTATTCGTAGTTATTCGACCATTATTTATCCCCAAAAAAAAATGTTTTCACAAACAAAAACAAAAATATATCTTTATAAAACCAATACATTCCTCGCTTCGCTCAGTATCTAAAATAAACTATGTATTTTTTTTAATGTAAGAAACAAGAATATATTTTTTTTATTATTTAAATATCATTATTTCCGAATAAAATAGAAAATTTTCCTTTAGCATTGAGTGTATTTGTCTTGCGCAGTTTATTTTCAATTCAAAACGTATTAGAACTGTATAGTGTAACATTTATCTTTTTTTAGTGTGCAATTTAATAAAATATCTACGTTACTGTCTTCTGTTCTATTTTATTTTATCGTGTAAATTAATAAAATGTACAAATAGAATATGTTCACTGCTTAAGACATTGTTTAAAAAAAATTTGTTATTGTTAATTTAATTTTCTTTACTTTGGAATTTGTATCTATATTGACACAAACACTATTGAAAAATCTTAACGTTAAGGACAATTGATATTTACTTTCCATGAAACATTACAAAATATAATACGTGAACAACGTGTTTTACTACCTACGTTGAAACAATAAACGGTTCAAGGCGAATGATTTTCAAAAAAAAAGCAAAACAAAATATTTCTGTTATAAATATATGAAAAATATAATATTTAAAATAAACAAAACAATTTTTCCACCTCCATACACTTATGATAATTTTTGACACTTTTATTACCTTATATACAAAAGAATAAAAATAGCTCATTTTTACATTATTTAACCCATTCATAATTTGTTTTTAGTTTTTATTTTTGCTTGGCTATCTGTGCTATCAAACAATTAAATTCTTATAAATTTAGAGTTAATTTTACTACTTATAATAGTTATAACCATATTATTATTAAAAAAAAACAAAAACAAAAACAAATGAGATATAATTATTTTACAAATATGTTTTCTATACTAGATACATATAGTATCTTTACATTATATTCAAAATACCAATCTTTTAAAATAATCAACATTTCAATTAAATTTTAATTTAAAAAAGGACATTATTAATTTTCTTATCAGTTTATTTAAAATAATTTTTTATGTATTCTACTATATTTTTAATAAATAACTAACTTATAATTAAATTGATTAAAATCTCATTTTATCCTTAAACGTTAAGCCTAATAATAAATTAATGAATTATTATCTAAAATAAAATATTAATTAAATTTTTTTTAAATTATTTAAATTCTTATTCAAATTTTAAAATATAATTCATATGTCCACTTTAATACTGTACATATTTTTTAATTATTATTAATCTAACATCTCATTAATATTCACGCATATACAGTGTATATTATTTTTTTCTAATTTTATAGTTAATTAAGCTTTATAATTAATCAAAAAAATATTACATATAGATATAAAATTGGTTTTTCAAATGTGAATTATTGTTTTTCGTAGTACCCAATAGAAAACTAGCTAACTACTTACTATCTCCAAGTAGAACGCTGACAATAACATTTTCCTTAATGATATAATCATTCTTGATAAAATAGCTTAACATTATAATTGATTTCATTTTAAAATATCGAGGTTATTGAACTTTAATCATAAACACTTTTAATAATCAGTATAGAAAAATGTATTTTTCTTCATATACAAAATAATGAGTAAATGTATACGTTTGGAATCATTATTTTTCGTTGTATATAATATTAGTATAGTCAATAAAATATAGTCATAATATTTCTACATCAAATTTTAATTTCTTAAATATGACAAATTAATGATAAGCTAACAAATTCAATTTGTATATATTATGATATATATATTATATAATAATGGTAAAAGTTTATTTAAGAGAATCTAAATTATTTCATAATATAACTTTTATATTTTAAATAAATTGTAATAAACTTAAATAAATTATGTATAACATTGTAGTGTTGTTATTGAAATAAAATAGATTAAATAGTTTGAAAACATATATGATATTGCAATGTGATTAAATTACACGTTGATTTTAAGAATCGTTGGTAGATACGAAATTCTTTCGTTTTCAATCTTTAACTATTTGAAACCTACTGAGAAGCTAAAAAGGTATATATTATACTTTTTTTTGCACTAAATTATCCCGACAGCGATATATATCACACAGCGGTGAAACATACATATATTAGTTTTGTCTTTTCACTTCAATTGTGTTTTATTATATTATTCCTGTTTTTTCTTTATTTATCTTCACACATTGTGCTTAGTTAGTAGTTGTAAATAAATGGATAGTTTGAAAAAAAAACAATTCCAAGTTTATTCATCTCTATACCTATATACTCAGTCAGATGCCAAACTTTATGACTTTTGCTAACTTTACGATTTACTAATTGGATTATCGTCAATGATTTACGGAAACAAATGAAACAAGATGGAAATTGATTATACACATTTTACAGACTGACGGTTATACATGAGTCTATCATGAATTTTACATAAACGGCAATAAAGGTGTATCTACATTTTTTTTCGAGGGGTAAGGGGAGCCTAAAATTAAATAATTATGTAATAATTAATAAAGTATATTATTTAAAAACACACACCAGGTAACCTGAAACCAACCGACGGAATGTGTGAAACCTAGTTAAATTATTATAATGAAATCAGTCGTTTTGAGTATTTATTGTACATTATTATTATTTTAAAATATTAAAACTACAAACAAATATATATTATATACAATATACATTATTAATTATAATTATTAACACAATAATATTATTGTTGTCTGCTAATCGTCGCTGACCCACATCAACAGTGGTGACTGTTCATATAGGCGGAAATCGGTGGTGAAGGGACTTAGGGGTACTACTTAGTCCTATCAAAAATTAACTTTTGGAAATCTAGCCCCCCTAAAATAGATATATGTATATTAATATGTTATGTATTATACATTATGCATAATGATTACATTTGTAAATTGATTAAAAAATATATTGTTGTTATATCTTTTTTTTTATTATTGATAATAATGCCGTGGCAGGTAATAGCAAATTGCTAATAAAGTTATATTTACGATTTTAGGATATATACAGATTATACAAATTATAGTTCTACAATTAATTTAGAGGTTTTTAAGAACTTAAGTAATTTTTCTAAAAAAGATAGATTTGGAATGAGTGTCTTTGCTAAGTTAGAAGATGTTATATCTTATTCCATAAGAAATAACTGAATGTGGCTTTTCTGCATTTTTAGAACAAATCAATAAAATACATGTATTATTTGCATATTAAAATAGATGTATGATATTAAAATGATCATTTTTACCTTATTTTATTTATTTAATACCTAAACAAGAAGTTTATAACTATTTGAAATAAATGTATATACAATCTTACCCCCCCTCCCCCTAAAAATTATTGTAAATTTCTACCTAGCTGTTTATCAATAACCATATACTAAACTACGACTAATTTAGAAACGACTATTATTTTAAAAATATTTGTGTTAAAAATAATTTTAAAAATTTGAAATATATTGAAGAAATTTCGGAAGGGATCCCCACCCCATGGACTCCCCACTCCCCCAAATATATATAATAAAATAATAGCCTTGAACAACAATAAATATTAAAAATTCATGATACTTAAATCTTTTTTGAAAATTAGTGATAATATTATGAAAATAATAGGCAAAACAGATTTATTAGATTTTTAAAATATTTATCTGCAGACATTTATAATTTATTATACATAATTATTTATACACAATTATTTCAAGTATACCAAATTCATTTATTTTGGATTTAAAAATATCCTTCTATAAATTACACAAAATACAATACGATAATCTAGATATCTTCTTCTTAGAATTGTATTATTTTCGTTATTTTTAATATTAGGGGAAAATATAATATATGAACCAATTCGACTTGTGGATGTAACGACTTGCAGTGGTGAAAGGGTGTCGATAAAAATGTTCATAATACAAAAACAATATCGAATCTGACGCGACAAATAATATATGTATATGTAACTAAAAATGTATGGCGGTAGTGATATCTTATTTATTTCGCTGGTTTTATTATCTGGTTTTCATTCTTTACCAGCCAACAAAAGAGATTGAAAACTGTTCGACCGATTGCCTGCGAAATTGTATCTTTACGAAAAACGCATACGCCACAAACATTTGTTACCCGTGCCGCAAGGACTTGAAGTGATTCTCAAACGATTTACATAATATTTCTTACGAATTTGCATAGTCAGTGGTATTATACAGCGGGAAATCAAAAACAGAAACGACTCGTTTTCACGAGTTAATTGAAAGTAGGAATAATAATAATAACAATAAGAAGAAGAAGAAATACATTTATTTGTATTTATTAATATGAAAAAAAACAATATTATAATATTTTCTTATGTTCATCGTGTGAGAAAATCAACCTTACAATATCTTTACTACCATTTGTGTGCAATCCTCTCGAGTCTATATGTCTCTCAAACGTTACCTTTTTATTAATTTATAGCAAATAATATTACTTTACTTCATTGAATTCACTATTAAATGGGGTTTTTTACCATGATATAAATTGAAAAAATGATCATCTTTGCATGTAACATGCAAAAATATTTATCAAATTACTTATGTAATAATTATTTTTATAAAATTAAAGTATTTTATTATATAAGATAGATATGATATATTATGTTGATTTGTAATTTTTTAATCAACTCATAAAACAAATAATCAGATCATAATTGAATGTCTTAGACTTAACACAATTATGCGATTGTTAGACTATAGATATAATTGAAAAAATAACGATTAATTTTGTATAATTTATTTTACTTGTTTATTTAACTCTAATTTATAATATTGTGTTCGCAAATAATAATTATGCACTTGCTATATACACGAAAACCTTCTCATAAAATGAATTATATTATAATATTTTATGAAACTACCGCCAAAATATTTTACAAACTATTAGGTATCTAATATTATTTAAGTAAATATATATATATTTTAAAGCAACATTATTTTATATAAATGTAATATACAAGTGTATTATTTAAATAAATAAAATAATTGAACCATGTACACAAAAAGTTACAATATTAATAGAAGAATAATTTAAACTTCAAAAATATGTTTATGGTAAAATATTATTAATGTTATTCAAAATTTAAGTTCCGTTTAAAAACAAATCATCATCAAGCAAGAAACTATATGTTATTTCATGACTATAATTAATTATATATGTTACTTTATAATCGAATAGAGCTTAAAATAATTTGTTCATATATTTGTAAGAACTGAGGTTATACATATATATTTTTATCATGACTAAGAGTTGTCTCTAATGCGTTATAAAAAAAAAATTGACGATAAAACATTTTGTAAAACATATAACCAATATTGAGTAGATAAATTCTTTACATAAAATGTCAATAAAAATGGTATAAAACGATTTGACAATTTTGCAACATCATGGAATATCTTGTATGAAATGAAACGATATTTCTACAATTCTAATTCTAAATAAATCTTTTAAAATTTTACAGATATCATACGGATAACTTATCATAGAAATCCATTACTTTTCGGTAGTGTCACTGGTATATAAAATTAATATTTTTAATAACACACGACGTTTACTATTTTTTAGTTATTTTACATATATAATGTTGATCGATACAAATATTATGACCGAAGAATAATCACGAAAAATATATATTTTATCCGTTTTAATTGTTTTTATTTTTATTTTTTTTTTTTAATGTTTTTAGATTTCGTTTGTTTTTTCATTTGAAAAATGTATTTAACCTTCGAGCGGGCGCGCTGTTGTAAATACTAAAATAATTAATATCAACAACTTTTTAAAACATTTAAATTCACCAGTGTTGTATTATTTAACTATATTAATTATTACATACGTATTATAACAATATGGTATTATTGTGTATTGTTATTTTCAGGTTATGGAAACATTACACCGAAAACTGCCATAGGTAAAATGGTAACAATGGTTTACGCGTTGATTGGCATCCCATTGATGTTAGTATACTTGTCAAGCGTCGGTGGTCTGTTGGCGTGGTGTGCCCGTGGAATATTTACCAGGTAATCAATATTATGCGTTTATTAAATTCACGTCGATGCAATTCAAACGATAAGATTAACCTTAATGATGTTCGTATGGATTTCGATATGTTCATTATTATCGTTGCTTCGGCGTAATAATAATATAACAAAAATAGTTACTAATTCTGACGATAGGAATAGAATACCTAATGAATTTAAAAACACATAAAAATCTCTACCTGAAAGTTTACAATAAAACATGCATATATTTTCTACTAAGTTTAAAACCTCAATTAAAAAAATTTAATTGTTTAATGCTATTATTGAACACATTTGGTTAAATTCATAAAAATATGTTATTTTTTCAATGAAATTTAAGATGTACCTAATATCTAATAAATATGTACCTATTAAATTAATAATAATTTATTTATTTATTTATTGATTTAAAAAAATTATTTTTTTTTTTTAAATAATAAAATTATTGAAGGAATAGAAAATATTAAATACATGTTTTTATTTTTCTACAATAATAAAAATTCCTATGAAAAAAACACGATTTATTTTAAATTTTCATTGTGTTTTTATTTTATTCATTCAATCGATGAAAATGTATTTATTACTATACGTATTCTCTAATCTCATAATACAATATTTCTTTAATATTCTTACGTGTCATTTCTATTCGCTTTCTCTCTCTCGCTCTCTCTCCATCTTTCTCATTCACTTATATTTCTCATTTATTTAATACGTTTCAATTTTTTTTTTTTCTATAGATAGATTATAATTTATAAAGTATATTTATTTTTAATTTACAAAGAAATTATTAAAAATAAATACTTTTAACAAGTTCATTATGAAACAATAACATTATACTCGTTCACTACACTACCTATACATAAAAAGAAAAGTTTTACTTTAAAAATACTATTTTTAAACATTGTTTTATTCAAAAAGTATTATTAAAATGTATAACGCATAAATTTAAGTATTTTACTAAAATAATGAATCGTATATTTGGTATTATTTTTAATATTGGTATTTTAATCGATTACATTTCAAAACAACTGCATTTATATTTACTAGTAAACGGTTAAAATAATGAAATATTTTTAAAGATTGTGAAAATATAAATTGACCAATCGAGGTAGAACTATCCGTAAAGGTTTCATTTGTTAAATAACTGTTGCAAAACAATACAAAACTTATTTCCGTGAATTACGGTCTTAGAAATACGGATAAAATGCTATTGTTGCCGGAAAATAATAATAGAGAATTTTGGCGAAGTCTGGAAATAACTATGTGCGCGCAACAACAATTCAAATCTAAAATACGATAGTTATTCTACCATCGGTATACGAATTTGCGAGCGTAGGTCATCCATTCTATCAGTGCTCGACTTATCCGGATAATTTCAAAACTATAATATTATTATTATTACGTCGACACTTATATGTTACAACATTTCTTTCATCGATTTGTCAGTCCGATAAACTTAATCCGTCCGGTTTTTCTTTGTTTTTATGAAATACGCAACGAGCAAATAACAACATAATTATTGCCATTGTAATTATAACATAATATAATTTATTATATTATATCAGATGAAAATATTTACTTTTTTAAATGATGTTTTAAAACGTGCCTTATAAAAATAAAAAATAAAAAAAATTTAACCACCACATCGCCCTGTGTTGTATTCATACTTAGATCCATTTCACTGGCATTAGTACATTTCTATGAAAATGCAAAATTAATTATTAATAAATACATCAAAAACTTTAGAAATTGATATATTTTAAACAAAATTTATACAACAATCAGAATTTTAAGTCTTAATTACACGCTTAACAATAACGCGACATTTAATACTAAATGCATTAGGCGGGCTTACTTCAGAACTTAAGAGTTTAGTGAAAGGTTCTGGACGATTAATTTTTTTTTTTTATTTCACTAATTTTTTAATCACATTGATTATAAAAATTAAAACAATTCTAACAATTCTAAAGTGTTAATTATGGTTTAAGGTAATATTAAATTATTATTTTTTTTTTAATTAATCAGAAAGAATTAAATAAAATAAGTTAAAACAGAGACACTTCATATAATAGTTTGGGTAAAATAGTCATATGTAGAGTATTGTCATTGCGACATTATTAAATGCTGACATTTCTGATAAATAAACTAACAATAGGCATATAACTAATAAAAATAATTGAGGTCTAATACAAATACTGTACTGTTTTATGTTGTATACTCAAGTTGAAAAATAATACATTTCTTATGTTTGACGATGGTTACACTAATTTGTTTTCGGATATCAATTCTTATATAAATACGATTTGTGTTTATAATGTTTTACTTAAAGATTGCAAAGATTAACGCAAGTCAAATGTTTTTTTTTTACAATTCATCTTACCTGGTCTTTTCCCATTGGTAACACATCTCTATAAAAATGAAATAGCAATCAATAATTAAATAGTTTTCCTTCCATTAACTTATGATACATATAAAAAAAGACTAAAGTCTTAATCTCACTGCAAATTTTATTTTGTTTTTATCATCATAATATTAATAACTTAACTAGTATTGTTTCATTTGATTTTCAAATAGAATCTAACTTTTAATTTTCGCCATCCTAGGGTCATCCTTTTAGCGGACAATTTACTGTCTCTGTCTATATAACATGCATTATAAAAAAAATAAACACACGCAAAACAAAAATTGTTGCGTTTTGGATAAATTTAGATATTAAATGATTATTAACACATTTAAAGATAAAACGCGATTAACTTTGACGTAAGTTTTTAAACATATTTTATTCAAACTAAGTATTAACGGTTTGAATTTTTGATATTTCTAAACAGCTGTAATTTCCTGTTAAAGAAATTATATATTTTTTTTAAAATGGACAAATTCGTAAAAGTTTCTTTTACTTTGATAATAGGCGCTTAAAGTCTAAATGTATCTAAAACGTCATAACTTTTTTTCTGGGAATGGTTATTTTATTGCTAGACAGACAGAACCGTCAAATCTTGCACTTACGTTCTCTAAGTTTTTTTCAATCTTAACAGTGTTTTTTTACAGTAAACATCCTTAATTTCATTAATCGTTTATCCTGTATAAAGATCCTTATACTTCATTAATTCTATATCTTACATTTTTCATCATTTTAATCTCATTTGTAATATTCCCCTTTTAGCGATTCTGTGAATTGTAGCTGATTTAAGTCAAGTAGTTCTCGACCCAATAGTTCTTCAAAGTTTATTATCTTTTTTTCACTCGTTGTTTATACGATTCTGGGAGTTTTGTGAGATTATTAATTTATACGATTTATATCGTCAATAGCATCGATTAATTTCAAATCTTCTTTGCCTCACTAAAATACATTTCTCCGTAGTTGAACAAGAATAAAAATCGTTTTTGTTTTGTTTTTAACTAGTGACGTACACATTTTTATAAACGTTTATTTTTCTGTTTACATATTTTCTATAAATACAGACATATTTGACATTTCAGAAATACGTATAAAACACTATTGGTATTGTTTCAGATCGTTATGCTGTTGTCTGTGCTCAAAGTGCGGGTACTGTTGTTACGACGAGAAGCTCATGGAGGAAAAAGAACGACGGATGAAATTAAAACGCGAACAAAAGGAATACGACTTGCACATGAAAACGTTTTCGGGACACGCCCTAGAACCGTATTACGTGCGGCCTGGCGACGCGGACGACGTGTTCCAGCGGGTGTCCGATCGGGCGGCGGCCATGTCGGCCACGTCCGCGACCACGACGGTGACCGTTGCGTCGTCGGCGAACGCCGCTGTCGCCGCGGCCGAGATAGCAGCCGCGGCTGCGGCGGACAGCGCGAGTTTCGTGCCGCTGCTGTTGGTCGGGTTCGCGTTCATGTCGGCGTACATAGGTTGCGGCGCGGCTGTACTGTACCGGTTGGACGCTGGTGGCCGGTCGTACTTGGACTGCGTGTTCTTCTGCTTCATGCTGTTGAGCACCATCGGGTACGGAAACTCGCGGCCAATGGAGATGACGCTCACCAGTACGTCGACCGTATGGTTCTGTTCCGTGTACATACTGTCCGGAATGGCATTGACGGCCATGTGCTTCAACATTGTCCACCACGGCGTGTCCACGAAACTGAAAACTCTGTACGAGCCGGCCGCGGCTGTAGCCGCACGCGAAAATTACTGCAATGCGGTCGGCGGCGGTGGCGGCGGCGGTGGAGTATGCGGCGGCAGCGTCAGCGATCTGACGTGCTCGCTGATTAGTAATACGGCCGCGTCCACAGCGGGCGTTGTCGATTCTTGACACGCGAAACACTGCGGTGGCCAATGCGACCTCTCCGGCCACTGCAACGACGGCGGCGAAGGCAACTGTCGCGCCAACGATTGCTGCACCGCCGCGACCATGGCCAATTATATTGGCCACGATGGGTACCCGCAACCCGAAATCGTGGCCATAGCCACGGGGAAGCCCGTCGGTTCCGCCGTCGCCGCTGCCGCCGCCGCCACCGTGGCGAACGCAACGTTCTCCGCGGACTGTTTCGACATCAAGTTCGACAGCGTTCTGCGGGAACAGTCATCCATGTCGGTGGTCGATCTGACCAATTTGGACACGATCGCGGAAGCCGACGATTCCGTTGAAATGTAAATAACATGTTTTTGTTTCCAAAAACTAATCTAGATTTACCGTTCAATAATGTGCCGATTAAAAAACAAACTGAAATATTATTAAAACAAAAAACTACAAAACTATTTATCAATAACACAACTCCTATAATAGTTTTAATTATAATTACTAATTTTTATGTCCATAGTTGTTACTCAATTTAACTGCATCTGATAAAATTTGTAATTATTGTTTTAATTTGTTCATCATAGTTTATGTCATTTTAAAATGTATTATTAATATTATTTTATGTGTACGGTTTTTATTTATTTCATTTTAGGATTGTTTTTAACACTTAGAGTTATTTAACTTTGAGTTATCAATTAATTATTTATTTAATTTTAATATCATAATTTCTAACCAGATTTATAAAATCTTGATTTTAATTTATACAAATCCGTAAGAACAATATAATATTCTATTTGATGTAAATACAATAAAAACTGTACGTAATAATTTAAGTTATCAGTAATAATAATAATATTACAATGGTTACGATATTATATTAGATATACCTAATATAGGTACTACATATAAGGACAATGAAATCACTGATTATTGTTATTTTATTAAAATAATTATATGATCAGTAAAATTTCAATTATATTTTAAATTTATTTTACAATAATAATTTTGACCTTAAATTCTAACGCTCAATATATTTAATTTCCTTTTTAATTACAATGTATTTTAATATAATTATATAAACATGTTTCAAGATATAAGATTTATTTGAACCCATGTCAGATAGAAATACAAATTTAAACAAATAATTTGTTTAGTTTTCACATTCAATAAGTTATTAATACCAATATTTTAATCTAATCTCATTATCGAACATTAAATATTATATTTCTCAGATTAGTCACGATGTTTGATGATAGTCTTCATATTGATGTTGTATTTTACAACAATAAATACAGGTTTAACTTCAAAATGTTATCATTATAATATATTGAGTGTAAAACATTTTTTTCACCCATTTGTGTATAACGTCTACCTACACCTACATACTGAATTTAATATGAAAATACAATATTGAATTGTTTTTCATTATATAAAATCCAAGTTTTAATCATTTTTGTTTGTTTATGAACACCATAAAAAGTTGTATTTACTTTTTAAAATTAATTTATAATCCTTATACTTTGAATTATTGAGTTTTTGCATTTTCACGTTTTTACCCGCATTTATATTTAGTCCCCGTTATTCGTTTTAGATGTGTATTTTTATTCGTGATATCGTTTCTCCTTTATTAAGTCAATTTATATTGTTATTTTAGTTCTAATTATATTTCGTTTTAGTTGTATGATTATTAAAACTATTTCATGAGTTGGTTAGTTAGTTATCGGATAAACTAAAGAACGCTTTCACTATATCTGATAACTATGTATATTGTTTCAAAATAAAATTGTTCTCTATGAATTTTCTCTTTTATTTAATGTAAATTATTTTGTATTATACTTATACTATTGTAGTTAGTGTGATAAAAATGTTGATTAATCAATTTTGTTTTTTATGTGTATTGAAATAAAATGTCTTCATATCTGTAATACTTATAATATCAATCAGATAATATTATATTATTGTTTTTATCTGTGCATGTAAATAAACTTTGATGTCACATCGATTAAAACCATTGTATTGTTGAATTTACCATGTAATGATCTTTTATAATATATTATATGGGTAGTAAAAGTTAATTGTACGTCATGTAACATGAAAAATAATAATATGATGTGCATCACAATTATTATATTATCGCAGAGAGTAATACTAACAAAGGGGTCGCAATTTTTATAGTTCCTTAAATTTTGTTGACACGCCGAGATAAGAGAAATAACAACGAGAGAAATTTTACGATAAGGGAAAACGACAAAATTTATTTATCATTATTTCGAACTATACGAGCAAGAGTAAGTATTCTTTATGTTCGGTATTTTAATTATGGACCGAATAAAAAATATTAAAAAGGCACTCGCACAGTTTAGTTTATGAACGATCATGATAATAAATTAAATTACTTATTCATTTAGTGTATGTAATAGATAGAGGTATAGGTACTACACAAATAGTATCATTTTCATTACCAGCGTCACACTATTGAAACTATATTTATTTTATTATAATGCCAAATATAACATTTTAAATATTTATGTTCAGACGACGACGTCGTAAAATTCATTTTGGTTTAGATACTAATATTTTTTTTAGATTTTACTGCTACTTTAGAGTCCAAAGTTTAGACGATTTTATTACTATTGTGATTGAAATTATATTTGTTTACATGAATTCGAAGAAGTAGTTTGCAAAATATACTTAAGGATTCCGAAGTGTAATTTCCTATAAATAATATATAATACACTGAAAGGTCGAGTTGATTGGGCACATTGAGTAAAAAATCAACCCGGAATAGTGAATACATTGTGAACATTATGGATATTTACCAAACATCGAAACTTATTTAAATTTCAAATTTAAACAGTTTTGTACGAAAATCAATCTTTTTTTCTCAATATTGAATATTGTGGAAAAAGAATGTCTAAAATGATAATATTATTAAATAATTTATTGTTTAATCGACTTTTACTAAGTAGGTATAATTTTCGTATCTGTATTAACAGAGTTCATGACATATATTATTAGATAACATTATAAGAATAACCAAAATTTACCTACACTATAAATCTTTAGGCTTTTGAATTATTATTCAAAACGAGTGTTGAACTTCATATTATAATAGAGCGATAAATGATATTTGCATGACGATTCCTTAAAATAAAATGGATAAATTTAAACTAATTATCTACTTTGAGTTCGCAACTTTTTTAACTTAATCTTACAAACCAATCTTGTAATTACAACGTAGTACATAACATTGTACATCGTGTAATTAATATGATTAAAATGAAAACTAGACTTTTTGATAACGGAAAAACTAACTAACTGACTTTAATACTCTTAATGCAAACTACAATTCCAAAAATAATTTAATTATGCTAATTTACATACTTACAGAAAATTCGCATAATATACGGACAACGATAAGAAGTACCAAATAATAAATACAAAATATGTTTTATCATACCAAACTGATGGCAAAAAAAAGCGAATAAATTAAACTATTTTATGTTTTGTGTTCTTTACAATGACATAATATTCTTCTTCTTCTTCTTCTTCGGTATCTGCATTTATATAATGAATAACGTGAATAATTTTCCTAAGCATATCATTTTTTAATAGCTAGATATAAATAAATTTAGAATTTTTATAATTATTATTATTATGATTACATAATTTGTGTTCCAAAATATATTAATAATGTCGATAATGCCAATTAAGTCACGTTTTAAAGTTAAATAGATTCATATTTTGTTCTTTGCATTAAACACAGAAAAATTAATGTTAACCTAAATTTTGTTGTGTTCATTAGTCAACTACAGTTAAACTTATTTAAATATACCCATGCATGTTTTATTTAAAAATTTGTATGATTGTTCTATTGATATAATTATCTTCAAAAAAAAATGTTTTATAATATTACTACAGAAGTCAGTAATAGATGTTATAGGATCATTTATTATACCATACAAAATGTTTTTCAAGAATTTTATTATGTTTTTAAAATCAATGTAAAATAACATTGAATGCATTACTTATTTAATATTAACCCTTTTGTGATTGGAAAGGTATCCGAGTAAATTTTAGGTATTAATAATAATTGTATTTAAGTTTGTAACTTATTATAGATATCTAAATAGAGTATAATTCTATTTAATTTATATATATTAAAATAATTAGGGGTAAAAATTGTGTGGATATTTATTATAAGAAGATGTTATTTTTCCCAGTAACCTAATAAAGATTAAAAACTAAACAGAAACTGTCCAAAACACATTTGGGTCAATAATTAACTATACATTAATTTATAACTAAAGTGCAGTCTATAATAATGTGCTGTTTATTGTATAAAACTGTAAACAAAACATGTTAGTGAAGTTGTTATAAAAATGAGTTTGTTATAGATAAAATCTCGGATATATATTCTAACGCTGAAATTACGCAAACCCTTGATTATAGTTCTCTTTCATGTGCTAATATAGACGAACTATAAAGAGAATAATAAATTACAAATTATATTATTATAGTGATATTTGGCTCGTAAGGAAAATACTATGTTTACGAAATTGTTCGTGTAGAATGTTTAATTCGAATATATACGTATTAAGTATTATTCGCGTTATTGGATGAATTTTACCATTTATTATATTTTCTGTGGTCTATTAAAGTAATACTATGATTTAAACAATGTTTATCAAAAATATAAAAAATAAAACAATTTTGATATTTTTTTAAGAATAACCAAGCTACCAAGACGAATAAATATTATAAGTACAACTTTATTTTTTTATTTTTTTTATATTAATTTATATAAAAAATTGTATATTATTTTTAAGACAAATATTATTTTAATATTAAAATAGAGCTTACTCATTATAATATGCAATTTTATATAGAATCATTTATAAAAAAATATGTTTTTTGTATAAGTTAAAAGAAATCTAATTAGATAATCAATTATGATAAAATATATTATACAAACGACTACTATAAAATTATTTATTTGATTATAATGTATTATTTTACGTTAGATTAATTCAATACAGATTTTGTAATACTTATATGTATATAAATATATAAATATCGATATCTTATTTTCATTCTACCTTCGCAATTTGTTTAAATAAATTTAAATGTTATGTACGAAAACAAGATACCGGTACGTATAATATACTATATTATCTTGTAAAAAGGGAAAAAAGGAACATTATATTTTAATAAATTATTGATCGTTAATGAAATAAGATTTGACAGTTTTATATGATTAAAGACCATGATATTTTAAACGAATTTGTTCATTAAGTACACATAGTTTAATATAATGTTAAAACAGTAAACAAATTAATGTAATCAAATTAATTTACGAATTGGTAAGAAAGAAGTCACGTTTAATATTTCAGGAAAAGAGGCAGGGACAGTTAATTGCTCCCGACGCGACGGTTAAATTTCGAATCTATTCGGCTGCTGTAAATTTTTTTTCTTGTATTAAATATATATTTTTAAATTAAATTTCATATTCAAAATATTATCTTTTCCCCTGGTGGTTTTAGACCGTAGTACACAGTGAATTGGGTACGATGTATTATTATAATAATTAATGTCTGGATTATAATATAAATAATAGCTGCTACTAAAATATAAATTATGAACAAAGTTTTTATACGGTTTCAATTATAATATTATTTTATTATGTTGGACATTCAATAATAACAAATAATTAACGAAACGATTAATAGTACAAGCGGGGATAATATTATATCGCATAAGTTCGATTTATTTGAATATCATTCGCGAATTTAAGGCTAACTTGAGTGTTGAGTACCTATACTAAACTAGTTAGAATTATTTAAAATATTATATAATTTATAGACAAATTAAAACCATCCATTAAAATCATCTGACGGATTCAAAATATACGACAATGAAACAAAAGTTGAACTTTGAAGCTGAATCTTTGCATCCAAATGAAAAAAATAATACTCCAGAGAAATACCTACAAAATTTTTTAGAATTGTTGAACAAACTTAAGATGGACAATACCATATCTGCAGGTAACATCAGTACATTACTCCAAAATTTATATGGAAAGTATATGGGAATCCAACCTGGAAAAGCACTCGGACACGATAGCATTTTGAACAATTTTGGCAATTAAACAACTTACAAAACCCACATTGGTCCTCCTTAGTAAACATATTTACTGCTTGTCCCAGAAAATCGTAACGAAAAAAAGGAAAAAGGCAATGTCTGAAATTTCGACAAATTATTAACACAAAGATTTTAAACACGTATGTCCAACCTAGAAACGAACAACAAGCTTTCCGTACTGAATACTCCACTCTGCGGCAATTATCCCAGAATTCAAATCTTCTGATCAGTCCGGCATTTATCAAAAATAACAATATGTATACCATAGTGGTTTTTCTTGACATAGAGAAGGCATTCAATTGTGTTTGGTAAAAAGACTCCATACAAAATTTGGTGCAAATTGACGTCTCAACAACCTTGGCCAAGCTGATTCATTCATTCTTATCTGATCGTTCCTTTGTAGTCAATGTGGCAGACCTCCTTTCATCTATTAACGAGATTGAGGCGGATGTACCTCAAAGCCTACGCCTTTTTCCACTTATTTATATTATATAAATATATATAAACAACTTCCTCACATATTCTTTCGTGAAACTTTCACTATTCACGGATAACACAATGTTCCACACAACTGACAAAAACCTCAAGTATTTAATCCTCCATTTCCAAAGGCAAATTAACGAGTCAGTGATATGGCTGAATAAATGGAGACTAAAACTCAACATGAGTAAATATATGCCGCGGCAGCATGGGACTCCTTACTTAGTATCTTTAACAGGTCGACCATCGAGGCTATTCAAAATTTTGCGATCCTTTTAATTACTGGTGTGTATTACCTGACAAGTAACGGGACTTTGCTTGGGATTCGGAGGTATTTCCACGATAAATAAGGAAGTTAAAAGGGCAGCAAGGACATTTTTCCACCATGAGTCTAACTCAAAATTTCCATACCAGCAGTCGCTGACCGAGAATACTGAGGTCAATCATGAGGCATCCAACCACCCACTGATATTTTCTTAGTAAGAATAATGATATAAAGATATTCCTAGACCTCCTACAGATAACTAGTAAAGGCTGCGGACTGGGATAGAAAAACAGCTCCCTAATCAAAGCAACGCAAAGATAAATTATACAGTGATGAAAATCACTCTTTCGAATAATAACGAAATGGTATAATTTTAAAGAACTGTATTGGTTCTTTTGAAGTCGTCAATTAAACACAAGTAGCTAAAAATCAAAATTGGTTTTAATCAGATCTAGTTCAACGTCAGTATAATTATCATCAGTATAATTAGTATGTTTATTATCGATACGGTGTACCGTTATCTTTCGCATTAATAAATTTACAGTTGAGTAGATTTCTAAAAATTAAATTACAGAAATAAAATTTCTTAATTGAATATAATGTATAAGGTCACATTGGAGTAATAAATAATAATTATAAATTATGATTAATACGTAAATATTTGTTTTTAAAAAAATATTAATTATTATATTATGTTGACATACTGAAAATATTAAATTGATTATTAATAAACACATTAAATTATTCTTTATTATCACGAGATAAAAGTTTTTATTTTTATTTTTAGGAATATATACTAAAATATGTGTTTAACACATGATACTTGTTGAAACAAATATCAATATTTATAGACTTATTTGTATCTACAAAAACGTTATTTTAATACAATTAAAAATTCGTAAGTAAATGAGAAAATTTTTCTTACATATAAATAGATAAAACGAAAAAAGTCATATTTATATGTAATTTTACACAGACAATATAATAAAGATCATATACATACATTAGTATTTAATCTATTATGTGCGATATTGTGCATTACACTAACATGATGTTAGAGTTATCATACCGCAAGGAACTTTTTAAGTATTAATTTTTAATACACATTAAATAATAAATAATGTTTATAAAGTATTGTAGTAGTTTATTAAATTACTCGTATTATTTCATACCTACTATAGAAATATATAATATTATTATCTTACTAGATGTGATTGTTATTTCATTTGTTTTACGGTAATAACATTTTTTTATTCCTCTTTTCAAACTTGTTATTTCGTGAAGTTACCATTATCAAATATTAAATTATTTTAAAATTTTTTATAAATTTTTTTTATTAAATTTACTGTTTTCTTCATTTTTCGATTAAAAGTAAATAGAAAAAAAGAAATGAAATCATCACTGCTCGTTTTGAACACCTCCAATAGCACACAAACTACAATTACATTTCATGATTTTGAAATCACTATCGATACACAAAACATTGCCAATGACCGATTCCATTATTATAATTTATAATTAAAATATAAATTATTATTGATTTTATATGTTATATGTTCATGAGTATCATGATTTTTATCTATTCTGTGATAGTAAGTATATTAAAGTGCTTAATTATTAGAAGTATTAATAATTAATATAAAAATATATTGATTCATTTCCAAACGAGTTGACTTTTCAATCAATGACTGTGTAAAATTTCAAGCACTTTAGTTTTAATACTAAATGTTTAGTGCATTAAAGTGCTAATTAATATTCATAATATAATAATATTATTTTATTTTTGACAAATTTATATAGTACTTATATATACTTTTATATACTTATTCAGAGAAATAATTTTGTACTACAAATTGTACATTGCAAACTAATGCTAAAATACAACCTGTTGATTGAAATTAGCAAAAAAAGATAAGTACCCCAATCATTTTACTTTGGACAGAAAACTAATTATTTTATTGACATCATTGACTAGTACCTCAATTGAGCACTAACTATTATATAAATACATCGAAAATTAAAAATCAAATTTTCATCTAACTTCACGGACTTAAAATCATTTTTGAATGACATCATAGTATTGTTTATAAATAAATAGATAGATCTATGTGATGCAGTTCTTTTTCATTAGCTCTGTGACCGACACCTTTATAAATCCTTTACAGTTTACTTCGAAAATGTAAGTGATCACTCTTGACCGTGCGTTGCATCGCATTTTGTACATGCAAGTACACGTCGTGCTCAAGTCACTACCACATTCACTATCGAAATCATGCATCAAACCAGTGTAATCGCAATAGTTTTCGATCAGGGCCACGCCTACTGGACCGTCTAAATGCATGTTTTGGCGGTATTGGACACACATATCCGTACAGGTCTTATTCCCACGTCCAGTGAACTGTATATCTGAAATTTCATCTGCATGTTGATGAAGCTGTACTTCGCACAAATTTATCGTCATCGACGGTGAGAATTTGGGGCCTGTAACGGAAAACCATGTTTATTAATACTCACAATAAATGTACCTAACCTTAAACATAAATTATATCTGGTTTTATGTGAAATGGGAGAATAAAGCAGAGTTGGGCATTATTCGAATAAAAAATTATTCGATTGATTATTTGAATAAAAAATTATTCTTTATTCGTTTATTTTTCATTTGATTATTCTAGATTATTTTTATTCATCATTTTAATTTTTATAATTATTCGTTATTCAATATTCAACGAATTATTCTACATTTTTTATTCATTATTTGGTTATTCATTATTCTTCAAGAAAATAAGTCATATTATTTTTAATTATAAATTTATGTGTACGATATCATATTTAAGTTTAACAAGTTTTAGATTCAATTAACAGTAGCTAGGTGTTATTTTATTGTCATTTATTTACGACTTACGTAGTTCGATTACCCAAAGAAAAAAATAAATACCCAGTACAACAGAATAACTGTATATATTTTTTTTTTTTTTACCGATTATTGCAGAGTGTATATAGTAATCAAGAACGTTTATCTTAAACTCCTAGAAACTATAGATGATATAAATTTTAAATCTTATCGTCAGCACTCCACAATCGTATTTCATCCAAAAAAATTGTAACGTGATTTTATTGAAAAATAGTTTATTCCGACTGGCAACGGATAAAACGTACTTACCCAACACGTCCATGGGATCTCTAAAGAGACCGGCTCCTTCCGGTGGAAACGCCGTATTCATCATATGATCGTCACCGCCGTCATTTTCATTATCTGACGACGGTGTAGACGCTGAGCGAACACTTTGGTCTGAAAGAATACAATAACAATATTATTATACCGTTCTTGAACTCGTCTAGAATGTCGAATTACAATATTACAATTATTTTAACTCACCAGAATTTGTCTGCTGACACCGAACGATCGGACACGCTACGTTCAACGCGGTGCACAAACACAACAAAAAGTGTTTCATGATTCTTATAAAACTGCAGAATGTTCGTTAGAAATTATTCTAAATTATTAATCTTATCGTTACGATAAAATAATAACTTTATATAATTAACGTGTTAACTGATAATTTTTTATTAAGTATTTAAAATCAAAAAAAAATAATCCGCGTGAAATATATAACACGATTAAACAGTATTGTGTTTCTATTGCGTGAATTGTTTATTTGCGACCAATAACATTTTCTAATATTTTTCATAATAATAATATTTATTATTATATCTAACGATCGAGATTGATCGATTTCACTAATGTAAATTAACTAATTTGAATTTAACTAATTTACTAATTTGCTAATTTTGTTAATTGGAGAACAATTAACGATATTATTACATTAATTAAATGTTTTTAATTTATTAAATTTTGTATTTTTTAATCAACCAAAAAATTGTACATTAAGATTTCCAAAAAGTAATGCATTAGCAGTGATCGTTTATGCTTGAGAATATGTTTTCCAAACTCTTTAAATATTATAATATATCATTTTATATAAATTTACTTTTGACAGATTTAACCCTAATTATTGTTTTCATTTCATAAAATACCTATATATATATATATTTAGCTGTTTGAATTCTTAAATGTTTTTAAATAATACTATTTACATCATTATATTTTACAATATTTTTTATATTTTGATTTCTACTCAAAAGTGATATTTACTCTTATATTATTTTTATTAAAAAATTTGTTTAGAAAATCAGAGACTATTTACCTTTTTGGCGCCCTGGGGCACAGTTCCTAAAACGCTAAAACGCTAAAGCGTCCTCTTTTAAGAATAACTTTAATAATTCTTATTCAGTATTAGACTACTAACTATAATATGGGATGGTGATAAAGAAACAAATATAATTTATATACATAAATATATATAGGGTGTTTCCTTAGTGTATACAACTAACCATATACACGTATTCAGTAGGACGAAAAAATGATAAAATTGTTTTACTAGCTATAAAATTTTGGACTTATTATAATTACTCGTTAAATAATTATAAAAATTAAAAATAATCCATACCACGCGATTTGTTGCAAAATTCTATCCTAAAATGTGGAGTCACATCATTTTCCCCAAAATGATGCAAAATGGTATCAGGTGGTGCTCAAAATCGTATTTATGGTGTGACATATCATTTTAGGTGAGAATTTTATCAAAAATTTCCTGGTAACATTTATTTTTTAATTACTAATAATTTAACTTGAATAAATTAAAAACAAAGTTTTATTTTATCTTGTGTTTGGTAATTGATTATACTCTGTGAAATGATAATCATATTTTGTAAATATGAATTATAATTGTAAATAGGTTTTTTCAAAAAATTAATTTTTAACTTAAATTTACAATTACATTTATAATAATATTTATTTATTGTTTTTATAATAGTATTATAATAGTAATATTATTAATTTTTCATTTATAATAGTTGTTCTTAATGTTGATCCTCAACTTCAAAACATTTTTGTAACCGACGATTTAAGAACATGCAAACAAGAATTAGTTGTTTTGGTGTTTCCCTAATTATGTTAACTAATTTTTAACTTAATTTAACTTAACATTAATTTTTAACTGTCATTATTTTTTATAATAGGTCCTCTCTATTATTAATTTCTTCTGTGGTTAGGTTAGGTTACATTTATTTTTAATTACTAATTATTTTCATAAATTAATTTGAAAATATAATTGTTAACGCGATAAATTATTACACTTAAAAATGTACAATGTATAAATGCCTTACATTCACGTCATGCGGGTTTGTAATCATGATTTGTCTAACATCCCAAAGGTTTTAAAAATATACTATTTATATCACTATAAAAGCATAATAAATACATTTTATTGATATTGTAGTTACGATTACCTTTATTTGTTATGGAATCATTGCAGAATTCAAAATCTCGTAACGTTTATTTGATATAAAATTTGATTTCAGTTGATATCGTATTAGATATAACTTACAAGTTTAACTTAAATTTGTATAAATTAATAATGACGTATTATACTAATAGTGAATATGCAGTTATGATTTTGTTACTTGGTAGTTGATAAGTAGTACTACTTAAATATTTTGTAAAAAAATATTTAGTTTAGTTTACTAAAAATTGTTTTAAAAAGTACCATAATCCATATTCCATAATAATTATTGTTAGGACTCGGTGGAAATAGTATAGCCGCTCTTCAGTTATGGGAAGTAAGATTTCCTAACCGAAACATACAAAACCACGAACTCGTGTTTCGATGTCCTTACATCGCCGATTAGAAAAAATGTATTTAAGTATAGGGACGACATTATGAACAACTATTATAAATAAAATAGTAAATTTAAGTTAAAAAATTAATTTTTTGAAAAAACCTATTTTATCTATTTCATATTTAAAAAATAAGATTATTTCACACACTCGAATACAAGATAAAAAAACTTTGTTTTTAATTTATAAATAACATTTTCAAAAACATTGATCAAAAATAAATGTTACCAGGGAATTTTTGGTAAAATTCTCACCTAAAATGATATATCATACCATAAATATAATTTTGAGCACCACCTAACACCATTTTGCACCATTTTGGTGAAAAATGATGTTACCCAACATTTTAGGGTAGAATATTGCAACAAATCACACGGTATAGATTATTTTTAATTTTTATAATTATTTAACGATTAATTATGCCAAGTCCAAAATTGTACAATTTTATCATTTTTTTCGTCCTACTGAATACGAGTATATGATTAGTTTTATATGCTAAGGAAACACCCTGTATTCAGGGAAATTAAAAAAAAAAAGTTATAACTTTATACGTGGATTTTGTTTAGCAAATGTATTTATAATATCATCAAAGTCCATGTCTATCGTAAGTGCAGATTCGATAGAAAGAATAGCTAAGCTATTAAATCGATCATCAGTCATTCTTGATCTCAAATAAGATTTGACTCGCTTCAGCGCTGATAATGATTTTTCATCTGAACAGTTAGATGTTGGGCAACATATATACATCCTTATTTCTATATTTACATAAGAAAACAGAAGTTTTTCAGTCCTAATCATTTTACTAATTTCTATTATAGTTTCAGGTTTTTTTGTTTTCGGCTAAATTCATTAAATAACTTTTAAATTGTATACATTCGTTAAAAAATGAAGGAGAAAGATCATTGTTGTACATGTTTTGAAGTATTTCTTCTTTTTTGTATACTTCTGATAATGATAGTTTTATTATTTGAAATAAAAAGTTAATTTTTTTATTGGCTTCATCGTAACACAATTTTCTTCTTTCTAGTTCAGAATACAGTTTGTCAATAATAGCAATAGTAATATAATAAGTATTAATCCTAAAAGAATCTTGAGTTTCAAAATTTATTTCTCCTTTTCTTTTTTCATCTGCTATTAATTTTCTTTTTCTTTAATGTGTTTCTCGATATGTTTTGTGTCCTGATTTATTAATTGCTCTTTCTTAATAGATATCAAACATACTTTTTAAATCTTATACATATTGAATTAATAATTCGTATAAACTTACAACTGTTCTATCTCAAATCAATCTCAACTAAATGTAATAGTTTGCTAGTTTTGTTAAATCGTTCTAGTATATCAACCCATAATGTTACCATCATAGCTTTTTCAAGGCTATCTGTTTGGTCATAATAGTAATAAACGATTTGTGGTGATAAGGACTTATTATAATAATTGTTTTAAAATATTTTAAGATTTTGCGCCCTTTTAAAATTTGGCGCCTGGGGCCAATGACTCCCTTAGCCCCCCCCCCCCCTAAATACGTCCTCATTAAAAATAGGTAAAAATACAAAATTTATGAGTTTATAGATTCGAGTAAATATAAGTATAATATAAATCGAAATAATCAATTTTTTAGTAAAAATTACAATGTAACGTTGGTTTAATGAACAGTTTGATGTTGTAAACATATCCCGAGAGCTTTCCCCGTTAAAAATTCAAATATAACATCTGGTTTGTTATTTGTTTGATAATATTAAAAATTTAGTTTGATTTTTATAATTAATTAATATTATCTAAATATTATAGATAATAATGTAAATCATTATTTTAAATGTTCCACGATTAAACGTGTTTCTAAAGTTTTCTATTAAGAAACAATGAACGTTGATTTCACTTCGTTTTTATGTAAATTAAAAGAGTGTTTCGCTAAGCTAAATGATCAAATATCAATAGTAATACCATTGATAATAGAATAGACAGATAGCCCACGCAATGTTAATATTTGGTTACTACTTCTGGGATGCGACCACTATGGAGCGCTAGTGTAGAAAGGATGCAGAGCGGTACCTTTGCCATAGGTAGATGGTATATATGGGTGATATTTGAATGCAAGGTAGTGGTATCCCCGTCGTAGTATGATGAAACGTGTGGGGAGTAACTTATGATGGCGTTTCTAATAATAGAATATTTGTACTATTAATGTTGGAAATTCTGACTTCAATATTGGTCAATAAATTGTTATGTTATCAATATATCGATTATATTATTATAATGTATATTTATATCGTAAATTGAAATAAAACGAATTATTCCATAGTATGAAAACTATAACACATTAAAGGTGCCTTCACAGCTCACCGTGGAAAGTGAAACATGATAATTTAGAAATTGTTCACTATAATTTTTATGGTACTTTTCGATAACAGAACGTGTAGTTATGGTTATAATAACTTGGTATATTAAGCCATAGACTATACAGTATACAGTCCTAATCCTTTACAATTTGTAGGTAAGGTTGAATTTCAAAAATTAAATCAGAAAAAAAAAACATTCCCGGTTGTATTAGTTTAATAGTTTAAAATATAACAATTATTATATTTATTCTAAATTTGTAATTGTGTTGTAATATTATGTTCTAACAATTTTAATTTTTTAAAACTTAATATATCATAAGTTGATTACCATTCGTGAACATCACGGTTCAAGTAGGATTGAAATCAACTATATGATATATGCGGTATAGGTATGGTTTTGGGAATGTAAACTGCAGTTAACTAGTGGTTAACCACATAGTAACCATATTATTCTACTAATCACAGCACTAGAATATTTTTTCGGAAATCACGTTTCACGGTGAGCTATGAAGGCAGCTTAATGCATTATTCACTACTATTTTATTATCTAATACGACTTAACTATGTGTTTATCTTTAAATAATCAGCTTTGTCTCAAATAAGATAAATTGACGGCGGCGTTGATCGGTGAGCCATCGCGATCGCCGACGGCTCGCTCTCGATTTTCGAGAACCAACACGTTAACACGTGCCTGTACCCATTGCGATTTCAAGACATTTTTTTGACACTTTGTTTTATTTAAAACATTCATTGTCTTCAAAATTAATTATTTGTTGTCCTCTGTGTTGAATATATGAGTTTTAAAGTATTAACTATATTTTGTAATTTAAATTTTTATATAAATTTATATACGTTTATTTTAATTAAATTTATCTATCTAATTCTGTAAATTGCGTTGTGAGTTCGTTATTTATGTTCGCACCTGTGGTTCCACAATAAATATTTTTATTCATAAATTCGTGATAGTATTTGTTCTTCATTATTTTAATATGGCTGGAAATAAGTGCCAGTATTTCGATTGTGGAAAATCAAAAAAGAAATTTCCTGATTAAAAAATGTTTTGTTTTCCAAATGACGAAAGAAGAGAAATTTGGATAATAAACTCGGGCAAATAAATTATTTAAATTTTAAATATAAGATACTTTTTTTTCGTTTTTGAACCGAAGGGGACTGCTTTCGCATTACTTACTCCGGAAAATATAAGATACTTACATAATATGAAAAATTAAATGTCTCATTAACTCAATAATAATTATTATAGAATTATTAAAAATGTATTCTATTATTTGTATGTACATGAGTAAAAATAGGAGATGTTAAATTGTTGAATTTATTTACCTTTGCAGGAAATACAAGTTTATTTTTCATGGAATAGGAAGAACTTTATAATAGGTACATTTTTCAAGAACATTTTCCACCAGAGAGCTTCACAAATTTCTTAAATAAAAATCAATTAATACACACTGCTATCCCCTACAAATATAAATCTAATGAACAGTCATCTACATCATTAGGTTTTGATCAAAATGATAAATCTGAACAAGAATATATTTCAATATCAACTCCATCTAAAACATATTCAAGGACAAAATCAGTTACAGTAGAATTAGTTTTCCTTAGTCCCTCTTCTTTAATTTTGACTTCTCAAAAAAATAAAATAAGTAATATAATACAAATGCCAAGTTCATATTTAAAAAATAAATGTGATTCGATTCAATTAGACACACCTAGAACATTTAATTTAAAACAAAAATTAAAACGAAAAAACAAAATATTCATAATAAAATTACTCACATTACAAAATTAAAAAAAAGAGCTAGTTTTAACTTGCATAATAACTTTAAAAATTTAGTAATTACTCATAATTTTGCATCAGTAAATTCTAAAGCAATGGTGAATATGCAACTAAAAGATAAGCGTCAATCATGGAGATTAAATGAAAAAAATTATCTTTAAATTTATATACTCCAACGTCATATAATTTTTTTACGTTCACAGAAAGTTAATTACCAGGACCATCATCTATTCGTCGTTGGATTGGTCAATCCAAATTCTTACCAGGTTTTAGTAAATTATTTTTTAGTTATCTTCAAAAAATATTAAATATAAAATAAAAATATTAAACCATATTTAATTTATTAATTGATGCCTTTATTTATTTATTTATTTTTATTATTCCTGTGTTCTGAAATTGTACCTATAAGAATTAATTGAATCCACAAGCTACACATATCAATTTAGAGAATTTCAAAACTTCCACCATTAACAGAAACTAATTCTAAAACTTTTTTATTTTTTTTTTTGAAATTTAAGTTTATAGGTTTATATAACCTACTTTTAAAGAATTAAAATTTAATATTTTATGTTGTGTGTCATGTTTTTTTTTTTTTTTTAAACGTTTAGATGGTCTGTAAATTTGCATAAATAAACATTATACTGGTATTTTATTAATTTTAAAAAATGATTCTGAATTTGTTATTTCATTGTCTTTATTTGTACAAGATAATTTTTAAAAATATTTATATTATGAACTAAAAAAAATATATTTTATTGATTTTTAAACAGCTATAAAAAATTGTATTATTGTTGCTATTATAATTTATCTGGTAAAAACAGATGAACTTCTTTACTTTAAATTTGTCTAACCTTCCTCAGAAAACCATAATTATAAAAATTCACAATTTATTATGTTTTGTGCAAATTGTATATACACATAAACATAAACAACAATGTGTGAATAAGAAATTTCCTATACATGATTCTCAAGAAACGGCCATTACCATCAAAATATTTCCGTATGCTTTCGACGAGATGTGGGTAATTGATATATTATTATATATATATTATTGTTAGTATTTATTAATATAATTAGACGGACAAAAACCGGTTTCAAATAATATGCCGCCTCGCGACACATATACATATAAGCACACAGCCGTGGTATCTAAAGTCGCATTGACTGTTGAAAATGGAAATAATAATATTTACTATTGTAGGAAAAAGTAAAATTAATTATGTGTCAATTCATACAGCGCCTAACCTAACCTAACCTAACCTACCTCTCGGCAACCCGTATAAATATAATATTAGTAGACAAATTTCCCTATGCCGTGGGCTATCTGTCTATAATCAATGGTAATATCTAACCTAACCTAACGTAACCCATAGAAACTATTTATATATATTTCAAAGTAAAATGATTGAAAGTAATAAGTATGGATATAATATTTCATTTTTAAATATTGTAGAGTGTCAATATGGATACATAAGTAAATTGTTAATTTTTTCAGCCAATATTATTACAATCGTAGCTTTTATTTAAAATGTATTGTGAAAACGCACGTTATTCTTAAAATAAATAATAGCAACGTGTTTCCATTAAAAAAAACAAATATATATAAAAAAATGGCATAAATAAAATAATTACATTATTTTCCCGTCGTCATTAAATACTTACCGGTGTCACTGAATTGTACATCATTGATATGTCAATATTTTTTTCTTTTAATATAATAACATACATAATATTTTATAATAATACACTGCGGTTCCTTAGATTTTAATAATAGTTATTTATTTTAATAATCATATTGGTCAACCATGTTAAATTATTTAAAAATGTAGTATTGCAAATTTACACAATCATCGAATAAAATAAAATTCGATCATTTGTCAATATTTACAAAAAAAAAATTGTTTTTTTTTATCACTAATTTAGATTGTTACCACAAAAAAAAATTGACTTCATAATTACAGTTTCATGAATAAAAATATTTCGCAGATGTCGATGAAATAAAATCCGTTCCTATTCAATGAAGAAATATGTGTTATTATTATAGTGTAAATATATTTCTTCAGTAATATTTTGTTTGTAATACCTACAAATAATTGTTATTAATGTTGTTACGATTCATCTTAAAAAAGTAACATTTGTATTCTATCATTTCGAAATAATTTGTTCTATTTTATACACTAACGAAAAAAGTAATTATTAATTAATAATTATTAATATAATTTGTTCTCGAATTTCTAAGAAACAAACCAGATGAGATACATCCAAAAATCAGAACACATTTTTTCCTTTCAGAAAGTAGTTAATTTGATTTGCTCATCGAAAATTTGGATCATATTTTGTACACGAGTGAGTATAGTTTACAACACATTCGATTTTTCTTCACTAATTCGTGCCTATTATTTACAAAGTGAAATTAAAATCGTATAGAAAATAAATTTAATCAAATACTATATATAATTACTACACTAGAATAATTTAAAATAAAACAAATTAAAAATAAAAGCTTACATACTAATTAAAATAATATTACACGTGGAAGTCGCAAATATTTTTTAAACATAAAGACGAAGATAATAATATAATTATTTTTCAATATCACAATAATATAACAAAACATATCAATAAAAGGCAGCGATATACTAGTTTGAATATAAATTAATTATCTAATCTTGAGCACAACGTGGTGCAGGAATGTAGAAAAAAAATTACATTTTAAACGTAAAAACGACCATCAACTATATTAAAAAGATAATATTTGGTTGGCCAATTTAGTTTTTTTATTAAACTCTATTCATTTTTCCTGAAAACTCATTAAAATACTACAAATTTAACAAAACTATAAATAGACCGCACAACAATGTTCCTGAAAGACAATCGGTAAGCAAATCATTTCAGGTCTATAAACAAATATAAAATAAATAATGATAATTTTGAGATAACATGATATCGTGTGTAAATATCAAACTAAACTTATTGCTTACAAAAAAAAAAAAAAAAAAAATACAATACGATTCGATACAATAACAACAAGAATAATATTTCCATATGTTTGTAATGTATTATTGTTTATTTTTTCTAAAATAAAAGTGCATTATTAAAATGTTACAAGTGCGTTGAATTTACTAGGTATTATAAATTAATTGTTTACAATATTTTATTGTATTAATATGTAATAAAAAGTCACATTTTACAGACGAAAGTATTTTTGTGCCAAAAATCAATAAAAAAAATTATTTTCAAAATGGAAACAATTAAAATTATTAAATACCTACAAAATTATTTTGTAAGTCACAAAAGTCTTTAGGAAAAAATTGGTTTGTACTTCTAAAATTAAATTGATTACACGCATCGCCTACATTAAAAATTCATTTAAATGTTTCGTTTTTTACCCACGACGGGATTCATGTGGAAGGCACTTATACAATTCTCCCTACATATATGGTTTTATGATTTACTTTTTAATCATTAATAATTACGGTGCGTATTACGATTTACGGACCAAAAGTTATACCATCCACAAAGATTAATTGCCAATCGAAGGTCATATTATCTACAATAGCATATTATTAATAATATTTCTGGTACATGAACGCCCGACATTTGTAGTCCAACATGAAATATTGGATTACACTTTATTA
The DNA here is from genome assembly GCA_013282895.1 of Eriosoma lanigerum. Lineage (NCBI taxonomy): Eukaryota > Metazoa > Arthropoda > Insecta > Hemiptera > Aphididae > Eriosoma > Eriosoma lanigerum. Next base: position 16,640,147 of record CM023358.1, read on the forward strand.
TTTTAAACACGAAACAAATCATGTTAATTTCAATACATGAACTCTTAATAAAATATACACAAAACGTAAGAAGATTTTGTGAATGATAGAATTCTGTATAAAACTATTCCCAGCTAGTTCAGTAAATACGAATTTGTGATAATTATTGTTTCATTTAATGTATATATTTATATTATTATGAAATTAATTACGGGACATTTATTGATGTAATTTATAGAAATTTTATTCCAAAGAAGATTTAACAATTTCATTATAAATAAAATATTATTGTAAATGTTATTATGCAACTTAACATTATTTACCTACTTTTATAAACGATATACACTGCTCAAAGATCACTAAAGAAATAAACTAATGGGTAAAAGATGTTAGGTATATAGAATATTAAAAATTTTAATTACACAATCAAATGCAACATTTAATTATACACTTTCAATAATAACTTAATAGCAGGATACCACAAGACAAGAAATATAATAAATTCCTTATAAAATACCAGTATAATTTTCTGATAACTTACTTAAGAAGGCACTAAATTTAAATGAAAATAATGAAAAAAATGTAAAAAGTTTTTTATTGAGTATAAGTATACAGTTTAATCATGCACCATATTAAAAATAAGAGTAGCTCTAGCCTGATATGATAAATGTATAATTGAATAATGATTGTACTATTATATTTTATAAGAAATTAAACAAATATACGTTTGATTTGCTTGGATAGTAGTCGATCATTTTGATTTATCTGCGAAAATAAACTTAGAAATCATTCCAGAAAAAGTATTAAAAATACAATATTTAAATATAATTACATTTTTGAATAGAAAAATAATGTATAAAGAATAATACATACTATTTACGTGAAGGAATTTTTTTCTTCGTACAATGACAAAAATTGAATAATGATACAAACATATTTTATAATATACATATGCATATAAAAATTATGTTTTTCAGGACTAGAGCTCGGTATAACATCTAACCAGTAGATTGGGGGAGAATAATATATAAAGAAAACTTTATGTGAAAATTACAAAGAATTAGATACGTTGAAATTATTATGTTGGAAGCTCATAATATAATTTATGTTTGTCCAATACGAAAACTACAACAGATATTTTTCCACAAGACACGTAATGGTACGATCCACATTAGTACTTAATCCCTTTTCATAACATGATACACTCAAAACATTTCTCAGAACCCCCATCGTATAAGTATCTTCAATAGCTTATATATATTATTACCCATATATTATTTCGAAAAAAAAAATACATAATAATCATAATAATAATAATAATAAATAGTCACAATAAAAAATATTTTACATTGTACATTATTAAACACTAAAATTAATGTTATATTTATATTACAGAAAGTCATTGGGCCGAGGTGGGCAAGGTTTTTTGAGCGATTCCGACCTTGGGAACGGGGGTGGCGACGTGTCCCTGGGACTAAACGGCCTCATCGGTGGCAGTGCAGACGACGAGGATCGCGTCCGTGATTTGCTCCGCCGTCGCCGGACCATGGGTGGTAATTTGGGAGTCATTGGTGAACTCAGATCATCCGTGCTCTTGGTCCGGCATCCCCGCCCTATTTCCGGGGTGTCTGGTGGATGCAGCGATGGTGAGGGTACGGACGACAAGGCCAAAGTGTCCAACTTGTCGACAATCCGCTGCATCATCATCTCAATGGCGGTGAGCCTTTGGTTGATGGACTGTACGTCTGTCTTAAAGTCTGCCTTCAAGTCTTCAATCTTGGATAGCACGTCCAGGTCGAGAGGAGGTGGCAGTAACATGGATGGACACGGCGGAGGAGGCGGCGATGGTGCGTCCAAATATTTCGCTGTCTGTTGAGGTGACACCACCGCCGCCGCCGTCGATTGTTGATCAGGCGGCGGCGGCTCCTCTTTCGGTTCTGGTTCACCATCCGGAGCTCGACTCTGGACCCGTTCGTCTGTCTCATCAATCGTCTCTTGTCGTTGACTAATGCTGCCGTTGGATGTAAATTGTTCCGCAGTAGCTGGAACTTTTTGCAGCTTTGGGAATACCTTGTGCCCGTTACCGACCGCTCGGCCAGGTGAGTCACGGATCTTCGCTGGAGCGCTCTGCAAACTCACCACTGACGTGTCTACTGAGTCCGTACTACCACCGCCACCACCCAAGACCTTGCCCCATTTCGAAACCTTCTTCGGTGCTGCAATCGCCGTTGTTGCAACTGTTTTAGGCCCAGTCGAACACGAAGCTTGTTGGTCTTCACTCTGTTGTCTCAAGACCAGTGGTAGAACTTTAGGACGGCCACCGCCGCCAGCACCAGAGTCTGAGGGATCCGCAGCTGTCCCCGAAGACGGACCTCCCTCGGACTTGTGCTCGTCAGCTGCTACGCCAGTATTCTGTTGCATTCCCAACACCTGGCTAGGCGCCCGATCTTTTCGAAATTTCGTAAATATCTTCCGGACTAATTGGTCCCGTTGTTCGTCCAGTTGTGGTTCGTTTTTCCGCTTCTCCGCTAGCTCTTTTTCACGTCTTACGTCAGCCACTTTTCGAAATATCAGCTGTAAATGAAATAGATTAGTTAGTAATACGAAAAATAGCAGCACGTTGAAAATGATTTTAATCGTATAGTACACTTACCCTGTGCCTTAGATTATAAGTGAGTATAAGATTTCGTGAAAAAGAATTCGCAAAGGCTTGATAAAAGTCCAATACTTCTAATAACCGATCTCTCTTGATGGTATGTAAATCACAGTATGTCAGCGCACGGACGTTGGCTGCCGATTGTCCTAATGCTGTATCTTTCCAAAAGGAATCGCCAAAAACATCACCTTTACCTAAAAAAATTAAGAAAATTAGGATAAATTGCGTATAACATATTGGAATAATATTTATATAATTGCCTCTTTAATAAAAATACAATAAATTTAACGTTATATTTTAAAGCAACAGTTTATTATGTAGTTTCTATAATTGTTTCAAGTTAAAAGTCTTGAAAGAAATCTAGCTAACTCTATTGATAATACAGATGTAGTGAACCTACAAGGAACACGTTCTACGTTAAGCGACGAAGTCAGTGACACTATAAGATGTTGCAATTTACTTCGAGGTTGAAAAGAATAAACTTTAAGACTTTTAGAGTTAATTAATTAAACTTTTTAATAACATAAAAAAAACACACACCAAAATTATAAATGAAATTTGAAGATAGATATTTATTGTATCTACCTGAGATTTAAATAACGTGCTCAGACGTCTTGACATTAAAAATATAGTTAAAATCTAAATCTAAGTTAGTTTACATCTAGTATTTATATTAGTAGACCAAGGGAGTGGAAAGGATGTTTACTACTACCAAATCTCCTTATTGGACCTTCTTCGGATAGCAGTACCTACAATGTTGTTTTCGTACTTTGTTCCAAAATGATGTCGCTCCTTTTATGGTCTGGTTAAACTGCGTAAACAACTTGTTATTGTAAATCTCCAAATTTTTATATGGTCTAAGAGATTGTTTTCTTTTAAACCCGGAGATATTAATTCGCCCACTAGTAGGGTGCGCTCTGTGTTGAATAACAACAGCAGTTGTGTTATTATTTTAGAAACGTATAATCGTTATTTTATATTATATAAATATATATTATTAATTAATAATTATTAGTAAACCACTGGGTTTACTACACAGATATTATTGATTATAATCAAAAAAAAGATAACGAATTGTTTAAATATAATAAAATAATGTAATTAATATTCAAATAATAATAAATCAATGATTTTTTAAAATTAATTTGTTAATGTATCCGACCCACTAAAACTTAAAATAAGATAAAATATGATGTTTATAATGGTATAAATAAATAATAATATTACAATATAATAATGGTATTTTATTATTTTATACTCCCATGTTTGTGTGTGAAAAATGTTATCCCCCTCAAATTTTTTATTCTATTTTTGCCTATGATTAGTAACATATTTTATTGAAACAATTTATTATGGTTTTCAAAAATAATTAATTTAATAATAATTATAAAACTCACCCAAAATGGCTACAACTTCATCGTCTTGGATGACTTCTAATGAACCAGTAACGATGAAACACAACGAGTCAATCGATTCTCCTGTATGGAAGAGAAGGTCACCCGGTGCTGAATGGCTCATTGTAAAGTGCATGGCCAGAGCACGTAAGCACCCGTCGCTGGCCAAACGAAACGCCGGGTGCTCGTTAAACACTTTACGGTTAAGATGTACACAAATGTCCGCTTTCATATCTTTTGGACAGTAATTCAATACCTGAAAAATAAATATATTACAAATAAATAATTGTTTACGCAATTTATTATAAAATTTGATGGGCTTTAGTACATCTGGATGTAATAATACTACCACTTAGACTTAACATACGTTAATGGTTATTTGAAAAAAAATTATTTTCTATCGATGAAAATTAAAAAATTTTTATTATACGATTTTGTTTTAAAAATAAATTTTAATTTACGTTTAATTTCACGTATATTGTTATTATTATGGAAATATAATTTCAATAATGGCGTATACAGTTTTAGTAATTTAACTATAGGGTCCATCATTAATTCGATTTAATCCTTTGAGTAACATCAACACAATAGCCCTCGTCCGTTATCCTAAAGGGAGACGCGTAAGTAATAATTTATGTAAGCCATACTTTATCCGTGTCCAAGCCTCTAGTCATTGCCCACGTGGAAACTACATAGTCCATGACCCGCTCAGACAGTGCTTTTGGTACTTCATGGAGTTTCATGAATTCTCTGACGTTGTTCAGCATGTCATGGTATTTTGCAGTGGCCGAAGTCATTTGCTGTATAATTGTGGTGACGTGACCGAAAATCGTGGCATACAAAAGTGCTGGAAAAATTACATTGTGCGTTAGGCAATAGATTTAATATTATATAGATCCCTAATCGTAAAAAATTTAAATTGTATATCACCAGTTTAAAAAATGAGAAAATAATATACTTACACGCAATGACCATCATACATATAGTAAAAATCTTTTCGTTGTCTGTCTCCGAGGCTACGTTTCCAAAGCCAACGCTGGTCATACACGACATCGTAAAGTACAACGCAGTCACATACATTGTCTTCCGGGGAGGACCGTGTACCAGTTCGGTGGAATTAGCGTGATTCGTCATTATATACGAGTATGGATACTGAGTGATATTAGCCAGTTTCCATAGCCACGAATATTGATATCCATTTTCGGCATCCGACCGTCCTAATAAATATATTTGTTTTTTATTAGATGCAGTCGGAAAGTAGTTTTACATTAAATGATTGTCGTTTTACTCACCTATAGAATACCAAATACAGGCCAACCAATGGGCCACTAACATGTAAAAACATAGCAATAATATCAACATGGCAGCACCATACTCCAAATACCGATCCAATTTTCTAACGACCCTGCCGAGTCGAAGTAACCGAACCACTTTCAAGGCACTGAATAAACTTCCGATGCCCTATAATTTTAAATTTGTTTCAATTAAAACTCATTTTTGTATATGTGCATATATGATTATTTTGTAAAAACGTTTTAAAATCACCTAATTCGTGAGTACGAAATTATAATGTATATTTTAAATTATGGAACTATACATTTTTTTAATGAAGAATATAAATATGAGTTTAACAATATAACTATGCGTATATAGTAAGGCCGTAAGGAAAAGTTATGTAGAAATACTTTAATTAGTTTTAAAAAATGAGAATATTTCTATATGGCATAAAAAAAAAAGAAATAAAATAATGACGGAGCGCTGAATTGAAAACGATTATTTTAAAATTAACATTATTAAAAAAAAAAAATCAATAGATGAAATAGGGTTCAAAAATAGAATGTTCAAGAAAATTGTTCATGAGTGAAATACTTGGACTAAAATTATTATCTGGATATCAAGAATAAGGGTATCAGGAGAATTACAATGAAGAGAGATGTTTGAAAATCGAAATTTCCATCGACAAGGCCTTATTTGGATAGAAGATATGATAAGGAATTATTTATTATTGAAGACAGACAGTATTTTTTAGTAACCCTGATTCGTAAACATGTAAACTTTATATAATTTAATTTACTTAATTTAATATGAATCATTTAAATTTTATAAAAAATTATATGATAGTGAAATGAACAATCCAATTAATTTTATAAAAATATTTTAATGTGAAACGTACAACTATAAACTAAAATGCTGGGTTTGATAATAATAATAAATTAATTTTTAAATTATTTTCTCCATACTTTCATACTTTAACGATACTTATATTTATTAATTCTAAACTATTAATGTTCATTCGAGAGATATCTATTTAAATTTAGGTTTACTGTAGAAAATGTATATTTTTAATTTAAATCAATTTAAATATTATGTACGTATCAACATGATATTTATTTTGTATGTTTTGAAATAAAAGTATAGCAATATGAATAAAAAATAAAATTAAGTTATTTAATATAGTATGTGTATTTTTGTATCGATATAATCCAAAGGTCTGGAGATGTTAAATACGGATGAAAAATACAATATTATATTAAAAACTCGAGATAACACGAAAAAGATAAAAATATATTGAACTGCGTTGCTGAAACTCTTTGTTTAAAATAGTTTAGAACAGCTGCCGAATATGTTCGAAAAATATATATCGTATATCCCTTTGTGAAGCAACCAAATGGAATCAGGTAAATAAAGAAAAATATTTAATACTATACATAGATGCATTGTAACTTTGAAAATATATGTCTCCAAACGATATTTATATTATCTATTCCCTGGATATGTTGTATCTTATTTAAAGGTATTCAAATGCAATGCATGATATTTCGTTTTTCGAAGAAAATAGCAAAATAATAAATTATAATATTATGTACTACTTAGTTGCAATCGATAGGTCTCTGATATTGATATTGAAATCTGAACAGCAGTTGTATTCGACATGAGCTTCTATTTATCGCTTCGTTATCATTATTAATTAATCAGTATTTTTTATATTATTTTTTTTCCATTTATTCACAGACAAATAAAAAGACTAAGTGAAATCCAAAACTACAAACTTAATTTTAGATTTTGTTTTCAACGTATTTGTAAGAATAATGATAAAAAACAGACTTTTTTGTCTTAGTTTTCTAGGTTTGGGATTTTCAGAAATCCGATTACTATTGTAATCGACAGCGTAGTTTAAATCACTGTTTTTGGCAATGTTTCAAACGGTATTCTAACAAGTTGGCGTTTCCAGGTGTTACATTCCAAAGTTTCTAATCTGGTGAGGAAAATAGCTCATTAGATCCTTATAATATTATATTATCTTAAGTATCTATTTAGATGAATCATATTATTCTTAATAATTTATGTTCTTAAAATTCTAGTAGATTCAATAGTCAGATATATATAGTATATTTAGAAACAACTTTTATTTAAGTAATAATTCATTACAATTTAATTACATTTTTTAACAGTTATTGAATGATTAAACATATGTATACAGGTAGGTTTATATAGTTTTTATGTTTATAAAAATTAATGTGGTAAATAATTGAGTTATTTGACGTAGACTTATGCTAAATTATAAGAGAAAAAGCTATAACGGAACAAATATACATTGAAATGGTTGGTATTAATTTTAAAGAACAATATCTTGAATTGCAAGTCATTATTAAATTTGTAACATCAAAAGGAATAAATACATGAAATCAAGATAAATATTTATTCAAAACTTGTCAAAACGTAAACAAATTTGTTTTACGACAGTTGTGTGGTATAATATATTATAATAATCATAATCATAATATGTTATGTGCTGTCATATTAACTCCAGAAAGCATTTTATGCGCATCATGTAAAATATTTTATTAGAATATCTAAACCTGCAGTAATATAACAGATACGTTTCAGTTACGCAGACTGTTTTCATCATGATATTAAAAGTAAAAATGAAATACGGCGTAATATTGTAAATTATAATCAAGAATTTATGCAATCTGTTCTTTTCATAAAAAAAAAGAAAAAAGGATTAGATTATTATTCGTATATTATATTATTTTAGTCATTCGTGACTAAAAATACGAACGCAAAAAAACGTATAAACTCGATTTTGCACGCGCTGTTGTATAATTTAACGAGACATTTCGTTCGTGTTTTTACAATATTCTTTCAGTTATTCGTGTACGTTTTACGTGTCTCCGTCATGATTTTTCTTGAGATGGAAAGGGCGTACCATTTTGTCCTTAGCTCCAAAAAGTACAGAATTTCATTAAATAAATTATATATATATATAATATTATAAGGACATTATACGGTATACATAAAAGAGTATTGCATAATGAAGGAAACCAGATCCAATTATTTCGACCGTACTACACCCTACCAGGTGGTGTGGGTTACATTTTCTATCTGCGGGTTCTAAGTGAATCGCTGTGTAGACAAACATCATGAACACGAAACGTTGATAAAACAAATTGTATAATGGCAATGATAACAATAATAATAATAAAAAGGAAAATAAAAAAAGAAAGGATTTTGGAGACAATAACGCGACTGAGCAAATACGGTTTGTTGTCTTACATTGATCATAGACAAAGAAAACTAATTCGAATTCCTTTAATACTGATACGAGTTTTTCTCCCAGCTTTTAATAAAACACATTTTCAGACATTGTCGATATCCAACATTATACCCATGGCTAAATATATAGGTATGTCAGCAACTCTGTAAATGTTGTTATAGTTTGCGCATGTATTATTACTCTATGATATTTCATAAAAGAAAATCTCATCTGGCAGTGATCAATAGAATAGATTATTATTACTTGCTGAAATCATGTGAAATATCCATAGAGCACTGTTACTCTATGGAAATATTATCTCGCTCGTTATTAGTGATGTGAGTAAGAAATTTCTATCAAGAAATTTCTACTTTAGAAATTTCCATTTAAGAAATTTCTTAACAAAATAAATAAATATATATATTTTTTACGTACAACTATTTTGTTTTTGTAAATTAGCAACCTTGTTATTGTGATATCTCCAATCACGGACTTCTAATCGTATATTAGCGGGAAAATGTTAAAATGTTAATGTGTGTGATTACTGATTAGATAATTCGTTATAGTGTTATACAGCGACACAGCGTCTTAACAATAAGTATTTTAGTAATATTTTACTCTAAAAGTTTAAAATATTATTCAATCCTGTATTCTTGACTCTTGTTGAGTTATTATTATTAACTAGTCATTATTGTTAAATATGGAATATTCTCATGTCTTTCTTAAAGTTGAAAAAACATTTTTTTTTTTAAATTATCCCATACATTTGTTTTATTGTTTTGAACTTTTGAATAATATTTATTATTTAAGTATAAAATAAAATAAATTGTTTTGACTAAATAAGACTTATAATAAAGAATTGAGTCTATGTCTATTTAAAAATATATATATTGATTATTATTTATTTAAATTAAATTTACTAATACCATTTAAGAATTAGATCAAATTAGGGAATAAAATATTTGTCTTAATTTAAAGATTAATTTTAAATTCATTAAAGCTAACTAACAAAAAAATTAGGTTTGATAAGTTAAATTAAAGTTAAATTTTCAAAAAACATATATTTTTGAAATTTCTTCAAAATTAAATTTCTGAAATTTAACATCTCTACTCGTTATTCATATGTGACCAATCATTACTGTTATTTGTTATGATAATGAATTCACTGCCAGTGGCCGCCATGACACCTGCGTATCACAAAGTTACTGACATACCTATATATTTAGCCGTGATTATACCTATCTCTCGGATTTGTTTTATTATTTTACATCCAAATAATGTTTGACAACATATCGTCATATCACTTGCATATTAATTAACATCAAGATTGAGTTGTTTGCGTATTAAAGTTTATACGTCGAAAATTGATTTAAAATAATAATTATGCAAAGTAATATTTACGTTGGTTAAGCCTCACGTTTTATATTTTCGAGTTAATAATTTGTCGTGGTTAATTAGAAAATATTTCATCGTATATTGATTTTGAACACAGATTTTTTATAAATGTTCATTACTGGTTCCTTAAAAAAAAAGTGTTTAAAAACAAAATGTTTGAAATTTAGTTAATATTTGAATAATTATGAGTGAAAAAATGAAAAGTTTTCCCTTTCATCAAAAACAATTACTTAAATTGTTTTTTAACTATAATTAGAAAATGTAACAAGAAAAAATATAATTTTGAAGCCTAATATTAAATATCTGTTGGATATGCATGATTTATTATTTAAATCTTGTGATTAAATTAGAGCGTTCGTGGAAACTTTTATAGAACATTGTTTCTTAGTAAATGATTTAAAAATAAAAACGCGAACAAGAACCTAACACATAGCTTTCGGTAATCAGATAAAATATCAGACATTATACATTCTATTAGGATTCATATTGCGTTTTAGAATAATATGTTTATAATTTAATAAACTATACAGTGTACGTTAAATATAATATTACGTGTAGTTTCAGAATTAGGCTACAATATAAAATATACAACAGTAGTAGGCACATCATTTGTCAACTGTAAGTTTTGTGTAAGTTTCAAGTCAAAAACGACGAATTACCACGAAAACACGTAAAATGATAGATTCGTTGAGTTGGTATGTATTAATCCAGACTCTCTTTCTAAGTATTATACTTGTGACAGTAGCAAGAAAACACTTTAAGAAATTACTCGAGACGAATTTCTCTACGTAAAATCAACATTTCTCACGTTCAAAATTTTTATAGTACAATCTGCTACACGTACGCCCACGTACCTAAATATATTATTGTCTGAGAGCTTCTAAACAAAATATTAAGTCAAATCACTATTTTAATATGATTAATTTTACTAATTCATTCAGAGTATGTATAAATTAATGCAACTCATAATTATGATGTTGATGGTTTCGATATTTGTGTAATATTATCGGTGAGGAACTGAATTACAACATAGCATTTGTACGGTGAGTTATGTGTCATAATTTTTATAATCTATGTATCATGATCATCTAAGTGTGTTAATAATATACGAACACGTTTATTTTAACTTTGAACTTCTGATTAACTGTACATAAAATATCGGTTAAAAAATACATTAACGTAAAAATCATTCCACTCCAAACGGATGAAATAATATTATTATACTCAGTTGGCATAATATTATTTCTAACCTAATATTTATATAAAACTTATGAAATTTTATCCCTTAGCTATATACTTTTAATGTAGTATTCAGTAAAACACATACTTTCGCGAGAAATGGTACATTCAGAAAAGTTCAACGGAAAATGATGAAGTTGTTGATCGTCCAGGGGGTTTAATTTTGGCAAATGTACAAATTATGGCGGTTAAACTTAGTTAAATCCTGGTAAATAAACTGCGGTATACCACGATATACCCTTTATATGCTCAGTCAATGAGTATCGCCTAATTACTTTAAACGATAATATTATAATAAACGCGAGTTGATCTATCTAACAACTATATTAAATACTCATTTGTTATCTAAGAAGCATAAAATCAAACTCTTATTATTATTTTTTTATTTAAATATTATTTAGTATTTACCGAGCAGATAATCTTACAGCCACTCAATTACGTTCGTTCACTTTCTAGTGTCAACAATTTTAGTGGTTAGTTTTAAAACCGATAAATTATTTACAATATAATATTTAAAAAAGCAATAAAATGTATGTTTACCGTTTATGCACAAACGGTTATACCTATAAAAAATAGAATATACTCATGGAGTTATATTTATAATTATAATTTATCAATAAAACCATATGATAAGGTGTTAATTATATTTATTTAATTAATTAAAATTAAAATAATAAATTAAATAAATTAAAAGAAAAGTAAAAAAAAGTCGGAAAATTAAAAAAAAACATTATTCCTTTCAAAAAAATAAAACATATTTAATGTATCTAAGTACATAAAAGGATGATAAATTTCAATAATTTAATGTACGTATTAGTACTAGCATAAATAATTTGGAATTATGGATAAATTAAATTAATTACAATTGGCATATAATAAGTAGTCGTCCATCACATAAAATTGACCAAACAAATAATGAAATAGCTTGGTCAAATCGTATATGTTTTATGGGTATCCTTGATTTAATCAATCGTATGAAGTCTGACGCCAATACATAAATGTTATAATTTAACGAAAGAAACTATATTATTTAAGTTTTGGATCTTGAATTGCAATGAAAAACAATTTATCACAATTGTATGCAATGAATGTGATATTTTTTATTACAACTATTTTAAACAATGCTTCTTGACATAGGTTTTATCGACAAAAGAAAAAAATAAAAATAAAATAGAACTAATGTTTTAATCCGTAATCTTTATTAAGACTTTACTAGTCATTAATTTAATTAGTTTCTAAAGATAATGAAATTATGGGAAACAAGAAGAGAATGCGAAACCTCGTTAAACAAATTTCTCTATACAATAATATATACGTATATAAACAGACTACAGAGTGAACAAAATATTGTGATAAGCTATTTATACAGGATAACGTTGTAAACTTACAATGTGATTTCGACAATTTTTTAACAAACAATTTCATTCACTCTGTATGTGTTATAGGGCCTCTGTACTCGAAACCGTTTCGTGTATCTTATAATAATTGATATTATTACCCTGAACATGGTTTCTCATTCAAAGATGGAATCCAATATAATTCAACTTGGATAATATTATATATACCTATAAATCACAATATTATCCTTTATTCAATTTAAAATAAATATGGAAAATATTTGCTACATATTTCCAAAAAAAAAAAAAAAAAAAACAAATTGTATCGTGAGAGATAAAATCACAATATTATTATAGGTATGCACCATCGTAAACATTCTGAAGAAAAATACTAATATATAATTTCAGTAAATTTTGTCAGTATTGTAATGAATACTTTTTAAAAATGCTTTAAATTCCATTACTGTTATATTTGAAGTGTTATTATAGAACGTATTTATATATATATGACTTTAGAAATATTCAAATATTAATTGAAATATACATATTTATCAAAAGTATTTATAGATATGTTTAAATCAAATAATAATATATTCATAATATAAAAATTAAAAACTATTATTTATCTGTATTAAAAATCAAAATAAATATCCAATCTGTATACAAGTTTCAAATGGACAATTGGCTAGTGGCTACCGCGGTTAGTATCAAATGATTTTAAATAAACAAAATAAAGTAATTCGATTTTAAATTTATAAATATGAACTACTTCTAGAAAATATTTAAAATAAGTATTCGAATACATCAAATGTAATTGAATACCGGCTGTTATTCAAATACTTTACAATATTGAATTTTGTACATATGATTGATGACGTTCCATTTTAAAGTCATGTACGAGTACATAACACTTTAGTAATTTTAAACATCGCATATTTATTAATTTTGTTTTAAAAATATTTTACCTACGACATAGTATTTCACGTTGTGTGAGAAAAAGGTCATTGAAAAATCTAAAGAAAACGTTCTAGTTAAATTAATTTTAGGGACGAATATTATTAATATTACGACAATGACAATTGACAAATTAAATTAAAAATTAAATGTTATAATTATGTAACGTTTGTAAAAAGAAAAAAAGTAAATAGATACTGCTAGATACTATATAGATACTGCTTATTTATCGCGACCATACGAGATGTTTGCTTAAAGTGAAGAACATTTTTCTAAGTAACTTAAAATGATAGAGTGGTGAAAAGGTTAAAGTAATTTTGAACAAACATTTTAAATTCTTTGATTTCTTTAGATATGGTGTCTAAGAATTTTTGAAACATATTCCTGGCCTAAATTAAAACACCATAATAGTTATAATAATACGATATTACTATTAAAACGTATTTTTTGATCATTTACTGTTAGTAGGGTACTATAAAGATCACATCATCCGGTGGGTGGTGTTTACTAAATAAAATCAAAGTCAAACGAAAACGTTTCTGTTAAGTCTCAAAATGAATCAATTTTATTGTTATATAGGTAATTGTTCCAACTCACCTCTTCATCGTGATCGAATGCGTTGAACACGTCGTAGGGTAGACACGACAGTAGATCGATGACGAACCACGATCGGAGATAGTTCATCCTGATCACCTTCGGGTCGGACACAACTTCGCCGCCAGGGCCGACGAACGTGGTGTGAAAGTTGAGCACGATGTCGATGAAGAATATCACGTCGACAATGGAGTCCACCACCAGCAGGGACACGTCCTCGCTGGTCTTGTTTTTGAATGCCACGTTGTACGGTACCATGATCGCTGTGTAGAACGTCAGGCACAGGATCACCCAGTCCCAGATGGCTTTGAACGCGCAATAATGCAACAGGATGTGCGGCGGAGTTTTCGGCGCCTCTTGCCTGTACTGGGGCATTACGTCTGCGTTCAGGCTCATCATCTGCACAAGACCAAAGTACACACACGGATATCTCAACGTCACCGGTAGGGTCTCGTCCTGCACACAGCTATTTATATCCCACCTTCCCCGGGGATACTTCAAAACCGATAAGATACCAACAAAAGGAATACCGAAACTAACTAAACTTCAAGTAATAAAAATTAATGGATCCGAATGGAATACAAATCAATATTAGATATTGTGTGTAATTAAAGGAACACGAAGTTAAATTTAAAAGAAATTGTTTATTAGGTTAGGTAAGGTAAGTCTGAAGCGTTATACAGAATGTTAGACAGTAAATAAGAAGATAGAAAAGAATATGAGTTAAATAAAGATGATAATTGGAATACGATAAAAGAATATTTTACCCTTTCTCGATATCAATATTGGAAATAATTCACCATGAATATTCAATGTCCGGCCAGGAGTCGATACAATTAATTTTATTTTTTTAATGCTTATTAATACAATACTATTTTAAAAACTACAATATGTTTATCTAAATAATATGATTAAAATAAATAAAACTTATTATTTATCTTTCAATAATAAAATTGTTCAAATAATGATGTATTTATATGTTTACTTTCTATTTCGATTACTTTAGGAATAGTATGTTACAAATTAATTCCAAAATACAAAATTGGGTTTCGCAGTCCATATAAATCTCGTACACCAATATAATATATGCTTGTAAGGCTATTTTTGTCCACATGTTTTAATTTTAATTAGGAAAATAATGATAATTTAAGTACTAGTTTTTATCTTGTTCGATATTTCCTCTAAATATTACATTTAGATAAAAAGAACAATTTTAAATCATCAATCGTTTCTACAACATAAAATTGCATATGTAAGCATGTTTAAAGTACGTGTAAGAATAAATTAAAATGATATAATAAATTACATAATTACTTTTTATTTACTGATAAAATTATTATTTTGCTTTAATTTATTTGATATGAAATACTAAATAATATTTACATCAGAATAATTATAAATGTAAAAAAAGTAAAATGCTGAAATAAAAAAATGTAAAGTTATAAAAAAATCAAAAACGTATTTAATAATTACTTTTTTATAATACGGGGTATATTCATTTATCAATTTATAATAAGAAATTATGGGATAACAATCTAATTATTTATCAAACAGGATTATATAATTATTTAAAATGTATAAATAAAATTAAGCTTTTTATAAGTGAAAAGTTTACCAATTATCGAATTTTAGATTCTGAGCGAAGAAGCGAAAATATATTGGTTTCACAATGATGTTTTTTTTTGTATGATTGAAGACAATTTTTCGTAGAAAAAAATGGTAGAAATAATGGTCTGATTATCAAAATAAGGTGTTCTTTTTTTTGTTGCAAGTTGCATTTAGTAACTAGTTAATACTTTATTTAGCTCATTTTTCGAATTTCTCAAAAATTTTTCTTTGGAAAAAGAGAAACTACTAAAAAATTTTGGAAAATCGGAAAAAATACGGTTTCTGTTATTTAATTTTTTTTTGTTTCGTGATAACTAATTACGTTTTGATTATAGGGTTTTGAAAATTGTTTTGAATTTTCATATACATAGTTGATACGATTGGTAAAATTTTGGAAACAATTAGTTAATTTTTTTAAAAAAAATGTTTAATATTATATGCAATTTTGAGTTAAACAGTTTGAACATTTTATAGAAACTTACTCAAATTATACTTAATTTATGTAAAAAATATTTTGAAAATCGTATAATCCAATTTTTTTAAAAATGGTTCTAAAATTTGGATATTTAATAGAATTGAATATTATGATATATTTTTTTTTTAGACTGAATACACTTTTACGGGTAGAAATAATGGGCTGATTACTACGAATAGGGTATGCTTTCGATGGAAAATTGCATCTAAATGGTACTTTGTAGCTCATTCTTTGAATTTCTCAAAAGTTTTTCCATGAGAAAAGAAAAACTACCAAAAAATTAATAACCCACGGAAATCGTAATTTTCACGAAATCGATTTTAGACTATTCATGATTTTAAACATAGGTACTTGACATTTTTCTGAGTATTTTCATAGGTAGTTTACACACAAGGTAAACTTTTGGAACAGCTTATGACTATAATATATTGTATTTTATTGAATAACGCTTAGAATCGTATTTTCTAATGCAATATCATTGCATTCAAATCTTAGTTACAATAAACCACTAATTTCTCCGAGGGTTGAAGGAGGATGTCCGGAATTGACCTTCCTGCTTTTTTAAATTTTAATAATTGTACTGTTTTTAATTAATTAATATTAAATAATATATAATTTCAAAATTAAATTAAATTTTATATTGTTAATTAATTATTAAGAGCGATTCAATTGCCAAAATGTGATTTACAACATTATAATATTTATCATTGGTTTTTATTTGTTTATAATATATTTATACGCACGAACTATTCTTTATAGTTAATTTTATATTGCCATAAGATAACCCGAAATATCTGTTACATTTCATTTTATATTTTGTTAAATAAAATAGTTAATTTAAAATGAAAGAAAATTAGAGATAATTTTAAATTCAATAAATATACTAAAAATTATAAATTAAAATCTATACCTATTTGTAAATAGTGCATTATAGATAAAATTAGTAATTCAGTACTTGCACGAATAGTTGGGACATTGTATCACATTGAATATTATTATCTTTAGCATATTTTGTTAAGAATTCAATTTGTAATATATTTAATTTTGGAAACCTCATAAAAAAATTATACGGCACAACGAGAGGTCGTTACTCTAGATTGCACCGCTACGACTTAAGGCGATTAAATGGCATTTTATTATTAACGAATGGTTTAACGCGGTATTAACGGTTCAAAAATGACAAGAAACGAGCGATAAGATGAAACTAATTAAATTTCTAAGTCTATACGATATATATATTTATTTGGATATGCGGTGTTTAACCCTTTTCTCCTGATATTGACCAATGTGAATATTTCACAAGAGGTGCCCTACGCTTCCGCCAATCCGATTAAGAATGGATAATTAATGATCGTGTTAGTCGCTATAAACATGCTCAACAGGACTCAGTGTAAATAACTCCATGAAACCATACGAGACCTATTTTTGAAGTGCGAAAAATCGCACAATAATTAAAAATTCCTGACGGTTTATATCCCCCCTATAAGACTACCGCCAAAACAATAATAATAATATAATGATGATGATAAACTGACTAAAGTTCGTCATATTCAATAAATTGAAAAAAAAAGAAAATAATTTTCTTTAATTCCTTGTATAACAATTACCAATTTAAGGTGCGATGTGTTTTATTGTCTATTGAAAAACGGTATTGTAATAAATTATGTTATTTTAATTAAAAGTAATTTTATCGATTTATTGGGAATGCGTAACTAATTTCCAGCGTATGCCAAACGAAAAACAGTCGAGTAATATGCGTGCGAAAAAATGTTTTACCATACCTACCTCCGAGTTTATAATTAAAAAACTGCCAATATTCGGAACTCGCTTAACGTACAAAATGTTAAAAAATAATGTATATTTTTTATAATCAACGATGATGATATTCTATCTTATCATAAATGAATACGTTTTTCAATGATAATTAATGAAGTCTGAAAATATAATTAACATTTATAACTTTAAATCAATTTTAAAATGCTGACTTATATAATTATTAATTAATCAAACTATTCAAAGATTTAAAATGACATTTGCAAAAATTCATGGATTTTTAATTTCCTACCATCCAGATTTTATCATCTTACTGCCTATAAGTTCAAGGTTTCTTGACTTCTGATTAAATTAATGAAATATCTTTATATCGTTAAAAATTAAAATTTAAGTAGTTTCACTGAGGTTAAAAATATTATTATTTATTGAAATATTACCATACAAATGGCAAATATTGTTAAAATATATAAAAATATTAACAATTGAACTATATAATTTGTGTGGGTAGTTAGTAATTATGCTAAAATTTGACATCATTATATTTTCTAACAGAATAGCAGTTTTCAAAGTTATTTTTTTGTTATTTATTGGACTTATATGAGTTTATTATGATTGTTCAAAAAATAATAAATTAAATTTCATCAACGATAAAATAAATTTAATAAACAATATTATATTATATGAATAAAAAAATAAAAAAATGTTTTCTTCGTGACGGGATAATTATTGTGATGAATTATATTATTGCAATCGACTCCTGGATATTTCTACACGACTTCTTAATCTCTCACTCATTCAACAACAAACCGTTATTTTGAAATTATGTGGTACATTATGTTTGATGGTTAATTGTTCGATTAAAAAAAAATCGAAATGTAATTTTTATTATTACAATATACTAGAAAAAGTATGTTTTTAAATATAAACCAAATTATTCTTAGTTATAATTCGTATAACATACGTTTTAATAATAATTACCACTTGCAGGTAGTCATTTTTTGTAATACTTCGATAGGTACTTAAAATAAAAAAATTATTAAATAATCAAATATTTCATCAATGGAAATAATAATTTGACAAATTTCATTATTAATTTTATTTGTAAAAACTCTATGGGATAGACAAACAAATTAATTATTTTCCAACATCTTTTACTATATAGAAAAAAAATGTTTTTCAATGATGCTACTTAATCGAACAACTGATCATCGCACACATTCGGACAGATGACGATGACCTTCTACCACTCAGTAATATCATAATAATATTCTGAATATTATTATCATTATTACAGGCGTACTCCTAAAAACGTTATTAAGTTACCAACAAAGTACATTTTTTGTGAGAATGATCGATAAAATGTACAAATCTTACCAAAAACTGAAGATTTTTAGAAAAAATAGTTTTAGTTTGATTTTCAATAATTATTGAATCGAATTATCAAGTCTTAGGTAAACGAGAACAACATTTTAGGTGTACGTTATCAATGTTTTCAACTTTTCAAATGTATTCAGAATACATTATTAAATACTTGTGTAAATTGTATTTAAAATACATATTTAAATACATTTTTTTAAAGTATTTAAATATAAATACAAATACTTTTAAAAAGTATTTAAAATACTTAACAAATACTTTTTTTTTACTTCAATACATTTAAATTTATATTTAAATATTTATATGTTATTCGGTAATGATAAACTAATATGACATGGATCGTCCATTTCACAATTTCACGTTTGGGTACGTTTATGTTGTACACTTATTTGCGGGAAACAGAAATTGTGCAGTATTGGACTGGACTTAATCACTTAATATTATATAATTTAATAATATCAATACGATGATGACTATTTATAGATCGAAAATAAATACCCGTGGAGTCCATGTCACGTGAGCCTTGGTATACAGGAGTGGAACCGATGGGGGTTAATCATTCTGTAATCTTATAATAAGTTTACTATATAACTTACTATAATCAATTCAATATTTTAATTTTTGAGAGGTATACAGCCATAAAAGAAATAAATAATGCCAGTCGCTGGCATCAGAAACAAATAATTTTATTTTTAGGTGAACAATAATTGGCTGGTTGACTGTTTACTATGTAGAATATAGAGAGGATATTCCATTAATAAAATTTATTTAAATTTTTATCGCATCGTATGCCCGCCCGCTCATAGAATCCCGATAAACAGGTCGTGGCGTTATAAAATAATAATTAATATTACAGAAACAAAATCTAAAAATTTAAATACGTAAACATTGGTTATTAAAATTTGTAATAGGTACAAAACTAGAACTAAATAAAAAAAAATATATATAAATGTATTTAGTATTTGGAATAAAAATACTAACAAAAAGTATTTCTTTGAGTATTTAAAATACCAAAAAAGTATTTAAATACTTGTATTTAAATACTTAACAAGACTGTACGTTATGTACATTATTTTAAATGATTTAAATAATATACGCTTCAACTCACGTGCGCTAAATGTGATTGCACATGTCTGTTTGAGTCCTTGATGGAAACTGGATGTGATGAGAATTGCGACACCAACGTCTTGCTTCTGGTTACCGACCGGGCCAGCTTGGCGAACTTGCTCAGGCCTGCTAACAGATCTCCTGGTGTTGGGCAAGGCAACGGAAAAAACGAAAACAAACGAAAAAAGAAACACACTCAACATGCACGTAAACAACAACAATAATAACAATGATGATAATAAACAAAACATAAGAAAACAAAAAGCAAAACAAGACATTAAACAAATTTATAGTGTAAACACGGGTATGTAACAGATAAATGGTAAACTGGTAATGGTATGATGGAAACACTATCGAATCTAATAATAATATTTATGATAATAGTGATCGCACACAATTTTCCATTTTCGTTGATCATGATTTTATTATTTTAAATGTATTTTTGTATCTATAGAATTGATAAAAATGTACGTGTTTTTTTTTCGTAGTTTTTTCTGTGAATAAATTCTAGATAATTTTCTTCGTATTGTTATTTTTATGATATTTTATTTATTAATATAAACAATATTATTTATTATATAGGTGAACCATAAATAATTAAAAAATTATATCCATAATTTATTTCAACATTTGTATTGCGATTTTAAAAAAAATTAGATAATTAACAGACAAAAATAGATAATATCTTTTAGAAAATAAATACATGTATATATATATATATCATATGAAATATAATTTAGCTTTTAGATGTATTAAAATGTTTAAGAAATTAAATTGTTTTTTGACGTATCTCCGATGTTCTTTTAGAAATAATTATTTTTAATACTTGTACATAAAATCAAGAAAGGTTATTTTTTTTTAATTAATTTGAATACCGCATCATAATACAGAACAATTTCAAAATTATTATCATTTTTAATTAACATCACAATTTATTCTATTTTAGTGCGAAGTACTGAGTATAGATGCTTCCTTGGGCAAAGCGTTCATGTCGAAAACACTTTTGGACGATCAGCCTGAAGCCGTTTAATAACGTGACGAACGTTTGTCTTCATTTAATTTGTCGTTTTATATGTCTTAAAAACATAAAAATAAATTGTACGCAAGTGTTTTGTGGCTTGTTATTTTCGTAAACCTACCGTACATATATAAATTAAGGTTTGTTCCGTTAAAATGCAGTGTTTTTTTTTTTTCAATTAAATACTCAAGGTAATGTGTACATGTTATAACATATTATATTACAAAGAAAAAAAATAGAATAATAATAATGACCTGCCGGTTAAATCATATAAATATAATGATAAAAATAAAATATTTGTATGAAAAGTACCCTCGTCTCTTTATGAGATTTAAATAACCCGACCCGACCCGGCGGCGCGGCGGCGACGTCGTCGAGACAACAACAAATGAAATGACGGTCGACTACATTACTATTGTACAAGGGTTTATAAAAAATATATGTGAATGTGGAAAACAAAAAGGGAATCGTCATCATACTGTAAAAACCATGCATCGTGATCCTTAATTAAAAACTACTCTATTGTAGTAAAACTCTATACAGTCGTGGTTGTCACGTTTATATGAGCCGTCTACGGCTTTTGGGTTTAAACTAGATTTGGACAGTGTTATAATATGTGGATTTTTATTGTTTGACAATTATTACGACACACGGCAAAACGTAAAACCCAAACGTTTCTATCCGAATATACCGTTATCTACACAACGTAGTATAGTGTCGTCGAAGGACGTAGATAGCAGACATTATTAATATAATTATATCTAAGAAAACTAGGTTTGATTGTAAAAGATTTTTCCGTTACACAAAAATGCTGAGATAGGGAAACTCGTGACGTATAGAGTATTTATATTTCCACAGTTTATGGACGGAGTTTATGTAAATGATATTACAATTGTTATTAGGGGGAGATACAAAAAATACAACACAATTTTTTTTTATTTCAAATTTTACGTAAATTTGGTTTTAATATATGATTTATTTATTTTTTAATATAGTTTTTCAGAACTTAAATTGTTAATAATAATATTATATATTTATTATAAGTGACGAGTGTGATATGATTTTCATAAAAAATAAACATAACTACTTGTTCACATTCATAAATAACTATTTCTCACAAATAACTGCATGAAAATTAAAATTTTTTAAATGGACCCGGCATAAAATATACTTCAAAATCAAAATTTATTTCAAAAAATTGAATTTTCTCTCTTTACAGTTTACATAAACTCCATCCTTTGTTATTCGCATTATCCAGACAATTCGTAATAGGTGTACAAAATTATAATGTTATATTACAGGTTAGATTGAGAACGAATCGTTGTTCGATTTTGTAGAACAAATATTATATTGTATACTAGTTGGTAGATAAAATTAGATAATGTATTGTTGGATCATTTAAGACATAATACAATATTCATGCAACTCAAAACACAATATCATAAACAACTTGCACAAATGATATCTATCGAAACCGTATTATTACTACCTACATAATATTATTATGCTAAAACATAAGGAAATCGTGTGGTTCGTTGTACTTAAACCATCAGCGTTTAACCAAAACGAACCACACGACAATTTTGGGAGGACATTATTAGGTTGTTAGGTATTGAGTTGGGTTATGTTAACTATCGCCGGAACTAGTATTTTATACGTTTTAGTACACCCATACTTTTACAGTTGGAAAATGTATAATATATTATTGCGTCCAGCGAGCTTTTCCTGAACAAGCGACCACCGTTCGATTCGCGATCGTAATCGGTAGAAACCACTTACCCCGCGATTTACCTATGTGTGGTTTTCTCGAGTATATATATATTATATTACACGACTTTTTTTTTTTTTTTTAATTTATTATTTTTAAACAAAATATAACTTAGTTGTTTACTTTTATTTGAAGGAAAATCATAAATAATCGCCACTACAGCTCGACCTCGTATTTTCGGAAGATTTTAACCGCAGTAGACCGGCAGTGTTTGCCATCGTGTTTTGTAACTATTATAGCGTGATGGTTTACAACGACCTTTAAACGACGCGATATTATATAATAACAGGTAAGCGTTATCGCGATCTCCGCGGGGTCCCCTAGAGGTCAATTGGGATACTACAATGTAATGCCATATATTAAGAGCTTACCCGGTCGGAGAGCCACTAAAAACGACACGGTAAATAACAACAAAAAAGGAAATGTAATTTTTCCGGCCAGTGGATGATCGCGATCGTGATCGTGAACATGGTTAATAATAAACACTACTTTCGATAGACCACCCGACGAGAATAAGAAAAATAATCGTATACATAGGTGGGATCGATATTGTAATTAATTAATTTAAGTCAAATAATATCGTCTGCTATTGAATTTTGCTCGGAAGTACAAATTGTAAAAACTACCCATATTATTTGTATTATTGGTATGTCGTCATTATTAAATGACTTTTTAGTTTTTTATAGAATATATCTATCTATGTATATCATAAAGACATTGTCCGTATTTTGTGCATTTGAATCGCAGTATAAATTTTGTGTCTAGAAATTAGATTTTATATTATTTGACAGAATCGTGTTTGAAATAATTTCATATATTTACGTTTTACCTATATCTAAATAGAATTATTATCATTCCGTCTCAATTTATGTAGGATTATAAATAATTTAATTTAAACACAAAATTATTTTATATTTAGTTTTATTTATAATTAGGTAGGTGTACTACTTTAAAATAAAAGTTAAAAACCAATTCCATGATCGATTTGTTCTGATATTATAAACTATTATATTATGAGCAAAAAGTCAACTGTTTTTTCGGGATTTTATTTCGATGATTTTTTTATATTTTTACTTACGTATAGAATATTATATGTTTTTGATTACGTTTAATAAAAAATTAAAAACTTTCCTCTGGCCAACAAACATCGATTTTATAAAGTTTACCATACACCACCAACGAAACACGTCGTTTATATCTAGTATTATTAAATATTATTTTATAATTATTTGTCCTAATTATCGAAATGTTGTGTTTAATAGGTCAAATAATGTTTTGTATTGATAATTTATTTTAAACAGTGAAGTTTTAAAATTTATCATACACTAATCAATTGATTTGTATTTTTACCATTGTTCTTACGCTCTCTTTGCACACGAAAATCGCTGTACATTCTTACAATGTCTGGTCGATCCTAAGAAAACCAGAATAGACCAACATTTTACAGCACTTACGACGTCCCTCTCTCTCACTGTTTCCATCGCATGCGGTGCAAAGTCAATAATATCGGTAATCTAATCCTGTCCGTTTTAATTACGGTCAAACAGTTCACGCGCGCATCGATAGTCCTGACCGACATTTCATTACTCTATCGTCACAAATTATATTCAATATTTACTTCACCACTCGATCGTACGTAATATGTTTACCGCTGACATGCACTTGAAAGCACATGAAACGACAGTGTACATAATATTATTGTTGTTGTGTAATATCAGGATGTTTTAAATGTGTTTATTTTAATTGTTAATACGATTATTATTATTATGATATTTGCGAACACGATGCATAATAAATAGTGTCAATAATAAAAATAAATTGAACATGTTATTCGGTCTACCGTACTATAAAAATATAGGTACTACTGTTACGTTAAAAAAACGATTTTTTATGTAGGTATATATTGAATTACTGTATTTCGCGTTGGGCGAGATGTGGTACACGTGTACTCTCCTAACCAGTAACCAGTTACCGCAATAATTGTTTGTTCCGGGCGGTAGTTTGTTACAATATGAGTATACCATACGTATAACACGTAGACTTACAACCATAAGGGTAATGTATTTGTATTTGTATTGATGTTTTTTTTTTCATTTCGTGAAACTTACCGCCTTTGGAATCCTCTGACTCGATGGGTTGCTTTAGTGCCGTGATGTCCCTGAACGTCAGCAGGAACAGCACGACGAGATCCCTCTCGTTCTTGATCGGAGCTATTTGCATCAGCAGCCATAACGGTGTCTCTATCAAATAGCATTTCAAAACGGTTATATGTGATCGTGTGTAAACGGGGTTTTTGTAATTACCCAGTGCGGCAAAAATTTGTCATCCATTTCTACAGATGATATAACATACTATTATTGTAATTATAATAATATTAGATATTAATTACAAAAACATAAAATGCAAAGACAAGAGAGAGTTGGGAGACCGTGTAGTATTTTAGAGGTGTAGGATCAAATGAAAAAAAGAAGTATTTTTAATTGTTGTGTTTTGAATAATTAATAATATAATGGTCAATTACAACGGTAACAATAGTAGTATGCTATCGATTCAAACAAAGTTTAGCCGCACTGATATATTAAATAAATATAATTTTTTTACAATTTTTTTTTTTTTTTTTTTAATTGTTCAATATTTTCAACAGGAATAACTACCGAAAAATGTCAGATAGGGTGAATCCAACCGACGCAAATTATTAAAGTATCTACTTTTTGGCAAATTCAATTATTGTTAACTTAATACTAATTATACCCAGCCTTAAATAGGCCGTCTGAAGGCTGTTTTATAACGGCCATTTGATACATATTTATATTGAATAGTTATATGTTCGAAAAACCTCCACGGTTTTGCCATAACAATATAATATTTTAGATATCTATAATTTTCTAATAAATTACAATTTAAAATGTAATTATAAAATACTAATTATACATATTTAAACATAAACAAATTAAATATAAAATTGTTAAACAAATAGTTACAGGTGAGTATTTCACTCACCTATGGCAAATGTTCGTGGAAAGTTTTCAAACAACTTTCACATAATATTATGTATAAGCATTTCTAAAATGTTACTTCATACACTTGTACATATATTTAACTGTTGAGGTGTAGAAAGCGATTTAAAAGCTATATAAAATTTTGTTTCGTATACTCAGCTTTATAATATAACTACGGTCACCACGTGAGAAATCCACTCACTAAGCGGAATAACGGTGACAATTTTTAATCAATATAATAATAACAAATTATAATCAACAAAATAATAATTATATGCTCATATATTATATTATATAATATAATTAACCCTTTCAGACCCTTAATATTTTTAAAAAAATCAACTCATAATTTTTTATAGATAATAACAATAATAAAACGTACGTTATTAAGTTATGTATAATAATATAATTTATTACAGGTATTTAATGATTACATAAAAACATAACGTATGATTTAGTATTTTCATAATTCTTTTTTTTTTTTTATATATATGACTACGTATTTAAATGTTTCTAAACATAAAGATTATTTTTAAAAAATTACCAATTCGTATCAATTTATCAGTTGTCTGAAAAGGTTTGGCTATATTATATCATTATTTTTTCGTACGACCAACTTCATTGGCGTCGCACGGGTTTAAATACAAGCAATTATATAAGGTTCGATTGGCTAAAAAAAAATAATAATAATAATCAAATAAAAACATGGAAAGATACAATATTTAATTATGCAATGTACACTCGTAAGATTTATTATCTGCCTAATAAATACGAAATCAGACCCTAGGCTACTTTTTTGGACGTACGGACCTACGTATGTACGATTGCGCTGTTTGACCGCATTGTACACCTTCGATACGTTTTTTGGCGTGCTTGGCTTTACAGGTACTTGAACGTTATTAAAATATAAATAATAACAATACAAAATAAAAAATAAAATTATATTGTCATCGTGCATAAAATGTTATTATTAAAATAATACAATATGCTACGAGGTGTAGTTCAAAATGGTGTCTGCCCATAGCATCTGAGGGTGTATTTAAATATATTTTTTTTTTAAATTAAAAGCGAATAAATATTATTCTCGCGGGTTTCTATGACAAATGGCTAAATTAATTACGCCAGGGGCTTATCAAATACTGAGCAAGAAAATAATATGATATGTATAAATGTATATTAAAAATTATATATACATAACAAAATCATTAAATATTTAAATAATGATAAAAAAAAAAAAATTAAAATAAATAAAAAAATGATTAAACCGCTCATTTTACGGTACCTGCTTGGTCTTAAAGCCAACATACCTTCTGGCAGATCTGGGTTGGTACATATTTAAAACAAATAAACTTTTGTTAATTTTTTAGTACTAGAAAGTTATTATTGAATTCACTAATACAACAATAACAAAACAAAGTTTATTTTATAAGAATACGCACAATTATAGTATCATATTACAAACACGTGTTTTTTTCCATTAAAATAAAATTATTATTTTTAAAACCATTATTTTAAACAAATTAAAAAGAGGTACCTGGCTATATTGATCGTGGTTATTATGTTTAAAATAAAAAAACATTCAAATAAAACCTGCAGAAAAGTAATTAGGAACAGTTATTCTTCGATAATTATTACGTTCTATTGGGTACCGCATATACCTACTCATATTTCCTCGAAAGTATTTTGTCCGCAGGATTAAAAATTGTCCGCTCGAGTCGAAGAACGAACAACGAAAGAATGACGTACGCGAAATATTATAGTGAATAATATTGATTTGGGAAACGATAAAAAGAAAACATCTTACGGCGTCGTGAGTTCCCGTATATAATTTTTATCTGAGATATATATATTTTATTTATTTTCAAACGAATTGAGAAAAAGAGCAATAATACTGATAGCATATAATTGTATTACCTACATGCGGTATTAAATTCCGCCTTTACGAACATTGTTTGTTCTGGAATCGCATGAAAGCAAACAAAATACAATCGTTCAGACCGTCCGAGTATTAATTTTGGAATTACATTCGATATAATATAATTATAATTATAATTAAATTAAATATTTTACTCGTGTACGTTTTATTATGAACGTTTGGCCACAGTTATCAATAGGAAAACTGAAACATTCATAGTGTTTTTTTTTTTTTTTTTTTTTTCCCGCGGCATTTTATATTTAACTTTGATAACATAATAATTGTTTTTATTATTATTACTATGATATACACAACCAAGATAAATTACATTTCACTATAATATGTCATATACGAGTTAAAATTACTAGAATGATAAATTGATATAACAAACATTGTTTATTTAAAATACGATTTATTCACAAAACATCATGGGTTGGTCTACATAAACATACTACATGTTCCTGTATTTGTTTTTTACAAACAAAATTATAATTATTATAATTGAATGCACAGAGTATTCATAAATAATTGAATGTATTCTTTTTTTTCTTATAATTTAACCATTGAAACTTTACTAAATATTTTAAAACGACTAACTTTTCGTTTACATAATATTATGATAATTTGATGTAAAATCAACATTTCTTATAATTGTGTATTCTCGTATATAGATACATATATTTTTTTCAAATTAAATTAATATTATCAAACCGATTTGTCTACAGACAAAATTAAAAAAAAAGGCTATTAATATTTTATAGCTATATCCATTTAGGTATGTTTATTGATTACTGAGCATTTTCGTAAATATAAACTATTTACTTTTAAAACGTTTTAATTATAGACAGTTAATATTATTGCTTTAAACGTATTTAAAAGGAAAGTAATCTCCACAAAATTATTTTTTAATTTGAAATATATTTATATACTAGACCTATTTTTCAATAACTAAATATTTTGCAGAGAATATTATTTAATAAATATTTGAATTTCTATTCACTTTTGATAAAATAAAATAATTAAAAGCTTTTAAAAGTTAGAATAATTTTAGATATATGGCTTTAGTTGTACATAAATAAATATACAATATTAAATTTTACACTATGATCTACCTTAATAGTTTAACAGTAAGGATTACCAAAATTAATTTTCCTTTTTTGAAAAAATGTTTTTCATTAAAATAATATTTGAAATAGATAACGCGTTATAATTAATTGTTATGGTAATTGATGTGATAAACTATTTGAAAAACTACAAGTGTTTAAATGATTGGGATTTGAAAAGTAATTCTATTAAGAATTTATAGGTCAATAAACTAAAGGTATGTGCTTGTATATTTTTCTTTTATAAGTTATGAAAATTAAGAAGCCATTTAAATACCTAAAACTGAACGTAAAATCATAATTTACATGTTTACAAAAAAACGTATTAAAGTTTTACGAGAATATTGTTGGTAACACATAATTTTTATACCTATCGAAATTCATGATGTTAATTTGAATACATTATACCGCGGGGGGAAAAAAAAAAACACTATAACAAAATATAAAATGAGACATTATTATCGAGTAAAATACTCAGTGTACTTAATAAGTATTTAAGTACAATAGCACTTAGTGTTTTATCACATTAAAACCGCTTTCTTGTTCAATGTTTGCGACATTAACTTGCTATCGAAAATAGTATTAAAAGACAATAACACTTTGGATTTTAAGATACTAATACATGAACTTTAATAATATAATAAAAAAACAAATACCAATATAAAATGAAAAATTTTTAATTTTTCCGTAGAAAATGAAAATCGTTTCATATATTATTATTATTATTTTAGTTGAACGCGGTAATGTGGTACGCTTGTATGCCCGGAATAGGATGTCCGTTTCGACAATGGGTATTGCACAGCATGCCGTCGGGAATATTTAGATCCACTGAGAATAAAAGGGGTCACCGACGTGTGATTTAAAAATTGAATCTTTTCGAAAATCTACATATTTAATATTATTGTTTCAAAAACAAATTTAACAAAAACAATTTAAAAATATATGCTTAAGATTACAATTTTCTCGAACAAAATATATAATACAAAATTATATAACATTTTATTTAATATTTAATATTTATCGCCATAATATCGTCATTACTGTCGTTAGCTATTAACTTAGTAACTCTTCAATTTAGTTAAGTGACTTGTTGAAAACTCTTTACAGAAAACTTAATTTCATTATGCTATCGCTTATTTATCACTGCCACCTCATTCGTTTCGAGCCGACGTTCTCAAACCTCAACAATGAATTCCCATCAATATTGAAGCCGATAATTGTCATCGTCCCATTTGATGTCGCATTACAAGTGTTCGTTTTCCAACACAAAAGAAATAGTGAGTGACAGCGGTGAGATAAAACATTATTTTAACAAGTTGTAAAAACCACCAACCAAAATGTTGAAATTTCAGTTTTTATTAAAATTATAATATAAATGATATGATTTTTTATAATGTTTTCATGTTTTCAATTATTTTTAATGGTGAAAATTAAATTATATTGTACAATATGATATTAAAAAAATAATACATATTTTTATTGTGTTTATTAAACGTAATAGTTTTTAAACAATACATTGGCGTAAAACTATTATTTTCCACTAAACTTTTATTTTGACAAATTTATGTGTATTTACCTATAACGCAAACAAAATTAATTATAATTATCAGTAATTATACCGGTTTTCTAAAAAGGTTCGTATTAAAATATACCATGTTGGAATTACCTATAACATTATTATATTAAGATGAAATATTATTTTTTTTATTATAGGTATTAAATTCCATACCAATTAATACTATAGCACAAGATGTAATATAAAATCAAGTTTTGTTAGCAATTTATAAACGAAAATTAAGAATTCATTTTTAAATGAAAATTACAAAATATATTGATATTATACAAATTTTAATTATTTGATTATATTAATAATATAGTGTGTTTTAATTTTAAAAGTTAAATAAATAATAATATATAAAATAAACCATAGATTTCTAATTTTTATTTTCCTCATGGTATACTGATTCAAATACTTTTTTAAAATACAAATATTCTCGTTTTTTTTACATTACAAACTAAAAAGTAAAAATATCAAAAGAAAGATACAATAAACACAAATACTGAATAATTTAAAATATTATAAAATATTACAATATGTATGAACCAAAACATTATATTTAAAAAAGTAATTTTCGTTGATCATTATTTAACATAATGTTTTTGAATAGCTTTCTTCTTATTATTAGAACTGGAATTAAAATTCAGTCTCATAAGTTCTATTCTCAACCCGAAATGATAATTTAAGCGTAGTTAAGTACCACATTACCGATTCAAATACTTATCAATCTAAACATGATATTAACTTAGATACTCACTGTTCTTTTTGTAAAGTAAAATTTCGAACTGGTCGTGGTAGTGACTCTCCAGCACCTCGTCTATTCTGCATATCGTCTCTTTGTCCGTAAGATCTCCATACATGAACGAGCAACGGCATGATTTTTGCATCACCTTGAGTAATCAAACAAATTAATCGAATATCAAAATAATAAAAAACCATAAGTTACTAACATAATGTGTTCGCTATTAAAACAATAGTAGGTTACCTGTGTACATGTAAAGTTAGGTACTAAATATATAAACAACGTTAATGATAAACGAAATATTGGAAACATACCTCCGCCCGATTGTATCCGGAAATCTTGCAGAACGACTCATTGCAATAAACGATGGGGAAGTCGACGATCTGAGCATTTGCCAAAAGAAAGCTACTGTCTGCTGTAAATAAAAAAAAAACAATAAACTTAATAAAATATCTCAATTTTAAATCCGATCACTAAAACTGCATATCTGAGAATAATTAAAGAAGACGAATGTTCAATTCCGATATAAGTGCATTTTATAGCTCATATTTTATAAATATGAAAATTGTATTTGTCATACTAACATCTTACTATAAACCGATTGTGTACTGTAATAATATGTATTTAAAAGTAATACGTAATCCACATTGGAATTGAGGAATTTGTCAAACTATAACTAAAAAAAACTAAAAAAAAAATATACGTAATATATCATACGTATTATAGTTATATATGGTAAGTTTTATCATTGATTATAAATACTAGTATTTTAATAGTATTTATAATCAATGGTTTTATGCACAAATAATATTTCTTACATTAAAAAGAGTTTTAATAAAGTTTGGTTTAAAGTTTTAAATATATAATGATAATATATAATATATGAATACAATAGAATGATTTTAGTGATGTTTGTACGATATCGAATGACTTATAAATTATTTCAACCCATTGTATATTCTCTTACCTCAATTATTTCATCGCGTGGTAATTCAAATTATAATAATTATATAAAATATTTAAATTAATACATAATAAACTATACTGCTTCAATAGGTATATATAAATCAACACGAGAAAGAAAATATTGTCGGAAATTAAATATCGTTATAGTGGCGTGTTAACAATTTTTATTGGCGAGGTTTCTATGAAAGGAAACATCATAGCTCTCTATCAGAAAATGGTGGACTGATAAATTGACTCATCTGCTACATTATACATTATATAAATATAATTTAGGACCATTCTTACAGGTGATATGCAACATTTTAATAATTTTTTTTAATGTATGCCCAAGGCATTTTACTTCTGGTGTAAGCCGTAATTTATTTTTAGAATTTAAAATGATAATGAGACAATAAAAAATGTTTTATTGGTTAATTGTATGTTATTTAAGACTACAATGACTTTTTTGCTATGTTAAGCTTTGGAATATAAAATAAATATGACGCAACAATTTCTCATGAATAAAACGAAGTATTTGTTAAGTAGCGAAGTATTTGATAATATTAATGTTTTGATGTAATTTCAAGTGAAGTTTATGTGCTGGAAACTGTGTGAAACATGAGAAAATTTCTGCAATATATCTTAAAAGAAACGTCAAGGTAAATAAATTTTCTTCTACCTAATGTTCGAAAAATTGATAAAATAGGTGTATAATCTAATGCGACCATAAAAGAAACCATTAGTATTGTCCTTATTGAATACGTATAAATCAGATGACAATTAAATTATATTACTATAATGGAATTGAATTATATTAGATATATATTTTAATTTTAATTAATAAATCAGCTAATAACATTTTATTGTGTTTAAATTCACTCAAAAGTCAAAAACTAAAACTCGTTGCGTTTTTAACGTGTTTTAAATCAATATAAAATTTGATGTCATGTTATGTCTGTGTAAAGATTTTTTTGTGTAATTATCCACATAATTTCATTTATAAAACATAGTTTTATTTTATTAATTTTATTTTGTATTTATGATATTAATTTAATGGAATTAAAAAAAAATAAATAAGTATAATATAATGCGTATGACTATACTATATCAAGATTGTAATGATCCATCGTAAATGAAAAAAATAAAAAAATGTATTCAATTTTCAAATGATTAAAGAAAATAATTAAAAAGTATAATACATAGGTACGTAAATAGATAATTTTGGAAGAGATATAAATTTTTATAAGCTATAAAAGCTGTTCAAAAAAAAATCGTTTAACTAAAAATATAGGATAACTTTTTAAACAGTCTTTTTACTGATTATTTTTTATTTTATAGGTAGGTACCTACATAATATTCAATACTATCTCACACCTGTTCTATTACTACACTCTTTTAAGCATAATTTAATCATTGTCACGAACAACGTATGCATTCTTTATTATGCTAGTTAAAGTATTTTTGTTTTTGTCTTAGGTCTTAAGTTTAGATAACTTATCTATATCTTGAAACCAATTGGATAAATAGACAAAATTAATATTTTTTTCTAGACAATTTGACGGTAACACCTTATTGACCCACCCTATCGTCTATTAAAAATATCTGAAAGCAGTTGCTTCTCAAAATCATCGTTCGCTACGCCACTGTCTGTATGTAATAAACAAATATTTATATATTATAAAAGAAAAAAATTATTAAATTAATAATTATCTTATAATTCACAGTAAAATTAAATGGTATCTAACTAAACTCGTTGGGGTTTTCATTAATCTGTTTGAAGTCTATTAGATTTACAATCATTGGCACTCACAGTATTATTAAAATGTTTACACTTTTCGTGTATAAGATAATAGTAAATTCTTCCTTTGAGTTCGAGAACTTAACATCCCGAAACTATTATCGACTATGATAAAGTGTAAAAAGTAAATTGAATACCGTCATCCTTACTATTAGTCTTGATTTTTAAGTTATAATAATATTATAAAACATAAGTATACTTTGTAAGAAGTATATTGTATTTTTCTTGGTAACCTTGAATAGAAACCATAGTACATATCCACTTGGCAGTACGAAAAATCAATCTAGTAAAAATGATTTATAAATATTGTAAATTAACATCATGAACCAAAAATTATTTTTAATTATACGTATTTCATATTTCATGTTCTACAGAAATTAGTTAACTATTTTAAAATTAAATTTTATTTAAAATATCATGGTTTTACAACGGTTAATAAAGAATAATAATTTAATGATCTCCTTAGATCGCATCCATTGAAAGTGACGTCAGAACATGACTTTTCTGAACTATAAATTATGACCATTCGATCAATCAACTAAAGTTCGCGTGAAAATCATTGTTGAAGATAATGATAGTAGTTTTTATGAATACAAAAGAGGTTGAGTGATTTAATCCTTTTTGGAGTAGTTTAATAACAGTGCATTGGCAGTTTTACATTTTTATATGGTACTCAAACCGTTTTTCTTCTAATGGACAATCGATTGACAATAGAACAAAAATTAACATAAAACGACTTCCATATTGCAATATTCCTGACAGATAATTTTTATAAATGACCTAAAAGAATATCGTTGAATAAACCATACGAATGATTCTATAAAATTTAGCCAAAAATTGTACTGTCATCGTGACATCGTGAATTATATACGTGAATTATAAATTACATCACATAAAAATATTTTGTAACCGATAATGTTTATTGCACAAAAAATTAAATTTTAAGCTTAAATTTAAATCAAAAATTCTAATGTAAAAATCGCATTTTCATATATAGCATGATATTGAAAGAGAAAAATAAATTTGAATGTCTATAATATGATACATCATTGGTTTTACCGATAAACAATGCTATCTGAATGTCAATGTTAGCACATGGTTTTTTTAATAAAAATGGTTGGTCAAATTTTCATCCATATGTTAATGCTTCTCAAATTTGTGGAGTGCATTAATAATAAAGTATTATGATAATAATTAAACATTTATGCAGCGATTTTATCGCTAACCCGGCTATATTTTTGAGCAGACATGTTTATAGGTAAATGGTAAAATACAATACATTTGTGTTCATTACTTATTAGAAGTTAAATATTTAACAATAACAGACATATTTGAAAATTATATTCAAATTATTAATTATTAAAAGTTTCTTGACCACAATAGTTAAAACATAACATTTTACTATGTTAATAATATCCTTACATCATAACTATTTCGATTGTTTGGTTATGATAATCGAAAATAATTTGTTTAGATAATTCTACAAACTTGTTATCATTGATTTAACGCGAAAACACGACTATTATTATGTTATAATGAATATAAATGTTGATGTTTGAAAATTAATTGTTCGTCGTATTTTGGAAAACGCTTTAGTAGTTATGCGCAATATTTCTCCCACCCGATATTATTTTCTTCTTCTACTTTTACTTACACTTTCGAGAAAATAGGGTCGATCACCCCGCCATCCACCCACATTCGACTCGATCTTTTATACTCGCCGTTCTCATATCACTTTCTATTTCACGCCTTCATCGGTCTTCCCCTCCATTCCTTTCTACCAACATTCATGACCATCATCACGACTCTCACTGACTCTGAATCGTTTATTGACGTAACACTACCGAAAATGTCCACCTAATATCTCCCATTTTCTCGTACTGTGTCGTTGAGGAAATAAAATATTATTATATATTTTTAATACGCAACTATATCGTGTGGTGGATTTTTTTTTTTTTTTTGCATTCATATTCGTTTTTCACGCTATGACGAATTGGCTTGGGTGACGAATGCGATCGTCTCGTGACGTAGCTCGCGAGGCAACGGGTGCGACACTTCGGTGTACTTACTATGAACGCACCCCGTACAGTATATGCGGCGGGAGGACCGTTCATCGCGGTGGCGCGCGCGCACCATAAGTATAGGACGGGCGATGTATTGTGGTATGGTGTGGGGGGGGGGGAGACGGGGTACGGGCGTGCGATTCGGAAGGACGCGAAAACCGCGTGACGTCGTTGAATCCGAATGACGTCACGCCGGGGGGAACGCGAGCGGGTCAATAACCATCGTCGTGGACCGCCACCAGTCGCCCCGCGCGCGTATACACTACGGCGTGTGCGTGCACAAAGGTCACGGTGGCGCGGGCGGACGTTCGGGTGTCGTAGGGGCGGGTATGACGGGGACGGTGACCTCTCGGAAAGTCGGCGCGAAGAGTTTCGCGATGAAAGAAATAAATATGAAAAAAAAAATACGAATATTTCCTCGTGTCTCGCGTACCGCTGCGGCTATACAAGCGCACGGCAATTACGTGCGCGCGCGTTTTGCCGATTTTAAGCCACTTTTGAAAAAAAAACCCCCTCTCTCTCTCTCTCTGTTTACGCGGAAACGGCGATACACGATACACCGCCGCCCCCTCCGCAACGCGCAGAATACCCCGCCGGCCCGATCGCGAAGTGTGCCAGCGCTATTGATCTGCGTGAGACTCCGTTGCCGTTGCACCGCCACCCCATCGCTCGCCGTCCACTTCGGCCACTTCCCCCCGACACTTTCCCACCGCCCCGCCGCTACCCATCCGGACAACGAGACGCCACCGCACAGTCGCGGAGTTTTTCCACCCTTCCCCACCCACCCGCCCATTAATAACTTCTCCTTCGACCCCGTCACCTAATATTCCGCGGCGACCACGTACGGCCTGAGACGAAGGGTTGCGAACGGTACCCCAGCAATGCCTGAGTAGCATCTGTGCGTAGGCGAAACTGTGGGGTAGTAAGTGACAGTGTAGTGCCGATCAATTTTCAGGTCGAAACACATGAATGGGAAAAAGTTGAACGACGGCTCGGTCGCAAGCCGGAAAATTGTTATCAATACACTTTTCGCCGGATCGATTAACCCCGAGAATATCGATAATCGTTCGGTTGCGTTTCATCGTACATTTTACATCGTCGTCGAATATCTTTATAACGGAAATTATTCGTATCACGTTTTACTTGTACACTTGTACACATTAATAATACCTCATCATCCCGTATCAATCGTTAAATATTTGAAATAACGATATTACTTAAGTCTCGTCAAATTATCGCGATTCCATTGAGTATCTCTTTCTCATTTATACCCATCGTTATCGTTATTATATTTTTTCCCTCCCTCTACGCATCAACAAAACATTTAATTTACTCCGTAAATAGTAATTTTATCTACCCCGAGGGTCTCACTATATATTTTTGAATTAATTAATATTAATAATAATAATAACGATAATAAAAATAAAAAAACAATAATAATTTGTATACTATACCAACATGTGTTATTTACGTTAAATTAATCGGTTGTATTTCAATTATGCATCTAATAAAACAAGTCGACGTGTTCAGCCTTTAATTATTAAAAACTGTACGTAATTATTAATTCATTTGAACAGCTATTAATTATTCAAACTTTCTGAAATATTAACAACAAAATGGCATAAGTGTATAAATAATTTTGGTGTATTTAAGTGTTTCCACAGCGAATAGTATATATGTAATGAAAATCAACATTTTTACTACATTTACTAGTGAAACATTCGATTTTAAATTAATTAATATTTTCAAAGATAATGGTTATTTAATTGTGGTATAAAAATAACAATATTAATTATATCAGGCGAATGAATAACATTTATTTTGGAAATGTATAAATTATAATAATAAATAAAATAAAATAATAGATGCATCATTCATAATAATACATCGATAATATTACATGAAATCGCTACAATTAAATTATATTTTGAGTAACATAAATGTTAAAATAAATGCTATGATAACATTGTTATAATTTGCTAACCATTATAGTTTTTTTTATTAAAAGCATATACTATTACTGATAATTATGAGTTTTTGAAAAAAAGAAAGTTAATTGACGTCTTCATAAACTGTCATTTAAGCAGAAAGTTATTTTGAACAATTCATCCGTATAATTAATGAGAATCATAACCGTCGTTTAATTCATTTTTTCTTTTCAAATATTGTTGAAGTTCTTTTTAC
The DNA here is from genome assembly GCA_013282895.1 of Eriosoma lanigerum. Lineage (NCBI taxonomy): Eukaryota > Metazoa > Arthropoda > Insecta > Hemiptera > Aphididae > Eriosoma > Eriosoma lanigerum. Next base: position 16,678,665 of record CM023358.1, read on the forward strand.
AAAAATTAATCGTTCAAAAAATGATGAACTTTTTTACCAATTGGTGAAATCGAACAAAGCTGTTTTTTCCCAATACTATAGAATAAATTATATTGATTTTTAATAAGTCGCAACATACCACTTAAGTAAATCAATCAATTTCTGAATAGCTACAAATGATCGAGGACTTATTTTTTCCCTTTATTATGAAGAACCAATTTTATCATTTAAATTCTTGGTCTCTAGATAGGTTAAACTTCTTACATATTTATTTTAATCCTTAAAATTTTATTTGTTAGTTTATAATTTTATCAGAAAGCTAATAAATCAAATATAATCTATTCTTATAATCGAAATATCTCAAACCAATAAATAATATATATTTTAAAGCTATATTATAAATAGAAACTACTGGTTTATTTTGTTTGTACTTAAATTGGACGAAAATTGATTATTATTGTATTATTCAAAAGTCATAACCAATTATAGGTATATAATTATTTATTATTATAGTGGATAATACTAATGTTTCATATTTATACATTTTTTTTATTAACTTAATACCTACGTATATCTACTAATATCGTGTATTTGTAAATTGAAATAAAATAAAATGTGTTTTTGTAATTTTCAATAATTACATGTATTGAGTATCAAATAAAACTACTGGAGCATGAACTAAATCAATTTATTTTAATGTGTTTTAATGTGTTTTAATGGACTTCTTGTTGGTATTAGTTGATTTAATTTCTCCCGCTGCTAACCCAAAACCAAAATTATTGTAAGATGTAAAAAATATTTTTATTTCTTTTAAGCATAATTAAATAATATTTCAATCAAGAATTTCATAATCGTAATGAGCGATGTATATTTTATAAAATGAGAAAACACGGATATCTTAAGACAAATCAAAAAATTATCATATTTCGTTTTCGGTATAGCAAATTATAAGTTTTTAAACACACACACGACTTTTATATTATAATGTCGTATAAGATAAAACAATTCTTCTAATTTACTGGTAAGACTTTGTGGTAACGACCAAAATGGAAAATTGTATCGATCGTTCTACTTTAACGGCGGTGGAAGTGGCGACAACCGCGTTGGTAGGTAATTGTGTATGTGACGTCGCCATGTAGTCATTATGGTTTCGACAACCGCCGCCGCCGCATAATGGGTTTCAATCTATTGTATTCAACCAGGTACGAGGACAACGACGAAGAGGAAATAAAGTGAAGGTTTTCATAGTCTAAAATCTGTTATAATCAATCATTCTTAATTATTTCAGGAACTGTCAAATGATTGTACAAACGGACGCTCCTGGTTGAAATAACAAAGTGTATACCTTTATTCGTCCAGTTATAGCAAATTTATTATCAATATAACTGTATTTACTACTACGATTACACACGACAGGTTGACCGGACATTCCGGAGAATAATAAATCGTTTATCGGTCGTTTTTTTTTTCTTTCTTCCAAATTATAATTGCCGGATCGAAATATATAACGACCTAAATATAATACCAACGTTATTATAATACTATTAATAGGCATAGCAATTAATAATATTAATGTTAATACATTCTGAGTTATTGATTAGTAACAAGCCATGTTTTTTATATGCAAATCAGGTACACCAAATCCGAAACCAATGACTCGTAATGGACGTGCCCACGAAAAAACCTCAAGATAATTATTTTTCAATCAATAAATGCTATAACAGACCGTCATACGTTGACTTCGTAACCATATTACATTGTTATTCTCGACAAGAAAACTCGATGGATTTAAAATTCGTGCCTTTTTTTTTAATTCAACTCATCCTACAGTTAAGTGATGGAAAATTGTGGTCAAAATACCACAAAAGATCCTAGTCGATATCGGTAAATACCATACATTATTCATAATAGTCAATACGTCTAACTGTATCGAACTTTTAACGTAAATATGAAACTATTTTTATAATAATCAGATAGTATTTAAAATTTAAAATATCTGAAATAAATTCAATATTGAACTTATTAAAATTCAAAAATATTAATTTGCAAGTTTCTATCGGTAATACCGGTACAGGATAGATCGGCATAGGAAGTAATGAACTAGCAAATAATGCTGACTTAAAAGTGACCAAAAATCTATTAATAAAGAATATGAATAAAATTCACAATAAAAGATTATACAAACGTATATCTCAGTGACGTGTACAGAATATATATTTTTTTATTATTATAAATAATGTAATTAGCAAAAATTAAAACATATTTGAAGAATATCGATTCAATGTAATTCGAAACTGTATTTGTAATATGATTAATTGTATAAATGTATTATCTACTGTTATACCAATATTATAATAGTTTATAATAAGGACGTGGTAAATTTGACAAGCAACAATTTAAAACAAATAATTAAATAAACGATAAACACTGTACACTATTAAATAATTAGTTTGCAACAAACGTGTAATTGTTATGTACATCCAGTTTATTTTAACCCATGTCTATTTGACTGTTTTCGTAGGAACTGGCTTGTTATACAATATGTAACATTTTGCTAACATATTTCCTGCATTATTATTTTGTACTTGCGAATTCAGTATGTGAATAAATTAACATTAATACGAGCTAAACGGGAATCATGTAACATCTTTGAAAGATTTATACTGAAACATAATCCCAACCGTTGTAGATTTAACCGTAAACAAGGTATGTCAAAAAATTTATTGTTTTCAGAAAAAAACTTCTCCGTGTTTGATTAATTATTTTGTGTTATATTTTAATGTGTATATCACATTTCAACATTTGTAATTTTAATAGTTAAAAAATATAAAAAAAAAATATTACTATAACTTCCAAATCGGACAATTATACTGAGAATTCAACGAATAAACATAATTATTACGTTTAATCACCAAACGTATCTGTTTTCAACACAATTGGTGGCCATATCTAAACATGCAACTAGTTTCATTTATCTTTTATAACTTTATAATTTAACAAGTTACACCGTTGAAAATATAAAAAATCATGTATTCAATTGTTTACATTTAACGTAGTATTGGTACCTACATAAATTATGTTCCTTTTATTCATAGGATGTTTAAAATTATAATATTAACGGCGAAATATTTTACAAATTTTAATTTCACAAATTTATAAATTTAATTAGCTGTAACATAAATAGTTATACATCACATTGGTATATTTAATTGGATCTATAATTTTCTTTATTCTTTAAAAATAATTGGTTTCAACAAATTTAAATATAAAAAGGAATAAGAAATTTAAAAAACTTAATTGTTTCATTATCTTATAAAAAAAATTAAATTATTTTGTACGAACAAGTATAGTTTTTATATTTTAAATGTAATTATACAACAGTTATATTATTTCTTATTTAAACAATACCACTATAGATTTTTGAATAAAAAACTAACATTATTTTGAAAAGGAAAAATATTTATTGCACATTGTATATTTGGTCTTTTATAAAATTATGTCCAAATATTACATTGCATACACCAATACGTGCATATATATTTATATTGCATATTAAACTATAGTAGAGTTTTTTTATTCAATTTTAGTTGAATTCAATTTTACTAAGAATATCAAGTTATTTTTTATTGAGTTAAGTTAAATAACATATTTTGAAAGAAAAGAAAATATTTTAACATTTAGACAAATTTGTCAATATTTACGGAAAAATATGTTTAATTAAATTGAAATGCACAATACATTCATTAAAACAATAAATTTAACGGGATATAAAAATAGTTAATTTTCCCAGACTTGGATTACATTTACTTTTTGAAATTAGTTAACGAATTTAAAACAAATAAATTTAATAAACTATATATATATATATATATATATACGTAATGTGAGAGAGTCATTTCGTCTTGACGATAACATGGTATGATATCATATGACAATTTTTTCATCGCTGGTACTTATAACGGACATAAAATAAATATGACCTACAGGACCACACGCGGATCCGGTCGTACACCGTTCAAATAATAATGTTTACCATCGTCTCTTGAGGATAATATGCCGTGTGACAAGTTTGCAAAATACAAAAAGGGACACTTGAAAGACCGCGTGCACTTACAGGTGGAGGGTAACTTGCGCGTGAAAATGGTCTTTTGATACCGCCTCCGGTCGTGCGTGTACGCAGAAAACGTAATAATTCAGTTTTGACCTATATCGCGGTCGCACGACTCGAGTGTGATTCTCCACCATCCATCACCGAACGAACGACCTCTTGTACATCAATAATACACTTATATTTCATTCTAACAAAATTAATATAATAATAATAATAATACATGGAATTATTATTATTATTATTATTTTTGTTGTTGTTGTTATGAAAAACTACGAACAAGCGCGTTAAGTTTATCTATGTCTTTTTGTCATATTGTTTTATTTTTAATATTTATTGTTCAAATTATTAATCTGCCAAAACGGCAATATATTTGAATATAAAAAAAAAGATAATTATTAACCAGTTAAATATTAGAGATATTATAAGAAATATTATATTATATTAGTGATTAGTTAAATGAGATACAAAAATGAAATATTTTATGTATTATAAATATTAAAATATGTTTAATTTTCTATGTTAATCGATGTTTGACGATATGTAATTTTAAAATAAACAATTATTAAAACTAATAATTTCGAATCTTTTTTAAATATTTCGTATCAAAACTAATTCCTTGTTGTATAATGTATAGGTACTATAAATATTAGTATAGGTTGTTATTCATATGTTAAATACAATCAATCACATAATATAAGATTAATGAATTTTATATATATACAATAATACAATTTATAGCTTTATAAAATAAGGTAAAATGATGTAAGAAGGTTAAATAAATAAAATAAACGGGATATATTAAAAATATATATCAAAACAAAATTATCTATATGATATTAAAAAATAAATTTAAATGTCTGATTCAGCTGGTACCGATCCCATGTTCAGTTGTAGTATTTCATGCATTTTAAAATCCTAATATTGATACTTCATTGTTTTAATTGATGCTAATGTTAACTTTCTAATTTAAAAAGAAAATACTACCAAAATATGTACTATATTATATTACATAAAGATTATAATGAATTACATCATTTATTAAATTATTATAAAAAACCTACGTAATAAAATTGTTTGATTCCCATTATATATTACAAAAAAAAAAAATAAAAACAAGACTTGAATAATAAATGAAATCTATTTTTCAAATTTCTAAAGAGAAAAAGCTTTAAAATTATAAAAATAATTTTGAGAATATTATTATAATAGATCATTTGAAATATAATATAATTTTTAATGTATTTATTGTGCATTTTTTTTTTTTAAAAAAAGTGTTTCAACCAAGTTGGAGTTTAATTAATTTGATAGTCAGGCAAAAAATCATTCACGTGAAATCGTAATTAATTCTTTTTGAAATTTAAAAGTAGGTTATCAACATGTAAAACAAATTATTTTATTAATAAAATTAAAATACATTTAAATTAGATACTTATAAATTATGTGACTGTCAAGTAAAATTGCACCGTACTATATTATAAGAACCATAGTATAATAAATGTTAATTAAAAAGCAAAAAAAATAAATAAATAAAAATACAAAGGGGATTTCATATGTGAAAATAAATATTATATTATTTCCTGTATATTAAAGTATGGATTAATTATTATGAATACGTATTTTATATGTTTGTAGTAAGTACATTTTAAATTTTATATATCTGCTATTATCTATATATTTTTTACGTTGACTCAATTGATCAAATAAAGCATGTGATATAAATGAAAATAAGTTTATCAAATACAAATCTGCTCATAAATCATATATGATTTGTGCGAAGAGATGACGGACGGACACAGTGAACTACATTATCATAAACGGAACGAATACTCATTTGCATACGCATATATTTCCTGTAGGTAAATAAATCATGCTGGTGTAAGTATAAAACAATTATTTATCTATTATTTTAGAATTTGATATACTTTTATTCTATAAATGGAATGTACACACCTATCACTTAAGATAGATGTAATGTTTTAAAATGTATTTTCAATAATGATATTGAATAATGGATTGAAAGTAATAGCTCATTTGCATATAAATTGATAACATGCATTTATCCTTTATAAGAATTAAAGTTATGATAGTAATAACATCATGAAAGCACTTGACCCATAAACTCTACTAGACAATTTTGAATTATTTACAAAAAAAAATATATATACCAAAAAGTTATAAATAATAAATAATCATGCTTACTTTTTAATAAATGATTACTGTTTGCAGATAGGTAACTACTCGAAATGTTCGTAACACAACATCAGATTAAAGTGATTTAATTTCGATAAACGAATTTATTGTTAGGTCTTGATATAGGAAATAGATGAAATGAAAGTAAAATAAATTCGTTTATAGATTAAAATCAAAAGTGAATATAGATCAAATTATATTGCCACTGAAAAGAAAAATATTTTTTGACACAAAATTTTTAGTTGTCGACTCTTAAATTAATTTTGGTCTATAATATTATGTTGTTATATTACATATTTAAACGAAATATCAGAAAACAGAAATATATTCAAACATACATCAGTTAAGATTTGGTTATACAATTTAATTGTTGGCATATACAAATGATTAATAGATTTACAAATTAATTAAAACATTTTTTTAAAATAGTAATTAGTATTTGTTTTAATTTTTAAATTTATAAGTTCATGTAACAGGTTTATAAAATGAAAAAAATATACAATATTATATATTTTAAATAATATAATATTCATCCCATACATTGTTTTCATTCAAATGTGTTGTGCTACATTATTATAATTTAGGGTCGTTGTTGGCACGGATTGTGTGGATTGTTTAAAATGTTACTACTTGGAGGTTTAATTAAAATCATTCTCCATAAGCCAAGATTAAATCGTACGTCATGCGTTTATGATGAATTAAATGTTAGGAGTAACTGTTATTCTGAAATAAATATGTTTAAGTATTCTGAGTATTATGGTTTCCTTTCGAAAAAAAGTCAACTTGGTAGATTAAAAAAATATTCTATAAAACATATTTTTATTGTTGGCACAACATACTAATAGAGAAATAATTTATTTTCATGACAGTTGTAGTCGTATTTATCAAAACGAATATGTTATGTCATCAGAATACAAAAATTAATATTTTTACATAATAAATTGTAATGTATATAGATATTATTATTATAATAATCTTTACCACAATAACATTTAAATCACAATATTCTCTCAAATGCTATTGTTAAAAATAATAATAATTTATCTTTGTGCACGAGTCATAAAAACAATGAAATTTCTAAGAATAAGGTATTCCTATTTCATTTTGTAGGGGTATTGTTACACGCATATATTATATTATTTCAAAATATGAATTATATAAACTTAAATACATAACATAATAATAAACAATATTATGGTGACAAACTATGTAAAGTACAAAAAATTATTATTGATATGTAAATAGTATACCTAGTCAGATTAAGGATGCTGGTGAATACGGATAATATTTATCAGCAGTCATTACATCTTATTTTAATTATTATAATATAAATTTATATTATTTTCCGAAAACTACATTTTTACTGGATCAAACTATAATAATGGCATAACAATATTATTATTACAATATGGTGATTCAATAAATCAGTGAGTTCTTATTGATAATCAATAATAAATATTGAATGTCACATAATTTAGATTAGTAACTATTGATACTTTATGTAACTGCTCTTTTATGGTTTTAATGTTAAGATTTTTATTAACCAATTTTATAATATTGAAAAGTCTTAACAAAATATATTATAATCAAATTATTATTAAGACGTTTATATAAACATTTATTAATCTAAACATTTAAAATATGTGTTGAAAAATGCAATTGCAGATAATAATTGATAATCAATATTTCAATTATTCTAGGTAATATAAGATAGATTTGATAGACTCAGAAGTGCTCATATCCAAAATTTTAGTGCATAACTAATTTATAAATAATAAATAATGGTAAGTAAAATTTAAAAAAAAACATCGAAACCTAATAAATAAAAAACTATAGTAAGTTATTACTATAGTACTATAGTTATATATTATACTACATTGTCATAATATGTAAAAAAAAAAGTTTGTGCATAATATAAAATTCGATAAGGTATATTTATAAGACGGCGCAAAGTTTAGGCAATATTGATACATAACTGCGTATGTGAACCAATTTAATAAACATACTAAAATTAAATTATTGTGTAAAACAATATTATTTTCAATATCTATAAAATATAATAATATTTGAATAACTTTATATTTTATCGAATATTCGGTTATCTCTTCAATGGTGGAAATGACAATAAGCGGAAAACGTACGGTGAAATTTAATGATAGGTGTCCTTTATATTTTATCTATGTACGATGTATATTTCTAAGGAATTGGATTGAATTGGAGAAAGGAAAGAATTAAATAAAAATAGCAACTTAATTCTGATGGCGATGGAAGGGTCCAGAGAGAGAAAATTTAGACAGAATATCTGTATATTCCTTACACCGTCAAAGTAGCTGTAGATATTGAACCCGTTCAGAATCCTTCAATTTATATCCGACTCTACGTACGCTGTTCGACAACAATAGTTTTGCACAGTATCCCTCCCATTACAAAATAATTTTTTTTTTTCGTGTCTGGATTATTTGGTATACGTGAATTATGATAAATCTATATTTTTAATATTATATTCTAGCGTACACGGACGGTATGAACGACTACGAGGCTCGTCCACTGCCAAAATCGACCCGTCTACTATACATTATTTGTTTTACACACAATTCCTACCTATAATTGATGTACTCTAAAACCGACCGAACTCTTTTGATCATGTTGTTTTATTCGCCCAACCATATGGTCTATCGTATATATATATAAATATTGTATACTATAACACTACCTGAATCAATGCAACGTCACAGGACGCGCACGCGCAGATAAACTTAATGAACGCAATAAAATGACAAAAATAGTAATACTGACGATATACTAAAATGCTTGTAATATTATTACATCTTTCCCGCGAAATATGTTACGCACGATAAACATTTTAATAATAGTTATTATTACATGAAGTTTTATAATGATATAAGGGATTTTTTCATTTTCATCATTTTCACACACACACACGATATGTTATGTTTACAAACAACAATATACAATACACCCAGCAGGAGATGATTTACAGTAGTAAAAGAGAAAACGCAATAAAAATTGAATTACCGACATTAAAACAATACCATAAAAAACACACCTCCTATGAATTTTTTAAATTACTGGTTTTAATAAAAATATAATGTTGATACATTATTTATCTATCAGCAATTATCTCATTTTAATATTATGTTTTAAAGTTAAATGTTTTTGGACTCCCTTTTAAACATTTGGTACAATTAAATTTATGAAACCTAACGAGAACTCTGTTCTATTTTTACTGGGAAATGTTAATTTCTTGAACGTATTAGTTCTGACTACTCGGCATATTTAAATCATGAACTATGTATTAGTTACTATGGAGATGAGAGAATATTGAATGTTATTATTTATACATAAATCGGTTATGACTCATCACGAAATCATGAAATCCAGATGGACTGGTATGACTACAGGAACATAATAAAAATAATTTATAATGCACAAAGATAACAAAAATTTACGTACTAAATAAAAACGTACGTTACTACAAAACAGTGTTAATATTATTAAATTATAGTTTGTATTTATTTATTATAACAATTAATGAAAATTATCAATAATTATTTATATTTTATTGATTTCAACAACTACAAATATAATTACATGTATAAAGTACAAGAAAAAAAAAACTAATATTCTGATAATTCAAGTCCATTGGTGATGAACTCATGTACACATTTGGTAATATTAAGTAAATAGATAATTATATTTAAATTATATATCCAATAAAATTAATTAATATTAATTATTTAGTGCAAAATTTGCTTATTGAGTAATCTCAGTCTCTATTTCAACTCTGTCTCAATTCTGTCATTTTTTTATTACCATATCTGATGAACTTTCTTTTTGTCAACCACGGGACCTTTTTTTATTTATGATGTTTACAAGTGTTATTTTTATTATTCTGTTGTCAGCTATTCAAGCATCGCCAGTCCACTCCATTTTTGTACTTTTTAAATATTAAACTATACTTTTGTTACAATAATACTCGTATAATTGTTTCAGTTGTTCATTTGTTATTTTTTTAAAACTTTTATATTAAACTGTAAAAGTTATAGTCTAGTCTATACATATAAATATATATATTTTAAAGAAAAACTTTTATGTTTAAGATATTTAGCCTATTTTCTCCTCTAATGTTGATGCCCAGGTGCTGCAAATATCACGAAACAACTTGACTAACACAATATGTAATACACATAAATAATAATAACTATGGTTCATTTGTAATTGAAGTGTAATTACGTTAAAACCCCTATTATATTGCTCGGCTATAAGGTATTTAAAATCATTAACATTTAATAATTCGCATTAATCTTTTAAATTAACTCATCGTCACTATTCCTTATTTGGTTATCGAATTCTCTTATCTTTTACATATATGTATTTTCAAATTAAAGAAAAAAATGATTACGCATTTTTTATGCATTATATTATGGTCCTATTAGTTATATATATATATATTATGATCAACAATTTAATTACATAAACTTGATATAATATTATAAGTACATATAATGCGTATTATAAATTATCCTAACCTAATCTAATTATAGCGATTTCATAGAAAAAGTTTTTAAAATCACGAAATTCTTTTTTCTTTTAAGATATTGTTGAAATCAAATAAATCTTTATATTTATATATTATATAAATAAAAAAACTATTAAAGGCTGTTGATATATTATATATTTATATTGCACGTACATCATATATTAATAATAGATATATGAATATTCTCTACGATGACATATTTATAATAGTGTAATATACTATTATTATGTTTAGCGTGTACTTATCGCTGATATGTCAAATGTCAATACTAAACCAATGCCAAGTATTAAATGAATAATTATTATTCCACAAATAATAGATTTGTATGTATTTTATACAGTAATAATATATTACAATAACCTCTTTAAACAAGCCAATTTTATTGACATTTTATCATTAGTTTTATGTGAAGGCGTACTGCGTAGCACATATTGTAATATACACAAATTGAATATATTATATTATATTGAAATAGAATTGCTATTATCAATAATTAATTATAACATATTACGCGATCTGCTTTTAGAGTGAAATAATTAGAAATAACGTTTATCGATAAACGCTAAGATGAGTAAAACACAATAAGACAGTTTTTAAACAACAGTGAAATAATTTGTACGTATCCAAATTAATATTTATCGTTAGTTAATTGAATATAAAAAATATAATTGGTAACAAGGTTAACTAATTAATTAGTTAATTTATATTTTCTAGAAATATTTAAATTAAATTAAAAGTTAAATGTTACTTTTAATTTTAATTAAAATAAAAAGTTAAATATATTATTTTTTTAAAAAATATGTTGAATTTAATTCAGATATATATATATATATATATACTTTTATTTTTCTTTAAATTTGTAACATATTTTTCAATATCTATTTATATATTGACAAATTTAAAAATAAAAGCAATTAATATTGTAAATTAATACTTGTAAGTGAAATGTTAATGTTAAAAAAAATAACTCACTATATAATTAAAATTGATAACTTTTAACTTATAACTTAACATTTTCGTGATACTGAATAGCTCGTATTAAACATCGTTCTGATTGTGCTGTTGAAAATTTAAACGAACTCTAATCTAACCTTAACTACATCGCGCGAATGTGCGATAAAAATATTAATATTACGTAATAATGTCGGTACTTACGTTGTGAGCTCGATCTTCGGATGATGTTTTCCAAGAACGTGTTTTGTGGGGCGACCAGACCACGTCGGCCCCCGGGCATAATGGGTGCACCTTTGTTACCCAGGAGGAGGCTGTTAGCTATCTTTCTTCAGAGATAATATGACGTCGGCCATTTTGGCAAAACAATATTAAAACGCGATGATAAGTATTCTATAAATAATGATTTATTTATATTCCCGACGCCGATGCGAACAGAATTTCAAACGGAATATCAAAAATCAATGGCTATTTTCAAAAGAATTTTTCATCCGAGTTCAGCAAATATGATTTGCAATATTACAAAATGTCAGCGTTTCGTTTCTCTGCTATCCGCAAATCCGACGAAACACAATTTATTATCGTTCCGGTCGAACGACGATGCGACGGCGGATTGTGGTGGAGGGTAGTTGTCGGTGTGTCGGAGGTATTCGTGAGCGTGTGGCCGACGTGTGTGAAATAGGAGAGGTGTAAATGAGGGGCGGTTGTGGTTGTACGCGAGTATATGTATTCCGTGTACGTATAATGTATTCGTGTCGGTCGTTGTGTGTAATGGCGAGTTCGCGTGTCCCCCGAAACTCTGTAATCGTCAGCCGCAATCCAAGTGTTCGCGTTTGTGTTTCTTCATAATCGACGGCGGTCGGGGTCAACGGCGGCGGCGGCAGTAGTTTCAATGCCGACGGCTGCGGCGGCGGCGGCGTTGCGGACGACTGTTGCAGCGGTCGCGACGGCAAAGACGACGATGGCGGCGCGCCCATTCATCGGAAGGGCACGCTCGGTCGGCGAACTAGGACGACTGCTCCGGATGGTGACGTCGGTCGAAGGCCGCACCGGCGGCGGTGGTCAACGGCGGCAAAGACGGTCTCATCTGTCCCCCGCGACCTTCACCGGCCGGACGGTCGTAGGGCCGCCACGGTTGGCCCGACCGCAGACAGGTCGGTCGTCGATGGCCGTCACGCGGACGACAGTTGTGGCAGCGGCCGCCAACATGGGATTTCGACGAGAGATTTCGATGAGCGAAAAATCCTGGAAAAAAAAAAAATATAATATTGCAATAAATCAGAAACAAATGTTATAATTCGTGTTTGTGAACATTATTAAATACCAATAGTTTATATTATAGTTATTTGTATTATTATTTTATGCCTCGAGGCAGACCGAGGAAGAGGTGGCTAGACTAGGGTGACCATATTAAGAAAAAAATGGGACAGTTGTTATTCCTCCCCTCTCATTATTTTTTTATTACTTAACCCTTTTTGAGTAAACTAACCAATAATAATTAAAGTGTTTAAATGTTTAGGAAATTTTTTTTTTATTATTATTATTCAGTATAACAACACAATGTTGCATTTCAAAACTATTATAATTTTTTAAACAATTAGAAAAATTTACTTTTTAGTATTAAAGTATTAAACAATACATTTGGAATAACATGGAAATAACGGGATTAGCACGGGATTATCTTCTAAAAACGAGATAAAAGCGTCCCGTTTGAAGTTTATAGGGACAACGGGACATGATGATCGAAAAAGGTACAATCCCGTTTTAACTGGACGTCTGGTCACCCTAGGCTAGATGTAGCAGAAGAGAATCTCAAAGCCCTGAGATTGCAAGAATGAAAGGAAGTTGTGCAAGACCGAGAGAAATAGAGGGATGAAAGCAAAAACTTTAATAGTGTTGTAAAGGCCAGTGATAATAATGAATAGTTTATATTAAAGCGATTTCAGTATATGTATTGCAATCATTTCATAGGATTTTGATTTTACTAACGATCAAATATACGCGATCAGACTATAATATTAATAGCTTACGTTAATATTCCTATAATACATTGATTTCGATGCGATACTGTTAATTTTTTTCAAGTATTAAAAATCAATAAATTATATCATCGTTTTAAAAATCTGACATATGATAATATCATATATTATATTCGATTTTTCTGGAAAAACGGAATGTGCAAATTAACTATCTCAGATTTTCCCTATAATAATATACAATAAATCTCTCCTATAAATCAATAACACACGAACAGTTCTAAAATTTATCTATAATATTGGTAAAGAGTCAATACCGTTCAGTATAATTGAAATTCGTATACTGAACAATCGACTACTAATATGTAAACACCTTCTCTATAACTGTACAGGAGGTACATTAATAAATGCATTGTGCTTTACGACATTGTATTGTTCCCTATTGTTCCACCGCTAAAATCTAATAACCATTCAGGGAGTGGTAACGGATAGTCATTTCGGTGGTTATGCCAAAAAACATCACACTCGTTGAGCGTGTTTTTGGCGGAATCGAACGGAACAGACGCCTTGTGCCCGTCGGCCCGTGTAACGCCGTTGCGATTAACTGAACAGGGTAACGTGATAAGTGTGGATAAGAGTGTTAAATGATGATAAAACGAATATCGTTCATGGTGTGTGTGCGATACGGTTGTGAAAAATGCCAAAGGAAAATAATTAAATATAAAATAACTGTTGCGATATAATATACAGAAAAAACTTTTGTCTACAGCTGTTTCGTACGAGCGTTTTCTTGAATGACCTCGTGTGAAGTAATAAAATAGTTTGTTAAATCATGTCCGTCCGTTCAGTATACAGTAGACACATAATATATTATAATTTATAATGGACTCGGAATTGACAAAAGTAAAGAAATCATAACAAATACAAATTTCACCTGCAATAAATAGTAATTTGTTTTCCAATAGAACTGTAGGAATGCTATTTTATATTTTTAAGGTTAAGTAAGGTTAAAAATCAATAGGAAAATTGTATTTTTTAACATAATATTATCACTATCTAGTTATTATTATCATTCACTCAGTCGACAATGTTTCTGATTTAAGTTTTGTTCAATATTGATTAAAATAACAATTTTAAATAAATAGATATTTTTTTACAGATGAAAAATGACATCACGATGTCGCCATTTTAAAGCAAACAGTTGTCGCAATCATAATAATATTATCTTCATCATAAACAAAATTGTTGATGTTATATAATGATTCTATTATATTAACGCAATAACATTGACTACAATAGAAACTATAATAATATTATTGTAGTATTGCCGTGCTTTCACTAAAAAATATATTTCTTTAGAAATGAGAACGATTAATATATGATTATAGTTATCATCGAGCGTTATTATACTATTTGTTGATTATAGATTAATTTTTTTAAATATATAAAGAGAAGAGGATCAGAGGTGATCATTCATTAAAGGATTGAGTTTGAAAATTTTTGATCATGTAACACGGCGCCTTGTGTGAAACGTAAATTATCTTTAGTGTGCTTGCATTCCTGAAAACTTTGTGAATAGTGCACATACACATACACAGTTTATTATAGTTTTATGGTTCGATTTTAAAAATAAACATTGTAAATTTATTTATAAGTTTATTTTGCATCGATTGAAACACTTTTTCAACTTTATCGAATTATTTACGAGAATAGAATTTTTGAAAATTTTACACAATTTGTCGATTTTCGAAAGCAAAATTTCAATAATAAATTCTAAAATATGCTTCAACCTATGCAAAATAAACTTTTTAATAGATTCAAATAACTTTCCATTTTTAAAATCGATCTTTATGGGTGAGTCTAAATTATTATTTTTTTATAGATATTTAAATCTAATTCGAATTCTGAATGTATACCGCTTCCAATTCCTTTAATATTTGGTTTTTTTTTCGCGTATATCCCGAATATGTACTGCGTTCGCTTTGATGTGCTCAAGTCGAGTAAACTGCACAAATTACATTTATCCCCCGTGCTTATTCGTCAGGCCATAAATCTTGAAACTTTAATTTTATAAAATATAATTATGTTTTCGTGGTTTATTCGAGTTTTCGGTGGACTACTATTTTATTATTCGTATTCCAAAAGTAATATTATTTCAAAGTATTTATATATTAATATAAACTATGAACTATGCAAAAAAATAAACTTCATTATTATAATAATATGAAAAGTCAATGAATTCCGTTTATGATATTTTGGTAAACGCTAAAGCAAATTTCCCTGATCACGTTTTATTGAATATGCGGGTAAATTAAATTCCGGAATATATCAACTAGGTAGATAACGTGGTTCTAGGAAATATGATGTACATAAAAATTTGATTTGATATCTCTACTGGATATCTTTGATTAATGATAATATATATTAAATTGAATATGGCGTAGTATATACAATTGAAATAACTACATACTACTAATATAAATCATATTTTATTTTTTTAAATCATAGTATAATACAAAATAATGATAAATAACATTTAAAAATTATCGTATTTTTATATAAATACATTGATAATTTTTATTTTATAATCAGTATAGTATAGCTTAAATAACGTACGATTTTTCGAGAGTACAAAATGATCAATTTCTATAAAATAAATGGTTTCTCAACTAGGTAAATATATAATATTTAAAAACAATTTTTACAACTCAAAAGTTCCACTGGCAGTTATAAAAATAAAATAATATATATAATATACAATAACCAAGGTTACAAATAATAAATTATGATATATTTTAATCTAAATTATTCATTAACCAAAACATAGTGTTTTGTTTGAATATTTTGTTACATATTTAGTTTATTCTGTTGTAGTTATAAATAATAACATGTTTTTTCAATTAACTATTATACATATATATATATATACATATATTCTTATTAGGTTTTTAGTAAAATAAATTTAATAGATTTAATAAATATAATGAACGAAGTTCAAATTTATATATATTTTTTTTTAATCAAAATATGATTTTTAACGTTTAACCGAGAAAAACATATAAGTAATAATATTATGTTCAATTAGTTAAGAAAACATTATTATAAGATAGTAGGTATTATAAAGTATAAATGATTCTTCTTCGATCATAGAATTATTTGGTCGTGCGTAAAATAAAATATATACGGAATATCAGTATTTTATTTTAGTAAATCCACCTGACTACCAAACTATAACGTTATCTTTCTGACCAGCCAAAACCATTGAATAGCTACATGTATTGATTAGTTCGAATACTCAATACACATGCAGTATTTTCACCACGTATGTAAAGGTCGGGTCTTTTTCTACACCAAAGAGAAAACGCGACACTAAAATTCCTATCGCAGTGGTTATATTTATTTTGAGAAATATGATATACAGTAAATGATACCACATATAACTTCAAAACTATAAACGAAATATTATGTAGATATTATTTATAAATATAATATTGAAATATTTTATATTTTATACAATCAACGTTTAATCATTTTATATAAATACAAATCAAGGTAAATTATCTTTGTACTCGATTCCGTAATATTTCCAATAAAATTTAAAACGTTTTGTGTCTAAGATCAAAAAATATAAATTATAATTATAAAATTGAAATTCAGTATCTCTGGCATGGTCGCAAAAATAATATTCCTAAAATCTCAATAATGTAATATTATATTTCATCTTTACCAAGCGTTTGAACCCGGAAGGACCAATGAATTGACTAATAACTCGCAACAAAGAAAATAAACCGAACAAATGTAAAATTTAACATTTTTTAGTGTTTGATATAGGCACCTTAAATAGCCTTCCTTAGCTGTAATTTGGGTAGTCTGAATTAAGGGGTATTTCAGCGCGATGCGATATTTTTAGCAGGAAATTATGTGTCCGGTTCGTTGTGAAATGTTTACATAATTTTAATACAACCTACCTACTTATTTTATAGAAAACTAAAAATTATACATTTAATCAATTAAAAACTAAGAAAGATAGTAGATGGTAACGATGATATTAACTGATTGGTGAATCATTTATACATTTATGATATAATAATATATTAAAAATATTATACCTAACTATATAAAGTTACTCTATGTATAGTATCATCTTCATACTAAATAACTAAACTACATAATCTGAAAACAAAGTCACTTTTTATACTATTAAGAGTA
This sequence comes from Eriosoma lanigerum, assembly GCA_013282895.1. Classification (NCBI taxonomy): domain Eukaryota; kingdom Metazoa; phylum Arthropoda; class Insecta; order Hemiptera; family Aphididae; genus Eriosoma; species Eriosoma lanigerum. The sequence goes on from CM023358.1 coordinate 16,696,642, forward strand.
ATAAACAGGTATCAAAACATACATTTTACAGGTAACGGCTGAACCTGGATGCACACTAAATCTCATACTAAAATACTTAGTTTCTCCACACACACTCTTATTTACTCTTGTGCTGGTTCTTATACATATCTTTTCTTATTTTAATATACACCCTCAATACTTATTTTTTATTCAAGCCTTCTCTAAAACGATATTTTGGCATAAGCCTTCCTAAATCTATTAATACTGTACAGTTTTCTTTTTTTCCCCCAGTATTTCTATCATAAACTAACTCATCAATACCGTAGTCTGACTTTTTATTATCTTTCCTACACCCTTTTTCCAAATCTTCATACTACTGACTCATAAATTTTAAGCCTCTATAATTTTCACACTATTGTATATCTTCCCTTAATAAGGGTCCAAAAACCTTTTCTCTATTCCTCAAATAATTTTCTCTCCACTATCAACTTTTTAAACAAACGCATCAAAGTTTCATAATATCTTCCAAATTTCTATTGACACTCCATCAAGTCCTATACATTTCTTCTCTATTTTTATATGGTTGTTTTGGGAATCAGGATGTCTCCGTGTACAGAACGAAAAAAAAATACCGCAATGTTTTTTAAATTATATAAACTAGCGTATTTTAATTTCCTAAACAAAAACAATGAGAATACATTATAAAACTTTAGTTAAAAATGTGTGTATTATTTGTTTTAATTTAACGACTAATTACAAATTTTAGTTACAACTGTGTAAAAATTCGCTGAAAATTTAATATTTTATTTCATGCGATTTTTTTTTTTTTAAATTACCTATATAGTATAATAAAGAAAATATTATCCCAGGAGAAATACTCTGTGTAAAAAAAACATAACGTACCAAAGTGAAACAATTTTGTCAACGACCATAAAATATTAATCTTATATTATTGAAAATACGACTTATACGAAGATTAGATAGTACATTGATTGAGTTACAATTTATTTTCTACTGAGTAGACTTGAGAAATGAACGCAAACACTTTTATGATAAATCGATAAACTATCAAATTCAAATAGGTTTCTTATCTTGAATTTAATACAAATTTATTATTTCTCGTTTAAAGCGACAGTTATGAAATATGTTATAATATCTGCTGCTATTCCGATATGTAAATACAGTATGTGATACAAATCGAAAAAAATCCATCAGAATTTTATCAAGTTCACCACGATAATTCTGCATTTGACACGATGAAAATGTGTCAACTAACTAAATAGAGCAATTCGCCTACTACGACATTTCTCGTTGTCGTTAACAAATTGATCGATTTTGAAAAGATTGACACTACAGCGGTATATATATAATGTCTATTTTTATAACTAGTAGGTATTGTTTTTATTTCATTTTATACATCATATAATATAATATCCGAATTATACGACAGAAAACCAAATACGTTTTCTATGTTTTCTATTGTGTTAACGACAAAATAGTGTCTGAATTTCTAAATAATAAATAAATATAAAATAGGTATTGTTATTTGTAAATAATAAAATAAATTTCTATTAATAATCGATAAGTCGATGTCATCAGATGTGAAGGTATCTACAATTATTATAATTTTATTAATTTTATTACTAATTGTTTATATAAATAAGTAATTAACTTCTAGCGATATTTGAAATACGCTACCTATATTATATAAAATGTACTCTATAAGTTATTTGTAATTTTGAAATATAAAAAATGCATCGATTCAAATTAAAAGTGTAGTTGGTATAAATTGTATTTTTAATTACAATTCTATCATGGTCAATTAATTAAACCATTTTAATTACTTTAACTCTCGAGTCTCGATGAAATATACACTTATTTTGTTCTAATTTGATTAGCTTTTAAATTCAAACGTAAGTATAATAATATGATTGCAACAAAATTAAATAAATTACAATTATAAAAGCTATTTACTTTTATTTGTATTTATCCATGTCAAATAACCTCCAAAAAAAAAAAATATTTATATAAATATTAAATAATGGTACATTAGATAATTAATAACATAGTTATAATTTTATTAAATGAAATTAAATGATTGATTAATACAGAGTATTTATTGTGTTTAATTACAATAAAAGGTACTATGAACACCACTCAACGTCGTTCCCTTGAAATATTATTTTAATAACGCTTATTTCAGTATAATATTTTACCCAATTTTAAACAATAAGTAATTAGTATTACTAAAAAAGTAGTTCGTATGTTATAAATATAAAGCTATATAAATCAAAAATTTACTGGTGTAAATAATGTTAATAAGTTTTACTAAGAAAAATACATAAGAATACTTTTGTATGTTATTTTAGTTTTCAAGTAAGTACTCGTATATACAGTTTGTAAGCTATATTTTATAAAATAATATTTAAACATTTTTGTTTTTAATTATAATACGTTTATACATACAATTTATTTAAATAAACGTATTTTTTTTTAAATTGGAAATATGTAAAAAATGTATTATATACATAAGTACATTCTTTAAAAGTATATTTTTAAAACGTTTCTCTTAACTGTGAAAAACATCTATAATTGTGTAAAACAAAAGTAATCACAATAATCGTTGAAAGACTACACTTAAAATGAAATAAAATCATAGGGGAGCGAAGGGAAATAAATTAAAAACACGAAATTCATTGTTTCTCTCCCTCCTTAATCGCACCCAAGCATCACAATGAGTTGTGTGTGTGTGTGTGTGTGTGTGTGTTATAAAAAGTTTTGCATTATTCTTTGAAATATAAAAATGTCATAACAGTATATAGAAAACATGAGCTACAAAATAGAAACTACGAAAATTGTTTATGCTGCGAAACTCGCGACAAACGGTCGCGAGTGCGAAAATGACGATGACGGCGGCAGAGCACCTCCGGTGATTTCCGCTCCGAAACTGCCGAGTCCCCGGAAACTCGATTCCCGAAGTGCTCATACACAATGTTGAATATTTTATTATCATTTATCCTCGACCGTACTCATCATCGGAAAACCCCAGGGCTATTTGCGCGCGCTTCGCTGCAGCCAAATACAAATGCGGAAAGATAATATTTCGTCCGGAGCAATGTTCCCCGGAGGCACAACACTATACGCTAAAATGTAAAATTAAGATGTAAGATGTCTCATAAAAAAACATTATAAACGTGTATTGTCGTGATAAGACATTATGCACTCGTCCAGTTGACATGATAATTATTAAATATTTAAAGAGGAATGAGAATGAAAAACACGCGAACATTTATAAAAAGTATACTTTTTATCGTTCCGCCATTCGCGAGCGTATAGAAGTACTTTACATTATTGTTTTCGAATCTTTTTATTGAGAAAAAATATATTAATATTAACATATTTTTTTATTTTCGCGATACAATGTTGTGCTACCTATATGTACCTACATGTACCTATATGTACGTATGAAACATTTATGATTCAATCTATATAATAGAAAACAACAGTTTATCCATTTTTTAGGAAGGGAAATTTATGAAATTCTTTCATTACTACATTGTGCACAAAATCAACACATTCGCAGACGGTCTGCAGCATTGCATTCATGTCGATAAACAATATCGTCTATTTGTTCATAACGTATAAAATAAATAACAATAAATTGCCGTTTCGACTGAAATACAATATACGTATTATTATATTATGTACATTCGATTGTATTTCGCTAAACCACAGGTTTTTATTTTTTTATAACCGACAAATAGTTTTGTATACATATTATATACGAGGTACGAGTACCTATATGTAAAAAGAAAAGGTCTGCATAGGAAAATCTCCTCGCAGTGTGTACACGCACTAAGGCGGTTGATCATTTTACACGTTGTTTGTTTTATACCTAAATTGCTCTTCGTCAACTACTTTCACAAATCATAAACATCAATATCGTCTAGAATATTATTGCGTTTTTTTATTTTTAAAAAAATATTAATATTATTTATAAGAAGTATTATAATATTCTACATTTCTACCAATCGATCGTTTGTCATGATTCATACTATTGCTATCGTCAAAACATTAACGAAATAACAAGTAATATGTTATTTGTATATAACAAAAATATTTATAAGAAAAATACTATGTGATATCCATACTATATTAGTTTTATTGAAAATCCGATTTCCGGTATTCTTTGTCAGAACTGACAAGTTTTTGGTATTCTATTTTCTATTGAAAAATAATATTCAATTTGCATTGGACTGGAAAAACAAATCGAATACTAAAAACCCCGTGGTTAGTTTCCCAAACGTCTTTTTTTCGATAAAAATCGAGAAATTGATAATATATAAAACAATATTTCGAAAGAATAAATTCTAATATTACAATTATAACAATATCGAATTTGTAATCTCTTTTCGAATATTAAGTGACGTATGAACAATAACACACAATACATATATAGGCACTAATAGTTCTAGTATTATCGTACATTATTCCATCATAAAAGTTTGAGCTCTTTGTAAATGTTTCTCATCCATACATCATCAAGTTATAGACATATTTTTTACAATTAGTATGGTCTTAAATAAAGTCCAAAGTGTTTTCAATTTAATAATTATTAAAGTTTAAACACGAGGAAAACACTATATTTATATATTTTGTACCCAATTTCTTAAACCACCACAACAATTCAATAGTATATTTACTAATGATTTGGTACGTTTGTAACAAGACATTCATGAAATATTATTTTAAAATATAGAAATCCTGATGTCACGAAAGTTTTAGTTAATTAAAAAGTTGTTTAAACACACCAAATTAGTGTTTTTAAGTCGTGTTCATTGTGGTGGAAACTCAGGTTCTTTTAAATATAAAATGTATCATGTAAAAGTCATTAATAATTGGTTTTCGTGTAAATTTTCAACAAAAGTTACGCTTATAAATTATTAAATAATAAAGGTACTACAATTAGGGATAATTATACAGTATATAATATATATTTTGTTTGTAAATTTTCCAACAACGGATAGTCAATGCAGACACATGCATATAATGAACAAACCAACAAATCATAATTACTATAAGCTTAATAATTAGTGTCACGACAATTTGATACTTGTTGACTATACAGAACATTTGTACCGTTCATGAACTATTTTTAAAAATATGACTGTATGTATAACTTCAAGTCATGAAAGTTATAGTTATTGTTTAGTTTCGAAACTCACTGCGGAAATTCAACACGTACGAGCTAAATTGTACGTAATTTAAAAAGTATTTGTTGTTTTGTGAACGAGAAACATTGTAATAAAATAATATCAGTTGTCAACAGAGTGATATTTTTCGAGACGAAAAAAATGTTTGATTTCATATTATTATTTTATTTTACTTTGTACGTATATAATCGTTATGAAATTATATTGATACTATTATTATCGACAAATATAGGATATGATTTAAATAAATCTTCATAATGGTGTTACAAGCACATAGAAAACGTACGTTTTTTGGAGTCCAAATGAATAGTTTAACTCAGAATTTGTACAACACTACATGAATAGAGGATGAATTTGAATTATTATGTTTCCTAAGTGCCTATATCGTTAATCTAATAATAATTTAATATATTTAAAATATTAAAAGATTTTCGTATCGTGCACATAATACGTGTAGAAAATGTTACCGGAGTTTGACCACTGTACGTGTACCGATTATTGTGGTAATACGATTGCAATAATAACGACACAGCAGAAAAACTCCACGTCACTGACCAGTTACCATACTTACCGGGGTGACCACGCGATAACACCGGGGGGCAAATGGGTTTTATTTCACAGCGGTCGTCGGACGCGTAAAATTTTAAAATAATATTGTTAGGTATATGATTATACCGCGCGTAGCGTGCTCGATGGCGACGGTTCTCCGACCGCGCGTAACGTGCGTACGTCCGGTTCGGGTCAGTTCCGCGGGGAAGGTGGCGCCTGTCGGTTCGATCGAACCTCGCGGGTGAAATTCGAACGACCCTCGACCGTCGACGGCGCCGAACGGAACGCCGCACCGCCGTCGACGCCCACGCCAAGACCCGCTGACGATTACTTATGATTTCGCCCAGAATTTTTTATAAACGAAAGATGTTTTATTATTTTTTTGTTTTCGCTCTGCGTTTTTTTTTTTTTTTTTTTATAATAAAACAATATAGCCGTTTGACACGCGATTTAAATTATCCAACGCGCTTAAATCATCGACGAGTGGTAAAAAGGGTTAGGAAACGACGAGGAAATTGTACGATAAAAACACGTTTTAGGTCAAATTTAAAATGCACATTGTCGTTTTTTCTCGGCCTCTACGACACACGTAAAAAACCTCGTATTCAGAGAAAAAAAAAAAAAAAACGATTGTAATAATGTTTGTAAAATTATAATTTCACTGCAGAATCGAACGTGTTCGATGTTCGTGCCCGGACCGATAGTTTGCTGCCGAGTTTCGAGATAAGATTAGGTCGTTCTTTGATCGCGAGAAACGATATTTCAACGAAACGCACGTCTTATCGTAATATTATAATTATTTCGAACGACAAACAGCGGCTGGCAACGCGTTTCTTTTACATTTGTTTCACACCGTTTCTATTTCAGTCCAAACCGTATGGCTGTACAATATTATGCAATCGGATTGACTGCCGTAGAGCACATTGCTTTTTCTGTTTTTGTTAAAATGATTAAAACCGTTCTCAGCCGTTTAGCAAACGCACTTGGCGTGTCATTATTACAAATATTATACGGTTGCCAAACGCGCGTATATCACGTTAATAAGTTTTACGCACAAAATTATTTACGACGAGACGTCGGCAATCTCACGGTCCAAACGATTTAGTATGATAATTATTAACAATAACATAATAACAAATTATCATGTTATGGTCGTATAAAATATTATTATTATCCTGTGTAAATGATTGTATTATGTATAATATATATATATATATATATATATATTATTATGTCAGTACGTTGCCGTCATCGTATAGAGAATAATGTGTACCGGCGAAAGGGTTTTGCGTTCGAATTGTATACATACAATGATAGTGCAGACAATTTGCCTAATTGTTTAATTAAGTTAATTTTGAGATAAAAAATGGATTTTTAAGTTGAATAATTCATTTACTCGACTAATACGTTAACAATTAATATTAATACATGTGTTCAAATTTTTTGCCGGAAAGTATCAAAACAAAATATAAAAACTACATAAAATAATAATTTAATTTAGAATTATTTATATAATAGTTACTTGTTAAAATTAATTTAACTTTAAATAATTTATTATCAATTTAAATAAATAACTATGCAGAAGACGTATAATTTACAATATGCGTTAACTTAACTTAACTATAACTAATATCTTTAACTAAATAAGTATGCAATTCATAAGTAATTTGGTTTAGTTAATAATTCAAATAAATTTAAATAAAGCAATCTCGATTACAATATTTTTGATATTAACTTGTTGTTTCATATTGTACCTATGTCGTGGTTTGATTTTATGCGTTAGTGAAACCGGTCATAATATGATCATACAATTTTGACATAAACACAAAACACAGGTTATATTATTTCATAATAACATTAACAATAACGATATTTATTATTTTCCACCTCATTACGAAATATTTTGATTCAAATTTTATTCGTACGATAACGCATTCATATTGAAATCGAAAGTTTTAAATTATTTACTTTTTCAAGTAAAAGTCTAATGGTTTCAGATAAAATAAACTTTAATGTTATATTTTATATAATATATGTACAAGTCGATTTTTAATTCCATTTTAATATAATTTATGACATAAGTACATCACATTTTAAATTTTTATCTTCGATACTATATGTCTGAGATTATCATCGAAAAAACTTTACGTCATTTAATAAAAAAGTTTTGGTTTTATTTTGCAATTTTTAATGATTAAGCATTAAGTTTTCTTATAAACAATAGTAATTATTTTGTATATATTATACAAGAAAATTATACTAATGAAATATTAACAAACCTTATGTACGTCAATTATAAATAAGTCAACATTATTCTATATTTAATAAATAATTTAATATATTAATTAATAAATTTTAATATTTTTTATTCTCATTATAAATAAAAGAATAATTTAAAATTAAGATTTTTTTTTGTTGATTTTTTAACTGAATAGCTAGGCTTAAAATATAACATAAAAAAATTATAATAAAATAATTCATTATCAAAAAGTTGGTGTAGGTACTTGAGATTTGAATATAATTGTATTATTGTTGTAATTATAAAATGATCGTTAGCTTGCTTGAAAAAACACGTCACCTTTTACCTATTAATTAAAATAATATAAGAAAGCGGAACTTAAACTTCAAACACATATAAAGTTTTGTTGGTAAAATGTTTTTTAATTTTTTTTATAGCGTTATAATATTATGTACAATTATATAGAATTTTAGGCTGATTATTTATAAAATCATAAACTAAATTAATTTATTGAATACAATTATTACGTATAAATTATACCCTTTTATTTTGTATAAATATATAATATTGAATTGTTTTAATTTATAAAATTTTAAAAAGAAACTCAAAAAATCGAATATGAGATGAATAAATAATTTGTAAAAAAAAAAAAGATAATTCTAATTTGAAAAATGTATGGGGTCTGATAGTTAAACTTTATATAATATGATAAATCTAAGTACAGATACCTACTAAGTGTATTTAAATTTCCAATAAAATATGTTAAACGGTAGGACAAAACACGAATCACCTTTTACGCAAAACGGTTGAAGGAGCAATTACTAAAATAAATCAAGTTTTATACCACAAAGGAAATTACAAATTACTTTTGGAATAATTTATTCAAAACATTTATTAAAACGTTTGAATTTTAAACGCCCAAGTTCAAAAATGTGTGTTTATTCAGTTTATAACAAATAAATTTAAAAAGCCGGGCTGTCCGGAGCTGAACGCTTCTTTGTCCTTTCGGTTCTCGGAAAGGTAGTAATGAAATGCAATTGTGCTATATTATAATTAAGATTTAAATGCAATAATATTGCATTCGAAAAAACAATTGTAAGCAAAACACAGTCAGATATACAATAAAGATACTGTTAATATTTATTTTTAGAATTTTTTTTATTTATCAAATAATGTGCATCAAATTAGCAATCATGAAATAATTAAATTCAAGTTCATCAAAAATATAGATTCCATGAACGTTGCCACACTTTAGCCATTTCTGAGTAATTTTCCTTATCCCAAATAAAAAAATGATGAGAAATTACAAAAAATGAGCTAAATAAAATACCAACAAGAAAATAATTTTAAGGTTTATTTGTTATAATCTTACCATATTTTTATTACTAGATGTGTATTACCCCAAAAAGTGCTTTTACACATATAAAAAAATATCATATTAATTCGATTTGATTCAAAATTCCAATTTTAAATACTTATTAAACATAGAGATTGTCAATTTATGAAATTTATGAACATTAGGATAATAACCTCGTATATAATTATACTTCTATAAAATTTGTATACCTTAAAATACACAAAATTTCAAATTGTGTTGAATATTATTGTGAAAATAATTACAATTTTGGAAAAGTATCAATGTTTTTTATTAAGACACATTATCAATGTTGCAGTTCTTAAAATATCTATGTTAACACAAAAACAAATTTTCAAGTACCTACAATCCAATCCCCATTAGTTATCATGAAATATTCAGAAATGATTTTGTCAAAATTACAGTTTCTGTGAATTTTGAAATTTTCCCGTCATTTATTAGTAGTTATAATATTTTTTAACAATTTCAACATAGATACATAAATGAATGCAAATTCTATTAAATTTTTAAATTATGAGATGCTAATTTATTTTAATAGGTACAAGATTGTGTCATTTTAATAATAATATTACAACATGTGCTATATCGGTAAGCCACACACAACAGTATATTTGTAATCTTTCGAATAATATTGTTAAATAAATAATCTGCATTGTGTTTATTCCAAAACGGTAAGATTGAAACAATTATCTTATTTATCTTTATAATATTAAAAACAATAAAACTAGAAAAAGGTCTGTAAAGTTATTTTCTACACTAAAATTGAAATAAATTAAATATCCAGTTGTATTGTTTAAAACAAAATAATATTTGGAATTTAAAGCTACATATAAATTGCAATAATAATTTGTTTTCATTATTATTTCCAATTGTCCGTTACAAACAGATCAATATGTAAAATTATGGAAACATGTATCATTATTCATTATTCATTATTCAATATTAATTTTCTATTAGAAATTAATTTTTTGTACCCAAAAATAAATATCTATAATTAGACTTAGTAATAATATTTACGTATATATAATTGAAAATATAATTAAAACCAATTACAAAAATATTATTCATTAATTACATACTTTAACCAAATTCAGTATATTAGTAAAATAAAATAGTCCTTTAATGTTATAATAAAATCTCACACGAAACTTCAAATGTATATAAATATATTATTTTGCTACTTTTTTATATTTTAGAAAAGTATACGCACACAACCAATAACGTGGGTGTAAAACAAAACGACTAATCGATTCGGTGGGAATATGCGTAGGTATATTTAATGGGTGAAAGGGAAAACAGTTATTGTGTAATATTTTTATAAAGGTCGACGAGGATAGGTAATAACTAATAGTAACGTTATGAAACTCTGAAATTTGTGAAAATAACCAGTTTTGATGACAACAGATGACCAAAGATACTTGACAAAAAAAGCGATTTAAATAAATTAAATTAAAACAAATATATAGTATATTTGTCGAATAAACAATAGCAACGAAGATCCACAATAAGTTGGAGAGAGAACCTTGTTGCGTTAATCCGTCTGAAAAAAAATTATTTTCTCAAGAATTACTGGTTTTTAGTGATTATTTATTTAGGATAATATGATATAAGAAGGTATATAATATATAATATATTATGGTCGGTGATCAGAAAAACATCCAGTCAATAGTCGCGCGACTAAGCGTAACCCACAATCAACAATGGTCATGGTCTCAAGTGCTACAGTAAGAATAACTATTTATTTTATATTTTATATTTTTGTGTATGTATGTGTTATTAATTATTTAAATTACATATTAACAATATTTATTCTAAATATATATGTTTCGTTTTAATTATAATTTAGGTCCTTAAATGCATGCGTTTAATTAAATTTCAAACTGCAAGTTGTATTTCTTAAATGTAATCAAAACAACAACAAATAAATATTTTATTTCTCATATAGCAGTTTGTTGTGAAATTTAAATTTAAATATTTAATTTGTAATACTTGTATAAATTATATAGTAAATTATGAAAACTAATAGATATTGTAATAATTGATAGGTGAGTAGTACTAAAATGTGTTTATTGGTTTACAAGAAAAAATTATCCATTTTATTATAATATGATTGTGATAATTCATTATTATATATAAATAAATTATTGAATTTAAACATATAATATTTTTCTCCGACAATAAAATATTAATAATAATCTATAATGAATATTGATTATATTATTATACTATTTATCATCGATTTATGGTAACTATTAATAATATACCTAATTAAAAAAAATATTATATCGTTAAATGTAAACTAATGTAATATATTTCATTTTAGATTCTATCGACAACTCTTCTTGGACTTATTGTTGTTTCCACGGTATTTGCTGATGTAATACATCTTAAAAACCTTAAAGAAAATGATAAAATATACTGTGAAAAGTTAAAAACTATTGCTGAAACTACATCTGCTTCTGAAAGAGCTAATATTGATTCATCACACCTATCAGTATTTAATTTTAATGCTAAGACGGATGGTCAATCAGCTCCAACTCCAATCACTATTGACAGTTCATTATCAACAACTACATCACCATTAAAATCCAACTCGTACGAGTATAGCTCTAACCAAGCACCTTTAAAATATGAAAACCCCTTTTCAAATACTTTTTCCAACGATGCAGCTGAATCTTTTGTCGGATCCATCTTGACTTCACAAACATTTGACTCATCCACTCCATCACCACTTTATGACGGGTCCTTCAGTGTTTCATCGACACCAAGTACATTAATTAAATCTTCTACACAAACACCTTCTATAAATGATAATATATTTCCCTATACGAATTTCGAACATTCATTGGTTTCAACTTTAGATTCAAAAAGCGTTTTAACTGAATCTACACCAGTAATTTCTTCTACCCCGTTACCAGTTACTTTGAAAGGTTCACCCGATGTTACCACCTCATATGGAATATCTTTTTCTTCTAATATTCCATCATTTGTACATGGATCTATAGATACTAAATCTGACATTAACCATATAGTAACAACAGGAAACGTCCCAACATCTAACCAAGTAATTCATATCAATAAAGAAGTTGCAGTACCATACTACATTCAAGTTGAAAAAATAATTCCATACCCAATTGAGGTACGTATCCCAGATCCATACCCTGTAACCATAGAAAAACATATACCATATGCAATTAAAGTCAATCAAGACCATCCCGTTCATGTTCCTCAACTATATCCCGTAGAGATTGAAAAAAAAGTACTGTACCCAGTTGAAAAGAACGTACCATATGAAGTTAAAGTACCATATTATCGTCCATATCCTGTTCATATTCCATTGGAGAATCCAGTGCCATACGCAGTCGAGAAGTCCGTGCCATACCCAGTGCGTGTAAATGTGGATAGGCCATATCCAGTAGAAAAAAACATTCCATATCCAGTCCTGGTCGAGAAAACAGTACCATACCCAGTGGAGAAAACTGTACCCTATCCAGTAGAAAAATTGGTACCATATGCAGTTGAAAAGCAGGTTCCCTACCCAGTTAAATACGAGGTTCCAGTTAATGTACCAGTACCAGTAGAAGTTAAAGTTCCGGTAGCTGTAGAGAAAAAAGTGTTATATCCAGTAGAAAAAATAGTTCCGTTCCCTGTTCGAGTTCCAGTTGAAGTTAATAGTCCAGTGCCAGTTCAAGCTCAACGTTTTGCTGTAGCCCAATATCATCAACCATCTTCCATTTCTTTAAATTCTGTTTCTGCTAAATTTGATCAAAATATCTCTAAAGTATACTTACCTAATATTGCATCTACTACCGAAAGTCAATTTTACAGCACTACTTCTAAACCTTCAAAGTTATACATTCCCTCTCCTCCTTCTTCAAATATGTTAAGCTCGAATACTGGTCTAAAAACCTCATACAACACAGCTAACAATCCAACTCCTTTTTTTGACTCAAACAATGCTCAAGATAGTGTCACTGAATTCAACAATATTCAAAAGAGTAGTACTTACAGCTCCTCTGGTTCATTTAATTACAGACAACCGTCATTCATTGGTGCCTAAACGCAGCTCCATACAGCTCATTTTCTGCTTGTTTAGCCTCAGCTGATTATAGTCTATCGGCCAATACTACATCTCCTGTCAAAGATATCATTGGAACAGATAACATGTATTAAATAACTTAAACTGATAATTTTGAAGCAGGAAATACTAAAACTCAATTACAGTAATAGGTTTTTACTTTTTTAATGCTACTAAATAGCAAAAAATATTTTTATATGAATTTTTTTTTTAATATTGAATTAAATTTTATATGTATAATTTTATTATTAATATTCTGGTTTTTATTCATTAATCAATAAATTGAATTACTCAATAATCATACGATTAAACCAAAGAAAATTGCATTAACTACGATAAAATATAATATATTTATTGATGCGTGATTTTGTACCAAAACAAACCGCATTGTAAATAAAAAACAAAGTTTATTTATGATAACTATATTTGTTCGCGGGAACCGTGTGTTGTCTAAATATGAATACACACAATAAAAGGTATTTACTGTGACAATTACTCGTGCAAAATTGTATTTGTTTTATAATAAAATGTTTTTATAAAAAAAATTATTTATCAAAATGTCCTTTAGAAGAGATTTATTTATTTTTTTTTTTTTTAGTTGAAATAATTGTATTTTTTATTGTATTTTATTTTTATTTAAATTTATAATAAAATTTTGTTTCCATTATGTAAATCAGTTTTTTCTATAAACACCTATACAATATGATTTTAAATCACTCCGCAGTTATAAATATTTAGTAGATAATTTAACTTTGGTGTAGTTCTTATGTAAAATAATCGATAATAAAAATAATTTATTAAGATTTACAATAAATTATTTCTACATATTAATCGATTTAGTTACAGAACTTAAATTATTTAATATGTACTCTAGCATTAAAATTCTAAATACATGCCGATTTGTTATATTATTATATAATATTACTAAATATTATAATATAAAATTCACACAGATTATAAACTTTATAAATATATTGAATTAAAGTAAAATTATCAGTCTAGAATAAATCAAAATGTGTAAAAAGACATCATCGTATATATTCGTATAGGTTAATCTATATTTAATATTTCTCTAAAACAGTAAAATTCACGTTTTTCTTGGGTTTTTCTATAGATAATCATAAATGGAATTGGGATTTGTTGACTTATGACATTCGATCTACAATGAAACGGAAATAATGCACGGATATCTGAATTTAAATTTTATGGTCATTCAGAGTTCTCGTCCGTTAGAGATGAGGGTTGAAGCTTTCCGCAATCATTTATATTTCAAAGTTCAAACAACCTCTTCGATTATGCAATGACCCGTGTGTATATACTCAGTTCTTACCACACTACCTTTCTCTCTATACACCGATCTACTTTCAGCCGATACATACATAAATATATTATTATTGTAAATGCGAAAACAAAGTGTATAAGAAACATCTCGACCGAGTCCTATATAAAGATAAAGGTAAACACTAGGATTGAGTGTGTACCTCAAATATTTTTTTGACCTTTTCGAGCCATTGCATCGCAATGAATTATGCAATGATATGGTCAAAAATATTGTTTTATCGTCGAGAATGGTACGTCAACGTTTTTCAACTCATCCGTATTATAAAGTGTTGTTTTTCATGACACACGTCACGAAACTATTATTCTTGTGTGCAATCGTATAGACCTTTATGACCTGTATGTCGTTAAAGAATATTTATAAATACACTTATATGATACGTAAATATTTAGAACAATTATTCTTGTTAAAAATAAAAATGTATTTGAAAAAATGTAATTATTATCTAATTTAAATTATACAAATTATAAAATTGTCAAATAATACAATATTTATATAAAAACAATAATAATTTACTGAGGAGCATGTAACGTAAATTAAAGTATAGAATTAAATTAAACTATATACAACAAAACAATTATATTATTAGAGTCACAACACAAATTAATCATTTAAATAATATGCATTATTCATTACCGTTTGTCCTAACTCGTGTTTTATGGGCTGAGCACTATCCGAGTCATTAGGATCTAATATTTTAAAATAATACTTATGCATAAATTAATATACAACTCGATAAGATGAATAATATTTTTATAATGATAAAAATCATTGTAAAACTAATTATATTTTCAGAAATTCAAAATTGTTTTATGATATATAAAATATCATCTATCAAAATGGTTAGGTTGGAGTTTAAAACAATTTTTTTTCGCATGTTTTATAACGTGATTTATGACCAATTAAAAAAAATTATATATACTTAGAACAATATTTGCATAAATACTATTTGTACTAGTATATCATTGTGTTAAATCTTTGAATAGAGATAAAAGGATAATTCAATTCATTTATTTTCAATTTTAAGTTGCAAAGATAATATTATGATATTGTTATAGGTACGTGCGATGGGTTTTCTTCTAAAAATGAATTCGATTATTTCCAGAGCGAGTTAGACATATCACACATCCATTGCTGTCAATTGATTAAGTGCTACACCTATCTGATATAAATATTCATGACAATAAATTGAACACGTGTATAAATAATAGTACTTAGGTTTATATAGTATATTAATCTGGCCGATTTTTAAAAATAATAATGCAATGAATAACTGACAAATATGTAAACATTTTACGTGTATTATGTACATTTTTCATAAATAAGTATATAAAATCAAGTTCTATAACTTGATTTTCATCTCGACAAAAGAATATTCTTAATATCTCAAATAAAGAACCATTACTGATATATGATAATAGATAACTGATAATTTATTTATATTATATACTAGCATTATATTATTATTTAGATAAAAATGATAAATTTAATTTAATATACACATAATAAATGTATCAATAATATTATGACACTTAAGATTAACATAATATTAAAAATTAATTGTGTTTTAAAAGAGTAAATTATTATTTGTGAAATTATAAACTATTTAAAGTTGAACAAGTTGCAAATTTTAACGTGATGCTATTGAAAGCAAAAGCAATTATTCATATTTTTCGAGTATAATCACTAATCAGCGCCCCTTGAATTAAGTGCGGATTCAAGGGTATGGTGAGTACCTTTTATTTACAAAAATATTTCTACAAATATATTTTGAGATATTCAATTTATCGATATTTAATGTTTGCGTCAATTTATTATATTTAATTTAAAATATTATATCGAACAATGCAAAAAAACGTAAGATTAAATTGTTAATAATAGAAGATTTTATTTTTATAGTGTGACTTAAAATAAAGTACAAAATTGTACCTTAAAAAATAATAATGTAAAAACCACACAATTATTTTTCTTATTAGCTAACATTTGTATACTATACGACATACATTAAAAAATAACTAACTTGAATGATAATATGATAATTAACCATACTTAACCATATTATATGACTTTTATTTATTGATAGCTCGTTGAACTAAATAAAATATTAATTTATAACGACCAATATCATACACAAATAAAAAAATTAATATCATTGATATTAAATTAAAACTAATAAAATTTATTATAAAAAATAAATTTGAAGACAGATTTATAATTAATATTGTGATCATATGAAATATGATATAGATCATCAATATAATTATAATAAAACGTTTTTAGTCGACTAATCATTGAATAAAGTTATACTCGTATTATTGTACTAATAGTATTAATACAAAATACCTATTCATTGTCTGTCTAAACATACAATTATAGAATTTTTATTATAATCGCAGACTAAAATAGACGATCAACTTGTAACTATTCAATTTTTATGCTTCCAAACATATCATTTATTGTTTTTTTTTAAATAATATTTAACAAGTGAAATATAGATTTTTGGGGTGATTTTACTGGCGGTTAAAAAAAATATTATACGAGAAGGTACATACAATTTGTCATCTATACACACGTCAATACGTCATAACACAATAACAATATTGTATAAAATTATATATTCAATGGTATTATTAATTCAAATATAACAGTTGGCAGTAATCTATCTGATTATAACGTCAGAAAAAAAAAAAATGTTTTTTTTTTTAACTTTTCCCCTATTTGATAAGTCTAAAGCGTGTGTAACTTTTAACAATCAAAGTATAGTCCGTGAATTATATTCATGTCACACTAAAATATTTCACTTAATTTATTATAAGTATAATATTTATTTTTCTTATTCGCTATCACTTCCAAATATTTATGGTAAATTCTCGAATGCGATCTCCCGAATTCGACGCATCTTCTTTACTGTCACAAACTAAACTATATCCTTCGCTTAAAAAAAACTAACCTAATATAACCTATTATTCAGTCTTCCACTCCTCGTATTTCCTGTTTCAATCTCACTTTACTGTCTTCTTATTATATTATGCCTAAGCAATCACAATATTTTGTCTATAACTGAAGCCATTCCTTTACTACCCTCTTTAATTTAACATTTCAAAATATAATATTCTGATTAAACTGTATACATCATTGGAATAAACTTTATTATTTGCATTTGTTATTTGTATTATTACATTGTTTTCAATACAAACAAATTGCTCTCGTTGTATAAAAAAAATTATAAAATAAATCCAATTGATCAATATTGAATATATTATATTGTATTCAACATTTCTACTACTAAGTAAGGCAAGCTGCAAGCGTATCGTATTTCCGAATGATTGCTTATTGCTTAATCGTTGGTACATAAGTTTAGTGAATGCGATTATTGACAACTGAAGTAAATAGTTTAGCTGCATGACACAGCACTATTATCAATAAAATAAAAATTAGTTTTAAACAATTATTTTATCTACGCATAAAATAACTATAAAGCTTATTTTACTTTCAATTTAAGCACGTAAAGTAATTTTGCAATCTCTGATATTTCAAAAAAAGTTACTATGTAAAATGTACTAGAAAATATAATTTATATGAAATATTAAAACTTTTCATTAAATAACGTGATATTTTTATAAAACACAATTAACTTCACTGTGTATTTTTACTATTCATTATTTTTTTTTTCTATTATCTTTCATTATTTTATTTTTTATCTCCCAACTTATCAACGAATCATTGACAACCAATTGTTCGCTGTGTCATATACAAGATAGTCTACTTTCCTTCTGAACGTAGCCATTTTTATTTATATGATGATATATATTAAATTGTATAGATTTTTAATTTTTATGAATAAAAGTTAAAAATTATAGCCTTGAATATAATAAGAATTAAATAATCTTGTTGATTAATCTGACTGAAAACTTAATCAAAAGAAATCCTTCATTATACTTGTTCAAATATAACCCTTTTAAGAACACAGTGAATTCACGTACATAATGTTATGTTTTTAAACAAATATACCCGTACCTATCTGTACTAGAATAAATGTAAACATAAATAAGAAAACTCTGATAGTTAATTATAAATTTAACCCACAAGCAGTTAAATAATAATTAATTTGATAAAACTAGTATAGTTTTCGTTTTACATAAAAAGTAAAATTATTGATACATGAGATTTACTGAAAATATATGTATGTAATTTAAGTCAATGGACTTTCTAAATGTGACGCGACTAAATATATTTGATTTTGTTTTAGTAAATAATTATTATTATTATTAAACAAATAAACAAGCTATTATACAAATAACTTATATCTGATTTATTAAACATACCTAATTTATTTAAGTAATATTCGTAGACCATAGAAACTTTACTTTTACCATACTATAATTGATCTGCACTGAAAACTATGTGTTTGAAAAATATCTATACGTCTAACTACTAAAATGGAGAATATAAATAATAAATGAATATAAAACTATATATATATATATTTGTATGTTTTCTCTGACAAACTTTAAAATATCACTCTCGGAAACTTGTAAAGTCAACTATATTTAACTTCTACAATCGATTGTACTTACATATAGATATAAACAAAATAAAAAATATTATAATCCATTTTATGGCTAATATATTTTTCTTTTTACTGTTATTGTTGTTAAAATAATTATGAATACCATAAAATATGCGAATAAATATAAAAATAGTTGTATAAATATTATAATATTTTTTTTTTTTTCGGAAAATTATGCGTAATTTCTTTACAGCGTATTTTATAGATAATATTTTTACATAGATATACATATAAAATTAATATATTAATATTTATATATATAATTATTGTTACTTTTGTTATTATTGTTATCATCTATAATATAACATTTAATATAATTACTAATTTTATTTTATTATAGACAACTCTACTTACTTTGAAATATAAATAGTGCGTAGAACAAGCATTGGATGATATCCTAACGTTTACACTACTTAAGAGGATAAAGGGCTAGAACTTGCAAATATTTGGTTTGGTATGTTTTGATCATTAATATTTAATTTGCTTTTTAAATTTTTAATATGTTAGGTACAAAAAGAGTCTACGAACTAATCCCATGATTTTTATGACCAGTTACTGCAACGTCTAACCTAACTAACCTAATTTTAATAAATTCAGACGAATTTGTTAGGAAGGTCATTTAGTAAACTTTGCACCAACCACCCTTTTTAAATTATTTTTTCCCACATCAACCACCGGAAGTTTTGAGTGCTTGAATATATACTTGTATTATTTTTTGCGTGTAAGCAAGCCACTTTCTATAATGGCGACCTTCGATAAACCATGTTTTTCGTTTGTTTCTATTTTAACAACAAAAATATTACTATAATTTTATAAGTATAGGTACTATAAATTATAATACTATGTGACGTATTATGGGCGACAAAAAAAAAATCAAAATAATTGTAAAATCTCTATCACCGACATGCATGACGTGACTATAGTTAATTATAGTTTTATTATTTTCACAATTTTTCATTTAAATTTTACAAAAAAAAAAAACACTGCTCCAGACCTCACCAGGTTCATATACAAGAAAAATAGCCGCTCCTCTGATTTCTAAGGCCAATCGGGTCATTTTTATATATATAATAATTTATTCGCATAACATTATTTGTTAAAGCATAAATTAACCTTAACAAAAAATGAAGTAAATAATTTTTCCGTCTTTTTAATAAACCACACGAAAAATGCACCATATTTATTACATATATTAGGCGTGTTTAAGCACCCGTGATCGACTTCCGCACTAAATTCGGTTCGTTCTTAAATCTTATCATTATTATTATTACTATTTTTCGTATCCAAGCCTTCGGGTCTAATATTGCAGTCGAACAATCGTTATCGTACATTAACAACGCGAAAATATTATCATAAAATTATAATCATGCCTGTTCCGATGCGGCACTACGTGCATTAGTCGGTCACCGTGGCACGAAGATTTTCGTGTCACGGAATAATATACCTACTTTTTAACTAAGAAAACTTTATTTACACACAAACAAGAAACTAGCTATAATTATCCAAGACTTTGAGAATTTCCAAACAAAGTTTAAGTTAAGTTAATTTTAACTTTTTTTTACATACCGAAATCATTATATATTCAGTATATTTGTATTTAAAATTAACAAGAGTTTTTTTTTTAAATTAACACATTTGTAACTAATTTGGGTTTATGTTTATTTTTTATCATTATTCGTTAAGACGCTAACTTTTTCCTGTAGATTTGTTTTCAAATTAGTATTTTCTAATAATAATTAGTTTTCTATTCCAATAAACTACATTAAAAATTAACTTGTATATTATTATATAGTATATGAATAAAGTTGATAAAACTATTTAAATAATAAGTATTATCAACTAAATATATTTAATTCTAAATTTAAAATTAGTGACCAATATTATTTGTTATACATATTTGAATGTAATATTTGAATTGTTTTTTATTTGCAAGACCTTTCACTAAGTACGAAGTAACTAAATATCTCTATTAACAATTATAATATGTTAATATGTTAATATTAAATTTTTAGTAATCCATAATCATTAATTATTAATTAGAGGTTACTGTTTTAACACAATATAAAAACATCATAGAGACATCATGATCAATAGTAAAAATACTAGAAGTATTGAATTTAATTTAATTTCAAACACAGTTAAGGTATAATGGACAAATTGTTAATACTGATTAATTTAGAAACATATTAAATAAAAAAAAATATATTAATATTATAATAAATAAGCAATAAAAATAAAACTAGGATTTTTTTTTTATTAATGCGTTATTATAAGCCGAACGTTATATTTTATACAATAAAAAAAATATGATTTAAAATTATAAGAACAGTAATATTCTCATTATAACATAAACAATACGCAGTGCTGTTAAAAGGGTTCTCAGATCCTGTATCAAACATTTTCATTGAATACCTACTAAAATCAGCTCTTTGTTGCTTCAAATACTACCAAGGTTCTTCATCAATACATAATACCTACTGAAAATAAGTAGACGTTAAGCTCTTTAAACTTTGAGCTCTTGCAAAAAAGTCATAGCTCTCCCTCTTGACGAACCTACATTCTATATAATATATACAGGATGATCATAAAATT
Organism: Eriosoma lanigerum; assembly: GCA_013282895.1. Classification (NCBI taxonomy): domain Eukaryota; kingdom Metazoa; phylum Arthropoda; class Insecta; order Hemiptera; family Aphididae; genus Eriosoma; species Eriosoma lanigerum. Next base: position 16,718,558 of record CM023358.1, read on the forward strand.
GTGATACAAATATTATAATATTGAAATAATATGTATTCAATTGCTTCTGTAACAAAAATTTTTAATCACCCTGTATTTTATATTAGTCTACGTAGAATATTAGAAACTAAAAATTAAATTAACAATAATTTAAATAATATTTATATTTTATTATAGTAATTTATCAATCATTGCAGAAAAATTATATAGATTAATATATTAAGTAATATTATCATGGATTTTTTTTTTTTTTTAATTATTTATTTTAGATATAAACAATTATATTATACATATAAATAATAAAATGTTTGGATAGATCAAGTAATTTTATTTTCATATTTTTGTAAATTGTAACTATTTGAAAAATCCAAATGTTTCTGAATTGTTATATTAAATTTTATTTTATTTAATCCATAAAAAAAGAAAAAATTTTTTTGATAAGCATATAAAATAAATAACAATTTTATTTAAAAAATAAATTGACAAAAATTAATATTATATTTTTATTAAAATTTTAATAAATTATTTGATTTAACGTCATGTTTATAAAAATATGTTCATCCAATTGATTATAATAAAGATTATGGAGATTTCCCTTAAATTAACAATATTGAATAATCCATCTATGTTGATAAATTACATTATTATCAATTCATGTTTTGAACTAAAATTGAATATTCGAATATTTTAAATACTGTGAAATTTCCTTCATCTCGCCAGTGCGTATAACGACGTCTTACGATTAGGAATAATTTAAACGAATAAAAAAAGTTATATTAACGACGAAATGACGTTATATTTTTTACACTGAAATACAAAATAATAATATATGCGTAGGTACACAAACCAATGTACCGATTTTTATTTCGATACGGACGTTTTCGATTGAACATAGAACATGCGTTCTGTATTATAATAAAATATTTTATTATGCATAAAAGATGCCTCTCGTACAGCACGGTTAACCGCTCGAAAAACGAGCGCGGCATGCAAGATCGATGCCATTAGATCGAAATAATTTATATGTGTTGTTTATCACCACTACTACCGTTATACTATACTATCGCGGTCAACTGCGACTACTCACTCACGACATCGGTCTGAAAATACATATTATAATAATATTTGCTTTCGTAAAATAATAAATTTATACTATTGTTATTATTATTAGTTTTTTTGTTATTTTTTTTTTTTTTTTTTATAGGCGTATCGATGTAGGTTTACTATATGTCTATCGGTGCAATAAAATTTTAATCGAAAAAAATGCCTCGCCCTTAATCTGTCAAGGTTTTATTTTCCGAAATAACGAAAAAGACGCTTCGTGTGCACAGCTGTGCGAGTTTTGTGCGCGAACATTTTTTTCCGCCGTTTTCCCCGTAAGTCTCGTTTTTAATTTAACAATACGACAACACATTTTAAATTAAAAATGATCCAGATATAATAATAATAGTTGTTTAGTATCAATAATAATATTGTTATAGTCATTGAATATAAATATTTTATTGCCATCACGTAAACAATCATATAACCGACAGAAGGTAAACGATCTGAACATTTAAACATCCTAAAAATATTAATAAAGCTGACTTGACTTGTAGTAATAATTTTGCGTGCATTATTTTAAATTTATTGTATATTTTAGAAACTAATTAAATTTATTTAAACTTCAATATAATATAATAAATGCACAATTAAATAGGGAATACATAATTGAATTATCTAATGTATTCAACAATGGTTTAAATAATTATTATAATGAATAATTAATTTTATTATGTGAATATACCTAACTGGTGTATTATTTTATGTCATTTTATGAAAATTATTAAATGTTATCGGAGTAACTCTGATGTACGTTTTTCATAATATTAATTACATTCTAATGACATTGCTTATCGAATCAGAAAACAGAAAACAATAACAAAGTCTCTTACTGTTTAAGATATTTTTGGATGCGATCTCATTATCTGAAAATATAATAAATCGAGTGAACATTTTATCCTTTATTTATGTTAAACAATTTCATCGAAATAAACAAGAAATTATACCGATCGGTTAGCGATCGCGCGTGGAATAGAAAACGATGGCCACAGCATTGATACTGACCAACAACTACCCCTCGTAACAATCGAATAATAATGTCGTATCGTGTTTAATAATATTCATTTCTTTGTTATTGATCCACGACGCGGTCGTTCGCCAGGTTAAGTACTTAGATATACATAATATTACATTATGACCATGTTGGCGTGTATAATATTATGTAGGCACATCGTTTGCGTGTTTGCCATTAAGATTACCTGCATTATTATTATAACTGACGATTAGGAACAACAAAATGAGTTTAAAAAAAGTATTAATATTTATTTAACAATTATTTGGAACGTTTCCTAGTGTTATTTTCTCTAGGATATATCCATGTCATAATGAATGTATCAGGAAAATTGACTATAATAGAGAATGCCATATCAAATTACTAGGGTTCGGATTTGAAGGCAAATGCCATTTTGTTTATAATAATAACATAAAAATAATTTTTATATACAAATGTGTTTCATTTAATATCTATGACGATGGACGATTTTTTTACTTATGAACGCATTTTTTATTTAATAATAATAATTTATTGGCCATAAAACATTTTGAACATTTGAAGATAATATAAATATATAAATAGCACACATAATTACTAAAATAGGTTTTAATTATACAATTTATACAATTTAACAAAAATAGATGGCCCAAAAACACCACTGAGATATACCTCGTATTGGTAAAAATTGGAGTCGTATCAATTTATTAATATTTTATTATTTAAAATCGTTAAATCTAAAGGAAAAAAGATAGAAAAAAAAGATACAAATAACTATATATATAAAACCATAATAATAACAATAGTAATTAAAAATAATAATAGGATAGTTAATGTTGTATTACAGATAATTAATTTTAATTTTGTTTAAAACTATATTTATATCCAGGATAAAAGAAACAGTATGCAATAAGAATGTATAAGGAATATGTGATAATATTAATATTTGTCATGTGAATTTTCTATCCATATTTTAATAAGAAGTTTATATTTTGTATATGATTTACAGTATAAAATATTGATAGGTATATTATTTAAAAGTTCTAAGCCAACTTTAGCGAAATACCTACTGGATTTTTATACTTTGAATGTAGGAATAATTAATTTATTATTTCGGCGCGTGTTATGTGAGATTTGTTTAAAATCTAACAAATTTAGTTTTTAAGTATAAAATATTTCGGTAAAATAAATGCCTATTTTATTATTTTTAATAATTAATTGTTTACTAATAATTCTTAACGAGTTTTGTACTTTTATTACTTACTCTTATTTCTAAGACTGTTGTAATTTTTATAGCATATTCTTTCGTTTCACAATATTGTAGGGAGTTATTGAGAAAATTTGAAAATTTGAATTCGATATCGTATTCAAAAATATAAAATAATCGTATGATACATTCTGTATAGTATAGTGTATAAAGAACTAAGATACACATACACACACACACACATATAAATATAAAGTATTTTAACGAAACCTATTAATAGAGGCGACTGACGAAAGGCATTATATCGTTTTTTTTTTTTACATATATATTGACACACGGTTGGCACCATAGTAGGTCAATGGTGTCTAAAATACCATATAGCATATTACAATACACCTGCCAAGTCGTATGCGGCGGCTATTACTATTTCACGACCATATTATTATGACATACAAACATACACTCACATTATATAATATAATATTAAATATAAAATGTATACACTTTTTATATTTACACTGAGATTAATATATTTTATGTGCTCTGATATTTTATTTTCCACGGTGTTGATTATATACAAATGTTGTAACTTTGATTATAAAAAAAAAAAAAAATTCTTCTCAAATATTTCTCAGTCATTTCTCTAAATCAATTTTAAATTAATTCTAATTAATTTCAGGTGTGATTTAAAGGTAATAAAATGTTAATGAAATCCTGAAATGAAATAAAAAATTACTGATCTTTGTGAGTTTATATACTTAACGTCCTTCTCCTCGTCAAAGATACTCTTCCTATCTGCTAGTCTAGAGGTTGGCAACCTGCGACTTCTTAAGAAGTTTGATCCACATCGAGAATCGTAAAATGTATCATAATATGTAAAAATGTATTTTTGTACTATGTCATCTGATTTTACAGACATGTATTTTAAGTGTTAATATGATATTTAAGTCAAACTGTTTGACGTATAAATAATTTATCAGATCATTCATTATAGAAAACATAATATATAACCTAGTGTAGTAAACTAGTCTCTGGTAATGGTTTTTTTTTTTTTTTTTGTAAAAGGTACGATATATTTTTTGAATATACTTTGATAAATAATCATGTCGATAATATTGATCACTATACTAATAATGTGTTAATTACACATATACCTTAATAGCATATTCCTTCAGATTTAATTGAGAAAATACTTTAAATACTTAGAAATGTGCGACTTAATATTTCGATTCTGAGCGAAGCGAGGAATATATTGGTTTTACAAAGTTGTTTTTTTTTTTTTTTGTGTATGAAAACACCTTTTTGGGAAGAAAAAATGGTCCAATTATCTCGAATAAGGTATAACATTCGAAAGCAAATTACATTAATTTAGTATTTTATTTAACTCATTTTTCGAATTTCTCAAAAGTATTTCTTTTTCTAAAGAAATACTACCAAAAAATGACGGAAAAATGTCAACATTTACGGAAATCATAATTTTGATTAAATTGATTTTAGGTCTTTTATGATAACTAATGCAATTTTGAACGTAGGTACTTAAATTTTTTTTTTTGATTATTCTCATAGGTAGTTTACACATGTAGTAAACTTATGAAATGTCCTATCAATATAATATTTCGTATTATATTGAGTTTCGCTCAGAATCGTATTTTCTAATGCAATATCATTGCACATAAATCTTAATTGTATCTTAAATGTAATAAATACACCACTTATTTCTCCAAACACCGAAGGGACAAAGGAGGAACATCCAAAATCGAACTTTCCACTTTTTAATGATATAATTTTTAATTAATTTTAAAAACTTACAAAAAAAAAACGTTTATGTTATATTAATTATTTTTATTTTATACATATTTACTACAGTGACTGTACTCCTAATATTTCAAAAATTTAAAAACTAATGTTACATTAGTATATGCAATATTATAACGATATTATGAATATAAAAGAAAAAAATAGAGTATTAAGTATTCTACCGTGTCAATATTATTGTAATAAAAGTCTTATGAAATATTTCAAAAGTGTTTTTATAATATAAAACGTGTCTTCCACTAAACCTTATACAGATAAAATGAAAATTATTTTTTCCTATAGGTTGTGAAAAAGTTTAATTATTTTTAAAGTTAATTTAAAATTTTAGAAATTTCTACACCTACTTCACCAAATATATATTTAAAAATAAATATTAATCAATATATATTTGATAAGTTTTAAAATGGATATTCTCATCCCTTAATATTTAATAATTTTTCGTTAAATAATAAACATTACGTTTAGAATTAAAAATTTAGAAACCTTTTTATTTTTAACCGTTTTATCTTAAAGTTGGTTCACGTTCTAAATACAAAGAAAAGCAATATTTCTGGATCCATATAGCTTTTGTAAACTATTTATTATTTTATTTTCAATTTTGATTTCGTAATAAATATAAATATTGTTCACTTTAATTGAATACAATTATTATTATTAAAATGAAACTTAGTATTTAACATAAACATGTGCGGACGCAATGATAATAATAATTAATAACCATTATCATCGTTAAAAAATAATAATACAATCCAGACTTATGGATAAATAAAATTTTTTTTTAAAAAAATTAAATTTTCAGTTAATTTTACATTTTGAGTGTTTCAACCATTTAGTGGCGATAATGATTAGGATTTATTACCTACCTACGTAGATATGCTTTACAGAATATAATTATTTAATTACTATAATTTTCAGAAAAATAAAAACTATAAATTGGCTATATCAAAATTTAAATTGACATGAATACAAACATTTTATTATTTTTATTTTAATTACTCCAAAAAAAAAATTAGTAAAGAAAAATGTAACTCGATAAAACATAAATAGAGTGCAAAAAATGTTAAAATACGTAATATGACCAAGGTTATTGACGGATACAAACCTAGTGAGATACCGAGTATGTTATCATCACATATTTAACGATACATTATAATATTATTCTACTTCTTGAAGTATAAGTAAGGATATATTTAATACTTAGTATTAGTATAGAATGAGATTATCGTATATATAATAATGTCAACATCATAATAAAATTGAATAGAACCTCGATATTTCATTTTTGTGAAGGACACATTTACACCCTTCAATTATCTTGCTATTGTCACAACATACCCAATGTGCTTAAGTGCATTTAATTTTTAACGTGTATATTATATACTATAACTACAGAAATTATAATATTATCTACAATATTAACCTTCTAATACTTAACCTGTACATAATATAATTTCGTAACATTAATTTTTTTACGTTTACTGCCTATAAACCGTCGTAGTTAATTCCAATAACATAATATTTAAATAAATTAATATAAAAATACATTTATACTCATAATTATAAAATATCCTTTATGCAACAAAAGCCATATTTTGTACTATGAATATAAGAAGCTACTTATAACTTGACTAGTGTTTATAGTTAAGGAAGTAGGCACTTTAAATACATTGAGATCATCCCCTGAGCATAAAGTTACAAACTCGTAGATCTATTATAATATTACTATATATTAATATTTACTAATTAGAAGTGTCAAAATAACTTACCAGTTATTAATCATGATCAAAATTGTTTAGCTACCTATATTTAACGCACATTATATTTAATATAGTTTGACCGATAAATAAATTTTTGTTACTCATTCACTCGCACACTACTCTTGCTTCCTTCATGAATTTGTACCTATATATTATATAATAATATGTTTCTCATCGATAAATGGGTCAATACGCTATGTTATATTAGTATAAAATTAATTTTAATGTATAGGTAATATTTTAATTAGTTGGATAATTAATACGGTGAATAGTTTTGGAGATATATGGAGACATAATTCATTAATAAAACCGAAAGAACAAAACCGACAGCATACTAGTAATGGAAGTTAGGTACCTAGTCATTATCCCATCGGTCCTCTAAAAACAATAATAAATCATCGTATTTAATCAAAATTAATTTTATATTAGCAGAAATTGGCTATTTTTAATTCAATTTTAAAATAAATAAATATTAATGCACGTGAATAAATAGATAAACTATACATTTACTTAATGAATACTAAAGACCCAATCATTTGATTAACTTAAAACGGCATGTTCAAATTAACCAAAACCCATCTTCGTCCCATAAGCATGTAATTGATACCACCCAAGAAGTAAGGATATCGTTAGGTGAAAAATATTGGATGTAAAAATATTAATTTGTTTATGCAATTACAGAATTAAAAACTATTTGAGTTACCTAGTTGAATCCATAGTCCCCTAGACCATAGTTGAACAAAATATGAACTTTCTAAAAATGCGAAATAAATTTGTAATTTAAACTAGTATTTTTTTGAAGTAAGGTAACTAAATTTGTTTTAATAACCACATTTGCTATTAATTATTAAAAATATTTTTAAAAATTCACAAAATATTCGAAACACCTACGCTCAAAAATGATAATACGTTTTTCAGCCCCAACTAAATAATTTATACTCAAGTAATGAAGTTTATTAAATCTTGACATGTGTAGGTTATTTTTTTGTCATCCCATTTCCAAAATTCAATTATATGTATTCACCCGTCGGCCGGACATATGACTGTAGGTACCCGATTGTATCGGATGCCGCAATCATGCATGTAATCGTGTAGTTATTAATTCTTTCTCTTTATGTATTTAAATGTTATTTAAAAATAAAAAAACAAAAAACAAATAAAAATATATTCTGAGTGTTGATATGAAAAAAAAATTCGAGGATACGTGCTAGTGATTTCTTTTATAACGGATAAAACGACGATTAAAATCGATTATGGGTACAAAAAACCGGATATAATTATCACACCGAGTTACATACGACAATGCTCTTAAGCACTACATCGTCCTGAATAGGATAAGTTGATGATGGTGGAATTTCTGACGTGTATATTGGGATATAATATGTAGTGTTGTGTAAGCGTAGTGTGATATAAATATACATAAATAGAACGGATTCATCGTCTATTCATTCAATAGAAATGGTATAATACTATTTGCAGACTAGTACGCATGACTAATAATACCCATGGTCAGTAGTTCTATAGGTATATATATATATATATACATATATATATATATACGTAACCACGGTTATCTCGTGACCTAGGTTGGTTAGGACCGGATGGGACATAATGATTAATGGTTCAAAAGTTCTCACTCTGTATATTATCCATTTTTATTCTCTCTCTGTCTTTCTGGGTGCTTTATATGTACGTATTATTGTAATAAAATGATGTACACTAACGCACGGTTGTATGGTTAAATAAATAGCAATAGGGATGGTTTTACGAACAACGTTTATCTTGTATAGAATGCCTTGCAATCATTTTATATTTTATACTACATATATACAATTAGGTTATGTCAAGTTGTGTAATGGTCAACGGATATCTACGATCGTCTCAAAACCAATTTATTTTTCACGTAGGTAAGTACAATTTTACTGAAAATTAAAATCTCTGCGCGATAACACATTATTGCATCTATTCCATTTGTGATTTCCACTAAGCGTGAATATTCAAGGAAAGCAATGAGGTGATCGCTCCCTCTAGAAAAATGTTATATCATATATATATTTCTTTGTAATTGTAAATAAAAAAAATATATATATATACATATGCGTATATGTATCTATTTAATGTGTTTCGTTAATTCGTACCCCTATAACTATTCTCTGGATCCGTCGATGGTTTCCACCGTATAGAGGCTACATTAATCATCATTTAACGGTCATTATGTTATGTGTTTGGCCTAATCAGTACAGATACTTAAATAATACTGATAATTGTACATAACTATGAAAACATTATACAATAATATCAATATAATGTACTCTATTTTTAAAATAATTATAAGTGAGTAACAGTTTTAGGGTAAACCGTATATGCTCGTGAAATCTACATAAGTATCTACAGATGAAAGAAATTGTTTCAAAAAGTAAAAATATTTTGAATAATTATTATTGAAAAATCATTTCTAACTTTAAATTAAATAAACAAAATCAATTTTATTCCTTAAGATAACAATCAAAGTGTGATATCCTTAATCCATCATCTTACGTAAACATTTTTCATTCAAATATATCAAAAATCTATACACATATATCGTACGTTAACGTGATCCCTTCTGATACATCGTTTGACGTATTTTTTCACAAAATATAAATAATATATTATGGTAAAGTTATATTTTATATTAGGTTTATTTAAGAGAATGTTTAATTCGGCGCTAGAAGAATGTCCGGTCAATAGATACACATATAATCAACTCCATCTAATCAAAATCTCTATCCACTTTATCAATCTTTCACATAATTATTGATTGACTTTCCAGTTAGAAATTGTTAATTGCACTAAAGTTTTCTATTTATTATTTCTACAAAAATACTAATAGTTTACATGAAAAAATTGCATATACCTAACTTAACCTATATAATATTATATCCATTGGATTTTATTGAAATAATTAAAAACAATATAACACTTTAGGGAAAATATGGCATTATGAAAACACTTGACACAAGAGTATCAAGACAGTAGGTACTTTGTAATAGTCATTTTATTGGTTTTCGCTATATCCTGTCAAAATAACCTTTGTGTGCACTATTTACAAAAATTAATTTTAAGTACATATGTATATTATAGTTCTATAATAAATATATATTTTTAGACTTGTTCTGAAATTAAAAAGTATAAAATTGCATAATAATTTGCTTATCTTATATAAAAAAATCCAGTTCAATTACACACAATCACATTACATAAAGTTAATATTTTCAATAAAAAACGTAACTTTACATTTATATAATTAATTTTATTTCAAAATATGTGTATTTTTTCAATTGAAAGTATAAGTTTGCATACAAATATTTTAATTACAAAAGTTGTAGCTAATATATGCTTTAAAATATAAATATTTTTATTTTTATTTTTATTTTTTGATTTGGCATAAATCAATTTATACGGATCGACAAAAATAATATTAAACGATTTTATGCATTTAGTCACCGAACTAGAAAAGTCTTAAATACAAATTTCATTTTAAGCAACTATATTATAATAATATCACCAACCCAAAATTAAAACTTATTTAGTTATTTTTATTTTGAAAATCTGTATCTACTCATTAAACTCATTAATGACATTAAAGTTACAAATATGACACATAAAATGATGTATTATCTATGACACATCAGATTTTTTAATGAATAGACTTATTTCTTTGATATATTTATAAAGTAATGGTTTTAATTACTGCAATTTCTAAATATATTAGAATCAGACACAATAATCACATGCCATTTTCATTATAATCTCCCAGCTATCTAACCAGATTAAAAATCGAATACTCTAAAGCTAAAAAAATATAACGCTGAATATTTACTTTGTACTTCTCTATTATAAAATTATGACTTCGGGGAAATTTTTTTCTTTTCCCATTAAACTCAGACCTACTCGATCACATTCATAATAACGTACATTTTAAGAATAACTATGTCTTCTTATTTGGCATTTTTAAAAATGATCTGTCTAAAAAAACATAATATTATACTAATTAATTTACTTATTACTTTAGTAAAAAGAAGTATTCTCTAAAACTAATCAATTATAAATTTTCATGTCAATTACATTAAAAATATAATAGTGGTTACTAGATGATTTAAATTATATTATAAAGTATTATAATAAGTATAATTATAATATCACATATTATAAAGAAATAGATTTTTATATATTTTTCTATCGTTGAAATTTTTAAAATGTAAATATAAAATATGTATATGTAAATGTAATTATACATTTCTTTCTAACGCATAACTAAATCATGAAAATGGTTTATGATATGTATGCTTTATAGGTATAAATTTTGTATAATATTATAAATTATGATATCAACGCAATCGAGAATCAGGATCCAATTGCAAAATACACATCATTGAAGAACTCTATCTGTGATATCATGTTTAAATAATTTATTTATGTTTACTTTCTTATAAATTCTTATATTCATTATTCATATATACCAAAATACAATTAGCATATTTTACCTTCCAAGAACATTAATCCGTAATATCTGTAAAATTATTTCAACAGTGGATCAATGATGACATTATTCAAAACTAAATTTGCTCATCTATTATTTAATTAAAGTAAAACGTAATAATATTATTATGTCATGATATTTAAGTTTCTTTAAATGATTAAATACCATATAAATGATCGTTAATCAAATAATGAATTCAATGAAATTTTTAAACTTTTTTCAGAGATATCAATTTTTTTTTAAATTTTATTTTTACAGTAATTACTATGTTATAAATTATATATTATATATAATTAATACTAACTTTAGTTAATATTTTATTGTTTATTAGTATTATATAATTATTATTATTCATGTTAATATGTTACGCACATACGCAATACAGCATTTTCATATTACAACCCCAAATTTTAACTATTGATAATTTTTTTTTTCATATTTTTTCATGAATTTTAATAGTTTAATCAGTTTTTTAAGTGCAAAAGTAGCTGAGTTATAGCAATTTAAATTTATTCATTTTTTGCTGAATATGTATGATATTGAATTTCAAAGGAATGTTTAGCAACTAAAACATTTATTTTGTGTTTTACTAGTTTATTATTATTATTATTATTATTATTATTATTATACTTTTATGTTTGTCGGAAATTTAATTATTATTTACGTATTTAAATTAGTAAAATATTTATATTTCATTTAACTAATAAAGTGAATTCCAAATTATACTATTTATCCTAGTAAAATGATAAAAAAAATTATTTCAAAGTTATATTATAATACACAGGTCAAAATACAATAGTAAACTATACTAAATTAATAATAATTTAATAATAATAAACCTGTAAAAGATAAAATAAATGTTTTTGTTGTTAAATCTACCTTTGGAATTTAAAATTAGACATGTAATAGCAAAAATATCATACTTTTTCAGCAAAAAATGAACAAATTTAAATTGCTATAACTCATCTAATTATGCCCGTAGAAAGTTGATTTAACTACCAAAATTTATGAAAAAATATGAAAAAAAAAAAAATTAAATAAATATTAATAGTCAAAATTTGAGGTTGCCATTTAAGAAAAAACATTGCATTGCGCATGCGCGTATCTAATCAACGTTAAAATTATTAGAGACCATTTAAATGTGTATTATTAAATATAACAAATAACCAAAAAACAAAATTAAATTATTATTGTTCTACTCAAAGATATTAAGAGTATTCAATTATCGTTTATACACTGTATATGCACACAGTTATGAAAATAGATATAATAATTAAAAGTCAATCATTAATTAATAATATAAAATATAATAAAAGAGCTATACTATTATAATAAATGTCATAAAACTGCTTAATGAAAAATAATTTTCATAGTGATTTAATAATAATAAGGTAAATCGGTCACGCGAGATGGTCTTAACATGCTACTATTCATCAACGGTCGCCTGACAAATGAACATATTATTATTATACAACCACCGTCTACGGTGACCTGGCCTGAATAATATTAATGGTTATATACATTATATGGTATATATAGTATGTATACCATACACTGTAGTTGAAGAACATCTTCGACGCAAAAAAAATAACGAGATTTGACCATCCGACAGATATTATACGTAATAATTATTAATACAGTAATACATGATAATATATTATTTTCAACGTACAATTAAAATATTATTATTATGCTACATTTCTACGACAATTTTCGACCTTTGTCACGTGACGTATATAAGTACGAGTCGCGAAAAGTATGGAATGTTTAGCATACCGTGATAGAATTAGTTCAAAACTTTAAACATAAGCTTCATACAACGAGACAACGACAATATTACAGATTTTTGACTTTTTGACGAATTTGAAATAAACATTTTCCAAGCTTGCATATAGTTTTCACTTGTCACCTTGTTATTTGGGCCGAAAAATATTTTTTATTTATTTTATTAAATATAAGTACACAAAAAATCATTTTTCTAAAAAAATATTCGTTTTGTGTAAAATATTTTTCTTTTTGGTTTATGATAAATTATAATTTAATTATTTAATATTAAGTATAATTAATATTAAGTTTAAATGTTTATTGGTTTAATATTCATTAATTCACATTAATAGTTAATTACAAATTATAGTTTGTATTATTAATAATATGACGATTAAATATTTAAATGTTTGATAATTTATTATATTATATTTAAACATCAGGTGGAATAATAGTAGTAGTATTTAAATTCAAATATAACGTTTGTGCTTAAATTTAGGGAGGGCATGGGGAATAGAGTACCTATTTGTTTTTAAAAACACTTTAGTGCGTCCCTTCTAATTTTTTGAAGACTCCAGGGGTTAGGTTTAATTTAATCATTACAAGGGATTCTACTTTTTCTTAATTCTCATAGTCCCTCTTCTTTTATTTTTCCAATTTAAGCACTAATAGAGTGTTGCTCATTATTTAGATAAATGTATCTAGATAATTAATAAAACTGTTAATTATTATATTATCATGGATAATTGTGCCATCTTCGTCAATATTTTATACTTAAACCTTTTTTATTATTATTAATTATTAATTAATTCATAACCGTTTAAAAACAAATGTTATAATATATAATTTTATTCTAAATTGTCATACTACTTTTGTGGTAAATTCTTTAGCGAAAACAAAATCGTTTTTGATAATTAAACTACTACGTTAGTTCAATCTACTACATAATCTAACATTAATTGTTTATTTTTAAATAAAATAATAAAAAAAATATATTTTATCTTTATATTTTATTACCTTTTATTTATCCATTTTTTTGATATTTAAATTTATATAATGTTTTACAAATTATTATTTATATTTATCTAGATAAAATTTTAGTTTACTTTAATCAACACTGCACATAAGTAATATTATACGGGTAAAGAGTTTATACAATTTGGTAATTTTAAAGAAATTATTTATTACTCAATTATTTGCAAATTGACAATAAAAAATTTAAATATACCTACATATTTAATCTGCTGGGACACTGAGCTTCATATTTTTTTTTTTTTTTTTTTTGCTGATGACCTTTGGACAAAATTATAAGGTAGTTTCATGGGTACAAAATCCCCAGGGATAAATTTGGTTACAATTTAACGTTTACACATTTGTACTTTATAGCTCGTCATTAAGGCAAGGTGCCAATATGGATTTTTCAAGGTAATGTCAAAAAATATAAGTCAATTGGTATAGGTAAGGTAATTTAAATACCTAACCCTAAACTTCTCGCGTTTGAGTTTTAGTAAATATGTATATAATAATGTTATTGATGTACCCAGTTATAAAATAGTTTTATTGTTATTTGTTCACATCAGAGTTCTACTAAGTTACAAGTTGTTATACTAGTAAGTATTATAAAAATTAAATCTATCTAATTAATAATATAATGCTAAGGCATAAGATTATAATAAAATACTGTATATATAATATGTTATAGTTTAATAATTTATGTTTAATAGTTATATTATACATGATTATTAATAAATTATTATCATTGTTGTGTTAATCATAAATAATTCCAACTTTAAAAATATCAGAAGGAAGGTTAAGACGGTACGTCATGATGAATACTAATTTTAGATTTTGATGTTGAGGGGCGATTAAATGTATGCAAGCATTTAAGCAAGGGGAAAAGGAAGAAATTAAATGTCTGAGAATTTATTTTGCAGATTATGATTATAATAAAGTATATTAGACAAGTTATTATTTTGGTAATATAGTTTAATCAAATCTATTGCCGAAGATTAATTAATAAGGACCACTTGAAATGATGGATTTTAGACAAGCAATAACAAAACGTATAAGATGCCCCTATAGACGATTGATAATGTATCATTTTATATGTACTACAATACTATATAATATATAAAATCGAATTTTCATTTAAAATATTAAATAAATATAAATCATATTTAACAATATATTATCATGTATAGAACGTATAAGACGTATGTCTTTAAACAAATTAAGAAATCTATTGTACGAAGATATAATAGATAAGTACTTACTCATTTTATAATAATAAACGGCTTGTAATATAATAAAAATTTTAAATATTATAACATAATTTATGTTATTTATGGTATATAATTGTTTGGATATTATGTCATCAATCCTGCTTGAAATAACTTCTTTAAATTTTATTATTATTGATATTATTTTATCGACAATTATTAAAAATACATTTTAGATTCTTTTACATTTTATTTTTTTTATTTTTAGGTAAGTACACTTTATCATTTCTAAAAACTTCAGCAAGTCAATTGGATCGATATACTGTTTCTGACCCTCGTTGGAAATTCTTGGAAACAATATTTACTATAATAAACTCAACAAAACAAGAATAACAATGTGCTTATTGATTCCACGTTTATTGTAATACGATACATATTGAGCTTATATTTGGACAAATCGCTTTCTTTTATTAAATCAGAAAAAAGTTTTCTTGCGACTAAAAAAAAAGAACTTATATGAGTATTTACTGGTTGCAAATTAAATATATTTAGACCAACCAAAATAGAACAGTATTTAATTAGAAAAAATTATATTATTCAACTATTTTAAAAGATAATACAATTAATTTACCTATTATAAACTATATAATAATTTCCTATATATGAAAATTATTTTATTTGTCTTTATAAAAAATATATATCATTAAATTAATCAATGAACCAAATGTCTCAAACAAAACTAGTTAATAAATTTGGATACCTATTTTATTAAATGAATGCAAATTACTGTCAATATATTATAATTATAAAATATTTACAAACCTATAATTTAAATAAAAAATTGTTTGATAAGTTGTATAGATCTTTATACTTTAATAGGTACTATTAAATAGTATACCTATATAATATACCTATACTAAATAGGTATATTATAGTAGTATACATTATTCTATATGAAACAATTATCATAAAAGTTTAACGAACAATACTATATTATAATTAGACTATGATGAAGTATCAAGAACATTTTACTGTTTGTGTTCCTATTTTAAAACTAATGCAAAAACTAACGATAATCTGTTATACAAATACAATACAATAAATATTTGAGAGAATATAAGTATTTGTGATGATTCTTACATTGTTGTTTTGTATAAAAAAAAATTAAATTAAATCTAAAATATTATTATGTTTTTCATCATTTAATTTTTAAATCGCACTGAAAAGATAAGATGGTTAGGTATGAAGGAAAGTGATGGAAAAAACTTTATTTTTCAATTGATAAAAACAAGTTATATGACAAGATATAATAAGGAATAAATAGAACGAATATGTTAAATTAATTATATATGAAAATGTTAAATATTAACTCAAATGCTTTAGTCATAATGACAAAAACACAATTATTATTATCCGTATACGGTTATTATTTGTAAAACTTGAAATTAAATATTTTTGTAACCTATGCTTAAAAAATATATAGATAAAACATAATTCTTCCATACCGAAAACTTCAGTCATTCATTATAAATTATTATGAAAACTAATAAGTATTTTAGATAAGTATTTATCATAATTTTCTAAATTTAAAAAATACTACTTTAAAAAGCGTATGATATCATACCGATGAATTAAATGATGTTCCAACGAAGAGTAAAATATCTAAAACGATTAAAAAAGTTTTTAACTATCACGAAAATAATATATATTACTATGTTATGGTATAATCATAAAAAATAACATTAAATTCGACTAGAGAGTTTCTTTGTACCTTAACATTTTTATAGCATGTATTTTATAATGTTTCCGTCATGAGCTTCTTACAAATTTCAGAAATGAAATATAAAAATATTGACCACCTACAAAATATTTTAAAACAAAAACACGACTTTGATGATCAATCTTTTATTCATATTATTTTTTAACATATACATAAGAAATATGTCAATTTGAAAGTTCAACAGTACACTAAATTTAATTTAATTTAAAAAAATTGATTATTGACTATATAAATTATTATAATCCATATTTTTATTTAAAAAAAGCCAGATTGCCTTTAATTTTGTTTACACATAATATTAATAATCAAACAGTATCTAAAAAACAAGACGTATTCATAATATTTCAATTCAAAAATCGTTGAAACTATAAAATGTACATTAAATTATATATTTATATAATTGAAGACTAGGGTGCAATAACCAGACATCTCCATATTTTTACGAAAATGACTTTTAAGTGTTGTTTTATAGAAAAAAAAATTCACCGTCGATTGGTGCAATAATCAGACATATCCTATCATTAATTACGGAGATATAATATAAATGAAGATGTCTGATTTTATTTTTGTTTCAAGAACAAGACATCTCCGGAAATGTCTGGTTATTGCAATACAATATTAGTGATATTGTAAAGAATATATCTCACGACGTCATTTCGACTTATAACTAAATTATAACTTATAATTATTTATATTATATTATATCATATTATAAATTCGTATAAAATATTTTAAAGTATACACATATTAAATATCTCTCTCTCTCTCTCTATTTATATATATATATATATATATATATATATGTATGTTTAATTATTATTCGATTGTCGGTTATCGTAATCAAAAAATGTATTGTAGGTAGTATATTTTTTAGCGATAAGTTCATTCTATCTACAAGATATCATGATCAATTGTATTATTATACTATAAGTGTATTGGATTATTTATATTACATTATTGTACGCTAGTATTGCCGCAGTAAAACTTTAAATTATAATCTGCTAATCAGTTGTATTTTGTTCATCACGAGGTACATAACGTTTACATTTTCTGAATATAGTGATGAAGACTAAATTAAATTTAAAAACAATTTTTTTTATTTTTATAGTTTTTAAATGTACGAAACGTATTAAGTTTCGTACATTAGTAAGTATTAATCATTTTAATATTACTATGGGTCATTGTTTTTTATTATATTTATGTATTTTATTGTATTATTGTAATATTGACTCTTATCTCACACTTGAGTTCTTACTTGTTAATAAACTATAGTTAATATATAACTATTATATTAGGTGATAGGTAATACATTTAAAATACAATTTTTTTTTTTTTTAATGATATAGCTACACTTATCTATTTTTTTCTATGTGATATTATTTTTATTAATATATGATTAAATAATTTTACTTTTTAATATTTATATATTATTAATATTATTATTTATTTTATTTATTTATAAGGTATTGAATTATGAAAATATTAATAAAGATTTCTTTTATAAAAAAAAAATTTATAAATTTATTAAAAATCAAGTCATGAAAAAAAAAATGTTTTATAAATATTTGACACTGGGAGTCTGAACATAAATCTAGTTATCTCGTAAACTTTTGTAGGTACAATAATAGCGCTAAGGACTAAAAGTGTTGGAGATACTAAAATAAAAGGGAACCGTAAATAAAAAAAAGAAATATTGTAAAAAAAATTATTTGTTAAAATATTTGTGCAATAACCAGACATCTCCAAGCAATAATTAATATTTTATTTAGTATAAATAATTTAAAAATTATAATTTCAATAAGAGTGTAAATTGTAAATTTGCAATTGGAATTCAAATATATTTTTTAAAAAATTTTAAGATTATTAATTAATTTTTAATTCAGTTTTAAACCTCTCCTGAACAATTTAATAATTTGGAAATGTCTGGTTATTGCACTCTAGTCTTCAATTTCAAATCATATTCCATGAATAATAATGTGTTTTATATTTTTTGAATAATATAGATTTGTCAATAAATAGTTATATTTTATTAAATACTTATTATTTTTAAATGTATAATTAAAATAAAACAACTTTTTAACGAGAAATTAAATTTTCAAAAATCTCTAAATTTTCTTTAAAATTGAATATAAAAATATTATGTTTAGAATATAATTTTTTTTTTAAATTAATATCTAAAATTGGTATTATATGTAGATATTTATCAAATAATAATATATTTTTAACTTACTTATATATGCTGGTCTTGAAATTTATATTATTTTCCTTAATTAGGTAAATCTAAAACAAAAAAAAAATAAATATTTTTATTAAAAATTAAACCTTTAAAGAATGTTTTTCATAATACCACAATGTTGTTTGAATTTTTAAGTATTAACTAAAAAACATATAAAAATGTTTATAAATAATTATGAAAACATAATAAAAAAATATAAAATCCAAAACATAATTATTATTAAATATTTTTATTATTTTTAATCAATTATGTTTTAATTTACGAAGTTATTTTTATTGGTTTTTAATAATAATTTTATATAAAGGCATGAATATAAATAATTTATTTATAGAAATATATATAAATAAACATAAATAATCGATGTATTGACAAATACTTATTTTAAATAAATATAGTATTCTATAACTTTAATGGCTTATATAGTGGAATAGGTTGTTTAATAAAATATTATATATATACGATTATATAATTTCTTAATGTTAATCTTCACTCAAATATTTAATTAAATGGATCTTATGTAAGTGTATACAAAATTAATTGTCGTTCAAACATATTTAATTATTATATGATATTAAAATGATTAAGTTTTCATGAAATTACAATGTTATACAATGTTAATAATTAACATAGGTCATAGGTATTAGTAGAACAATATTGGTCACGTTCCAACGAAGGATTTAACAATATGGCAATAATGAAATAATGCACTTATATCTTAACTTCTTGTGCTTTTATTTGCATATGGTATATTATTATGGTACAATACAATTACTGTTTGCTACAGCAGTGAATAATAAACATATTTTATTTTACCGCGAGTATATTTATAGGCACCAAAGGATTCTCTGGAAAATGTTCAAAAGATTTGTGTCATTAGGTGGTGTAAAAAAGAAAAAGAAGTTAACGCAAATATTAGTCTACCATAAAAATTCCAATGTTTTAGTGTATTTAAACACGATTGGAGGAAAACAATTTAAAAAATAAGTTTTTTTTAAAAAGTTCTAGAAATTATGTCGAGATTAACTTTTATTCAATTGAGTCACTTGATTTGTACAATCGGTTCTTTAAGTAAATAATTAGTAGTAAAAGGATATTTTAATTTTAAAGTTAATATTATATATGAAATCTTAATATCTTATTATGAGAGCAATCATTGTATTCGTAAAAACTATTATGAACAAAGCACAGTCCTATATCAAATACTACTTACTGACATATTGTTTTAATTATTTTATATAAATATAATTCATAATTATACGTAATATGACCTAATAATAATAATAGGTAGCTTAAATACATAAATTTTTATTTTATAATAATTATAGCACTTATATTATTAATCCTACATATAAACCTATAATAATTCCATTTCAACGGCCCCCCTATAATGGAATATGAAAGTTTTTCCTATTTGCAATACTATTCTGTTCTTTGTGGATAATATAGTCTTGCCAGAACATAATATTTTCGACATTCAGTCATTATTTTTAAGACGTTTAACAAATATATTATATATAGTAGCATTGATTATAGATAGTATCTATAATCAATGATAGTAGGTATAAAGTATAACGATTATTAAATTAAAAGATAAGGTTAACTCTTAATTTACGCATATATTAGATGCAACCATAACAATGAATCATATAAATTTTATATATTTGTATTCCATATAATAAAAAAAAATGTTTGTAAATTTTACTCAAAATTAATGTTTAAATGTTTATTAAACAAATTATACTCTATGTTTTTTAGGAAATTTTATATTTGGTTTAGGTTATGTGTGGTTGAGTTTACATTAAATTTTCAGATTTTAAAACGCAAACTGTAAATTTTGTTAACATTAACTAGAATAATATAAGAAATTTAAAAATATTCGAAATTCTATATTTAGACTAAAAATTATTATAAACTTTGGAAATTGTATCTCATATAAAAAATATCTATGAAAATACTCATTAAAAATAATGAAAAAGTAATATTTATATATATTTCAAAAAACATAAAAAGTATACCTACACCATTATAAAATAAATGGTACCTAATAAATGTAGGTACCTACCTATCATCTACATTTATCACTTCGATACGACTCTAAACGCTATATGAATATAATTTTTAAATACAGTTTTTTATTACGTTTTAAAAAAACTATTGTGATATCACAACATAATTTTAAAAATGATTAGTTTTAAATAGTTGATGAACGAATTTAATATAAGATAATTCTTGATTATTTTTATAACTAGTAAAAATATAATATACGGTAAATAAAACATACTATATATTTTCTTAAAAACGAATACATAGATTTTTTACTTTACTCAGATCCTAAAATAAATATAACAATTTGCACAGTTTCTTAAATCGCCTTTCCTAATATTAAAGTAATACTTTTCAAACAAATCCTGCAGTATAGGTTAATATTCTGTAGTATACCAATTTCCAGTATTTATGACGTGTAGTTTAATCAAAAAATTAAAAATTAACGCTTGTTACTACTCCATATTTATATTTTACTGTCAACGGCTAATGTTATGACAAGTTCGTTTTGTCATTACCACCACTGTAAGTTAGTAAATATTTCTGAGAATTTAAATCGTGTACTCAGGTAAAATAAACAAATACTGCCATTAGCAAAATATGATTTAAATTTTAAACGAAACAAAATTGTCACCGCAATGAAAATAGGTCTTATGTTTTTAAATTGAAATCATAGAATACTATTCAATGTTCCCGGCTACGCTTTACTTGATTAATCTGCATTCA
This sequence comes from Eriosoma lanigerum, assembly GCA_013282895.1. Taxonomy (NCBI): domain Eukaryota; kingdom Metazoa; phylum Arthropoda; class Insecta; order Hemiptera; family Aphididae; genus Eriosoma; species Eriosoma lanigerum. Next base: position 16,740,698 of record CM023358.1, read on the forward strand.
CACTAGAGAACTCACAGCATGAGCACTTATGCTCCCAATGTGCGTAGCACATATTTTCAAGTATGTACGGTATATGTTGAACAAAAGTTTTGGACGCACAGTGAACAAGATCCGGTCGGTGTGGACGAATCATTTATATAAACAATACAAATATAGTACAAACAAACTAAAAAATAAATATTCCAACATAGCAGGGCATGGGATATGGATTTTTGCATAATGACTTTATGTCCACGAGTACCTACATATTATTTTTGTTGTTTTCGTATTATTCAACATCAACACAGAGACACCATGAATACATTCAACACACAACTGAATATCCGGAACATATTATCTTGAAAATTTAGCTATTTGTATACAAAGCACATGCTCACACACATGCTCGATCAGTGTGTCGTGTATGATGTAGTGTGTACTTGGTATACAATTATAATATATAATCATTAATTATCATAACTCAAATAAATTAGTTTACTTTAAATTTCAAATAATCACATAATAATATAATATGATATAATATGATTATTGAAGAAATTCGACTTTTATAATTATTATTTTTATTAAAAGTTATATATAGAGAGAGAGAGAAAGAGAGAGAGAGAGAGTTTAATTACAATAATTAAATATTTAAAAGTATAATTAAACAAAATCAAAGTTATATTTAACAGCTAGAGCCTAGAAGTGATATATTACTCCCGAGAGACTCTAAATGTAAATACAATGTAATTATATATACATTAGAAATTTCAGTTTAATTATAGTTATATAATATTATATTCATATATTGATGTGTATTTATAATATGTAATACACTTTGGAATTAGGGAATATTTTTTCCCTAATACCTGTAAATCATAAAATGAAAAAATAACATTTTTATAAAGACATAATTAGCTTATAATTATTTTTAGTAAAAATATAATAAAAGTATTCAACTTTTTAAATTAAAAATACAATAAAAGATAAAAATGGACATTGAATTTATTAAATAATTTAACATAATAGACATAATGCAAATTACATGAATGGTGGTATGGATAGAAATTATATATAAATCGTTATATATATATATATCATATAAGTAAACAATAATAAAAAATGCCGGGAAGTAGAATCTGGACGATCCTCCTTCAACCCTTCGATCCTCGGAGAAATGAGGTGTTTACTAAACAATAATATTGAGTTCTAATATACGATATTAAACAAAAAATATTTCAAATCCCTACATTCAAAATTGCATTAGTTATCATAAAATATTTAAAATAAAACTGGTCAAAATCATAAAAAAATCCATTAATTTCATAGTTTTTCAATCATTTTTTGGTAGTTTTCCTTATCTCAAAGATAATTGAGAAATTCGAAAAATGAGCTAAATAAATACAAAAATAATTACCGAGTAGATGTAATTTTCAAACGAATGCATACCAAATTCTTGATAATCAGACCATTATTTCTACCCAAAAATATGTTTTCAGACATAAACAAAAATTTTGTAAAACCAATACATTCTTTGCTTTTTTTTAGAATCTTATAGTATTTTATTACTTATGATATATATTTAAAATAACTATTTAATTATAATACAAAATGTTAATACATTATTATAATAACTAAAAAATTAAATTGTAAATCTTTCTTTTTTCAAATGTATTATGTATATGACATAATGAAATTTATCCCATAAAAATAACTTATCGTAAAAAATATGAATTTATGGATAAGAAAAATATTATATAAAAAATATAATATTTTCTTTAGAATTTATTACTCGAAATTTAGAAAAAATGAATTCCAAAAGCGAAACATTACGTTCTGAAACATCTGTCCCGATCATTCGGAAACGCCCATTCCTTAATAATAGGTTAATATTATACATTTATATAAATAATAGTAATGTTTTACATACGAATACGGGTACCTGTCACAACATATGATAAGGTTATGTTTTAATTAATTTATTGAGCGATAAGATAATTAATAATTATGATTAAGATAAAACTCTTCTAATTTCGAATATATCGTATTGACAACATTTCTCAAAATGTATATTTATTTATTGTAATGATATTTCAATGAAATTACTTAACGTGAAACGTTAATCTAAAATTTGATAGCTAACTAGCCATTATTTTTCAAAAATAATTGATAAAAGTAAAATAATATTTTATACGTTATACTACATAAAATAACGGTAGGTACATATTATAAATTATATCCAATTATTATATAAGGGATTCCAGTAGCTTCTTATGAAAAATAACATATTGATAAGAATAACGATAGTCGGGTAACAATGTTTCGTATATTATATTTGTGTTTGTCATCTGTTTCAGTATGTATATCTATAAGTAAAATGTAGAGAATCGTTCGATATAAACTTGGCAAGCCGTATAGTTAGTATTAAGAGTCCGAAAAGGATTAAATTTACATGTGGCAAAAATAACAATAAATGGCAAATGCGTGACAAGATCGAATAGAAAATAGGGCATATTTAAAATAAAAATTTTAAGAAAAACTGAAGTAGCTATTTACCAATTTATTTAACAATCTTAATTAATATTATGTGACCGACTTTTTTTGGTTTTTACTTTTTTTGATCGAATTTAAAAAACTTGACATATACTTATGGATAAAAAATAACTCATATAGATTAGTGATATAATCTGTTAATAGAGAGTTAAGTTTAATAATGCGTTCAGATTGTTGATTGATGAAAAACAAAGAATATATAATTAAACTATCAGATTACACCAATATCATTTCACTGAAATAACTAAATCGATAATATTGTAGTTATCAAGTGTGAGGAAGATGCCCGAAGATTATTGTGCTATTATCAATTTGTATAAATTGATTTTTTTATACAACAACCTGCCAGCATTTTAAAAGAACGTTCCGTGATAAAATATAATTTTTACATTTTTGTTTAGCCATAATTATATGTATATAAACCGATTATAAATGACCTCAAGAATAAAATATATTTTTTAAAACATGTAACCTTATGAAATTTGAGATTGATTTATTTAAACTTTTTTATTAAAACTAATTTATTATCGTGTAAACCCTGCAAGTTTTAAAGTAATTATTCGGGATTTGACATTAAAACACGAACCACTATAGCAGAAATCATTATACTTTACTTGTTATGTAGGTATTTTATTTATATAAAACTACTAAAAAATCTTAATTTTTAACAATAAAGTTAACCGTTGTATTTTAATTTCAAACATAAAATATATAACAAATACTGTTTACTAGTAAATAACAACAATATAAAATAATAATATTCATGTAAAAAACATATTTTATTATAGAATTGACCTATAGTCAAACTAAGAGTTGAAAATTTAATTTTAAAACAAATAATTTTATATATGATAGATTATCTATAGTACCTACTTATGTATACCTGTAGCTTATATCCTATAGCCTATCAAACTATTCCAACAGTTATAAATACTAGACATTTTATTTAAATTAACACCTTTATGAGACTATATTTTTTTTTTATTATGTTATGCAAGTTTGTTTGTTGAAATATTTATTCTATAATTTATTAGTATCATGGTATGATAATGTTTAAAATACATTACTCATTTAAAATATCATAAACATTTTATTTTATTTTATTTTTCATTGATATTTTTCTCGTTATTTGATTATTTAATGCAGCATCGTAAGAAATATCCAACCCTAACCGATACACCAGTATTATGATTATATATTTTACCTTTTTATCATATTGTATAATATTTACCTGTTAAATACACAGTTAACAATAAGATGACATATTATCTTATTTTAACTCTTAAATATCAATAAATATTATAAATTACATCTTGAAATTTTTAAATATGTTTATGTTGCGTATAATAATCTCCTAATCATAATATTTTAATATAGACTAAAGTGTAATATAGAAATATTAAAATTATATTTTATATCAATTTATAACATATATATATAGGTACTTCAATGATTTATTTAATGTATAATATTATTATTGTAACACGCCCCTTAAAAATATCCATGATACACCACAGGATACTTATACGTTTGTCGCGTAAGTGGAAGTATGTAACATATCCGTGCCTTTGGATATTGTGTATTATAGTGCGGTGTAGTGTGTAGAGTATAAGTTATGTTTGCACTTTACATCAAACCACTATACACAGGCTATAAGCGTTGACTAGACGTATGGAGTATAAAATTACAGTAAAATGATTTAAAAACGTTATAAAATTGGATAATAAAAATAATTATAGACTTTTATACTACTATTATATTATTATATTAAAATACAAGGATGTTTCAAACTAATTTTGATTAAATATTATTAGGTACCTATTCAATATTAGTAAATCATTATTTTATCAACCAATTATAATCATTAGTGCAAATAAATTGTGCACTCTATAACTTATGGGTACAGTAAAAAGGTTCGCAGTCAGTATTATAATAAATGTGACTATGTGAGATCTTATCAAATTTTAGAAAATTTATATTATGAATTTGATTTCTAAAAATAACAATATGAAATTATTATAACTTTATTATTTTATTTTAGATTCTGAGCGGAGCGAGGAACATATTGTCTCCAGAAAGATATTTTTTTTTTATGTATGAAAATATTTTTTCGGGTATATATAATTGTACGATTACCACAAGTGGGGTATGCTTTCGGTAGCAAATTGTATCATCTTGGTACTTCATAAGGCTTATTTTTTGAATTTCTCCAAAGTTTTTCCCTAGGAGAAGAAAAACTACCAAAAATGACAAAAAATCGGCAAAATTACGATTTCCGTAATTTTTATTATTCATTTCGTGATAACTAATTGAGTTTTGATTGTAGGGACTTGAAAATTGATTTAAGTACTGAAATAGTGTAATATACAAGTGTGGTAAAACGTTGGAACACATTAGTTGATTATTTGGCCTAATATAGATCTATGAACTTTTTTACAAAACAAATTAATATTTTCTACAATTTTGGGTTAATCGATTTGAACATTTTATAGAAGCCTAATAGTATACTAATTAGTCTTTTTATAAAATATTTTGAAAATCGTGACTGACAATTTTTTTTATAGGCTTTTTATTATTTTTTTTCTGATCTATGAAAACATTTTTTCGGGTAGAAATAATGGTCCGATGACCACAAATAGAATACCCTTTCCATACCAAATTTCATCTAATTGGTACTTTATTTAGCAAATTTTTTGAATTTCTCAAAAGTTTTTCCTTAAAAAGCGTAAAATCAGCAATTTTTATAAGCTTTTTATTAATTTTTTTTCTGATGTATGAAAATATTTTTTCGAGTAGAAATAATGGTTCGATTACCACAAATAGGGTACTCTTTCTGTACCGAATTTCATTTAGTTGGTACTTTATTTAGCTCATTTTTGGAATTTCCCTAAAGTTTTTCCACGAGAAGCGGAAAATCGGCAAATTGCAGTTTTCGTTATTTTAAATTTTTTATTTTTTATTACTTATTGAGTTTTGATTGTAGGAACTTGAAAATTTTTTTGAATACTAACATAAGTATTATTTACGGTTAGTAAAATTTTGGAACGGATTGGTTGATTTTTTGGCTAAATATAGAGCTATAGACTTTTTCCCAAAAACATTTAATATTTTATGTAATTTTTGGTTTATCGGTTTGAATATTTTATCAGTCTAATCATATAATACTACTTAATCTTTTTACAAAATATTTTAAAAATTGTGACTGCCAATTTTTGTCATAAAATGATAACTCCTTGAATATTGATCGTAGGAATTTGAAATTTATTTTACATATTTAGATATGTAATTTACACTCGTGATACATTTTGGAATGGATTATCAGTAAAATATATTGTAATATATTAAGATTCGCTCAAAAACGTATTTTCTAATGCAATAACATTGCGTTTAAATCTTAATAATTATAATAAACCACTAATTTCTCCGAGGAACGAAGAAGCAAAGGAGGAACGTCCACAATCGACCTTTTCCTTTTTTTTAATTTTATTTCGTTTTGCATAACATAAATAATAAATATGTTAGGTAAGAAGTGTACAAGGGTATGGAGAGAAATCTCTCCATGGATCTTCAAAACTGTAGAAATCTATGAACACTAATAATTAGTCGTAAAAGTGTGTAGGTATCTACGATGAAATCGAATATATTGTTGACCTAATCTGCTCAATTAGAATTCAACAAATATTTTTTAAATCCATATATTTTATATTGCAAATTTCAAATTATATGATTAAGTTATAGAATACGATTTAATCAAAACCATTAATTTTACATAATATGTATTATTATATTATAGTAATATCCAAGTAAATATAATTCTGTACTGCTCACAATATTGTATTCGTGCCTAAATAGTGGAATTGATAGCCTTTAACATAAATTTATGTAGGTATTATATCCACGGAAATAACATTGTTATGCTGTACCAATTATTAAAAAAAAACAGTAGGTAAATATAACGTGAGGATTACAAATTGGACGCAACCCGTAAATTATATTACAATATTATATTAATCTTGCACTGCAGTTGTATTAATTATTAATTATTGTTATAGACATGAGGATTATAAATATAAATTTACGAACCGTATTGACCTATATTATTGTAACAACTTTATCGTCGACTGTAATATTCTTGTCAAAAGAGAAATCGAGCGTTTTCGAACTCGAACACCACATTATACTTAAATGGTTGATTCTATGGTATATTATACTAGTATAATAAAATACCAAATACGCAAAAAGATTGTTGGAAAATAAAATACTGCAGCGACGGAGACTTATCGACAGAACTTTTGAAAATTGTATCGCGACAACCGTCGAGTGTTACCGCGCGGAGCATATAAGGGCTTCTCGCCACCACAACGAACCGGAAGGAAAAGTTTCTATCGACGGTCGATGCCTAAACATAATAATAATAATGTTGGCCTTTATATGTTACGCACATTAAACTACGAAAATCGTCAAAACTTTGTTTTTCAAAATTCGTCCATACCTTAATATGAACATTAGGTAAATTTTAATGTATAAAATTATTATCGTGTAGCAGATTATTATGTAATTGCGGTACCTATTCTTATAGAAAAGTTACACAAAATATTTATGATGTAATGTTTTGTGAAAAAGTGCAAATTTGGATGCGTCTACTATATTGTAATATATTCTATTGTCGTAATAATGTACTTACCCGTACGTAAAAAGTCACCGGATCCCGGTGACGGTTACCGGGTATATCCGCCGGAACACGTCGAACGACGTGGCACTGACGGAAATTATAATAGTATAGTCCGAGGAAAGGTTTTTCTTGGCGAACACAAAACGAAAGGCGAAAGTTTTAAAAAAATATATATATATAGCCACCTTACGGGTCGAACAAACAAAACAATAATTGACAACACGCGTGATGCGAGTTTATAATAATAGCCGATAATAATTTACACGCGTCTATTGAATCACATTGACGGTTTAGTGATATTATAAAGAAAATCGTGATTTTTTTTACGAGAAAAATGAAATGCTGTCACACTGCGCGCGGTCCTCTGACCGGACCAGCTGCAGACGCGAACGTGATCGCAACCGCGGTAACAACGCGCATCGACGACCGCGGTACAATAACAAAACGATAATATCGCCGGTGTCCTGCAGTTGGGCTATACGTGTGTGCACGGATGCCGGTCGTGTGCGCGCTGCGACGCCGGGCCCTGCCGTCGCGGTGCTGTCGGCGGCGATATGCGCGAACGTTTGGCGCGCGTGCGCCCGCCCGCCCGCCGTGACAAGCGTTTATCCCGTGCCGCCAATGTCCCTGCGCGCGCGTTTACGCGTCCCGTCCACCCGCCCGGCCCGCTACGCGTCACCGACCCGCATACTCGATCGACGACCGCGATCGTACCTTCGTGGGCTACGTGTGTCGGTAACCGTCCTAGCGGTGGTCTGCCGGAGCGGTAAATAGAATATTGTAACAATAATAATAATATAACGAGTTGTCCGCGCGTGCAAAAGTAGCGCACGTAAAATCGGTACAGTTCGTTGATTTTAATATTATTATGAAAATATAATAATTGTATTATTGAAAATTAACTTAAACTCCCCAAACCGCGTATATATCAGTATACAATATCAAAATAACGCTGCAAATCGCAATTATGGAAGACAACTTTAATGACCGACGAATTTTTTATTGGGTTATGAGTGCAAAAAATGGCAATATTGAATTATTTACGCTACTATATTGATAATATAAAATCGTATTGAAATATTACTTCTCCTCTTCTTCGGTCTTCCTCAACGCTGCATATCTTCTACACTCATTTCCATTACGACTCTCACTGCCACTGAATTATAACATGCCAAACTATCTATTCTCTCTCATTTCTCCCAATTGATGCAACATCCCTTTATGCATTCATTTCTTATTCTTATATCTTTTATTTGGAGATTATCGTGCTTAGCTATTACTGCAGTTGGCCAATATTTGATATGGATATTTGTTTAACTATTTTAAGTTTAATATTTTGATGATTCCCCAATTGCTTGTGAAAATTATTTTTAAAACCCACAAAAACCACAGTCCGTTTGTTTTATTTATTTTACACAATTTTTTTAAATTTATAATATTAATACAACTAATAAATAGGAATGTACACTGATTATATTAATTAGAAAATATTTCAAATTACAGATAGAAAATAATTATTATTTTAGTAATATTATACAAATGTAATATACATTATATTTAAGTGGATAATTTTTTATAACAGTAAAATTAAATATTTTTGAAATTTTTTAACTGTTCTTTTTTATTTTTTCATAAAATTATATAGCCTTAAATATTATTACGTGATCTATATCACAATTTTTATTCCATACTATAATACCGCACATTAGTTTTAGAACATAAAATTGTATAATAATATTATGTTAGCTCATAGCGTAACATAGCTTACAGAATTTGGTTCGAATGACTGTTGTAAATAAACTCTCGATACGACAATATTATTAATATTGTTGTTGCTATTTTAATTTTTTTGGTAATTATTTCACGCCTAGTATGAAAATATAAAGAACTAAAGTATTAAAGAATGGTAAGGATAGGTTTTCTAGTTAAATTTACCTACGTGTAGTGTGTGTATATTGGGTACCGATTTTTCTAAAAAAACTCGTCGAAGTATAAATTTTCTTTTTATGCCCTATATGGGCATCATTTGTTTTTATTATCAATAAATAAAAACAAGTTCAGCAAGTTAATAATCTTAAATAGTACGATAATATTTTTAGATTCTAAGCGGAGCGAGGAATGTATTGTTTCTACAAAGATGTTTCTTTTTTTTATGTATAAAAACATTTTTACGGGTAGAAATAATTGTCCGATTACCACAAGTTGAGTATTCTTTCGGTAGTAAATAGCGTCTTGTTGGTACTTTATTAAGCTCATTTCCATATTTCTTAAAAGTTTTTTCCTTTTTTTGAAGAAAAACTACCAAAAAATCGGCAAAATTTCGACTTTCGTTATTTTTTATTTTTTATTTCATGATAACTCCTTGAATTTTGATTAGGAATTTGTAGGAGTTTGAAATTTATTTTGAATATATGTGTGTGTAATTTACACTCGTGGTAATATTTGGAATGGATCATCAGTGTAATATATTTTATTATGAAATCAGAATCGTATTTTCTAATGCAATATAATTGAATTCAAATCTTAAGAATTATAATAAAATACTAATTTCTCCAAGGAGCGAAGGGACGAAGGAGGAACGTCCACAATCGACCTTTCCACTTTTTTTCTTGTTTCATTTGATACACGTGTAATTTTATAAATACATAATATCATGTAGCATTTCAATGACTAACAATTACAATTATGTTTTAGTAAAAATACGATATAATATTCATGCAGAACCAAAAGAATAGAATAAAAACGTTCTTCTTTTAAACATAAAACTGTAAAAGTACACATTAAATTTTAATATTCCTATGTATAAATAAAAAAGTTACATGCCAAAAAAATCGTTAAGACCCGAAAAATATAAGTTAATTCTTTATTCAATACCTACTATAAATAAATATATTCATTACTTTCAAGAAGTAAGTATAATAGTCTTACTCCGAACGGACATAACACCGCCAGAATCGGCAACAATTGAAGACTTTAAGGGATTAAAGAAAGAACAGGACATGCTATCGATAGGTCAAAGGACTCCTAATACTTTTGGAACGTTCTAAGAAGCTTACAACAAATCTAATATGTGCTTCTTTAGACTCGCCGATAATCGTCCGTGATACCTAAAAAAGCCATAAATTTAAGTTAATTCAGCGACTCCAAACATTCAGTCAGATATCCTCGGCCAATCTGTTCACTCAGCTCACTCAGTGTGTATGGTCCACGTATAAATATATATAATTATGAATATATGATACAAGCAGAATATGTGATACGTACACAAATATCTGGGACACATTCGATCTCACTAACCCTTCACACTACCGAAGAGAAGTGATAACTCAATCATAATTTAAATTGTGGTAATAACCATCACTTACACATTATTAATTCCCTTTAACAGCATTACAACATACCTCTCTTTATATTTAATTACTTTTGTTGTTTTTATTTTTTTAAAATCTTAAATTTTGAGTCATTGTAAACGTTTATAATATTTTTTAATTATTTATTGTTATTGCGAAATATGATAGTGAGTGTCATTTTTATTTTAGGTTTGAAGTTTTCACGAATTATAATATATACGTTACACTTTTTAAGTTTTTTATGAACAAAAATTATATTATATTTACTATTTTTTATTTAAATTCTTACATACCGTATGATTAAGTAGTATGGCTTCTGGTAAGTCATATAAAATAAAATTATCACTAACCGCCTATGTCAGATTGATTGAAATTAACAAAATTCTTATTCCTATAAACAATAAAAAAATAATAATAATTAAAAAATTAAATACAAATTTTAAAATTATACAGATGACTTTTTTAATTAAAATACAAATTAATTGTATTTATCGTAAACATAGTAGTGTTTTAAATATTAAACGCAATGCATTTTTTTACCTCAATTTAAGAGTCTAAAATAAATGTTAAAAAACTAATTAATATTGCAAACACAACTATTCAACTAATTAATTTGTTACGTCATATTATATTTAAAAAACTCAAATTCAATACAATACAATTAAATTAATATTCAATTTTTTTTTAACCTAATAAATTACATTGAACATTTGCTTTCATAATAATAAAAATTATGTAAACTGATGAACAGATATTATATTTTTGGTGCAAATTTAATTTTTTTACTAGTATAAGTTATAAAAAAAAATTATTACTAAAAAATCAATACTTATTAATTTTTAAAAATTAATAGTTTCAATGTATTTTTATTATACACAACAATCTATCTGTAACAACAAATATAACAACTATTATAATAGCTTAATTTTACCTATTAAAATATGCATATATACAAATAATAAAATATAATTCACATGAAATATTATAGATCCATTTCAATATAAGCCATATATATTTTTTTAGTTCGGTGGTAGAAATTTAGTGTTTCAATATTTTATGAGACTTACCCTCATAAAATATAAATACATAAATTTCCACGGTAAAGTAATATGTTAGGACATAGATACAAAATTACAAATAATATTATATTTTGATTTTATTTAGATTTAAAACTTTTAAAGTATAACTTTAAAGAACATAATTTATTATTTCAGACATGATATTTAAGAAAAAAAATAATAACATTTTTTTCATAATATTGACATTATATGTATTATAATGTATGAACCAAATATATATTATAAATATTTTTTAACTAAATATTAGGTAATATTGATTATCAAATAACAATAAATATATAATATTAACTATATAATTAATATATACGATAAAATTGTATTTAATGTTGATATTTTACATTTTAATTTAATAAAAATATGTATGTGGTATTAATTACATAAAAAATAAAATGACCTTATAGTTGAAAGATCAAACCCTTAAAGTAAGTACTATTGATCTTCATTATGATTACATCAATCTCATTTAACTGTGATGTTTTTATCGGGATTAGCTCAGTAGATAATACATCATGTCAAAAACAAATTCTAGATTATCACCAGTTTAGAATATTATGACAAAGTTAGGTTACATTTATCTCCAGTACGTCAAGAAGATAACTACTATAAACTCTAGTATAATAACAGTATAATATTATGTTCATCATCCAACGAATAATAACTTTTAATTATTTTGAAATTTAGAAAATGAATTCCTTATAATACAGCCATAGCTGATACGTATGAATCAAGTATTCGTAAAATATGTACATTCTTAATCAAGCATAATAAAAAAATATCTAACAGGATTTATTATTATTAAGATTTTAAGCAATAATAAATTATCACATTTGAAAAAAACTATTCTGAGCGAAGTTCGGTCTTAAATAATTGTAATAAATTGATATAATTTAACCTTAAATTTATATTATTTATCATAGTTCTCTAACGTAATCAACGACAAATAATAAATTATACTAAAAATATGCTATAAATATTATAAATAATACAAATTACCAATTTAGAAATTTTTCATTACCTACGCTAAAAAATAAGTACAAATTAGAAAATTAAAAAACGATGTCTTAAACATCTAAGTCCATTTATTTATTTATAATAAAGTATTTATTTACTTGCATGAATTTCATACATATCTGCATAATAATATTTCAATAGATGTTTTTTTAATATTATAAAACAAATACATTTTTGATTTACTTTATATTTTACCATAGAAAAATACAATAGTTTGATATTGATAGCTGCATTATTTTTCATATATTGTAGCTCCCATTCTATGACAAAACTGTTGACATCATAAAAATCATAGAAAACATCTGTTGTAAAAATATATTATTATCATACTCATATAAATGGACACAAACAACAAAAATAATGTTATTACTTCCATAAAGATTTATTTTAAGTTTCAGTTTACTCAATACTAATTATGAAATGTTCCTACATTAAATTAATGTCTTACTTATAGTAATTATTTGTTTAATACGATAAAAGAAGCAATGTACCTTTTTTTAAATATAAAATAAGAATTATTATATAAAAATTATTTTTGTCATATCAGAGTAAATTATTTACAATAATAACGTTTTAAAAGTATGAACACATACTTGTTATAGAAACTTTTATTGAATACATTATATACCTAATAAATCATAAATCAAATATACCAAACTATTTCTTAGTTCAATATATATAAAACAAAAATTTTTAAAACATATTTCTCTAATTTATATTTGGCAAAATTGAATATGTAGGAAGGTACTTACCATAGTCAACTAAACTATTATTTAATTAGAATACATTTTATTTATGAAAGTATGCAAATTTAAAAATTGTCTAATTATTTGCTAATTTGTATACAATTATTTAATATAAATTATTTTCTTTAATCTGCAACGAAAAATATTTAAAAAACTTCTTGTTTACTTTCCACCATAGAGTTCATCAAGTGTTTAAAATCGTAAAAAAATTCACGGTAATTTATATATATATATATATATATAAATATAGTTAAACATTTTTTTTTTTTTTTTGAAACAATAAAAATAAACAAAAAAATAAACAATAGAATATCTACTATTTCTGAAATTATTTTTATTGTTATTATTCCAGCTTCCAAGATAAAATCTCATGTGTGTACGATAATTAATAATTATTATATTATTATATTTTATTATAGTAACGATAGTCATCATAAAATAAGATACATTTAAACAAATATTATCAGTTTTTTTTGTTTTTTAAACTTTATTGTTAGTCTATAATATTATTTTTAATCTATTATTTAAATGTTTAAATCGCAAGTAAATTTTCAAGATTAAAAACATATTTGATTAATGATGTAATTACATAATTGCGTGTTTGCACTATTTTAATTGAAATAATGATATAAGAATTTCAATGGTCCACATTATAGTAACTATAATATTATAACTTTCCTTATAAAATTTAATTTTTACGTTTTACATTTCAATTATTGCAAATGTTATAAATATATACCACCGGAACAGATTATATTGGGATATTATTATAATGTCAAAAATCTCAAGATACATAATTTACTAACTAGAATTACACACTAATTTTTACCGGTAAAATAAATAAATTAACTCGAGCTCTTAAATATTACAAATTTAGCGATTTATATATGGACATAACTAGGGGAGGCTTGGGAGGGCTTAGTTATATCTAAATCATTTTACCCCTCCCTAAAATATTTTACTGTATTTAGTTTTGATATTTTTATTTTTATTAAATTATAAGTATTATAGACTAAAGCCTTTCTTACCAAAAGACCCTAGTTACGTTTATGGATTTATACTTATATAAACCAAATTGTGTAGTTACATAGGATAGAAATAATTATTGTTGCATAGTTAAAAACAATGTCACAAAAATTAATTTATTATAATTATAGGTGTTGCTATGTCTTATGTATTATTATAAATATTAAAAATACTCTACCTAACCTATATATATTAAAATAAATATAAATTACTTTTATTTTATGATACAAAAAAACCATTGAAAATGCGGTTAAAATATTTACAAATACGTTTATTTTCTTAATAATCTCAGACTTAACAGATTAATTACTTAGATTGATTATTGGTTAAATATGTATATTGCAAACAAACGGCATATCAAACAAGGATCGTTCACATTTCAAGTATGCATGATTCGATGAGTTTCTAACTAAATAGTATTACGTTTAATGTTTATTTACTTAAGCTGATCAAGTTACTAAAATCCAGTTGTACATAATTTAACAAAGGGTTGAATTAAATAACAGATTAAGTGTCAAAATGTGAGATCAGAAATAATTAATTAATGCCTATCTAAGTAGGTATACAATAAATGTATAAAGCGTACTGTTTATAAATCAATAATAATATGATGGAAGGTGCGTATGTACAAGAATAATATTTGATATTTGACTTTTGACTTTTGACTTTTGAAGACTCTAATTTACAAAACAAACTGTGTAATAAATTTACAAAATAAATTTAAAAAATGATATACCCTATAAAAAAACTATTTTCTTCGTTTAGTGTTTTTATTAAAATATAACAAATTATTAATCATTTAAATTTAAATTTAAATTAGTCATTTTAACATGGTATTATATTTAAAACTTATAATATATAAACAATGAAAACTTTTCAATTGAATTTACAAATTATAATTATAAACCATGTTCAATCATGTCAGTAAAGTTCGTTAATATACTTTAATAATGTAAATCTTGTATAACAGACCTAAGTTTTGTATTCCATTGTGTAATAGTTCTAATGCCAATATCATTCGAGTGATGATTTTAAAATTATATCATAATGACATAATAATTAATCTATAAAATTCTATCTATCTATATAAAAACTATATTCTAATATATAGAACATAATTGTTTACGAGTATGTATTAAAAATATATATATATTAACATGGTTTCCTTCAATTCGTTTATTGATTTGGTTTAGTTAGATATTAAGAAAGTCGGTAGGTATTTCATTAAATTGTCTATCATCTATCACAACCAGAAAATGATAACAATATAAATCTGCAGATTGCAATCAATTTTTCAGTAAAAAATTTTTTCTATGATATGTTTGATTATAATATTAATGTTATTATAGATAAGATACATTTTTATTATAAATTATATCATTATTAGTTTGTAATAATAATAAATGACTGTGTATTAGATTTTTTTTTTATTGCTTTACCGTTTATTATATCACCGCGCACAGTGTCGATATACTTCTATATATATATAGTATTATAACTCATAAGTATCATAAATTCATAACTATAATGTTCAGTTATATATAATATATATTTGGTACTCGATTTAGTAGTTGTCATAAAGCCAAACTGTTATCCGTATGATCAAACATAGAATGTAAAAATTTAATATTATACCCATATAGTATATTTTTTAGTCTATATTCCGCCGCACGTAATCGTTTATCATTAATATCTAAGAGCACGTTATCCGACAAGTTTGCCCAAAGTTATTGGTTGAATCATGTAGGCCATTAATCATCAAATTATATGGAAAACACCTATTGTTTTCGGTCCAACAGATAAATGCACATCGACCTGTATTATAAATTTCGGTGTTAAAAATTTTGTGGTAGTTATGAAATCGATATGTAATGAAAAACCAAAAAATAAAGTGTCTGATCAAATTGAATAATATATATACTATATAGTTAATATTCGTAAGAAATAATAGTAAAAAAAAAATAATAATAAAAAAACTTGCAGCTAAAACCTAAAACAGGAATATTTAAGAAGCATGGGACATGGGTCATCTCTTATTAGTAGTTACTAGTACGATGCATAATATGTATACATGTTATTAAAATAAACGTTAAATTATCAAAAAAAAAACATTTATAGATTTTTGGAGTTTGTCATAAAGGATTTGTGTCACTATTTAAGTTAAAGTTATATTCAACAAAGAATTTTTGAAAAAAATGTAAACCTATAACAAATTCCTAATTACGTCATTGTCTTAAACTTTAATTATACTTGCATGCAACATACAAGGCTAGAAAATAGCTAATTAATTTTAATTAAGTATTTCAACCAGTATTTCTCGTATTACTCGTATATCAACATATTGTATATTGTTAATGTATTGGGTTTAACTTGGTTTTTTTGGGGGATTTAACTTGATTAGTAAATTTAATTATAAAATAACACGTTATTTTAAAGTTTTTCATTTTTTATAAAGTTAAGTTATTAAATATTATAGGTACTATTATGAACATACCATTTTTTTTATATTTAATATAACTTACAACAATAAATTGTTTATTTAAAAAAATTTAAATTTGTCGACATACAAAATGCGTAGATATAATGAAAGCATAAGTAGGTACTATAAATTTATTTAAAAAATTAAAGGTAAAATAAAATTTTGTTATTTTAATTAAATAATAAAGTATATTAATTTTTAAAAATTAATATATTCAACTTTTTTTACCTATTTAATTGTTTTAAATTAACTAAAATTAAAAATAACTAGGTACCTTTAACTTTTAATTTAATTTAACCATTTCTTTTTAATTAAACAAGTTAAAAATATTAATTAAATTACACTCAACCTTGCTTATTAGAATATTTGGACATTCTTTTTTTCGAATGAGTATCACAATATATTTTTATATATTATCATATGATTAAGTTTTATTGTAATAATAATAATTATTATAACAATAATAATATGATCTAATAATATTTAAATACGACTATACTGTAATATAACTATTGGAATTCATTTTCAGGCTAAAACCTTCATAAATGATATCACTGAGACGGTACTAAATGGTAATAATGTTTCTACGGTCAATAAACTGATATTTGATTAAATCTTTGTATCAAAATTAAAAAAAAAAACAAAAATGTAAAAAAAAGTGGATTATTTGTTGAAAAGAGAAGTCTTTGATATATAACAATGTAATGCTCTCTAAAATCATAAATCATACGTAATTATACGTAAACCATATAAAAATATACTGTGAAGTGAAATATACTATTTTTCCTTTAGTGTCACCACAACAAAATTTTTACTTGTGGTAATAATGTATTCTAATACATAGTTATCCTGTAATATATTATATTAAATAAGTCTTGGAAAATATTTCTTTGAACCTAAAAAATAGATAGATTAAACTTGGTAATAAAGTATCGAATTTGAGATTAACTAGACCCAATACTTGAGTTATTCTAGTATTTTCATTACAATATCTACCAGTCTCGTTACATTGAAAAATATGATAAATTTCAATTGTAATACCTTGTGATAATTATATCATGATAATATTATTCATACACTGTCAGTTTTTTAATCATAAGAATAAAACAAAACATAACAAAAATTTAGTTGATTAAAAAAAACTCCACATACCTAAATGTAGTAAATATATATCTAAAGCAACGATTTATTTATACGCTTTCATATTATGTAAAACATATTGTACAAAACAGTATTGATTTAATGATAATACACTTAAGTCCCTTGACGACGTCGTAAAATATAGTACCAAAGTAGCAATAGAAAATACCTGTGCTCAATCCAGAAAGACCGAATTCGGCGAACTAAATCATAATGGCAACGGGCCATATCGGACCGTATTTATTACGTAATCAGAAATTATTATTATACAAGTTAGACATTCTTATTTCATTTTTGACTTCCAACAATCTAAATCCAAACCATAAATACCTAATACATTTTAAATATTATTCCAGTCCAATTCGAAATATTATAATATTCTACCCACGAAAATATTTTATTATAATAAGTGAATACGAAAATAAAGTAATAAATGTGAATATTTAAATTTTATAAATAATCGTTATTTTATTTAACAATCCGCACTTAAAGTTCGGTTTACGGGAAATAAGTACAATAGAAACGTCTGAATAAAAATAGATTTAGTTAAAATCTGTGCAATAGGGAATCTTTTGAAGGTAAGCAAAGAAACGTAGTGAATACAAAAGAGAGTAAAATACGTATTCGCGTACCAATATTATACGGCCCATTTACGATGTTGCGTATTTTCATAGTGAAGGTTGCCGTCTTTCCATACTTCCGAAAATAATAATAAAAAAATTATTTGCTGAAACGACTTAAAGGGAGTGAATTATATATCACAATGCAGTTACCAAAATAGACTATAGACTTGGTAGGTATATGAAATATATTTTCAATTAAATTGTATAAAATTACGAATTCCTAAAAAGTAAAATCATAAATAAATAAATATTATATTATCTGCATAATAACATTATTTTTAGATATCCAACTCCGTTTTAATATAAGGTACTAAAATCAATTGAATTAATTAAAAGTTTTAACTAAAAATAACTATTTTAAAGAAATAAATTAAAATGTTTAAAAAGTCCATATTTGATCCCCACCCACCACCAAGTGTATGTTTTTCCCTTCACCCTAAGGCCCTTAGGGTTCATAATACCCTCCCAGGAATTATAGTTTTTTACTACTCTAATATACTTATATATTGATGGCAACAAATAATAAATGTCAGAAAATAAAATTATAACGTAATAAGAGGTGTAATTTAGGTATAAAATGGAATAAGGTGAGTTTTTCATTTTTTATAAAATTCACTGTTATATATTACAATTATAAATTATTGATTTATATGTTATATTTGATGGTTTATACTGAAATATAAAAGAATTAATGACTTTCCTGAGACAGACAAAGTAGGTATGGTTTATAATACTAAACATACAATTTTAATTAAAGCAACTTCATCAGGAAATATCGCAATATTTGTGGAATGTTTATAATGAAACTAAATTAGTGTATGTATTTGAAAATTAATAAATATATTAATACTAATAAAGAGGAAATACAAAATTCAAAATGATCATAAAAAAATACTTTTTTTATTATTATGTTTTAATTTAATTATTGCAAATGAGCAACGTCTCTATATTATGTTAAAAAATAATTCAATTTACATAATATAAACTTGAGCCAAGAAAGAAATTTATAAGCGATTGTTAATAATTTTTCAATACAAACAACAATAAAAAAATAAATAATAATAATAAAGTTGATTAATTAAATAAATAGATCTATTTTGTTATAATTTATTTATTATACTTGTATGATTATTAAATTTTATCGTATAAAAACCATTATTAATTTTATGTAGAGTTTTGTAACAGTGTGTAACTCTTATTTCACATTGAAAAATTGTTTAACATGTTTTTACATGCATAACTTTTCTTGTACTAAATTAAATTAAATATGTAGGTACCTATATTAAATTAAAATACGTTCATCTTGTTATTCATCAACCTATTACTAAAATTACTAAACCAAGTAATTCTATTCGCTATCCAAAGTTCACCATATTTAGGTTTAAAATAGTCCGATTTATTTAAAAATCATACCACAACTACATCATATCATTAAAAATATTCATTTTTAGTTTAACATTAAAATATGAACCTACAATAATAAATAAATTATACTTTGATTTACAACGAAACAAAATAATAGTATAATGCAATCTCATATATAAGCTGTGTGCTGTGAATATCATTTAATTTCGTTATTTTTGAGTAATAGTTTATTTTCTCTAACACTTGGGTTCTCTATTAGAACTTATTGTTAAATCCAACAAATGACCATATATACCATAATAATATAGTTATCTGAAATTTGTTTGGAACACTACTACTATCCTAAATTTTGTTTATACTCATAATTATAACTATAAAAAAAAATAAAATAACGAAAAATATAAGCTACAATAAAAGTGCACAACATTGTAAAACCAATACGCTGTTCACTTCGTTCGTAAACTAAAAACACAGCATTCATTCAAATGTATTATATTATTATAATAATGCAGAATAATAAAATTATGTATGTATTATTTCATATTTGTTATGGCATTATACACCGTACGTACGTGCGGAATATCGATTTTCCAATTTATTTTGTTCATGTTATTTATCCGAGTGATGTGTATAAAACGAATATTACAAAACATTTCAAAAGTCTTATGCAAACAAAAATTTCAATATCTCCTAAATTAATTACAATACCTAATTTAAAAAATAACACATACCCTAATAAAAAACAAAATGTTATTTTTTCCAGTAGATTTTAAGTAGTTTTTAGAATAAATGGTTGAGATAATTTTCATTACTAAAATAGCAGCCAGAAATTTATACAATCTTCGCTCGGAATACGGCAAAATGGCGGAGATAATAATTGGATCGTTTGTGTGCAATAGGGTAGTTTGCATACAACTTGAAAATGTTGACATTTTTACGAGGAGAAACACTGAAAAGAACTTGTAAGGGATTAATTAACTATTACTTAAGTAATTGTAACTCTAGTCTAAAACAACAAAATTTGATAAATTGTAGATTTATAAAAAAAAAAATAATAATAATAATTTATAAAATAAAATATAGATACAATAATGTTGGGATAAAAATTCTGCAATATATTTATAATATAGTATGTACTAAAAAATATAAATAACTAAATCGAAAATTTCGTTAAAAATAATTTGAAATCATTTTATAGGAAAAACTGTTACACTTGCACAAACTATATTATTAGAGACTAGACCACTTTAGTCATATTATAATACTATAATTCATAGAACTCGTAATAATAGAAACTAACAAAAATATAAATTATCAAATTTTATTATTTTAAATATATCTGTAATCTGATATTAATTATTCGAAAGAATTTTAACACTATAATATCATATATACTAGCTCATCGTATTACAACATTTAAGTTATCCAATATGCTCGTACTTACATGTTATGACTTTAATTTTATGTAATTTACCAGAATTACCTAATTTAATTTTACGATATACGTTTATATTTACAATTTTATATGTATAAAATCATATAGAATCCCGTTGTATAATACATGTGAATTTTATTATTTTCCAATTGATATCAATTCAACTGATTTAAAATTGTAATAAATTACATTATTAATAGATAATTATTAAAGTTTTTAGAAATATATTCAAGTCGCAAATGCCTTGTCGATTGATAAAAGAATATTATAGGCAATAATATATATATATTAATATTAATATTATATGTTTATTATCAATTTAATGAATAACTGTTAAGATAATAGTCAATAGTCATACATTTTAATAAGGCAAGTACATAACAAATTAAAAAAAAATAATTATATATTTATTAAATGATAAATCCAAACTAACATAAATTTTAATAGAAACCGAAAAATATATTTTATATTGTGTACAAAATAACGTACTGAGTGCACCACGAAGATATGAAGTTTTTAGAAAAAAACGTATAAAACTGTCAAATCGTTGTGAAACATTCTGAATTATATATTGGCGATAGAAAGTGATGAGCTGTAACAGCCCCACTGGGATATCTTATTTTTACAATATGTTATTTTCCACACAATTTCCGATAAAAAAAAAAACTTAAATAAGAAAAACGATCTCTTTTCGTCGGACCCGATCATATTTCTATTATATCGAGTTCTATTTTATATAATATTAGTATTATGTCGAATTGTCGATAATAAAATATTTACTAATACGTTTACATGCACAACGTATAATTATTTTAAATTAAAACGGTAACGTGTAAACAATTAAAAATTACTTTGTTGGAAGAAACTGTTTTGAAAATTTGAGGACGTTTGAATATGTGGTTTAATAAAATAAAATTGATTGTAATAATAAAACAAGCCATTAATTGTTAAGTAGCTTATGAAATGGATTTAATTTAAAAATTAAAAAATAATTGTCTTCTTTCAGGTAAACATGGTATTTATTTAATATTATACGAACATGAGAGTTTTGTATGGTATACGCGTATTCAACGATTTAATGATTTAGCGTATACCACAGAAACAAAAGTACGCACGTATATAACTGTTAAAAATATAAAATCAAAATATTTTTAATTTATAATATGTTGAAACAAATAAAAATAATATAATTTAAATGCACACGATGCAATACAATATATTTTATGTATACGTATTATACCTGAATTTGAATATTGTGTATGTTTATTAGGAATAAAGCGATTAAATATTTTTCAGTATAATATATTGAGATTCTAATGCAATATCATTGCATTCAAATCTTAATAATTATAATAAACCATTAATTTCTCTGAGGACCGAAGGGACGAAGGAGGAACATCTTAAATTGACGTTCCCGCTTTTTTTTTCTAATGAACAGTGAGTAAAATACTAACAGTGAGTAATATACATGTTTTATATATGTCACGTTTGAATGCAATAGAATAAATTTCAAAAACTGCCTCTTTTGTGATGATAACACTTAAAAACACATTACACTTCGAAAAAATTGATATGAATTGTTTTAAAAACTCTTTAATATTTGTAATTATAAAAAGTGTAGAACAAACATTTTAGAACAGATTATACACAATACAGAGGGGAATAAAACGAAACTTTAATTGCGTCCACTGCCCATATTGAAAATAATTTTTATTTTGGTTGAAGTACCTAAATATTATATGATTATTACTCGGGACATTTGTCGTTCAGCGACTGTCTGCCCTGTCAGCCCAATTTGGCGGCCGATGGTGGTGGAAGATAGAGTTAAGACCTGTTGACTGCCGCGGTATCACTGTGAGTGTGGTGGTGGCCTTCTGGCTTGCGCAATGTCGTTGTCGTCGTAGCGTTTCGAGCAAACCAAATAATTTTTATTGATAACATTTAGTTCGAAAACAACCGTCGTTTCATTTTGTTTTTTTGTCCGAAATATAAATTAATAATACTCAAGTAAATATCAATTAACCAAAAATTCTAGTCTGCATAACACCTATACCTGTTATCTACTATCTACCTATCAGTATTGGATTTAAAAAATATTATTATAAGATTACACATATTAATTATAGGTATGTTTTTTGATTCATTTTTAAAAATTATTTTTAAGTTTTTTTTTTTTTTTCATAGAATAATGTTTTCAATATTTTTTTTATTGATATATGATTCAAGTACTTATACTTTTGTTTCTATCGTAAAATTATTGCATATTTTTCACACCAAATCGCACTTTTTTACAAAACCTAACTATAATATAAAATATTAATCATAAATAATAATATATATTTACACTTGCACAGAAATTTATATATATATATATATATGGGAATTATGGCATGTGAATATAAATATGTATGTCATGACTGTATAGTTTTTATTGATTGAATTGACGTCGAACATAAATAATAAAATATTTGATAAAGTTGATAGCGTAAACCAAAAATATTATGTACCCACCTATATTTTATTATAGCATATAATATGTCATAAAAAAAAAGTTAGTCGAGTATTTACAACGTTTTAATAAAGTGTTAACAAAAATAATACATTTTGGACAGTGATTATCGTAAAAACTATATCAATTGTATAAATGCATTAAGAACATGATTTTAATTTCAATAACATAAACTTAAAACTAATAAAACATTATAAAATTTGTGCTTGTAATTAATTTAAATTAATTAAGTAATTTATCGTTTGGTACCTATACTAGTAAATAATATAACTTTTAACATTTATAATTATATAATACCTAGGTGTGTCATACATACTGTCAGATACTTTATCTGCAAACTATACGATAACTGTCAAGTTTTAGTCCGTGAACTAGAATTCTTTAGACGAACGATTTTTATATAGATCATACCTAGCGTTTTGATAAAAATAATTATTCTAAAAAAAAATCGTATTATTCGAAGCTTAGAAAACGATATATAAATTTATTTTTCATCATCGAGAAATAATTTATCTGGCGACGTCTTCAATATAGTTACGTCCCAGCCAAAACCGAATAAATATAGGACGACCTTTGTAGTGTGTCATGGCCATAACCATTAGTATACCTTTCTATGGCCATAACGAATGATCTATACCTACATAATTTACATTTTTATTTATCGAAATCATTTACATTTCAAATTATTTTTTAGACTATCGTAGAAAAACAAATTGTTTATCTGTTAGTTTTTTATATTTTGTTAGTTTTTTATTCCAACAATAATTATCGTCCTCTCCTGACAACGGTTAGGCTCGTCACGCGAGTACAAATGAATGCACACAAACACACACATTGTACTATTGCGTGTAGGAACGCGTGTTTGCTATAGCCTGTAGGGGAATCCAAACAACTCGTTTATTGTAAAAATTTAATAAATCATATAACGGTTCGAACCGGTTTTATCAGACCTTTAATAAAACTTCAAGGGTAAAACGATGTTTAACAAAAGAATTATAACGTTAAAAAATGTACCGAAATATGGTGGAAAATATATAATATATATAATGTTCTTATAATCATAATCATAATCATCACGTTGGTATATATAGTATATATTCATAATTCGTATTGTTCGATTATATTATGTTACTCAGTATATAAAAAACGCTAATTTTCCTGTAAATTGTTGTGAAATGTGAATAGTAATAAATTCCAATTGGCCACATAATAAAAAAAAATGTTCCTTACAATTTTTTGTAGTTATAAAAAACGTGAAAATTAGTTTTCCGCACGAAATATAAATTAAACAAACGCGAAACATAAAATAAATTGTATTGTTTTTATTTTAATTAAAATACAATTTAATTCATATGTAGCTAAAATAAATACTCGATAATGTAATTGAAATGAAATTAATGAGTCGATTTTAATTTTGTTAACATATATAAATATGTATCGTAAATGGATCTTTCTGTATTAATCGAATAATTAACGGTTAATATTTTAAAATATTTATCAAATTATTTCAACATAATGTATACTAATATTTTTACAATGTTCGGCAAATTACTAAATGTTATGAATCCATATTATTAATACAAATAATATGACTATGTTATACTCTACAAGGTATTTATGCTGAACAAGCACAAATACATCAACAACGCAATAAAGTAAGCGCCGAGTAGTACAGAGGCGGTGTAATGGAGGTTCTCATGAACCAGCTGCTCAATGCTAAAAAGGGGTGGCTGACTCAAAAATAGTTATAATTTTTTTTTATTTGTAATAAGTATTTAATTAGTTACATATAAGTAGCTAATCTCTTGAATTAATGAGAAAAATAATATTTTTAAGTTAGTTAATATCGAATTTTCAATAAATTCAAAAATTTTGAGTAGGAATTTGTATTTTAATTTAGTAAGGTGTTGATGTTATTAGTTGATTATCCAAAAATAAAATTTCGAGCCGCCACTGGTGTACATACCTACAATCAATCGAATACGTTAATATTTTTTTCTTAATTATTTATAAATTAAAATATTAGTAATTTATAAGTCTATATAATAAACTTTGTTTTAATAATGTAATAACTCAAAATTAAGACAATATTAAAATAACAAAAAATATATAATATAGAGGGTGTTGAAGGAAAAATTCTAAAATTAAGACCGCTGTTCCGTGAACAGTATTTAATATTAATAAAACAACTAATTAATAATGGCACACTATCATTTTCTTGTAACATTTCAAGAACGTTCAAACGGTACTGGAGTCCTTTGACCTGCCGATAGCATGTCCTGTTCTTTCATTAATCCCTTATAGTCGTAAATAGTTGCCGTCTCTGGCATACTAATAATATGTGCTTATATAATTACAATATCAATTATAACATCATTGATTTACCTCATTTACTATTATTAACCTTCCAAAATATAGAATCTATACATTACCGAGGATCCGTAAATACATCCAAAGGTGCTCATAATTAATTAAGTTAATACGTATGTATTTACAAATTGTACGTTTAATTTAAACTATAGATATACATTTATTTAGATAAAAATTATAATTCAAATTATATTATTATCTTGCTTATACAGGTAGGTTGTTTAAAGTTTCAAGTAAGATATTTTAATATAGACATTTTGTTTTAGTCTGGATTTGGATGTTTTTTTGCATATTTTTAAGTGGAAAGCTTTTTCGAATTTTTTAGTTTTTCGTAATAGTTTTTAAACTGAGTTAGTGAGTAGTTATCTATTCCAATTCCAGATGGGTAGAATGACATTGTGTCGTTCTTAAATTAGCTGATTTTTTTATATGAACCGTGGAGCTTTTTGTGTTAATCTCAGTAATTTATTTTGGAGAGTTTGTAATGTTGAAATTTTTGTTTGTATTACTACTTCCAATATAGGGTCAGTTAAGTAACCAAAGGAGATGTTTCTAACACCCCTCTCCCTCGACGAAATTTAAGCTATAAATATACGATAAACTACACGGTTTACATTTCTATAATAAATTTTGATACATTGTTTTGTTATGAATTATGCAAATTATTGACAAATTAATTATAATACTATAATGTAATATTTTCACCAAAGTGGATTTAACTATAACAAAACATTTAAACTATCAATTTGTTAAATGTGTTTTAACATTTTAAAATTATACACCTCCTAAAAAAGTTCTGGCTGTAAACCTAGGTAGGACGTTGGTTAAATGTTTAAAACCACTTATTTGATATTGTACTTTTAAATTAAAAGTTGTATTTCTGGACCTAACAAATTGTTGTATTATAGAAATAAAGAATTCACGTTTAATAGGTGCCTATTCATACTTTCACTCCACAGGCGGTTACACATCATTCCGCATTTTTCTTATTGGTTTGGCATAAAATAGGGTGAACACATATATCGGTATCTAAATATTGTTATTAACACGTTAGCTACAGGTTGAATTTTTCAACTGTAAACAATGCTATACAGTGAGTAATATATGTAAAAACCTTGGGATTTTATTTTTGGTATGGAACGTTAAAATAAAATAAAATAACTGCTATTTTCACAGAAATAATACTTTTTTAAAATTCTATATTATGCAAAAATACAAAATTATCTAATTATACTGTAATTAAAACCAGTTTTACCGTTACTTCGGAATATATAATACTATCGTATATAGTTGATACTTATATATTATTACAATATTTATGTTACCACATAACTGGTTTAGTGTTTACTACAATATTTACATTAAATATAGGTTATATTAAATATTATTATAACTTATAAAGAATGAAAATTGCACGCGCTGATGTAATATTCGATTTTAATATAATTTATGTAAGCACAAATATTTTCAAAACTTATAATTATAACTTGCGCAAATAAAAATACACCTAAAACTTGCATGTATGTGAAACTGTGAAGTTCTATATTTGGTATATTACATCTGCTTATTTTTAATGATTGTGACTGACGGGTTTTAAAAGTATTGAGTTAAAATGTATTGTATATAATAGTTTTAAGTATTTTTTTTCTTTAAATATATATGGATCGCAAATAAGAAAAAAGAGTAAAGTTAGTCATGGGTTCGAAAAATTTAAATATATTATCACTAATATATAAAACTGATATTACATTTATTTAATTATATAAACCTGATATTACAAATAATAATAATAATATTGTTATTCGAATATGTATAAAAATATAATTATCCAATTATCGAGTAACTATTTCGAAACCAAATAGTAAAATACTAAAATATACTTAATAATCTTATCTCAATATTATGCTATGTTAAGCTTAAACAAAAATTAATTACCATGATTGTGATGTAGATATACTAACCTAACCTATTACATACACGACATTAGAACTTTTATTTAAATAAACAGTCTAAAATTTTATTTAAATCCGCACAATTATTATCTATACACATATTATGATAAATTCAAATATTATGCAAAATAACGATTGAGTTTATAACCATAATTTATTGAGTCGTCAATAATTATATTTATACGTTTTATTGCAGTTCCCTGGTGGCTGAAATCTATTATTATTAATGTAAGCAATATGTTTTTAATAGGCCAATGTGTCCCAGTGGAATAATAATTGTATGATGTACCTATGTCAATGTGAATTGTAAACCGCTTAATGTGTTAAAATTACGTTAACTAAACATTGTTATTTGTTAGGGATACGAATACATTTTTAAATTGTTTTCTAAATTATTAATATATGTTTTTTTTTTTTTTACTTCAACAATATTTCAATAATGTATATCATTATAATAAATAGTAAAAACACATAATATTATATAAAAACGGACAATCATATAGCTAATTTACTCGCTGATTCGAAATTTCTAAATGTAGGTAGTTATATATTTATTTAACTCAGAAATATCCTCAAACATATAAGATATAACTATATGTATGATATAAGTTACATAGTTAACTATTTTGTATAATATTTTATTATTAATATAATCGGATTACAAAGACTATATCATTCAAATTATATCTAACATTATATAATAAAGTTTCATTTGAAATTATTGAGTTAACAGACAAATTCATAAAATTATTATCAGTTACACCTAATATGAGTAATTTATATGCTATAAACTTCACAATTTTTTGCAAAATAGCAAATATCTACAAACTACAAAAAATATTATAAATACATAATATTCATATTTGAACTGCTTAAATTATTTTTTTTGTCTCGAAAATCGATAAACAGCTAATAATCATTTGTTGACCATAAATGATAGTTTGCAATTCATTCGAAAAAATCGATATTTAAATTTGTATGTATTTATATATTATAATTTAACGTTTTGTTAGATTTAGCACAAATAAAATAAAATATTAGTATACTATAATATTGTACTTACTTAATACTATAATATTTATAAAATATTAGTATACAAAACTTATATTATGATAATAATATATTTTATCGTACAATATTATGGTAAAATTAGTGTACAATAATTTCATTGACGAATGTTGTCACTATGACGTGAGGTCGAATTTTTATTTGTATACATTTTGACAAACGGCCGAGTGTCCTATTTAGTTTCATATAATCTGTGGTTATATCATCAAATATCATCAATTAATTTACATATAAACGTCTTATAAAGTATTAGGACATGTCGACAAAATAAAATAACAACTTTTTAAAATATATTATACTATTAGTTACTATTAAGTTTACGATTGTTTATTTATTATTATATCACACGATTAAAAAATACCATTGCAGAAAAGTTTTATATATTTAACACGTAGTGTCTTATATAAATAATAATAATGTAAATTGTAAACATAATATTATACTATATTATATTATAAAGATATTGATTATATTGAAATATCAAATTGTATAATATAATTATTTATAAATGTAATATTATATGAATATAATCTTCAATATTCTTAACATTATTATTACTAAAAATAAAACATTTTACATCAAAAATGTTATTAGGTAAAAAATAAATACACTTATTAATGTAAACTGTTATTATTTATTAACTATGTGACCATTGTGTAACGTCAAAATTAAAATAATTATAATTTTATGATAAAATTTAGAGAATATTTTTATAATAACATTAGCATTCACATATTTGTCTAAATACAGGTTATAGGTGGCTAAGTTAGGTTAATAACATGTTGGGTTAATGTTTATAAATATACATTATTTTATAGTATATTGATTGAATTAATTAATTGTTTCAATCCTATTAATCACTATTTATAAATCATAATCGATTTCAAAACCTTACTACCCGATTTTTCAATATACCTACAATAATTTAAAAACAATTCCTATTAATATTGTATATTATTATTATTATTATTATTATTATTATTACTGGTAGACACTTATCATATATATATATTTATATATAGGAAAACTACAGACGCCGTCTGGGGAATATTAATATAGCTTTCTGCTAAGATATTATAATTATTCCGTTCAAAAGCAATCCTTTTGAGTACCTAATACTGTGTAGTTAATACAGTATATATTATCGTTATTATATCGTATCGAAGGTGGCATACCTAAACATAATATAATATTTTCTATCTAAGTATACCGATGTCGGCAGATCCATTGTCGAGACCACGCTTGCAAACATTAGGTATATACAATTTCCTTTATGCGCTCGACCGTTACTCCACCGTCGTTGTCATCATTATAACACGACTACATACCTATCTACACTATAATAATCCGATTGTTTTATCTGCCTTTGTGTGTTATAATTAAATATTATGTAGGTTATATTACGAGAGACGAGACTGGATATAATGACACCGCGTCCGTTGTTTATATAGATGACTTTTACCGCCGCAACCACTTTAGGTTGTGTTACGTGTAGGTAAATACGTAAATGAAAGTATAATAATATTTTAATTGTATTCGTTCGATATGATATTGATAACAACGTGACAAACTACGAATCGTAATTTGTAATATCGAGAGGAGGTTGGCAATATAATTACGGTGTTTAGGTAAAACTTTGGATATTAAACATATTTTCCTGATCTAATAAAATATTTAGATATTTCGAAGACAATACGTCTAGATTAAACCACCAGGCTCCCAAATACATTTCTCTTCTAATTTAGTTTATCATTCAAACTAAACTCAAACGCCATAATTTATATTAATCATCGTCTTAAATAAATATTAAGTTCGCTGACAAGTGACAATGTACATAACGGTAAAGTCCGAATTGACCTTTATTATCGCGACAATCATTTTCGTCTCTTAATTTGCAATCTCTGTGACAACATTGTTATAGCTGTTCCTGTGTATAGCTATTAGTTATTACACTATGGTGTAAATTGTATAAGCGATTTTAATTTAAAAACTCTGGTAACAACGTTTCCAATATTTCCGTTACGCAAACGTTTAATAATCGAGTCGTTATTTACGCGGAAATCGAAAAAACAATATTTTTCGCCATTATTGACATAATATTTTGCTTTAACGGCACGTCGTCGTAGGGTTGTAAAAACGTAACTGAAATACAAATGTTCGTACATAAATCTCGCTAGACGTCTGACCGACAGTTTTCGACTGCCTTTACTCAATATTTACACATTCAGTTGACTTATGGCGGAAGGACGAGCGAGTATGCGATTCGGTTGTTTGCGTATTTATTGTTTCGAACGTTTGGAGTGTTTGAAAGACGAAATAATATACGCCCAAAACCCTATGAAACTATGTCGGGTAATTTTTAACATTTGAGAAAATCAAATAAATATTTATATTTTAAGTGTTTATTTGGATACGCCGAAATTAACGAGCACAATCCAAAAATAATTATTAATCCATACCAGTTTATCACATGTCACTCGACAGATCCTAGTATGTGATCCGTATACTTTATGGTATATTTGTAATATTATTTATCTTGTCATACGTAGGATAGTTGAAAATTATTGACCACAAATATTTCTTAGTCCTATTAGAATTTAGAATTGTTCGGTGCGACGGTGTATATCGATTATCGATCGGGTTGTTGCCGCGTTGCCATTGGTACGGCATCATATTTTATTATTTTATTTGTGTCGATCAATATATTAGCCTAATAACTATATATATTGTAATCACCAACAGTTAACTTTAAATAATGGCCTATTGATTTAAAAGTTCATAATCAAAACTGCCCGTATAATTCCTATTGAATTTTTCACTGATAACACTTATCACGTCTACTCGCGATATTTCGTTATAGAATAATACGGTGAAATAAAACGCCAAACTTGAATAAATAGTCATTATTGATTTATTGTTATTACTGCATAATTATATTTTATACCTCACATATTTTTATAAAGGTTGGTGTTTGTTAAATACGTACTCGTGATCGTTCAATACTTTTGGCAACAACCCCAATAATCGTTTTAACAAGGATACTCACAATATTAGGATCTATTAGTTATTTATTCATACGTATACTTTATATACTTCCATCAGCCAACTTTTGTAATATTCCATTGTCAGTGGAACTTTAACCTGTGATTACTTATTCATAACCTCTGATATTCAAACTTCGGTAGTTATTCATTGTGACCCGTCTCCGTTGTCTCCGCGTAAATTGCAGGCGACTTTCATCAACCGCTATAAATAATTTTTTTTAAAAATTTAAAATCGTTAACTGTTTTTTTAAATATCAGTCCAATTTTTAAACTATTTAATATATATATATATATATATATATATATTACTTAATAAAACCACATCTAATAAAATATATATGGGAGACAAATTATTCAAAATTATCGATATTAACGTATATTGTCAATATTATTATTTTTTAAATAATAATAATGTTTTAAATTTAAGATAATATGATTATTTTATTGTGCTTATTCTATTTACTCAGTCATTTCTAATAGCTGTTGATTTTATATAGTTTTTGGTGTGAAAAATGTATAAAGGAAATAGCGTATAGAACTTTATCGAAATTTGTCGAAAAATTTAAACGATTTCTATCTCTATAGGTATACGTTTTTATATTACTCATGTTGGCGTTAAGATTGTTTGGATTTATTCCAAGAATTCGGAAGAACGAACTAATAAATTACATTGGCAAAGGTGTAACAAAAAAATAAATGCGAGAGATTTCAACTGTGATAATATGTGCGAGTATAATAATATCGTTATTCGTTAAAAAAAAATCGTCTGTTTTTGATATAAATTATAGGTATTATAATTCTATCTTTATTTACATAAGTACGTCGATTGTTCAATATAATAATACACAAAAAAATGTCATAACAAGTAATTTTACAATATTGCTTACAAAAAACAAATTAATAATTACAAAATGTAATTTTAAAGATAAAGGTATAAAATGTTACAATGCCATCATAGATTCATAGAGTATTTGAATTTAAAACGGAACATGGTTATGTCATAAAGACGTACACGGTACACCATTATCCATAAGTTAAATTTAGTCATTATTAAGACTATTTAGCTTAGAACTATCATAAAAATGTAAAATTTGTTTAGTATCTTATAAATTATATCATAATTATATATTTTTCTTTATAGTCCTTTAAATATATTTACTCGAATATAAATAAACCAATGTGCAGAAATAGAAATCTATTATAAATAAATTATTAAATTATTATTATTAATCTAAAATAAAGTAATTTAAGTTAATACGTTTATTTTGAATGCAAATTAATAATAAGATTGTATATAAATATCGAAATATTAAACTTTCGAATAATTAATTGAGTGATCTAGTCAATATAAGTCATTCATTTTGGACATAATCTCTCCTGTCAGTTTTAATTCTCAAACCTACTTAAAATAATAATGTTTCTTAAAAATTATATTTTAGTAATATAATCAGAAATAAATTAATAAATTACGCTCAAAACTCTTATTATGAAATCCTAAAATTATTTTAGTTATAAACAGAATACTCGTATATTATTTAAAATAATCAAATATAATAATTTCACAAAATATAACTAAAAAACTTTTTAATTCGTTGAATTTCATCAAAATAAATTTTTAAATTAAATAACTTTTTCCTTAAAAGTTAAAATATCAAAATCTATTATTTTAGAACGAATTTAAATAATAACTAATTAACGTTTTAATTGCATTATTTTTTCAGATCAAAGGTATATATTGTACCTACCTATTATTTCGGTTCCAAATTTGGCATATTATAATTAAAATTTAATTATTCTCGCCATTTACATTCAATTAAAAAATGATTAGCTTTCAATCAAATAGAAATATGAACCAATTTAAATTCTATTTAACTAATAATAAAATGTTTGCTTTATTATATGTAATTTGGTTATGTAGTGTTTGAATAAAATAAAGCTTGAATAATTTACAATTAATATGTAAATTTATTATTATTAAATAAAATATCCACTTCCCACAATATATACATATAGACAACATACAACAGCTTATGCCTTTATATAAATATTAAATATGTAAATCGATTTTTATGGTTTGTACTCTCTGCAATAACAATAATTAATATACAAAACAAAAAATAATGTTATCAAAAACCGAATATTATTATGTAACAAAGTGGTTAATATATTTACCAATCGACAATCATATATATTCGTGAAATGATAAAGTTAAGCTCACAGAGATAAATTTAATCAAGTTCGTTTGATGTCTATTGATCATAATATTATAACCTAATCGCCTTATTATAATTGAAAATTAAATCTAAAAAATAATATATTATTTTATAATAATTCGATCGTTTATATAAAATTAAGCGTAATCATTTTGTACGTTACTTAATTAATGTAGGTAATTATTAAAAATTTTACATTTTTTTTTCTTTTATAATAAAATAAAATTAAAAATATTATAAAATTAATAATAATATAAATAAGATAACCTAATATAATAAAATATAATAGCCAATGGCATAATAAAAAAATAAAATGTATATTTCATTCAAATCTATATTTAAATTCACCAGCTATGTAACGTGTAATTTTAATCCTCCTGTATATAATATATATTCAACTTTTTGATGCATAAAATTATAACATAATAATTTTGTACCTTATAAATTGTACAATTATAACAAACAGTCTCGTAGCGCATTAAGTTTGAACGATATTTACTCGACTACCATAATTGCTCGGAATATAACCTAACATAAGTTCTATGATGTAGTGATATTTGACTATTTACTGTCACGACCACGACCATGGTGATGTTCGCTGTTCAGAGATCATAGAATCTAAATCTGTGCATATAATAGTACGAGAAGATTTTTTTTATTTACATATAATAATATACGAGTGATTAGAACGATTAAATTCAAATTATTGTTATTGGTATATCAAGTACGACGAATACCGTCGAAAAATTATTTAATAATATTAAAAATGTAACAATAGTTCGTTAATAAAACTCCTATTTTATTCATTTTTAAAATTTAATTCCTTTTTAATTATTGCACTTAACGTGTTTTAATCAAAGAACTAATTGTATTTATTCGGTTGAAATTGTGAGATTTTCTTTACCTAAATATTATACCTATAATGGCTAATAATATTATTACCTATAGTAGGGACTATATTATTAAGTATTATCACAGTTAAACGGTATTATTAATAATATACTTTGATTATTAACGAATAATTTTACACCGTATTAGTCATTCTTAAACACGATGATTTGTATTTATAAAAAAATGTTCATGGTATATAACGCGTATACACACATATGTTATGGAATTTATTTCAACTTGGTTTTTATTGACCTGTTAACCAAAAACTATTTACGATTTCGTTTACAAAATAAGACGTGCATGTAATATGAAAATATGCATCATTATAATGATATAATTTAAATAAATATATATAGATTAAATAATACATATAATAGTCGTATTTTTTAAAGTTGGAATAAGTTATAAAATACTATAATTGATACCTGATATTATACGATGTACCTATTATATAATAAAAAACAAAAATTTATCTTAAAAGAACGTGAATAAGATTTTACAAAACTATAATTTTGTTAACCTAGTTAATTGTTAGTGCTAATTAATTAAAAACTAATAAAACTAACCGGTAATAAACGGGTTTTTTTTTATAAAACTAGATACTTAAAAATGAAATTCACAATATGGTTATGATTTATTTCTAATTGTCTTTAATATCTCACAATGTAACTTACAACAAAAGAACATTTTTATTTTTTTTACCAATATTCATGTTTCTACGCATCAGCATTTAATTGCAATTTGTACCTATGTACTATATTATAGAATAATGTACTTAGCGATTACGTTTTTCGTATGCTTTTTCTGATTGAGTTAATTCGAAAGGAATTATGACAAAAATACTGTATTGCTTATTACACATAATACACACGTTTAATTAAAATAACACATATTAACATTATATTGTTTATAATATTATAAAAAGTAAAAAAGTATGTGTTTGAGTACTTTTGTAGAAATTATTAATTTTTTTTTTTAAATAAAAAATAAATACATGTCATTTAAAATTTCATAATTAAATTATTAAAAAATCACATTTAACTAATTACACATGGTTAACTTTTGAAAAAAACATTTACAATATTACGAATAAAAAAATATATAATTGTAAATGTATATTGATATATTTACGTTTATTATTTAATATTACTATAATATAATATTAAATTGTTAATTAATATTCGATAATTTTAGATTCTGATCGGAGCGAGGAATGTATTAATTCTACAAAGATTTTTTTTTTTTTTTATGTATGAAAACATTTTTTCGGGTAGTAATAATGGTTCGATTTTCATGTATAGCATATGCTTCGCTTGCAAATGTTGTCTACTTGGTACTTTATTCAGCTCATTTTTAGAATTTCCCAGAAGTTTTTCCTAAAGAAGCGGAAAATTGACAATTTTTTATACGTTTTTTATTATATTTTTTATTTTGTGATTTCTTATTAAATTTTAATAGTAGGGATTTGAAAATTTTTTTGAGTACTAACATATGTTATATACAAGTGTGGTAAAATTTTGGAACGGTATAGTTGATTATTTGGCAAAATATAGAGCTATGAACTTTTTGATAAAAAAAATTAATATTACCTACAATTTTGAGTTTATCGATTTGAGAATTTTATAGAAGCCTAATAGTATACTAATTAATCTTTTTACAAAATATTTTGAAAAATGTGACTGACAATTTTTTTTTATAGACTTTTTATTATTTTTTT
This sequence comes from Eriosoma lanigerum, assembly GCA_013282895.1. Taxonomy (NCBI): domain Eukaryota; kingdom Metazoa; phylum Arthropoda; class Insecta; order Hemiptera; family Aphididae; genus Eriosoma; species Eriosoma lanigerum. Next base: position 16,777,920 of record CM023358.1, read on the forward strand.
TTCACAAATAGAATACCTTTTCCATACCAAATTTCATCTAGTTGGTACTTTATTTAGCATATTTTTTGAATTTCTCAAAAGTTTTTCCTTGAGAAGCAGAAAATTAGTAAAATTACGGTTTCTGTTATTTTAATTTTTTTATTATTAATTGAGTTTTGATCGTAGGAACTCGAAAATTTTTTTGAGTACTAACATAGGTAAATATTTTGAAAATCGTGACTGACAATTTTTATCATGAAATAATAACTCTTTGAATATTATTCGAAGGGATTTGAAATTTATTTTGCATATTTATATATGTAATTTATATTAATGGTAAATTTTAGAATGAATTATCAGTATAATATATTGCAATATATTGAGATTCGCTCACAATCGTATTTTCTAATGCAATATCATTGCATTCATATTTTAATAATTAAAATAAACCACTAATTTCTACGAGGACCGACGGGACGAAGGAGGAACGTTTACAATCGGCCTTTCCACTTTTTTTTTAATCGTATTATTGCTATTGTAATAATTTCAATACTTTTTTTGAAGTGATAAAAATTAATAAAATGTTAGTACAAAAGATGAATAAGTACCTACATAAATATTATTGATGTCTCAACGACTATTTTATTGAGTGTTATTAAAACGTTTGATGTTCAAGAGATTTCCACTTAGGATCAATTTAATTTTGATGAATTTCAGTAACAATAAGCTAATAATAATAATGACATAATCAGAATATTATCGAAGAGGGGTAAATAATGTAAAAGAGATGAAAAAATATGCCTATTCATTATACCAAAATTTTGTATTATTATTATTTTTGTTTTATTTAAATGTATTACGTATTATGTAGTAGAAATATGAAATAGAAAAAGTAGTAGGTAATGAAACGAGTAACATTTATTCCAAAACATTATAATTTTTTAAAACATTTTTCATAATTATTAAATTACAGAAATCGCCAATTTGTTTGTCCTTTACCACGACGTATATTTTGAAAATGATCAATTATTTAATTTTCCTGTGACCCTGTTTTTATATCTATACTGTCCTAATGTAAAATACCTATATTATAAATATTATATTTATATTATGTAATAAATTAATAGTATTCATTAAATTTCCCATATAAAATAGAATAATAGATATATTGAATAACATAACCATAACATTTTTTATGTATTAATTAAAAAGTGTTATAAAGAGTTATAAAGTAATTTTTAATGATTAAATTAATGCAATACTTTAACAACAAAATAATAAATACTACTGTTAAATATATATAAAAAAAAACATTGCTTTATAATTCGATATATCAATTAAAATAACAAGCAAAAATAACGTTATACTTATACTTATTATATTAATGTTATTGTAAAGTTAGTGTTTTATTAATATGATGATTTAAAAAAAAAAAATGTGATAAAACTAAATAAAAAATTAACAACTATTATTTGATAGACAATACGCTTAAATATTAATCTTAAGTTAAATTGTATTAAAGTTATTTTTTAAAGCAGTTCCAATTATTTTAAGCTTATTAATTCAATAACTTCGTGTAGTGTAACTAAAATCAATACTAGGAGTTTTGTATTTTCAACTTAAAAAAACGATTTTAATAGTTATCTAAATTTTAATAATTCTGTTTATTATTAATAATTAATGTTTTTATGTTTAAATTATTATTTAAGAAACTCGATATAACATAATTTATATTTTATTAATATTAATCGTCACAATATGGAAAATAATTAAACATAATTGTATATTATTTAACGAATTTTTTCATAATGGGTACCATTTTTTAGATAAATCATTGGTCTTTACTATGGTACTAATTAAACAATGGAGCCAACTATTAGGACAAGGACATTTACGAAGAACAGCTGTCGTATTAAAAAATAGTTTAAGTCAACCTAATCGACAACGTTCAGAATCTAAAGTGGTCCATTCACCATTTGCAGATATACAAATACCATCTTGTTTAATAGACGAAGGTATTTGGAGTAACTTAGAAAGATGGCCTGACAAGGATGCACTAGTAAGTAACAGAAATATAATCTTTTAAACAATATTCTAAATTTCTAATCGAAACAATAAAATTTTAATTTGATTTTTAATCATGCTTGAACTTAAAAACAACATAATTAGTCAAAATTAACATATTATCTTGGCATGTTAACAAATATTCAGAATATTATAAAATGCTTTGTAAAAATAAAATTTTTTAAAAAAGTATTTAGATTGGTTAAACACAAAAAAAAGTAATAGTTATTGTTTTAAGCACTTTTTTTTGTTGTTTTTAACTACAAATATGCACCCACATGTGTATAAAAAATGTACGAGAAATGAACAAATGCGTTTGACAATACAAAAATCCAATTTTTTTGTCGAAATCTAAATTAAAAAAACTACACAGATTTAGATCGAAAACTAACCTATTTCCTCTTGGTTGACACATCTGACTTTTCTATCGCACATGTGGTCCGCATTTTATATGTGACGAGCGTATATGTACTTTTTTACACGTTTGCTAATAAAATATGAGTATACCTTAGGGCTTATATAGAAAATATTTTGGACTGTTGGCCTTATTCAGTTTTTTCAATACAATTTCCACATCGTAAAAGTCACTGACGAACTTAAACGTAAGCTGTCATCTATATTATGACTGATGATCGGTTACAAAAGTATATAAACACATAATGATATACAATAAAAAGTAAACATTTTTATACAATGAAAAATCGTAAACAATAATAATTGATATATTGTGGCAAAAATCCTTTGAATAAAAAATTGATAATCATATATTACAACATAATACGGAATAAAACAATTGTTATACTTAATAACTTTTTGATATTTAGAAATAATTATTAAAATCTATCTATTTACGTTTTACAATTATACAATTTTAGTATATATTATAATAATAAATTAAAAAAATATAACGAAACAAATATTTCGTTAAATTATTATTTTTAGTGTAAAATTTCAGAACGTGAATTATAAACATACACATTTTAAAAATCACAATACGAACATTACTTAAATTTAAAATATTATTAATTAATATTATATTATACATATATTTTTTTAGATATTTTATTATATTTAGATATAATATATTTAGTATAATTGCAATATAGGCAACCGCAATAATAGTTACGTATTCATAAATGTACCTATTTTAATTAAAATACAATGTTATTATTATTTCATTTTAAAATATATTTTTTTTTATAAATGTTTGTATTCTTAAAAAAAAAATATTTTAAAATGTAATGTATTTAATAATATCGTCTTCCTTTTAAATAGGAATTATGATTATCTAATCCATCGGTTCTCAATGTTTTTAGTGTTGCGCCCCCAAAATAGGTAAAAAATAAAGTTTTAAAGTCTGTCACCTCATGATTCTTATATAATAAATACTAATTTGAGCCTAATGTTTACCTAATATTTTACTAGTTAAAAATATATTATATCATTAACTATTAATAAAGCAATTAACTATTATTTTTTAATTATTTCTAATATTTTCGCGACTCCCAGGTTGAAAAACGTTCTAATCTATACTTTTATGTGATTAAACATTTGACACGACATAATATTATAATGATTAAGTATAATTACTAATTAGTAATTATAATATTATAATGAGTTGTTTAGTACAACTTGTATATCATGTCTAATCATTAACTTCACACAAACAAATAAACTAACTGTAAAGTATAATATATTAAAATGTGATAGGAAGAAATGAGATGATTCTCCTACATGATTAATAGAAAAAAATGCATTGAAATTTAAAAAATACATTTCGTATAGCCATTTGGAACAATAATAATTAATACTAAAAACGACCGGCAATGCAGTGAATCAATTTAACTATAAACTGACTTTCAATCGCATAAGGAAAACATTCTTATTTTATATATGACTGACAGGATAATAATATATACTATTAAGATATTTACTGAAGTCTGACACATTGCGTGTGCGTTTGTTCTTTTTATGCTCCACTCTGTGTTTCGTTAATTTTATTTTTATTATGTAACTACGCACAAAGTATAATATTAAACATTATATTATTATGAAATAATTTTGCAAAGTCAACCCAACAAAATAATAATAATAATTCTAATAAATATAAAATCAAAGTAACCATCGCTGGCATCGCGATTATTATTATTTTTGTTATGATATTATATAATATCACAAATCTTTATATAATAAATTATTATCAATTTGTTTCGATTTGTTTCAATTAGGTTTGTGGACTAACCAATAGAAAATTTACCTACCACGAAGCAAGATTAGCAAGCAAAAGATTTGCTGCAAGTCTGAAAAAGAGAGGCGCGAATCCGGGTCAAGTGTTGGCAATCATATTACCCAATATTCCCGAGTTCGCAGTGTCCGCATTGGGTGCCATTGAAGCCGGAATGGCTGTTACAACAGTCAATCCCATTTACACGCCATGTAACAACATTTAATATTAACTAAATTTAAAAATATTTCTTCATTTTAATCTCTCGTATCTGTAGTACTTACTTAATACGAGAAAAAAACTTCGGTAACATAATGTTTCTATTGGTACGAAAACGAAAAACTGGTAGCTTTTACATTAATTTATATAATTTTTATGCTTATCACTTTATAATAAACTTTCAAGCCATATTATGAAATACGTAGATTTTACTAGGTTGAAAAATATCCCAATTCGTTACTAATCTACTAACTGATTCAGATTTATAATCATATGTAATATTATTGAATAATCAAATTTATGTATCCTAATCTGAATGTAAGTGCCTAAATAATATTATATAATATATTCCTCAGTGTGATTTATTATATTTGTAGTTTGATTAAATTTTTTTAAATTATATTTATTATTTTTTTTTTTTTTTTTTTTTGTTATTTATTGATTTAGTTTTTCTGTTCTCTCTCAGTAAATGCATAATATTATTTTCATGTTTGTATTTCAGTCGAAATCGCTCATCAGTTTAAGGATTCCAATGTTGTGGGTGTAGTGACGATTCCCGAGCTTTTACCCAAAGTTATCAAGGCTCAACAGTTGATTAACCAATCCGGTAATAAATCTGTATTCATCATATCAATCAATTTGAACAGTTCCAAACCGGATAACGCGTGGGATTTCCATGAAATGCTCGATCCGTCTATTGATACGTCAATTTTAAAAAAATCTAGGTCCAACACCGACGTAGCGTTTATGCCATACTCCAGTGGAACAACCGGTCTGTCCAAAGGAGTCTCTTTAACACATAGAAATATACTGGCAAACATAGTACAAGTTGATCATCCAGAAATCAGTCATATAATGGACACTACAGGTAAAATATATAATAAATATTAATTGAATAGAAAATCGTTTTAAAAAAACTGTGGAAGAAAATAATTCTTATCTCAACAGTTATGCAATCTTCATCTTTTTTTGTCAATATTCTTATCACACTGTGTATATATATTACGGTGAAATTCGTCGAGTATTGTTATGCTTGTTGCAATATTTTTGCCTAGGATTAGGTATTGAATTAATTAAGCACACATAATAATATCTATGATTTTCCATTTTAGACATTTATTAAATTTAAAGAAAATATATAAGACGTAGGTAGTATATAAAAACTATAATATAATTTGTGTTGAACAAGTTTTAAAATAATACGTTTATAATTAGAAATATATCGAAATGGATATATTATATGCTTATTATCAAAAAATAGAATTCAAAGAGATCAAACAAATCTATTTAAATATTACCAAAAACGTCATATTTATTTTCATAATTCCTGTAAATCAATTGTTTATTATTATATAAATAAAATATATGGAATAATTAAATAAAACATAAAGCCAAAAACAAATTCGACATTTAGTTATTTTACTTCTTTTGATGTCGGTATTATAATAAATATTAAATGTTTTAAACAATAAAAATATAGTGAAAGAAAGATACACAAAGGCGACGGAACTAAAAAAAATATATACCTACCTACTTTTAATAAACAGGACATTTTAAATTACACAGCGTTTCTTTATAGACCTTTTTATTTTGATTTGTTTAACTTCGTTTTCACAAATCATGAACAAAACGTAAGAAGTTATTAAAAAATGTAATTGTATTTTAGCGACACATCAAGACGTATTACCAGGTATTTTACCTTTTTATCATATTTATGGATTGGTGTTGAATTTCTTAAGAGGAATGTATAGAGGGTGTAAAATAGTATCATTGCCAAAACTTGAATCTGAAACATTTTTGAATTTGTTGAAAAACTACAGGGTAACAACAAATATTGTAAATAAAAATAAAACAAATGTTTTTAATGCTTATGCATTTTAGGCGACGGTATTATATGCTGTTCCACCAGTTGTGTTGCTGTTGGGACAAAATAAAAACGTTACAAAAGAACACTTTGAAAGTTTGAGACTTATTTGTAATGGTGCTGGTCCTGTGAAAGAAGCAGATGGCGAAAGAATACTCGCACGATCTAAAAACAAGAATTTACGTTTTTGTCAAGGTAAAACTTTTTTTTTATCTGCCTGCACGCGAAATCTTAAAGAAAATGAAATCTAGTTAATAAGTATTTTAATATTATTATCAATAATATATTTATACTATTTTTATAAATCCTTAAAATTACAATGAGAATAAAATTTTTCATTTTTCTGAATATGAATAGAGGTTATTTTGTTATTAAAATATTGTATAAACTAAGAAATTAGAAATAAAATCAGATCATCAATATTGTAATGAAAAAGTTTATTATACATAAAATATTATATCCTAATTAAAAATTTAAAGTAGATAATTTCACATTTTCCAATGTTTTGACCTACAAAGTAATATTAGCTAAAAATAATTATTCTATAATTGTTTAATTTTTAAGCTTATGGAATGACCGAAGCTTCGCCTGCAGTATTTGTGTCAAAGAATTGCGTCGTAGATGATTATTTGACTGTAGGTCCACCTATACCCAATACTTTAGCTAGAGTCGTTGACCCATTAGATTCTACGAAATTATATGGTCCTGGAGAAACTGGAGAAATTCAAGTCAAGGGACCACAGGTGAGAATCTGTGTAAAAATAATAGAAATTTAGTGAAGACTACGTAATGTTATAGGTAATGCTTGGTTACCATAACAACCCTGAAGCTACCGCCAATACCATAAGTCCGGACGGGTGGCTGAGTACCGGCGATATTGGTTACTATAATGAAAACAAGGAGTTTTATATAGTAGATCGTATAAAGGAGTTGATTAAAGTTCAAGGATACCAGGTATATAATATTATTTATATGATACAATTTAATAAAAAATACATTCGGTACAGAAATATTATACTCGTAATCGTTAAAACAATCTAAAATTATCCTATAAGGAATAGGCGATAAATATGTATAAAATTTAAATATAATATTAATAATATTAATGTTAATCAACTATTAAACTCTTTATACGATTAAATATGTTTTTGAAATCATGAGTTAGTAATATTGAATCTTGCGTCAAAAATAATCCAGTTTGACATTGCTTAGCATTATTATAATATTTTAAAATCCTGTTTGTGCAGTAGACTGAAGAATGTATTTCCTTGGAAAACTTTTGACTTTAATTTGACGAATACTTTTGTTGTAAGATTTAATCTTCTTAAAGTTTAAGTTAAATATAAATTGCTGTCAAATTTATTTGTCAATGCATTTGTTTATAAGAAGATGTATCATCACTTTCATTAAATGGATGTTTAATTTCTGAACAAATTATTGTTTCTAAAAAAAAGAAACAATTTTAAAATCTTTAATAAACCTATTAAATATTAACTTTGTATAATTTCTACTTTAATGAATTTCAAATTAATTTCATAACATTGTTTTAAAATAACCTTTTAAAACAAATTATAAATTTTATAATATGTATTTTATTATATAATTTATAGTCTTTTAGCGGTAATTGTGAATTTATGAAACCCAAGTATATGTATACATTTTAAGTTTAAAACTAACGAGAATCAATATTAAAAGTCTATAGGGCCTTTGACATATACAGGGCTGTAAATACGAGGGTTTTTAGGTGTTTAACCCCTTACACTTTTAACAACATGTAAAATATACACATTTCTACTATATTTCAAAGAATTTATTTTTTAATTTATTATTATTGAGGCCAAAAATAAAATAAAAATATTCCATAGAATATATACTATTATACTATTATGATTATACAAAAATTATACATTATTCACACTATTTTGATTAACTTGATGTAAATTATGAGTCTTCATATATAATTTCTGTCTACAGCACTGGGCCTAGAATATATTTTGATCTTCGGCGTTAATTCCAGAGTGGGAATGGGAAATGATTATTAATATTATCTATTCAAGTTTATACGTTATAACGCTTAGATCCGTGTTTATTTATTTGTTCATTTATTGGATGTTTGTTTTTATGTTCGTTTATTTTGATACTTATTTATTATAAATAAGAACATTTATTGTCAAACTAAATTACTTTAATTATTTTATTAGAACAATAGACATAAGATATAACTCTGTATTATGAATTATACTAACCTCAACTCTACTATCAGTATTTAGTATATTATGAAAAATATGTTATCACATATTTGATAAGTTTGTTTATCTTTGCTTTTGAAATCCAATAATAATATAACCATCATATTTTTATTATTTTATAGTATACCTCAGGACCTAATTGTATAGAGACGAAAGGCAGAATGTTTACTGTAGTGGCAGCCCGTATGTTTGGAATTCTAGGAGCGAGTACAGTAAACCAATACCCGTCCGACCCTACAATTTAGTATAGGTTTTTAATTATAGATTCTGATCGAAGCAAGGAATGTATTGGTTTTACAAAGATGTTTTTTTTGTTATGTATGATGACACTTTTTTGGGTATAAATAATAGTGCGATTACCACACAGTAGGGTATGTTTTCGATAGCAAATTACATCTAGTTGGTACTTTATTCAGCTCATTTTTCGAATTTCTCAAAAGTTTTTCCTTGGGAGGGAAAAACTCCAAAAAAATGGTGGAAAATTGGCGAAATTACAGTTTCATTATTTAATTTCGTGATAACTAATTGAGTTTTGATCGTAGGGACTTGAAATTTATTTTAAATATTTACATTCGTAGTTTACACACGTGGTAAAATTTTGGAATAGTCAGTATAGCATATTGTAATATATTGAGTTTCGCTCAGAATCGTATTTTCTAATGTAATATCATTGCATTCAAATGTTAAATATAATACACCACTAATTTCTCCGAGGACCGAAGGGACGAAAGAGGAACGTTCACAATCGACCTTCCCATTTTTTTGTTTCTTTTTACTATAATATTTCTGAACCTAATAGTATAATCTAATAATATCTGAGATAATTAATTACCATCGTACAAAAGGTCTGCACCTGGTTAACCGCCAGTATTTATTATTTGAAATGTATTTTTGATTATTATTATTAACTTCCCAGTCCACCTACGTATTAATCAATAATAATACAATCAGAGTCTGATTAACTCAAATAGGGGCCAAGTGCATGACCTGACAGGGCCTTTGCATACTCCATTTACATAGGCGGAAATCGGGGATGGAAAACCTGGCCCCCAATAAAATCACCCCCTCTCCCCCAATAAAAATAAAAATTATTTTTTACTTTATTACTTAATATCGTAATGGAGGAGGGGATGTTAAAGCCATCATGTATCAACAATTTTTAGCCCCCCCTCCCTTTAAAATTGAATCAAATCTCCCCCTATGTTCATATATTTAACTTTAAATTTCCTATTTTAATGAATCCTCAACGTGGCCTTGAATTTTACGAATATATAGAATACAAAGAATATAATAATAATATATAGGTACTGAAAATGTAGAAATACTTTAAGCTTTGGGGTGGGGGCCAAGTGCATGTGCATCATCTGCACTTGCGGTGATCTGGGCCTGAATGCAATAGTATTATTATTATCGTCAATCAAATAATATAAAAATAATATCGTTGGCGTATATTTCAGGTGCCTCCGGCCGAGTTGGAAGGTATACTTAGGACGCATCCGAGCATAATTGATGCAGCGGTCATCGGTGTGCCAAACGATCGGACAGGCGAAGCACCGTTGGCGTTTGTCGTGTTGGACCCGGACCAGCCGACCATCGGCGAGGACGATGTGAAACGTTACGTCGAAGAGCGTGTTGCGCCGTACAAACGGATCGCTGCCGGTGTGCAGTTCGTCGATTCACTGCCCAAGAGCGCAGCCGGAAAAATATTGCGACGAATTCTCAAAGACGAATACGTGAAAAATACCGAAACCTGTTAATGAACGACAACTCGCCAATCGAAACATTTCGTAGATAAAAATTGTATCTATACATTATTGTATTTTCTGTTAGTATTAAAACTCAATCTAGACCGAATGCGCGTCTGTCTGTGTATGCATGCGTGTATTTTTAGGAGATCCGTATCAAAATATCAAAAATAAATTGTGTACCGTCGACAAAAACGATTCGTCCGTAAGTTTTTTATTACGTAGTAATACCAGTAACGTTATGATCCCGAATTCGGATGGATTTGTAATCGAAAAACGTATATTATACCACGTTCCCATCAACGCATATACATGTATATATAGTTTGCCACGTACGCACTCGGACCCGGCCGGTTAGATTGTACTCGGTGATCAAAATGGGTCGAAAAAGGTAGACGGGATGCTCAGATATTAAATGAAACTAAATATTTTTATACATTTCAGACCCGTAAGGGCTTTACTCGTCCGTATCATTATGCGAAACATTTTATTTCTATTTACATTGTTTAAGCTCTGTGTTCTTAGATATTTCTACAAATACGGAGATGTAAACATATAAACATTTCAATCGTTTGCTTAGTAATTTATACAAACAATATTAGCATTCAATAAAACGCTGATATTTTAATATAATGTAATAAACTACACGAGAAGTGACCTAAACTCCATTTGGAACTACTGGTTCTCCTCGATTAGAAAAATATAGAAACCCGGTATTAAAATACCATTATAGGTTGGGTTAGTTTAGTTTTTAGATTTTAATTATATTGTGTATCTAATTAGTACAAAAACAAAAAAATGTAAACACATACGACTCGTGTTTGAATATTTACACAACTATAATTTTGTTTTATTTTAAGTTAACACTAATTATTGTCTTGTGTATAATATTATTATATTATTTCGTACATCTATACTGAATTATAATTATTGAATTGTCAAATATTAATCACGGGCAAAAATGATTTATTAGAAAGGTTATCAAATTTATTGAGATTTATATAAACTGATACACTATAATTTTATTTAATGGCCTTGAAGAAAAAAAGAGATTCCACTACGCAAAACAGTACAATAAATCAGTATTATTAATATTAAAAAAAAAAAAAATTTATTATAATCAGAATACATCAGATAGGTATCTAATAAACAAATATTGAATATTATTGTATGAAATTATATGGAAGAATTATAATAATCAATATCCAGTAAACAGTGTTGGGACCAGATAACCACATTTTTATCTAATGATAAAGATAAATAGACAATAATTTGATCTAGATAAAATTTAGATAATTGTATTACCTATTCAGATTAATTTTCATTTTTCTTTTTATGATTTTGTGGTTGTATACCTACTATTTTAATATCCAACACTGTTACAGTATTCAATACTTTTTTTGCAAATGATGACAAAGAGGAAGAGTGAAAGAGAGCGAGATGGTTTTTATGGATATTTTGTAAAACTATAAGTTTAAAACAATGTAAATATAATTTGACATCTTGTACTCTTAATAATAAATAAATAAATTTATTAACGCACAATCGATACATATAATTTTTACTGTTTTTACAGTTATTTAGAAATTATTTATTATTATTTTGATAATGAGTAATAACTTAGTTCGATACCATTTAATTAATTTATTATTTATAACCATACTACGTTTAAAAGTAGGTAACAGTAAATAAGTTCATAACCTAGAAATCTTCGTTGTGAAATAGTCCAAAACTTAAAAAAAATTAATATACCTGCTATTTAATAGTAAAATATATAATATTTAATCATATGTATGTAGTATAAATTACTACCAAATTAAAATTAAAATACATATAAAATTTGTGGACGTCAGAAAGATTTTTTTTTTCCGATTTTATTATCGGACGTATTTTAAATTTGGTACAAAGTCGAACACAACGCGTTATTTTTAATTGATCATTCGATACGTTACGACTGCAAGTGATAGGAAAAATAATATTAGTAAATATAAACTTGTTTATGCAAAAGGAAACATGGCAGAAATATCCAAAATATTAATATTTAAATGATAACAATTAAATCGATTAAATTTTCCTCCTAAAATGTCAATTTTATAATTGAAAATAATTACTTTAAGTTTAAGTAAAAAACTTATTAGGTATAAAGCAAACAAAAATATAGTTTCATAATAATACAATAATGTATTGTACCTACATAGCTTTTACAGGTACGTGCACTGAATTATTTCGAAGTCATCATCAAATCACAGAGTCAAATTAAGGTCGTAAGTTTTTATAAGTGGAACAGACAAGGAGAAAAATGAGACCTTTCATTTTAACTAGATGATTATATACCTCATAACATAATGAAATATTGTTAAATCCATAAATAATAAATGTATTGTAATAATATTTTAATATATTGTTTTATGTTTACATACAAATAAATATAGGTTAATTGTAAATCAATCTTTAATTATGGAATTAAATTATTTTGCTTATTAATGGTCATAATATAAATATAATATGATATACATGCTATAAAATTTAAATATGTACTCATGTACAAAATTAAATAGTAGTATTTAAATAACCGTATGGAACAGTAAAATAAATAATTAAATATTTCGTCGAAATTTAGGTGAAATACTACGTTTGGATCGACTACCTGGTCCACCGGATAAACCTGCCTGTAACATAACAAAACGAAAATATTATAATTTATAATTTGGTTTTTTTTTTTTTATCGAGAGACTACAATATTTATTAGGTAATAAATTGATAAAATATTAATTACATGAAACATATTTTCACACTAAAATAATTTTCCATTGAATTTTATTTTATTTTACGTTTTGTTTATTATAGCAAATTTGTAAAAATTATAAAATATATTTGTAAATAAAATATGTTTAAATACAAATTATTTAGAGAAAATACTAATTAATACAGGACTAACTTACCTTTTGAGCTTCTTCTACAATACAGGTAGTTATGATACCAGCTAAGGTACATTCATCGGTTGCCGATTGAGCTGAAAAATACAATACCATACTTAGTTAATGAAGATTAAAGAATTTAAGATATATTTATATATACATAATTATGATGGCTTTTTAAAAAAAATTTCTAAAAAAATACAATTCTTATAATTATGACTATTTTTAAATTTATTCAAGGTTTATTATATTAAATATTCTACATTATTAATAAGATGGTATATCAAATACTACTTTTTCAATGTTGATAAAAGTAAGGTATGAAAGTTTTAAAAAAGTTAATTTAAAAAAAATAATAATTTAAGTATTTTTGAAATAATTGTTATTGAATTTTATTTTAAAGTAATATGGACCATATGACTTAATTTGTTATTTTATGCTATATATTAGGGTTTTTTCACTAATTTTTAATCAATTTTTTATATTAGAATAAATACTACTATATAAATACTATAGGTAAGTATATGTGTATTATTTAAGTGAATCGTGTTATTACAACCCTTCATTGAATGTATTAATATGACTTAAAAATTAAAATACATAATATTATTCTGTTAAACCAAAAGTTACAATTTTTACCTTTTTTATCACAAACATCAATAAGATCCTTTGCTTTTTTCATCATTGATTGGTTTCCTCCATAGTACGTCTGTGCTACTTTTGTTGCTTCTTCTACGGAGAATTTTCCTTTGTTAATCTTCACACAATATAAAAAAATTTTGTAATATTATTATTATTATTATACGGAATCCAACAATTAATATGTCGTACATAAAATATCGATTAATACTAACCACGTTGACTTTTCTCATCAAACAACCCATCATACACTAGAAAATAAAACAATAATTACGATTTTCTTATGTATATGTTTCAGCTTTTTAATTTGAATATTTTTTTTTTTTATATTTAAACATACTTTTTCAGCTTGTGACTTTGGTATACTCATCGAGCGGAATCCTTTGAGTGCATCTATGCATTACAAGTATATGATTAAAATCCATATTTATTTTCTAGACATATAGCTACCATCAATTATTTTAATATACATTAATGCTATTTGCCAGTAAGTCAATTTATTTCTATCATTTCCATCCCCCGGAAATTATATATAATTTAATTCAAAATATAGAAGGTATTTATTTATAAAAGTAAAATAATTGTTGTAATTTTTTTTATAAGAAGATATTATCAATATATTTCTTATATTCCGGAAAGCAAAATAAAAAACTTACTAAAATCAATGAATTTTAAAAGCGGGAAGGTCAATTCTGGACGTTCCTTCTTTGTCCCTTCAGTCCTCGGAGAAATTAGTGATTTATTTTAATCGAAATTTGAATGAAAAGATATTGCATTCGAAAATACAATTCTGAGCGAAACTCAATAAAATGTATGTAATATACTGATAACCCGTTCACGTGTGTAAAATACCTATGAAAGTACTCAAAAAAATTTTAAACCCCTACGTTTAAACCTGAATTAGTTATTCAAATATTTAAAATTAACTAACAGAAATCGTAATATGACGATTTTCGGTCATTTTTGTTAGTTTTTCTTCTCCTAAAAAACTTTTGAAAAATTCAAAAAATCTAAATAAAGTGCCTAACTAGATGAAATTATCTACCGAAGGCATAACACACTTGATGGTAATCATCGGACTATTATTTCTACCCGAAAAATTATTTTTAGTTACCAAAATTAAAGATCTTTGTAAAACCAATACATTACTCCCAACGGTCAGAATCTAATATGATAATATTTTCAGCAGTTATTATTATTATAGTATCACTATTGACTACTGTCATGGCTAATAATATAATATTATGATTTTATTGCAATATAATTATCAACCGATTATCTTAATTATCTTAAATATCTTACAACACTAGAAATATTAAATGTGTCTATGTTATAATATGACTAAGTATACAATTAATTATGTAAAATTATTTAAATAAATTTTTATGATATTTAATACTATCGATTAGAGTTCGCTTAATGTATAAAAAATAAAAATATAATTGTTAATAATAGCAATATCAATTACCACCGGATAACTTTGTTTCAGCTATGCAGCTTTGAAAAATCGACGCAGAACGATCATTTGAGTTTTGTGGCGCATTGTTATCGCACTACAATCATACATGAATCGTTTTTCAACATAAATTATAATATAAGTATTTTATTAAATTTATTATATTATTATGTAGCTAAGAATATAATTTGGTAATAATAATGCAAGATTAATTTGTGTTTAAAGTTTAAAACTATTTTATAAGTCATAAACGACTAAACGAGTAATACAAGTAAATTAAAAAAAATAATTTGTGCGGTAATAATTTAATATTACATTAATTTCCCAAGCAGCAACAAATCTAATACGTACAATGTTATTTAAATATAATAATGGACTATAAAAACAGGTTAATTAAAATTAACGATGAAAAATTCACCCGAGTAATCTTTAAACCTTGGTCGTAATTCCGTAATTAATGTTTTTTTATTTATTTTTAAGTTCAACAACTTTTTATAATCATCTACACGAATTTGGATTTATAAACAAAATTCCCATTTATCTATTACCATCAACGAATGATTAACCTAACATTATGAAATTCAAACGAAACAATGTCAACTATCCTGTTTTCGAGTACAAGCATAGTAAATTCAAATATTTACTTGACGAATAAAACTCTCATATAAGTACCGACCTATATAAACTAGAAAAGATCGCAAAATATTTCACACAAAGTTAAATAGCCACATAAATCGACGCGTTTGAAATACGTCTCGCATTCTCCATAAATTTCTTCCGCTGACTTGAAAATAATTGAGCCGGTGATTTATTAAGGGAAATGGGAAAAAATAAATATACTTACACGTTGATGTACTATTATGACTTATAAGTAAGCAGATACATTATTTCTTTGTGGGTACTTTTCCGGAGTACGTTTTGTATTATTTCTACACGTACGATATCGATATAGGTAATCGTAAGTTATTTGTTATTATTATAACAAATATGAAATAATCATTTAAATTTATTTATTTTAAAACATAATATGCATATTATCAAATCTAAAATGTGTTTTAAAAATAATATAATGATATAAAAATCATTAAATTACATTTCTCAATAAGTATAATTAAATTATACCACACTATACGTTTTTAATTATTTAATAAACAGTATAAATGTGTTCAATAAATCATTTATAAATCTGTTAACAATGATATTTTATAAATATTTTTTTTTTTTTTTTTTTTTTTTTTATGTATAAACTAAAATTTTATTAAAATCATATACCTATTCATATAATTAATAAATAAGTACGAGTAATATGACTGAAGACAATAATTTGTACAAAATTGATATTTCGATACTATTGACTATACTTACGAAAACCACAGCAACAAACAAATGTAAAAACACAACTTTAAAACCGAACATTTTTTCGTTTAATCAGTAGGTATTCAAATTGACAATAATAACACAATTTATAAAAGTTCCACAATGGAATAAATCATTTTACTGTATTTCACTGTTTATATACTACATACAATTAAAATGAAGTAAAAGGAAAGGGTAGTAATTAATACTCGGTGAAATTACCACTTCCAGCAAAATTCTTTATTATAAATTATAATAGTTTAAACGATAATAATTGTATTGACAAAACCATACCTACTTCTATATCATTTACCAATCGTAGTAGGTATGGTATTATTATATTTGATATTAATAATAATTTTTACAATTGTATTAAATATAAACGTGTCAAGGTTATTATTAGATCCAAGGAAACAGGAAAATAATTTAAATCCTAAAGTGTGACAGACCAAAAACTACTAGTATAAATATATATATATATATATTTAATGGAGGAAATTACACGGAAAACCGAATAATTGACAAAACAAATTGCGATTTTACAATAATAATGTTCGTGTGCTTCCTGAATATTTTTTTTTTTTTACCCACTTCGGGCCACTTCTACAATATACCCAACTGAAACAAAAATCCAAAATAGTTTATAAAAGTTTTTCGTTGTACTCGCGAAAAAGTATTAGCCAAGTTCGATTATACTTACAAATTTTGCCTGCTTGTTTATACACGCCATCACTGTATATGCATATGTGCACGTCGCAATTACGTCCGGTGTGACTTTCAAAGCTGAAATCAAGTCAAAGTAAATAAGACATTAACGTATTTGTCAGACAATATAAATCTTTAAAAATAGGTAGGAATATCGTTTAATTTAAAATTTACATATTTTATAATAATTAGGTATATTGTATTTTTTTTGGAAAAAACAATATTATTTTCAATCCTTGTAAGTTTTAACAAATTTATAATAATTAATTATAAAATAAATTTATTATTGATATAATTGTGAGTGAAGCGAGAATTGCATTGATTTTATAAAGGTGTGCTTTTTTCAAAAGTTATTTTATGTCTGTAAACACTTTTTTGTGTAGTAATAATGGATCAATTACAACAAGTAGCGCAGGCTTTCCATAGATAATTACATCTAGTTCTTATTTAGCTCATTTTTCAAATTTCTCAAGTTTTTCTTTAAGTGAAGGAAAACTACTAAAAAACTACAAAATTAACTCAAACTGTAATTTTGACGAACTAGATTTTTAATATTTTATTATGACTTTTGCAATTTTGAATTTAAGGACTTCAATTTTTTTTAAATATCAACATAAACATTCTACATATTATAAGAAATAATTTTTGATTTGTTACACTAATTTTATGACTAAATGTAGAACTTTGAACTTTTTCCAAAAATGTAATTGTTTTCTCAATTATGTTCAATATAATTTATAGTTTTGTGTTTAAGAGTTTAAAAATTTAAGAAGAACACAACCATAAATTCTTAATCCATTTATAAAAAAGTTTGTAAATCTATATTACTATTTTTTTTTTAATTAGTATTTGAAATTGGAATTTGGAGTGAAATTGAAGAAACATAATATTTTTATATAGAATTGTATGTTTTATAACATAAATATTTTGATTTTAATTATACACAACTGAAACATGTGCTTTATCTTTTATAACATACTATTGAATATGCATATTATAAAAAAAATTGAAAATCATAAATAGCGATTTTTTTTTTGACAAGCCTAAAAAGTTTAAGATTTAATATTGATTTTTATTTTTGTGCTTTTTATAATCTAAAAACACATTTTTGAGTTGTAGATATGCTTTTATTACCACATAAAAGGTATGCTTTAGGTAGATAATTTTGTCTAGTTGGTACTTTATTTAGATAATTATTTTAAAATTCTCAATAGTTTTTTAATGAAACGAGAAAGACCACTACGTCAGAAAAGGCCAAATTTCGTGAAATCTACATTTTCGACAAACTTTAATTTAATTACTTTATTATAATTAATTTTTCTGTGCATATAATTTGATAAATAAAGAAAAATTTATAAAAATTAATTTCTATCAGTATATCGTATATCTGATTGAGTTTTTCTCTGAATCATCTGTTCGAATGCAATGTTATTGCATTCAAATCTTAATTGTAATATAACACTAAAACATTTCATCACTAATTTCTCCGAGCATCGAAGGAACAATAGAGTAACGCCTAGAATCGACTATGCGGCTTTTTTTATTCTAATATATTTTACAAAGATCATTATAATATATAACTTGACCGTTATAATATTATATAACTATTATGTAAAAAGACATTTAAAAATTAGTAGAATATTGGTTTCTATTGGTTATTTTATTAATTGACAAAATAATTGAGTAGTATGGAAGAATAGAATTCTGAAATTAAAAGCCAGTAGATTTATTTGTGAAATAACATGTTGTAGTACCTATCTAACTTCTTAGATACAGATCAAAATCACATATATCTTCTAAGTAGATATTTTCATTTAAAATTTAAATTAACTAACTACGCAATAGTTTGAAAATTGATGTCAATTATATGTAATGATTGTAAGATCAAAAACATTATGAACAAATCGAATTTTTCGCCTCATACCCACTACTGCCATACGATTGTGCAAATTTTAATGGATTCGTTGTATTTAAAATGTTTAACGACAGTGATTATATACTTCACAATACAACATTTATAACGTAGGTACATACAATTTAATGGATGTATGTACCTACAAGTACATGCTAGTCAATTAATAAATAATGCATTTTGAGATTGACCATAGACATAAATAAAATACCATTAGTAGTTATTGACTGTGTTAGTTTAACAAAATTGTAATTTTATTTATTATATTAAAACGAAATGAATGAATAAACGTTGATTGTACGTTGCATACTTATGGGTAATTAATAATTATTTAAATTAATTAAAACAAATGTACCACTATTATAATCTACGTGGTTCTATTGATCAACAAATTTAACATTTTTTTATAGTCATTAATAATATGGTGAATTAATATATTATATTTAAATAAAAGAGAAAAACTTTTAAAATTATTGTTTAAACAGCAAACATTTTTTTTTCTGAGCTTTCCGTAAAGTTACGTACACGTAGAGTTATAAATAACATACCTTTCTTATTCAAACAGTTTTTACTAACAATTAATTATAAGTGGTTTTAGTTTTTTTTTTTTTAACAAGAACCCTGAGCAATATTATACCTTCATCGTAACACATGTTGTTTATTTGATCAATTTTGTCTGAGGGCCATTCCGACCAATACTTCTTCAACGCTTCTTCGGTGCCGGTTTTATTATACGTACCATCGTCATTCAACTAAAACAAACAAAATATATTTTATGTTCAGCATATATCCTACTTGAAATAAAAAAATATGTCTTCATAAAAAACATTAATTACCAGTCCCAATTTGTTGATCATACACTTCATTAAACACTAAAATCAAGATTGAAAATTATTATATTGAATTTTTAATTAAATATAGATACAAAGTACAATAATATATAATTAATTCGTTAAACGAATACTAAATATATACATGTGTTTTAATATTAAAAAATTAATTTTAATTAATCCTGTTGAAATTAACTAATTTATGCATTGTTAGGCATAATATTCTTGATTATAATATTAATCAAGTTATAATTACTTACAATCTAGATGATAAGTAAAAAACATTAACAGAAGATTTTAAGAATTTATAATATAATTTATTATAATAATAAATAAATGAATAAATACAAAGCAAAATAATTCAATTTGATATTATTAATTACCTTTCCAGTATCAGATGTTGGTACACGATAGGATTTGGCTATAGCAAGATCATCTGGTAAATCAAATCAAATCAAATTTGTCTATTATCATTTTTGAAAAGTGTTATTCACGTCGTTTGCATAGTTTACATAATGTACTTAGTTTATTAAAGATAATTATTGCGATCATGATTTTACGAGTATTTCATAATGATAATTTATTTTTGATATAAAAATATATAATACATTTTACATAACAATTTTGTTTATTTTATGTATAAACTATTATGTAGGTACCTATTCATTTTTTTTTCTCTAAATACACCGATAAAAAAAAATAGTTAAGAAATCATTTATCATCATTTATAATTATTTGATACAGTACAATAAAACGAAAATTACATAGTTATTAAAACCGAAATTGAATGTAATTCGCGTCATGGTGTGGCAACGCTTTATTCCGGACCAGTGCTGATCATTTATGCTGATGACATAAATTAATCACAATGTAAATCCGTTGTTAAAATATTTATGAATAAAATAAATCAACAACCATATTATTATAAAATATGACATTTTTTCAAACTAAACTAAATGTTTTAAATTTAGAATTCGATCAACTATTCTAAGGCCAAGGACAAAAGAGTCAAGAGTGTATATAGAGATAATATATTGATAAATTATGTAAACTGTCTACTATTAAAAAATCCAATAGCCAGATAATAACATTACTCAATTAAAATATTTGCGTCAAATTTGAAATATTAAAGTATAATAATAATTATTATAATAGTTCATAGATATCAAATGAAATAATGGATAAATTATTATTTTAATTTTTGAGCGAAGAGATGAATGTATTAATAATTTAAAGATTTGTTTTTTCTGATGCCTGGAAACATTTGTTTAGGTAAAAATAGTGGTCCGATTAATTACAAATAGAGTGTTCTTTTCATATAAAATTTCATCTAATTGGTACTTTATTTAACTAATTTTTCCAATTTTTTCAATTTTTTTCTTGGGAAAAGAATAACAACCAAAAAATAACGGAAAATCGGCAAAATTACGATTTCCGTTAATTTGAATCTTTATATTTCGTGATAACTAATTCAGTTTTGATTGTAAAGGCTTGAAAAATTTTCTGAGTAATCTCATAGGTAATTTACACACGTGGTAAAATTTTGGACCGGATTTTTAGTACAATATATTATGTACTTGAATGAGTTTCGTTCAGAATCGTATTTTCTAATGCAATACCATTGCATTCAAATCTTAATTATAATAAACAACTATTTAATCTATAATAGTTATATAATGTTCCTAATGGTAAATTACGAATGTTATTACAATACTATATTTCTTAAAATATATCCCTAAACCTTTTTTGAAATATTTTTGTATACCAAAGTGCTAGTACTAGTATAGAGTATTTATCAAAAACACATGGATATTTGACATACCTATACCTATATTTACAATATTTGTAAATTAATATATAAACATTAAATTGTATATTAATGTTATAACTAACTTGGTGTTATCTTTATTGTGCATAAATGATAAATGTATAATGTTTCTAAACTACTAGATGACTATATTTTACATATTTACCAAAAAATATGTGATTAAAATATATGGTAATTTAAATTTAATACGATTCGTATTATATTTAAGTGTCCAATTTAGTTTCTGGTTAAATATATGTTCTATTCAAATTACTTAATCTTATTATAAAATAATTATTTTTTTAAGCAAAAAAAAAATTAACTTATTTCGAAATAAATTATTAAATGTAAATTATATTCCATTATTTTTTAGCAAGATGAACATAAGAAAACAAACGGAGACATAAAAGACGATATACGTATTATAGTCTAGATTTTCTATAGATTTTCTTATTAAATGTTGTTAATATTGTTAATCATCAATGTACCATTGTACTATACACAGTGGCGTCATGGTTAGGTTAGGCTATTTTGATTATGGTCATCATTTGTACTTTTAATAAGTAAATAGTGTAACTCTCGTGGTTTACAAAAATAAATGTTTAGGAAATAGATTGAATAACATCCAATCTGTAATTTGTTTATTTTGAATAAAAAATATATTCGTTATTAAATTAATAGTTTATTGTTTAATAAATTGCTATGTTTTATCTTTTTTTTTTTTTAATATTAATATGAAGATGTTATCTTAATCTTTATATAACAGACTATAATACTGTAATGTTTGTAACTATAAAATTGTATATTTAACATATATTTATATATTTGAAGTTATTTTCAGATATGTTTCCATTAATTTCTATGAGTGTATACTATTAATAAAATAGGGGGTGTTATTCAATAATACCAAATTAAATTTCAAATATTTAATTCATATTTTTCTAGAATATTTACTATCTCCCATAATCCAATCACTTTAAATTTCTGTAAATGACAACTATAATAGGCAATCGTAGTAATGTATAGTTACAAGTCACCAAAAACTATAAATTACCATATACAAATATAATAGCGATTTGCGATTTGCTTGAAACTTTTCCGTCTGACCTGAAATAATTTGTTATTAAGATCAATAATTTAAGTACACGTGTACTTCCGTCCGTAGATAATAACTTTTTATTCGTTTTAAAACGTTTATAAAAATTATAATTACTATATTAATGACTAATTGGACGTTTAAATCGATTTATTTTCGACTACTCGAATCTATGACAATCAGTATTATTCATTATTGTACAATTTAATCATATAAATTATAAATAACGCATAAACATTAAACTCTTTAATAAATAATTCATTTGTAATAAATGAATTATAAATTAATGTTATCTAAAAAGAGAAGACAATGAAATTATGTTTTCTTATACACATTTAAAAACATAAAAGATTGGGGTTTTTTCTATAGCCATCGATGTTATTTTGAATATGCGTAATAGGAATAAATACTGCACTCTGTTGGTATAAACATAATTTAGGAGTAAAGCAAACGTTAACGTTCAAATACGAATAATAATGGAAAGTTTAATTTTGTAAATTGTCCTGGTAGTTATAAAAGGTGTTTTGGATATTAAAACAACCCACTTTGGCCGTATTTATACCAAAATATATTATAAACTAAACGGTTTAAATTTTTATCGAAAAATTTATAACATATTTTTGTTTCATTTTTTTATTATGAGTTATGCAAATTGAATTGACAAATGATAATATATCGAATGTAATAATTTCACGAAGGAGAATGAAGACTAAGAACATGACAAAATATTTTTAATTTTTTTAATTTTAATATTGTTTACATTTGAAAATTAAAACTTCTTCTTGGCTACACGCTATTGTGAATATAGGAAATCATGGTCGTACCCAAGAATTGTATTTTAGGGATTCAAAAATCATAAAAAAATCTTAAATTAAAAATTATATACCAATATTGAAAATTTTAGCATACAAGTTGTATTAAAAACTAATATTAATTTTGATTGATATACATTGTATTTTGTATATCATATACCTATATTATAATTAAATAAATTGAAAGTACTTGTAGTTTGTACTATAGGTATATTTTCAACGAGGGTTTTTAGATCTAGATTCCCGTCTTAGGTACACTTAACCTCTGTATAATATAACATACTGAATTAAATTTCAGTTTAATTGTCCGAACAAATTGTTCGTAAAATGAAGATTTAAAATCAAAGATAATACTTATACTAAAACGGAATTTACCTTAGCTCTATTAAATTAATACCCAATGAAAACACATACCTACCTAAACATGGGCTTTACATTTAAGAGATTATAAATTTAACTTAAACTAAAATAGATAAAATGTAAGAACAAAACGTTTGTATATTTTACACTTGAATAAAGAATATTATTTGAATGCCTCGGTAAAATATAATAATATAATTTTTTTATAATTTAACCGTACAGTAAATATATCACACAATCGATACGTAACAGGTACTTACACAATTAAATATGTTTTGATGTATAGTTATCAACCGTGACTTTTCTTGATTTTGTCATATTTAAATTGTACTTGAAAATTAATTAATTAAAACCCCAAATGTTATCAAGCACGTAATTACCTTATATTGTTACATATTATTATAATACTATTATTTTGGGTACCTTATGATACAATTTTTGTGAATTGGAATATGAAATAGAATAGATAGGTTATAAATATCCTTATTCCATAATGGCTAACTTGAAAATAAATTTAAACATTATGAATAATTGTATTATATCTAGTCAATATTTGGTTTAGTTAAATATTACAACAGTTATGTAACCTATAGTTTGTTATTTTAAATGCCTGAACTATAAATAAGCGTATCGAAATATTTTGTAACGACACCACATCACTGTAATAATAAAATCAATATTTATATTTTATATAGTATTGTTGTCATGTCGAAACATAATAAAAATAATATTTAAATTTTATTAGTGCTTATAAAATTTAATGATTAAGTTTAGTCGACGTAACGACAATTACCTTCACTGCCGTTGCACGCTCTTCCCAGTTGATCTATTTGTTCCGTCGTAAATCGCCCCTAAATTAAAATTAAAATTATAAAATAATATACCTACTAAATGGAAACCACTAAAGACGTGACGCGACACAATAATTGTGTAGATGAATAGATAAGTAGATATCTGATAACGATGGACGAGACAGAGGTTTAGACGTAAATAAATCACGTCAAAAAGTGAAGTCAATTAAAAATTATTCCATCCAATAATAGTTCTAACTATCAAGTTAAAATTTATTTTATCGGTCAAGTTTATTACCTATATTATTAATACCTAATTATAATATATCTAATGTATTCATTAGTGATTCTCAACCAATAGGTCGTCAACTCGTAAATATTATAACGTACAATAATGATAAAAACAATAATTTAGAGTTGTGGAAAAATGTAAAACAATTTTTTTAGATCTTTACACAAAAAACGTTGAGTAGGTATAGATATAAACCAATAAACTTGTGTTCCTATACCGCAAAGGTCTTGCCTGAGTTGGAAATTTTTGAATTTGACTAAAATTATTCGAAAAATAAATGATATATATATTTATATACAAAACCACACGAATTAAATCATAATATTGTATAATCTATAAAAGATCTATAAAACAATGTTGATCATAAACGAGTTTAAATGTTCAAAGTTAATTTTATATGTGACATTATATTTTTAACCAAATTATTATTTTTTTTCTCATTAACTTAAATATAGTATATAATAAGTGAAATTACGGTTAAACTAATTTATATAGATATTTATAATTTATATGAATATCGTTGATTAGTTCATATTTAAATCTAAAACGAATTTATTATTATTATTTGCATATTACTATTGTTTAGATTTTATTTTAATATTCCCCATCATTTAATTGTCACACGACTCCTCACAGGAGATGCTAACTTTAAATAATTCAACAAAAAAGTACTTACAATTAAAGATAAACTTTACTTCAAGTTTGTAAATAGATAATTTATTTTAAATTAAACTAAGTTATTACAAAGTTTAAGTTTAAATAATCAATCATCTATCAACTTTAAATATTTGCATTGTTATTAATTAAGGTTAATTTCGTTCGTAAACTTAATAAAGTTAAAAAATATCATTAGCTTTTCCGGTATACGTAATATTGGAAGTTCCACATCAAAATAAAATATTCACAATTCACATCTTATTCTATCTTATTTTATTTTATCTATTATATTTTTATATTTTCTATCACTAACTTCAATAATGGTGATCGACCATTCAGGAAATTCAGTGACAATTATTTACCCCTACAAGAATTGTAGCTAAGACTGATAAGTTAACGTTTTTTTTCAACTAGTTAAATTAAGTTATACTAGAAATGTTTAAGTTAAAATAAGTAACATTTGATTTTAGTTGAATTATATCAATTTAAATAAAATAATAAAAAATATATAGATATTTAAGTATTTTCGTTTTATCTTGAATTATTATCATATATTTTAAGTAGTAAATTATTAAAAAAATACAAAACTGTTGTTGCTACATGTTAATGTACTAATATTTTGTTTATAATAATTTAATTTAATTTCTTTATAACTCTATAACAAAAGAAAAAAAAATAACTTGGTATTTTAAAACTTAACTTTAACTATTTAACTAGTCTTGATTGCAACGTTAAAATATTTTTAACATTATACACGATCTCGAATATAAGTGCGACAAATCAACAATGTTATAGGTAAGTATTTCATGAAATATTTTAAAATATCGTTCGTTTAACGCGAAATAAATTTCAATTTAAATAGTATAATAATCGTAACTACAGTAGGCGGCTAATAGCTGCAGCATGGTTATAATACTCACGGAGACGAAGCTCATCAGCACTAAGCCGAACAGCAATGATGTTATAATTTGAATTATAACCGACGACGTCATTTTGCACACTGACACAGTAAATTATAGACTAACATACGATTTAACAAAAACAAAATAATAATCTTTAAAACACCTATAATGTGATACTAGAATAATAATAGCATATTATCGTACGTAATATTAAATAGACCACGAAATGACCATTCTGACGGACAGACTTTGGAATCTTTAATTGTACGAATTTTATAGAGGTTAACAAGCTATCAAATGATCGTCGTCCATTTTATATTATTTGTCTGCGGTGTCTGAGCGCACAACAATATACAGAGTGAATCATATTTTATATTAAAAAAAAGTGGTGGGAATTGGATAGGTATCCAATGTTATCAAAATAATCTTTATAAATACGAAATTCTGATCACATTGTATTCCTTGTATATATGACGTGGAATCGAGTTAAATGTAATTCGTAAACAATTAATTTAGAAAATATGTAGGTATATCCTACATCACACACTGTTTGTTCAAAATTTAAAGTAACAATAATAAAACAACATATTATTCAAATTGTATTACACAAAGTTTGTTCATCATGATGTATAAGAAAAATATGTATAAAATACAAATTAGCGTATTTGAAAAAAAAAAATACAAATATAAATACAATTAATATTATGGTATACCATTAACCGTGCATGTAAATGTTCGTGTGATCACCGTTTGAACTTAGGTATTTTTTTTTTTTTTTTTGTTATCGAAACTAGCATTGGTGACGACGTCTATTAAAGTTAATAGAGTCCTATATTATACAGGTAGATAGTTCAAACTCTGTAAACATAAAAATGAATAAATAACGTGAATATAGCTCGTAAAGCTATTAATACACACTATCCATACTACGCTATTGTTTTACGATCGTGAAACAGTGGCGTAATTAGGAATTCGTCATGGGGGATTGGCATTTTTTTCGTATACAACGAATATTCACATTTTTCTTAAGTCCTACCTAGTAGTGAAAACCTCATACTAGGTAGTAGGTATAATTGTATACACCTCAAATATTATAAAAATATGTATACTTAATAATAAAAATAAATAAATATAGTACTATTCATATGTTTTATGATAATTTAATTTATAGGTACGTCACAATCACCTGATAAAAAAAAGGTTCTGGGAGGAATTTATCCTACTTATTTCCCCTTAAATACGCCCTTATTGTTCATAAAAAATTATTATATCGTCAAAAAACATGTTATCTGTATAGTTTTACAATGTAATTTGATTACAAAATGGTTTTAATTGTAATACAATTTTCGAGATAATAATACACAATAGGTAACATGAGATTATCGTTATTAATTATGCGAGTACCTATATTCGAACCTAGGTATATAATATATTAATTATATAACATAATGATTGTTAAATACTTAGCTGTGTTTTCATATTTTTTTTAAGAAAGATGGAAAAATCGATCCGGATAAAAAATCCGATTAATTAAAATTGTTTATCTTGAAATTTTAAGATCATTACATTAATATATGTATGCATAATAATATACATTACATTTATTACTAACTTGTTGGGAATTTGACAATAGAGTGAATATAATTGACAAAGTAGTATTATAACTGTAATAATTTATAATTTACAATAAATTATAACAAAATTAACGACAAATAAAATATTACTTTAAACTTTAAACTGTATATATGTTCAAACCAATAGTGTAAAGGTCATATTCATTTTTAAAATTACATTGTGAAAATTATTTTTATTTTATAATCTAAAAAATTTTATGTAGTTTTACTAAAATTAGTTATTATAATATATCCATGAATGATTAGTTTTTTTATTGTTAATTGTTATGTACGAGTATAATTTACTATAATATTTATGTATTACCATATTAATTAATTTATGATTTAAATAAATCGATCTTAGGTTAATTTTCGATTTCAATTTGGGCATGACCGAGTAAAAATATATGTCAACATAATATTTTTTTTTTAAAAAATTATGTAAAACATACAAATATTTGATAATAATTTATTTAGATTAAATTACATAATGAGAAAAAATTAAAACATATTATTGTAATTGATTTTGTTTTTTTAATTTTATATATAAATAAATAATCGTTATAAAAACCATACGGTTTAATGTACATTAATTGAGATGGGTCATTTTTAGGATCAAATTTGTATGTTCAATTATGATTTATTGTATGGATATTTGTTAAATGTATATTAATTAAGTATCCATAATGAAAAGAAACAATGAATAATAAATAGAAGATTAAGTCATTATAATTTGATAACCTATAATAAATTTGTGTAGGTCGTTCTCTATATTGCAACGTAATTATGTAGGATTAATGTTTCCATAATTTACATGATTCTATATTATTATTTTATGAACAATAAGAGTTTAACTGTAACGCGTTAGAAAGACTATAAGCCCATAATTTTTATTTTTTTTGGTTATATTAAAAAAAATTATATTTTAGTTTTGCGGAAATAAATTAATTAGTCTTCCAATTTCCGGTATAATTTTAATGTATACTTTTCATCAATATAATAAAATAAGTATTAAATCCACAATAGATACTGTTTATTTATAAATACCTAATATTTTAACTTACTTTGGGATCGACGCCATAACAACATTTAATAAAATTATATGAAGTTTGACAAAGTTCTTCTTGGTCTGAATAAAATAAATTTTATCAATAAAATTGAAAAATAATTTACCAAATATTTTACTGTACGATTACCTTTTCCGGCACATTCCTCGGCAGCAGGTAATAAAACAGAGAGCACGCTCGGTGGCGCTAACATTGTCATCTTATCCTTAAATGATTTTTTTTCAATGTTTCCCTTTGGATTAACCTAAATTTGTTAAGTAAAATAATTATATTATACGTTTACACAAATTTATATATTTTAATTAATAGTTATATATCTTATATAATTTGTGTAAAGTTTAAAAATATTTCATTATAACATGTATTTAAATGATATAGTATGATATGTCCAATAAAATTGCATATAAAATGGAGTGCCTAATATCTAATAATATTACTCCCATGGAACTTAAAAATACCAAAACGCATAATTGAACTCGATAAATATATGTTTTTGTAGTTTTAATCGTATTCTATATTTTACTTTATTGCTCAAAAACAATATAATGATATATTATTAGTTATTACCAGTTACCACTAGCTATTATGTATTCTTCATTAACTAGTTAGTTTCTCTCCCCTGAAAGTAGATTATCAAAAACTCATTATAACTATATAACTAAAAAATGATGATATAATTAAAATGGCAATTCGCCATTATAATGAAAGATCCAATAATGTTGTTTTAATATTTCTTCAAAAATTACAAAATTTTCTACGAAATAATAAATATAATAAATTCTTATCTATTAGAATGGCAATATTTTTTATAGACTTTTAGTGTCATAAATATTTAACAAAAATGTTATCGAAAAATCAGACAAACGCACTATTTTATCAAATTCACTCAATATTAATATATTACAAAATAATAAATTTTTCGTTTTTTCGTTTTTCATCAAATACATAAGTTTACGACTCTATCGCCTATTTACTAGAAAAAAATATACTGTTCCGTTGTCTTCCCAAATGTCTCAAAGGCCTTCGACATTATCTGACACTTTAGATTCCTCTTTACATTAAATAAAGCCTACCTCTACCTATTTTATTTTCTTTAAATCCTATCTTGATAATCGATTCTTTGTCAAAATATGGTCATTATCTCAAATTCAAGAAGATGTGATTCAAAGTGCATTATTCTTTTAAAAAACTGAGTCTTATATAACATATATGCCACTTTAACCAATATGTTCAAATACTTCTGTTTTCGAATTTGTATTTCATCTACTCCATTCATGCTGACTCTATATATATATTTATAAACCAGTATAAATCTATCTTGATAAAATGTCAACCTGTTACTCAAAGTGTAAAGTCAAAGTCAATAACGACAAATCTTCACATAACAGGAATTTTTTTTTTTTTTTTTTTGAGTGGGGTTTCCAATCTCTAGCCATTTGTATGCTAATCTTCTTGATGAGTTCCCAGACAGTTAGTCGGGTATTAAATAATTATAGTAGAAATTGTCCCCCACAAGCTCGAAATATTTTATAAAAAATAGAATCTGTTTCACGGATAATGTTTTACACTATCAAAAAGTCTAATTCTTGGACAACTCAAAGATTGATAAATGTCGAATGATAAACTTATATATTATTATTTATAAAAAAAAACTATATGAAAAAAAATTACTTACCAGTTGCATGGTTTTAAAAACACAACCAAAATAACACTGAAATAATGTAATGATAATATTAATTATTACAAAATTTAAATGAACAATTTAATTAGAATTTACATTATTCCTAATCTATATAATGATTAAGTGATTTTATTAAAAATGTATTACTTTTAAATTTTCGTTGTCTTCAGGGAAAATACCAATTTTAACGTTCTCAAATACATCTATAATTTATTATATAAAATATATATTTATAGATTATAGGTACAATAATTAAAATAGTTAAATAAAAGTAATTTTTAAATGATTATTAGTATTACCTTCTTCAATCTGAAATTTCTTGGAGCATACATTTTTTAACATAATTACGGTTTTTTTAATAGCAGCTTCAGATAAGTACTATACAAATTACAAATAAAA
This sequence comes from Eriosoma lanigerum, assembly GCA_013282895.1. Classification (NCBI taxonomy): domain Eukaryota; kingdom Metazoa; phylum Arthropoda; class Insecta; order Hemiptera; family Aphididae; genus Eriosoma; species Eriosoma lanigerum. The sequence continues at coordinate 16,809,557 of CM023358.1, forward strand.
CAAATTAATTATCATTTTTAATACCTAATCATATATATAAATTGAATATTTAATTGCTAGAATAGATATTATATATAAATATATTATAATAGATTAGGTTAGAATGTTTTTTTATAATAACCTATATTAATTTTTTTTTTTGAAAATGATCAAAATTGTATACTATTGGCTTTGTATGTCTGCCATCTGTAGACTTTCTTTAATGAAATAAATAGGTATAAAAAATATAAGCCAATATCTATATCTTAATTCTATCCATATGATAATTGACAGTCTAAGAGTTGAATGAAATAACCCTTATTTCTATAATTACACTTATAGATTATAAAGCGTTTTTTCTACATATAATAACATCTATTATCAAAACTGTCATATGTTTAAAAAATATAATCGTAAGTATAATTTTATTAATCGATAGGTAACCGGTAGATTTCATAATCAGTTGAGTTTAAAAAAATACATAGTAGCAGTTTTTTATTTTCAATAATAAATAATTATCTATACTCACATAATTATGAAAACTTATATTTTCGTTATAACAAAGATCGAAATTATATTTCTCAACTGAATAATATAAAAAAGCAGGAAGGTCGATTTTGGATGTTCCTCCTTCGTCCATCCGATCCTCGGAGAAATTAGTTATTTATTATATTTAAGATTTAAATACAATGATATTGCATTAGAACTTTAGAAAATACGATTCTGAGCGAAACTCAATAAAACATATTATACTGATAACCCGTTGACGATAAATTGTCTACGTGTATAAAATACCTATGAGAATACTAAAAAAAAATTCTAATTTTGTAATTTTCCGCCATTTTTTGGTAGTTTTTCTCCTACTAAAGAAAAAATTTGAGAAATTCGAAAAATGAGTTAAATAAAGTGCCAACTAAATGCAAATTTCTACCGAAATCATACCCTATTCATGTTAATCCGACCATTATTTAAATCCGAAAAAATTTTATCAGACTATTAAAAACACATAAAATATCATAATGTTCAATACTAATGAATATTTTAACTTTAAAAGCTTATTAAAAAAAATTATTACTTACGATTTTCATAATATTTTGTAAATAGATTAAGTAGTATATGAATAGACTTCAATAAAATTTTTAAACCATTAAATTTAAAACTGCATATAATATAAAACATTTTTTTAAAAAAATTCAAAACTCTATATTCGACCAGAAAGTCAGCCAAAAAAATCCATCCCAAAATTTTACCACGCGTGTCTATTATCTATATGAGTAATAAAAAAAAAAAAATAAAAACCGTAATTTGCCGATTTCCCGTCATTTTTTGTTAGTTTTTCTTCTCCTAAGGAAATATTTTTGAGAATTTCAAAAAACTAAATAAAGTTTGGTACGAAAAGAGTACCTTATTTGTGCTAATTAGACCATTATTTCTATACTCGAAAAATGTTTTCATACCCCCAAAAAAAAAACACAAACATTTTTGTAAAACGAATACATCCCTCGCTTCGCTCAGAATCTAAAAGTTATATTATTCAGTTTGTAACGCGTTTCGTTTAAAATACAATTGAATATCTAATATATAGGACGAACATGAAATTGATTTTCCGTTTAGAAAAATAGAAATAACGAAAAGATTGCGATGATAAATGATTTAAACGATTAAATGATTCATCTTAAATAAAAAACTAATATTATACAAAATAATATAAACAATGGTTGGTACTCACAGCATTACAATCCGTTAAAACGTTTGCTAACACGACGAAAATAATAGTTTCCAGTAATATCTTCATTTTGCTAAGTGACGACTTCAAAATATCCTTCTTATTTGAATACGTATTATTGTTTTAATGTAGGTATTTATAAAACAACGAATGGCCATGGGATGACAAAGTTCCATCATAATTACAACAATTAAACAAATATATAATTCGATTAATAACAATTTTATAACAAAATATTGTATGGGCAAGAATTTTAAATTACACGTTTTATTGTTATAGTAGGTATAATTTAATTTGTTTACTTTACCGGAATTTAAACCATAATTAACAACTAAAAGAATATACAAATTTATGATTATATACCTAATATATTATATTCAACTATCGCATAACACGCACATTTATACATAAAGTCGTATCAATTAAAACATTTTTAAATATATCAAGATTTCTTAATAAAATATTCGATAAAACTGAACGTGTTGACAAAATTAACAATTAGCACATAAATGAACAATACGTTTTTTGTAAAAAAAGTGTAACGTCGATCGGCGTTCAATTTGTTTTATTGATATTCATAAAAATCAAACCGTTTATAGGTACTTACAATATTAAATGAGTAAAAATGGTTTATCGTTATTTTTTATTACATAATATCTTTATACTACATCATGGCGATTGCAGGAAAATTATTAATTTACATTTTTATATTTTACAAAATTTATTATAGACACAAATCAATAGTTTTTTTAAAAAAAATAATTTTAACACTAATAATTTCCTTACCTAAATTTATATTGCATCAGATATAATCATTTTAACATAATAAATTACTTGTTAATAAAATGAACCACTTGCTTATAATAGTCCGTATGATTAACTGAAACAAATTCATCAATCATTTATATAAAATAATATATGATGATGTATGTTATTTCAAAATCATTATCTTACATATTGTACTATGTTTAGTGATTACTATTTTAACTAAGTAATTTAAAATAGTTAAAATGATATCGTATAATATGTTTTTGTGTGACATTATAATATTGATTTTTTTTTATCATACCTAATATAGGTATAATGTAGCTACGTTTTTTTTAAAAAAAAAAATATATGTCAAAACGCGTGACCAATATTTATTTATAAAAGTCATTTTTCTTTTATTGAAACATATGTAACTGTATATACCCTATTTAAATTACCAAAATACAATACCATCACGTGTATTATAATTTATATAGGTATATTGTTTTATAACACGATAACTGTTTGTAAAGTAGTTATAGAAGGCAATTACATTTAAATACAATTATAAATATAATAAAGGAATTATATAATTGTCTTACAAATAGATAAGAAAATAATACTCATTTTATTCTGATAGTATAATAATATAATATTTCATATAGTTTGACAAGAGTTATAGTTTTGTTAAAAACACATAATATTTAATTGGATGTTTCATCACAATAAAAAACGAATTACCACAAAATTGATTATAATGTCGTTGACTCGAAAGCATAAATCGAGTTATAAACTATATTAGATATACCTATATAAAGATGATTTGATTATTATAAAAAAATGTTCTTTTATTTAAATAATCAAACATAATACCTACTGTAGTGATTATAACTATATAGGTACCTACAGATAATCGCTATTCGCTCTTCTCAGCGTAGGATAATAGTATAAACGTATGGTTCATTATCTATTATAAATTTCAATCAAATGATCGATAATCGCCTTTGAAGTAACAATATTATTGAGCTATTCTTAGGAAGACTTTTATATTATAGATATATTATAAAGATTTTATATTATAAAATATAATAAATACAAGATGGACAAATAAATAACCTCGAGTTCATACTTCAAATAACAGTGAGCAAGTAAGTTACTTATACTAAAAAACTACTCAAAACTGTAATTAGTTTGTAATTTATATATGACATATATGACATATAGTACGCGTACGCCTCTTTATAATATATTCAATAGAATTAAATAAAACGTATATAATTAATTTTCTAAAATTCATATTTCAAAGGCTTTGTTCAAATAAAAATATGACATTATATGACAATATGATATTAAGAAATCGTTAACATATACTTAAAGTAGTAAATTATTTGATAAATTTAATTTAAAATGTACATGTGAATTTAATTTTAAAAATTATTTCGGTAACTTATACAGTTATACTAAGTTAGAATATACCTAGTATATTAGTTCTAACTAGAAATAATAATGTACAAAATATTTATATTCTATTATAGTTAGTTACTTTCAAGAAAAAAAAAAAATATATATATATATTTATATTATAACATATTTACATTTTTTTAATTACAACTAATAATTCTATTTCGTTAAAAATATCAGATGTGTCGTAATATATATAAATATCTACGCAGTTTGTCTATAATTTGCGGTCGTTTTCCTGAGGTTTTATGAAAACTATATTGCTCAACTTCACAAAAGCATATTATCTTTGAATCGACAATGCAATTTTAAAATCAAATTGTATAGAGACCTATTATAATTATTATCAGAAACGTGACAAGGTGGTAGTTTTGGGGTTTAAACCAACCTCAAATTGAAAAAAAAAAAGTGAATGATGTTTTATTTATATAGACACCTAGCGGTCTTTACTTATAAATTATTATTATGACATTATTTTAAGTTAAATACTATACATTTTAGTTAAAACCACCATCAAAATTAAATCCTGAGCACGCCCTTATTACCTACTTACCAACTTTACTACTTATTCTTATTTTTATAAAAATTTTATTTTTTAGCATTATAAAATAAGATAAAAATAAATAAATACAAATGAGTGGGAAAGGCCGATTGTGGACGTTTTTCCTTCGTCCCTTCCGTCCTCGGAGAAATTAGTGGAGAGAGAGAAATTATTAAGAATTGAATGCAATGATATTGCATTAGAAAATACGATTCTGAGCGAATCTCAATACAATGAAATATATTAAACTGATAATCCATTCCAAAATTTACCACGAATGTAAATTACATTACAAAAAAATTTCAAATCCCTATGATCAATATTCAAGGAGTAATCATTTCATGATAAAAATTGGTAGTCACAATTTCCAAAATATTTTGTAAAAAGATTAAGTAGTATAATATGATTAGCTTTGATAAAATATTCAAACCGATAAATCAAAAATTTTATAAAACTGCAGGTAATATTAAACATTTTTGGAAAAACTTCAAAACTCTATAATTAGCCAAAAAATAAATAAATCCGTTTCAAAATTTTACTAAACGTAAATATTACCTATATTAGTGCTCAAAAAATTTTCAAGTTCCTACGATCAAAACTTAATTAATTAATTAAAAAATTTAAAAAAACGGAAACCGTAATTTTAACAATTTCATGCTTCTCAAGGAAAAACTTTTGGGAAATTCAAAAAATGAGCTAAATAATGTAACAACTAGATGAAATTTGGTACGGAAAGCATACCCAACTTGTGGTAATCAGACAATTATTTCTATCCAAAAAAATGTTTTCATACATAGAAAAAAAAAACAAGTTTGTAGAAACAATCATTCCTCGCTCCGCTCAGAATCTAAAATTAAAGTCACGTAGTTTTTTTATATATTTTTTGATATAAAATTATTCTACTTTTTATTTAAATAAGTATACCTATTGCAAAAAATAATTCAAATACAATGAGTCTGCAAAAATGTATTATAGTATAATTTTTTATCTAATAGGTATTAGGTCTTAACTTATTAGTTAAAATGTACTTGTAATTTTAAATATTCAATTTGTTCTAACTCAGCTAATTCTTAGTTAAATTGATTTAATCACTGAAAATTATGAAAAAACCAAAAAAAAATTAATTCATGATAAAATTGTGGTTTTTGTGCATGCGCGCATACTAAAAAGTTAACAATTTGAAATTACACCCAATATGTGTATTTTGTTAGCCCAAAACTATTTCAATAAATTGTTTTAGAATTAGAGATCATTCAACTGAGATATTTACTGGTACCTACAAAATTGAACTCGCACTATTATACGATTTGCGACCAGGCCACTTACCCTGGAACCACAAGATTAAACTTATGAAAAAAAAAATATACCACAAATTAGTAACGAATTCGTAATTTTTCGTAACCAAAATTTCCGAATTCGTAACCTTATTTAAATTTTACTTCTTAAATGTATAAGTGTTTAATTCCTTTTTTTTAATTAATTTCCCTGCAGCATCGTTTAAATTTTATACAAAACTGTTTTATTAATTACATTTTTTTATCAAATATAGGAATGTATTTTTATAACAACAGTTTTATTTCATTAAAACATCTATAAATATGTTCATTTTTTAAAACATTATTTCATATTTTTTAACATTGAATTTAAGTACGGGTCGGATAGTAATTTAAATGTGGCACATAGTTTGGTTAATGGACAATGGTTAACCCTAGGTCCATGGATTCATAAAAACTAACCAGATTTACACCACTATACACGTAATAGATTAATAGTGGTCAGTCAGATGGATTTTTAAAATAAGAATAAGGAATAGTCTTATATTCCTAATTCCTGATGTTTGTGATTAAGTTAATTATTTAAAAGACGCTAAATCTATATATATATATATATTGTATCCAACTATCCAATAGCAAAATTAAAGTCACTTAAAACTTAAATTGTAATACTTAAGTTAAACTTATGGATTAAACACTCATTATCAAATTTAATTAGTGGAACATTTTTGAGGTTCTCTCGAGGGGTTTTTGTTAAATATCATCTGACAATGAACTATATATAATTCTTATTTAAATTATGAAACCAATTAAAACACTTATAAATTTAATGTTTTTTGGTATTCTACAAAAAGCTTACGATAAGAAAACTTCGAAAATGTTTTTTCTTTAAATTTGATACTAAAGTGTTTAATCTGTAATTTAACTCAAATCCCATAATTTAAGTTACACGTACTCCTTTTCAATTGCTGCGATATAGCTTATTTTCCGCTGAATAGACAGAAAAATATATGGGTAGCATCCTCTTTAATTCCATTTTAAATGTTTTTTCATATGACATATTGACTTTAGTGCATAAATATAATCTAATTATTAATTGTCGTAATAATTATAATAGTTTGGGATTAACGTATAAAACATTTCTTTTATGTGAAATTTGTATGCCGAGCTGCCTTTTTCCAAAATATATCATAATATACCTAATACGTTGGATAATTTTCGGGGGTGTTTGTACACTGAAACCCTCCTGAATACAGTCATGCCAACCCCTGCCATTTTATTGATTCAAAATAATATTATGAATTTAATTTAATTGTGTCCATTATCCAGTCACTCTGAAAATAATCATTATTACGTATTTATATGAAATATCCGGAATTAAATAATCGGTAAAATATTTCTAAAACGTTACAATAGAAGAATCAGTGGCGCCGAAAGCCATGTGTAAGTCGGGCGAATGCCCTACCACATTTTTAGGTGGTGGTGATATACTACTAAAAATATAATACATTAATTATAAAGATCAAACTATAATAATATGATAATTAATTAATATAATTATTAATAATAATAGTATTGGTATAATTGTATACGAGTATACTTTAAACAGATAATAGGAAACACAAGTTGTACACTGTACGTATTCAGTATTCACTAAAATAATAGTTAAAATATTTTGGGTGGGTGGGTGGTTATTTAAATTATTATTATTTTAAAAGTATTTCGGCGCCACTGAGAAGGATATTCATAGGCACATCATAAAAGTAGCAAAATAAGTTTAGTATAGATTATGGTCTACAATTAAGTAAATTTATTACGTTAACATCAACCGCTGCACCACCTACCCGCAAGTGCCCATCAACCCTAACATGCGTTTTTGTAAATAAAAATACAATCAACGTCACTGAATTGTCAGAGCGAGAAACGGCGAAAAACGACGAAACAGTGACGTAATGAACGCGCGGTCCGCGCAAACGCTACGATCGCGGACGACGGGGACAAGTGCGACCGCGTGGGAGAGATTGTTTACTGGCCGATCGGTGACGGCGAGTCGGTGACGGGGCCCCGGTGATCACGCCCCAACGGGGGCCCCACCCCTTTCCGCCGGCGCGTCCCGGTATTGATTTAAAATTAGCCCGCCACCGGAGAGTGAGAGAGAGAGAGAGAGAAAGAGAGAGCCGTGGTTTTCTTTTTTTTTCTATTCTCTTCGGAGATGTCGACCGTCAGCCGCCGAGTTCGGCGTGGAAACTTCGTCGCCGAAGCGCGGGGATCAGATTGACGTCGGCGGCAGACGGCACCGGTGTAGCTCGTTGTGTTCCTGTGCGCGCGCGTGCCCCGGGACCCCATCACCGATCCCGCCGTCAACGACGTTAGATACGTCGCAGAACTGTGCGACTGCCGTTTGTGTTTGTTCGTTTGTTGGCGCGGCGTACACATCGCCGTTGTCGTCGTCGTCGTCGCCGCCGCCGCGCCCTAAAAAACCCATAGTCGTCGTCGTTTGTACGGCCATTGTAAAACGATCGCCGTCCGCCGTGCAACGGAAACGGAACGCTCGCGCGCCGTCCCCGGACGCAACAACTGTCTGCCCTCCCCGCACCCCGCCAACGCGTTTGTCCCGTTGCTCGTCCTTAATGAACGCAGTTACCGCACACGGACGTCATAGATGTTAATAATTGTCCTATTAAAACCGATAGGGATATTATGTTCCTACGTGTTTAAAACGATGGGACAAAGGTACGTACGACTTTATTTACTCGGATCTTGAGACATTACGTCCAATATTTTCTCCGTCCAAGTATATTATACATAACAATATTATTGTGTTCACGTTATTTCAAATGGGGGTCGTTTTATAATCAAGTACCTGTAGAAGTGATATTTAGTCACTCACCCAGGCGCACAGGGCACAGCCATATTTTATTTCGCATTATGAGCAACTTAATTATAATATTATTAAATATGGTTTATTCTTCGGATAAACATTGATAACTCATTATGGCCATTCTATATCATATAGCCTGGTTATCGGTTCGGAGCGATCTGCCAGACGGAAGAAACCAAAGGGCGATGGCAATCTACTCGTTGACACGCCGACCGTTTCGCTCACTGCAGCCTCCATGACTGATCTGGATAATGTGACCCAACATCAGATTATTTACAAAAAAGTAAACGTTTTACATACTGCCTATTTTGTATTTTCGTATTTGAAGTCAATGTGTTGATTTTTTTCAGATGGAACAACTAATGGATCGCATGCAGGATGAGAACACCGGAATCCCTGTGCGTACGGTCAACAAATTCAGAGCTAAAGTGCCATCCGTGTTTACTGGTTAATTTTATAAACTTATTATACAGATAAGTTCTGTGTAACTACATAATATAATTATTTATTTTAGGAACTGATTTAATACTGTGGATAATGAAAAATTTGGATGTTGATGACCAAGGTATAATATTTTAATCGATTCATATAAATAAAAAAAAAATCTAATGTATTTTTGTATTTTTAGTTGAAGCTTTATACCTAGCAAATCTATTGTCTTCCCATGGTTACTTGTTTCCAATTGATGATCATTTTCTAAATGTGAAAAATGATGGTTCTTATTATCGCTTTCAAGTAAATATAAATTGATAATCTACAACTAATGATATTAAATATTTTATTTTTCATATTTATTTTACTGTTTGGTCATCAAAAATAAATAGATATTTGTAATTTATTGTTAAATTTCTTAGCTCCTAATTTCCTGCTTAGAGAAACATAATAATAAACAATATGTATATAGCAAATAATGTGCCATTACAGAATAATATGGGACATACAAATTTAACATTCCTATCACCAAATGGCCGTTAAAATTTTATCAATCTCAAATTAAAACAAACATAAAATTTAATACAAAACTATTAAAACTGAAATAAATTGTATTTTAAAATATTTTAATTTATATTTGAACTATAGTAGTAGGTTATTATAAATGAATACAACACTATAAAGATAAAATTTTATTGTTAATATAGGACATCAATTATCATTAAGAAGTTAATTTTTATAATATTGTTTATTACAGACACCATATTATTGGCCATCTAACATATTCGACCCAGAAAATACTGATTATGGTAAGATCAAAGTTGTAACTGTTAATTCAGTTAACAGCTAGACCTATTTAGTTTTAGTAGATTTATATTCAATTAATTTATTATTATATCTGATACAATTCAAGTAATCATAAAAACATTATTATTACACTTTGATTAAGGTTCCGATTCCTGTAAAGAGTTTGTATAATGTTTTGGTACCGGTTTCGGTTCCGTTTTGTTTAAAAATAATAGCTTTAAATAATACATCAATACTTTTGGTTGTAAAACTAAAACTTATATTAATTTACTTTTCCAATTAAAATGTATTAATTTTTTTTTTTTTTAGCTGTGTATCTTTGCAAACGAACAATGCAAAATAAAACACGTTTAGAATTAGCTGATTATGAAGCAGAAAACTTAGCAAAACTCCAAAAAGTTTTATCTAGAAAATGGGAATTTGTATTCTTGCAAGCTGAGGCTCAAAGTAAAGTCGATAAAAAGCGAGATCGCATGGAAAGAAAAATATTAGATAGTCAAGAACGTGCATTTTGGGATGTACATAGACCTATGGTAATAATAACAATACGCTTATAGTATTATAAAATTGTTCTATTTTATTTTATTTTATATTATATTACATTTAAATTTGTTATAGCCTGGAACCATAATAACAACAGAAATAGATTATAGAAAATTAAAAAGATATAAAGAATTAGCTACTTTAGCAAATGGAGATATAAACAATTTATTGCCTATACAACTTCCAGTTAAACCAAACATTGGTAAACCTACTGTTGAATCTATAAAAAAAGACATTACTGCAATGAGGTTAAAACTTGATCGGCGTAACATAAAACTATCAAAAATCGCAGACACGTTAGTGTTTAATTATTTTTTGTGTACATTTTATAATTTCTAATTTTGTTATTCTTTAGATACATTACATATTTCGAACAGTATGCAGAATACGATCCATTTTTTACACCTCCCGAATTTAGTAACCCTTGGTTATTAGATAATGTAGAAGTATGGGATTGTGATAAACATTCGTACGTAATTTTATAAATTATAGTTTATTTTAAAAATTATTCAAATTTTGAAAATAGGTCTATGTTTACTTATAGAAAAGAAGTTACTGTACGTAGAATAAAACGGTGGGCATTTAGTTTAAAAGAACTTTTAGCCGATCCTGCAGGGAAGGAACATTTCACAAAATTTTTAGAGAAAGAATTTAGTTGTGAAAATTTAAAGTAAGATTATTTATTACTATTATTTCTTTGTACATGTGTCTGCTTATATATTATAGAATATTCAATAGTTTATACAAATGTATTCTTTGAACCTTGTATAGATTTTGGGAGGCTGTACAAAATCTTAAAAAATTACCACAACGTGAAGTACCAGAAGCTGCCCAAGAAATTTGGACTGAATATTTAAGTGGTGATTCATTAAACATTGACTCCCAGTCAAGGGAATTAAGCAGAAAGAATATGTCTACTCCTGATAGATGGGCATTTGATATTGCTGCCGTATGTAATCGCACATTTTCATTATGTAAGATTAAGAATGGTATTTGAGACGTCCTAGACAGAAAATAGCCTATCCGCTTTAGTTATAATTTAGTTAACATAGAATTATATGATTATATATTATAATATGTTAATTGTTATTAATCAGGTTCATGTTTACCATTTAATGAAGAGTGATAGCTACCAGAGGTATATACGGTCAGAAATGTACAAAGAATATTTAAACACTTCAAAGAAAAAGGTAATATTTTTAATGTTTTATCATTTTATTTTTAACATCTTCATAAATCAAAAAGAAAAAAATGTTTTTATTTATAGACTTCCATGAAAGGCATTAGGTGTATAGTATCATTTTCAGGAAAAAGAGATATTTGCCCATCATGATGATATGTGTACTTAATATTTATTCAAAGTACCAAATCAACACAGTTCAAATATTTTATAACTATTTTCTTTTGTATTTATTTGTTATTTATTCAATTTTTTATATAATTTAAATGGTTAAAGTATTACTATTATTATTTTCTTTTTTTATACATGTATTACTGATAGACGTTGGTAAATTTTTGTTAAAAATTATTATATAACCAAATTTGTTGTTGTGAAAATGTTAACTATTATGTTTAAATTTATGTTCCTATAGAATACTGGTAACCATTTACTATAAATATATTTTTATTTTATAAGTTATAAATACTTATATTTTATATAATATGTAGTAAATATTATAGTATATAATTTATTTGGAAAATTGGTTAGCCTGGTAAAATTAAGAATTTGTATTAATCATCATGATATTAAGAAACTAAAAATAGAGAGAGACGGACTAAATGTACAAACATGTTAGTAAATTTAATCATTTTTGCCAGACAGAAGACTGATACTTTCCAATTAAATAACATACTATTATATACATTGTTTTTGTTTTTAATTATATATAAATATATTTAATTCAACTTTCATTAATTGATTTAAGAAAAAACTTATATTGTTAATGTTTAGGTAAATTTAAAATTATTATTAATGTTTTCAATTGTATACATAAATACATTTTAGATTTACTTATACTTTATTAAGTAAGCTGAAGTCCATTAATTGTTAAATATGTTTTTATTGTAAATTATTTTTAATTTGTTAAGAATAATACTATAATATTCACATTTTTTTTGTGACTATACTATAGAAGTGTATTTAAAGGTTTTATGATTTAATTAATGCACATTGATTGATAATATAAAATTATGTATTTTCAATTATTTTGTTATACAGAGATACAATAAATTGGCAGAGTAAATTTATAGAACTAAAGATATTCTTAAATATATCTTAATTTGTGATACAGAATTTATCATTGAAAAAAATAATATATAATATGTCCTATTAAATAGAAAAATTCATAATTAATACAATTTGAATTAGAACATTTGAAAACAGTATTAAATAATATAGATATATAGTTTTATTAAGGAAAAGAGAAATATATATTATAAAAATTTGTATTTTTATAATAAATATTATTACTTAATTTTACCCTGTGTCCACTCATATAATAAATGGGAAGAAGTTAATAACTACTTACTAATCAAGTTCAGATGAGAAATTTGTAAAACAAGAAAACTGGTTAGCAAGATTGTTTTTATGTTTTGGTTCAAATGAACATTTGTGAAGATTCAATAACTGTATTGCCAATTCCTCCATGATTTCACCTAAAAAGTTCATAATAAACATTATTATCATTTTAAATAAATTGTGATTTGTGTCATTTTTTCAACTAACCTGTACATAATATAACATGTTTTCTTGTTAAAGATTTTGTAGTTAACAACGATTTTGTTAAACACTCGTCAGAAAGAAACGGTGGATCAACAACAACTAAATCAAAATTGTGCATAAGTTCTTTATCAAATTTCATTGGTTCATTGTAATCATAGTAAATATAATCCGAACCATAGACACTGAATCGTTTGTCGTACTCAAATAGTTTAACTGAACATCAACAAAATTATAAATAAAATGTATCAATTTTATTATTATTAATTAGGTATTATTATGGAGAAAATGAGAAAAAATAGGCCTAATGGTTATGAGGAGAAATGATTCAGAGGCAGTGAGAGTTGTTATGAAAAACCGAATAATAAGTATATAAGATGGAATAGAAAATTATTTGGACAAGAATTAAGAGATCTATGGAGGTGTAGGACTAAGGTGGCAGACCACATCTAGTCAAATGTATAAGGCAAAGAAGAAAATGTAATATATTATTTTTCGTACATACTTGATATTGTTGGTGACTTTTCCTTAAACGTCTTATATAATGTTGGACAAGATATCAACGCTACAGTACCATTTGGTCCAACTGTTTGGTAAACGCATTCAACGATTCTATCACATGTGGTTTCATCGTACCAAAATTGGCTTAATTGCTGTAAATGTAAGTATTATAAAAAATGTTGTTAATTACACTAAAATATTATTACTATTTACAACCCACCCAGTCTTCATCAAACTTTACATTCGTAACATCTTTCTCATCGTCACAATGCGATAACAATTTTTTGCTTTGTTCTTCGTAGAATTCTCTTAAAGCTTTTTGTGCTTCGGCTGAAAGTTGTAAATCATCAGAGTCGTCGTCTGAACTTGTCATTTTTTTAATTTGACAACTGAAATACTTTGTTTTTTAGTAAAGTTATAACACACTTATCCATCGTGTATATAACGTATAATATATATTTTTTGAAATTAACAACATTATTGTTGTTAATTTACAATCACGTTTCATGAACTTATCAATGTTATCTTATCTATTTGTAATACTAAGGTCGCGGTTTAAGATATTATGATTTTATCACAGAATAAAGCCGCGATCGCACGATGATAGTAAAACGTGATAGTCGCTTTCGTGAAAGTATAATTGAACTATCATAAAGCGTGTTTTTGCGAGAGGTAGGGAAAGCAAAATGTTTACAGACTGTTTACTGATACGCATTAGTTTAGATAACAAATTTATGCATCGCCAAAATGAGTGAAAACTGATAAAACAAATTTAAATCCTAATCACTTATTAAAATATCTATTTTATTTGACCACACTACAAGCACAGATATTATATTGTATGAAATGACATAATGAAAGATTATAAAAATATAGTCATATAGTCTGTGATAATATTCTATTATATACAATCCAAAATGTATCCTGAGAAAACATAATAGACCCCTCAACCTATATCAATACACCTTAATACTACAATTATAGAATATATAAATACAATACATTTACAATTATGATTGATGTAATTGCGATGTAATCAAAATGTCATAAAATTGTTTCTCCTTTTAAATTTAATAGAATACACTTTTTAATTAAACATATTTTTGGACAAACAATATAGTTCTAAGCGAGGACGTTTGAATGACAGACCTAATTTTATTATTTCAACAAGTCAAAATTATAGAGAACATAAAAGTTATGATATTAATATGTAAAAAAAAAAAAAATTATTACAGTAAATTATTTTACTGTTACCTACTATACCACATTATTTTAATTTGTAAATTAATATAATGCAATTACCTATATTATATATTTATTTTTTACAACTACTTTTTCTTCTACTAATAGATAGTGAACAATAAGATAACTATCTTATGCAATTTGTTTTCAATTCTTTTACTTCAACAAAATAGCATAAGACGTGTGAAATAGCTGTATTGAGTTGTAATAATTGCTACTAAATAAATATAAAAAAATTGTAATACTTAATTTATGAATTTCTATTCACTGTTGGAATTATTACAAATTCACACAAATATAATAAACCATAATGTTTTAAGTAGATAGTTATAATATCTTTCAGAGTTGGATGTAGTTTTTTTAATTCAAGGTTACATATAGTACTACAATAAGTAATAACAAATTATTATAAAAATTAAAACAATTTACAAATTACAAATCAAATATATATGATATTATTTTAGTCATTTTTCTTTTTAGTTGAACATAAATTTTAACAATTAACTGACAAAAAATACATTGCTAAGTTTACATGGAAAAAAAGAAATTATATAATATGATATATTTATAATTTATATAAATAATGTCTGTAAAATATAAGTAAAATTATCATAGTCTATTTGGATACAAATAAAATTACATTCAAAAAACTATTTTTACATAAAAAAAAAGAAAACAGTAAAAAGTAATTAAAAAAAAAAATATATAATAATAACCAATTAATCTCTTACAGCAATGATTAAAAATGTTAGTTGGATAAATATAGTTTTTACGCCGATTAACATGATCGATTAGTTTAGGTAGTATTATAAAAATTCACAATATTACTATCGATTATAAAAAAAATAAAACATTAAAGATGGCTTTGTCTTTTCTTAAAACAAAACTTTACCGGACATATACCAATAGGCTATTATTATTACAAATTTGGTATTCAATAATTGGAAACTATATTATTTAATTAATCAGTATAATATGTATGCAAGATAAAATAATGATCATAATTCATGTTATATTATTATAACAATAACTACTATAATGGATTTAATCACTGATATAGCAAAATATAACAAAATAACATAAAAATGAATATATTTGTAATAGCAGGTTTGTGGACAAATTAAAAATAAATCACTTGCAACAATTATAAATACATTTTTGAGATCAGAGAAATTGATAGAAAATAAATCTCACATGCACTGTAAAACACTATTTCCAGTCAAACAATTATTTAAAGCCATACACAGACTCTAAGGAGGTATGCGGACATATGCATACAGTACAAGTTGTAATGGTTGTTTAAAACAAAACTGCAAAATGGTTTTAACCTAAAGAATATTATTGGTAATTATTAAAATCAACATCATCATTATAAATACAATACAAATAAATAGTATTTAAATACAAACAATTAAATCCTGTAAATTAAATTTGTAAAATAAATGAACTGGAATAAAATGTATAAAAATTCATGATTGGGACTATAATAAAGAATTCATTCAAGTTATACTGGTTAAATTAAAATTAAAATCAACATTTAAAGTGTATTCGTTTAATAATATAAAAAAATAAGATACAAATAAAATACAAAATGTCGCTTCAGTTACCAAGATGTACTCTTCTATTCGATTATTATTGCAGATTATGCTTGCAGTCAAAACTTAAGTTTCAATACCACAATAAATAAATCTTTGATAGAGAATGAGTTTTTATTAGTTTGTAAGACAAAGCAATCCGAATGATTTATTTTTATTATTATTGTTATTATTATTATTATTATTATTATTATTATTATTAGTAGTAGTAGTAGTAGTAGTAGTAGTATTGTTATAATTAAAGAAAAAATTATTATAATACATCAATACTTAATGTACTTATAGTTTCTTGAATAAAAATCATTAATATTAATAGATTTAAATTGATTAAAAAAACAAAGAACCTACTAAATTGTTTAAAAGATTGATACTTGTCATTATTGTATGGTAAATCTAACTAAATAGTGTTTAATATAATGATGATAATAATAAAAATAATAATAATAATAATAATTGTTATTGAACAGTTTAATTTTTATCAATTTTTTTTTAACTACTTAATAATTTAGATAAAAATAATAAAATAACAATAAAAGTAGCACTCGTGTTTAATACTTTAATCTACCGTCAAGTATCAAAATACCCATAACAACAATACACTACCAGTCACATGTTGTGTTCATTATGATAGTAAATCTGAAAAAATAAAAATAAAAATGAATACAATTTAAGACTAAATAAGTATATATAAAAAGTTTGAAAATATCCAAGGCTCATCATAATATATAAATATTATATATTAAATAGTATTAAATGTTTTTAAACATTTTTGAGAAATACAGGAAAGAAATCAGGAAAAGTGTAGTATACAAGTATATTAAACATACTAAATTCTATACTAAAGGAATAGTTACTATAGTATTAAAGTTTTTATGAAATATACTGCAACCACATTAAGACAATGACCATGTGACAGACACGTTTTATCCATTTTAGTCAGATTCCCGTCACATGCTGCCTATATAATAATACGCAACATTGGACTGGCTGATCATTGTGGTCAATAACAATTGATAATGATAAACAAAACATAATGTTTTGTCTATAACATGCAATGTTATTTGCATGGAATGCAGGAATGATTTTTAAATAGTCCATACCATAGTCATGATAAGTAATCATCTTAAATAGATTGCAGTATAGAGTATTAACCAAAAATAGTGAGATATATGGGATATTTATATCATTAATGATCAGCTTCTGATTTTAGAAATGAAGAATTGACTTTTAATTGATTGATTATAACTATGGACTATTATTAACTATGATATTACTAGTTTTGTTATTTGAACGTATCATAAATGTAATAGGATAAGTTTAGATAAATGTTTAAATATTATTATACCCTCAACAATATTCATATACACCAATTATGCCAAGTATTAAATTATATCATATCATAATATTATTTTGCAAAAAAGTAAATTATTTAGTATTTACCATTGACAATTTGTTTTTCTGATCTATTAGTTTCTTGATACGTTGTAAAATCTGTGGTATTGTCTTGAATACACTTGCTCATACCAATATCGATGATTTGTGGTGTAGACAATACATCTGATGGAATGGGTTCCAATGATAAATCAAGTAAATTGTTTGTCACATTATTCAATTGTCTAAAATAAACAAAAAATTATACTTTAAAGATATTTCCGGAAATTATTAAAAAAAGAGATTGTATAAATAAAAATCATATTCTGTATTGTTCTTACAAATAAAAACTTATATTTATATAGTATAGTATTAGGCAAGAACTCGACTATTGTAAAAAAATTTTGACTTTACTACACTAAAGGGTTTTTGTACTCGTAAACACGAGTACTCAATTTGTATCGAGTACTCAAATTTACTCAACTGTATAATAGAAAAAATAAATGTAAACACTATAAATACATCAAATTAATTACCTACTAAAAAATAAAATATATTTGTATAGTATGTTAATATTTAATAATTTAATCCTGCAATTTTAATGTACGCTGAAAATATTCTAATCATGCAATTTAAAATACTTTTAAAATTCGGAGTAACTCATTAATTGTTAAATACTTAACCAATTTTCAAATATTCAATTTTACACTCTACTTAAATCGAAAAAATATTACTCAAATCGACTTGACTTGATATCAAGATAACAATACTCACCCAACACTAATATAATATGACAAAATAATATATATTTGTTTATGGAACAAAAACTATAATTAAAAGAAATATTAAATGCAGAATATTTATATTATTATTGTGTATTATTTAATATTTAACAATATTATTGTATTACTGAAGAATATTATTAAATACCTCAATCTACTATGTAAAAATAATATTTCCTATAGTAAAATATCATGATTTTGAATTTATTAAATACTTTTTCAACTTTACAAAAACAAATAATAGTAATTGTATACCTTTATTGTAAACATACTCTTTTTTTTTTTAATTTTTTTTTTACTTTAATATACTTCTTTGAATTTAATATATTATATATTGTAATATAAACTCACACATCATCTGAGTTGAAGACACTGACATTTGCTGTCGAATGGCCATTGCTTTGGTGTACTAATGTCGAGTTATCACTGGCATCATTTTTTGTATGACCGTTCTGTTTAGGACTGTCATCAGATGATTGAAGTAGTAATCCGTTGGACAATGCTTCGCTAGGCAACGACATAGTCAATAATGGTGATGAGTTAATTTTTTCAGCGGTCAACATTGCTTCAGTGCTAGACACTGGGCCTTGACTAGTAGTCATCGTATCTGACAACAATTTTTCAGTTTTTTCTCCGGCTTCTTGCTCGGTAGATTCAGTCTCTTCCTAAAAAAAAATTAATAATAACAAGTAAAATACCATCTAACTATATAATTTTAACTCCAAAGTATGATAATAAAAAATACATACTTTAATCAGCGTATTTGCGGATCCTTTGCCTTGGGTCCTAGTTCTCAGCATAATAGCTTCGACTCGTTTACGTCTTAGTATTCTGTCTTCTTCTTCCCTTTTCAATTTGATTTCCATTTCTTGTCTTAATCTAAAAATAATAATTTATATAAATAGATATATATTCTTTTTTTGATGACATGTCAGATGCTATATAAAATCAACTTACTTTTCAGCTTCTTCTTTAGCTTTACGGTCCGATTCTTCTTTTTCTAATTTCAACCTAAGCTCTTCTTCTTTACGTTTTATTTCTTCTTCTTCACGTTTTTTCGTTTCTTCAATAGCCAATTGTAATCGCAACTCCTCAGCTCTTCGAGCTTCCTCCAAAAGTCGCAATTGTTCTTCTTCTTGAAGGCGTTGTTCCTCTTCTTCACAGCGCAATTTTTCTTCTTCAGCTAACCTTTCAGCTTCCTATTGTACATAAAAGAAATAACAACTTATAATAATACAATTTATTGTAATATATTAATCTTAATGCAATTTATTTTAATTAGTATAATCAATATATCATATATAATACTGTATATATAATATAATAACTACCAATCGTTGTCTTTCTAACTCTGCATCTCTTTCAGCTTGCTCGCGCACCAGTCTTCTACGTTCCGCCAATGCTGCCTTTGCTTCTTCTTCGGTTGTAATTTTTTGTTTTGTGGCCAACATTGAAGCGGTCATATCACACTCAGTAATGTCGCTCACCGAGCCATGATTGGAGTTTTCTTGACTGTCGTCGTTTTTGGACATCGTAGAATGGGGATCAGAAATTTCTACATTTTCAGTAGTTTCCAAAGATTTTGCATTTTTATTTTTGTCCTAAAAAAGCACAACTCAAAATCGATTAGTATTTAATGTTATTTTATTGTAAGCTGTAGTTACCACAAAGAACAACGTATTATAACATACTTTTGTCGTGGGTTGTTTATTGATGTTGTCACTGGGGAACTTTTTCATTTCTATTTTAGGAGTAATGGATTTTTTGGTAACATTCACTTTGGGCAATGGTGGTCTTTCACCGGTAGCCGGAGTCTTTGGAGCTGATTGGTCAGACGACATCGTAATGCCAGTCACAGCTATACTGATTGGTCGTGGTTTACGTGGTGTCGCTACTGGCCTAGACCTTGGCTGTGCTAACGAAGTTCCGGTGCTCGAATGGCTCATAGAACTCTGTGGACGATTTGGCGTCATTTCACCAGATTTCATACCTAAAATAATCAATCAATATATGATTTAGAGCTGATTGGTACACTATTATGGTCATAGCGCGTTTGTTACAATAAATTAATAATATTATAATATAGTAAGTCATTCAGGAAACAAATATATATTAAAATATTAGGTGATTTTCAAAAAGGAAATATAACATAGTCATAGTTATAAAGTTCTTGATTAGTGATATTTAAAATTAAATTTCAAAGAAAGAACATTTTCGATGTTTTCTTCTCTTATTGAATGAAATCTTTTTTTAAAATTGCATTTAACAATTAAACTATAGTTATTTAAAATACAAATTTAACAACTTAGGTATACATAGGTTAACTTATTAACTTCGTTGCTAAAAAATATTTTAACTGCAGTTTTTGTTTTATTTCCTCTTTGATAGACGGAACCAACAAAATTAAACTGTGGTGTCTTTTTAAGAGGACGTTATACTACCATATTTTGAAATACTCCTGTCTCTGTCTATCTAACGGGGAATATAGCAAAATCACAGAAATAGAGAACTCAAATTGTGATTTTTATGTTATACATATAAATATCTTTTAGCAAATTAAAAAACAAAAACAAATTTTGGAAAAAATGTCATATCTTTTTTGTAAAATATCGTATGGCAAAAAAGTTAAAAAATAATAAGTTTTTTTTTAGAAACACTACACTATGACGTCTTTGCTAGATGATATTTTACAAAATATGACATTCTCTACTAAATATTATGCTTCTCTTTTAAACTTAATAGAAGTTTTTACTCTACATTCAATCTATACACATCGACATCACAATTTTATTTTTGGGTTGCTGTGATTTGTTTATATTCCCCGTTAAATAAACGGAATCATCATTAATCCAAAATATGCGGGTGAACGTCCTAAGAGGAATTCAGTGTATGATTTGCTGTTTCTATCTGCTGTTTAACGTGCAATATAGAAAAATAATTATATGCAAAATGAAAATTGTAGCGTTCCAGGTAAATTTAAAGCTTATCAAATTTAAAGAGAAAAATATATATTTAAGAGTCTCACGTTTTATACAATTTAAAGTATACTAAAAAAAAGTTACAGCTATTCAAACAAATTTAAAAATCAAACTGTTATTACTTTATTTTTAGAAAATATTTTACTGAATAAATATGCTAAATTCTCAAAAATATTCCTCACTTTCAATTTGATAATGAACGTTTAAGATCTAAATTTAACATAAATACAACAACGTTTGTTTGGTGTATGATTATTTTATTATACTTTACGTTAAACAGACAGCAAATCATGACCTAGCATCCTCAGAAGAAAAAATTAAAATGTAATCATAAAATCATACACGTAGAAATTTAGAGCTGTAGAAGATTATAAATAGACAACATTCACAAAACTTTTTTTTCATTATTAAGTCCATAAAATACGTTCTAGTCAATATTTTTATATTGATACTAGACGATTACACAAAGTGTTAAACAATTATGTAACAAAAAATAGTAAGAATTGTATGACAATTTTATACCAATCTCCAAAATTTGTTTGTAATAAGAATTTCTGATCACTGTAAATCATGTAAAATAAATAAATTAAGTATGCAAATATATTAAATAACACTTTGGTATTTTGTTTTTTATTAAATATTATTGTTTGTTATTGTATTTATACATTATTTTGTAATGTAAAGTTAATGTAAAATAACATATATATATATTAAAATACGAATATAAAATGTTAATTTAAAAAAAAAAAAGTCAATAATTAAAAACATACAATCTAGGACCTCTACGTGTATGAAAAAATGATTATTGTATGATTCTTATATACACAATAAAATATTTTAGTAAATATTATATCAATGTGGACTGGAAAGAAATTAGACATTAGTATATATTATAATAAAGTTAATATATATTATTTGATAAAATAAATTTTTTATTAATTGGAAACTCGGCGTGGATATGAATCACCTTGGCCCCAAAATTGAGTACCGCCACCTGTTGGATAAAGTGCACTTACTGTTGATCGGGTTCGGGTGAGACCAATACACACACACACAAACACACACACACACATGCATGAACACAAACTAGGTATACAACATGATTCTTTTTATGTCATATATTATATAAAACCTAACCAAAACTAGGATCATATATAATAAATAAATATTTTTAATTACTATACTTATACTCTAAAATAATATATATTATTTGCCTAAGAAACAAGACGAAGCGAATAAAAGAGAACCAAATTTTCTACTATTTTCTATTGCCTGTTAAATAATATTTACTTATATTAAAAATAACTAAATATTATATTCAATATTTAGACTAGGTTATAAATTACGGCGAAGTAAATTATATTTTTTTTAAAAAAAGTAATTTATACATATTAGAGATTTAATGATTTATTATTATGAATTATGATCATATTATTTATTATAAGAGATTAAAATATAATATGGACAAAGATTTTGTGGAAAAATACAAGTATTGATTGTAATGAGATGGCTAATAAAGTAATAGTTAATAAGTATGTATTAAAGTTCTGTATAGTGAATACATAATAATGTGATACAATAATGTGGAGTGATAATATTATTTTCATGCCGCATAAAAATAATTAATAAGCATAAAAAGCATTATATCATTACGACTTTTATATATAGATACAATATATACATGCATAATCTTCCGCCTATAAGTTATTTTGTTTGTCGATAGATTGTTACATAAAAATTACGAATAAATATAATAATTACTATAATAGTACTATTATAATTACGCTATAGTTGGCTACGTAAATATAAGAACGTATCAAATTACAAGATTGAAATATCTATACGATTTTTTGAGAACATTATGTTATGTAAACCAAAGAAAAACCAAATCGAATAAATAAACCTTGAATTGTTTCTGAAGAAATCTTTTCTGTGACCATACGTACGTATGTATGACGTACGTACATATATCATTAATTAATTATACAATGTATAATATTAATCAATGCCTATTCTGTGCGAATTTTAACAATAAAATATTAAAATTATATATATATATATACACACATTTTTATATAATTATAATTATAATATATATATATTTTTTTTTTTATAAACAATCGCGATTGTCGCATGTTTGGTTTATTACTACAGAATAATAAAACATCCAACGTCATAAAATCGATAGATTTATTTCTATAAAAATAAGAATACCGCAAGTCTTCACCGCTGTTTTTGTAATACAAATTTCTTTTCATTCTGCATACTTTATAACATGTACGACAGAGTTTTATAAATATTTTTTGAGATAAAATATCTAACCGTACAAATAATAATATTTAATAGTCACAAACAAGGGCAAATCTGAGAGGAGTTTATGGGGTTGGACGTCCAAATTTCATCAAATTTTAGAAATATTCAAAATTATGTTTATATAATATGCTTATATTAATTATTACATAATTATTGAAATTTTGGACCATCCCATCGGAAAAAAAATCAAAACGGCCTATTATTAAAACATTAATAATCTAGACATGAGTAGATGAAGATTTGTTGAGATTTGTTTCTAAAAAGTCAATAGAATTCGTTGAAAAGTTTATTTCTGTATAGATTTTGGAAGATGCCTATTATAAAATAGTTAATTGTGTTATATTCGGTTAATATATATGGTGAATTCGCGCAATTATTGGAATTATGTAATCATAAATGATTTTATTACTTAAAAAATATCTAAAAGAGAGGTCTCCAAACCCTTTCAAATATTAAAAATGTGTAAAACTTCATCTAGAATATGAAAAGGCAATTTCATTTTATTTTATTATAATATAGCCTCTTAGATAGTGTTATTGGTTTATTGCTCTTTTAGACAAATATGCAAGTAAAATAATAATTTATATTTGGAAATAGTGTTAAAAAATAAATGATATTGTCATTAATAGCGTATATTTTATTAGAATATATAACAATATTATTCCTAAGTTTTTGTGATGTACCAAAACAACGACAGGTAATTTGGAAACCTCTGGTTCAAGGACAGACGACAGACAAACACGGCTACGAAATATTATTATTTATTATTATACGACTGCAACATCATGCAGCACACGTACCTGCACCACCGCCGCCGTTTGCGAATTCTCTGGCGCGTTTGCGCAGTCGCTCGGCTCTAGTGAGCCTGGGCGGCGGCACCGGGCTCAAGGCGATCATACTGCGGTGGTGGTGCGCCGGGCGATCCTTATTGCAGTTGGCACCTAAAACAGATCGCACGCCGCCGGCCAAATGGCTCATGCTGCGCGCCGACGACAGGAGACGTCCTCCGCCGCCGACAGCGCATCCACCGTTACCGTCCAGCCGAGTCATCGAACTCGCCCTACCTGGTGACCGACGGGACGAACTGGCCGATCCAGGACGGCTGCAGGGCGTCAGATCACGCGGGGACAAAATGGTGGGCATCAAGTCCGTCTTGCGTCTGGCCGCTCTTATCCGTTCGGCGCTTCCGTCACCACCTTCTAAACACACATATGTTACGTCATGTACAAACGCGCACCGTCCATCACCGTGTAAATAATAATATAACAACAATATGTAGGTATTACACGAGCACACGGCGAAAAATACACAATATATAATAAATAATATTATAATAGTTGTGTGTACAATGCAATAAATTTAATAACTATGGGCATTATTATTGATAATACAATTTAATGTACAGATAAGCTGTAATAGGTAAACCAGTTATTTTGTAATGTTAAAAACAGATACAGATGTTAATCGACTTTAGAAGACATTTGTAAATTAATAAGCCAAAAAAATTAAATAATTAATAAAGTGTGATTGTATTTTAACAGAAACAAAATTGCACGGAAAAAATCAAAAGATTGTAGATATAAATCCAAAAGATATTGATTTTTGTAGTACAACCTAATAAAATGCTATTATGAAAATTATCAACTATATAAATTATTTAATTTTTGAGGCAATACAATTTTCATAGCATTTTAGAAATCAGTCCCACCTACAGTGCCTAAAAAAGTTTATTTTAAAAGATATTAGCTGTCAACCACAAAGTTAAGTTGTAGTGAACACTACTTTTCAAGTCAAGGTCTTACTGTGACATATTATATAGATTATAGACCACACCTAATTTTAGCAACAATAAACAATCGCATACAGTGATAATAACTTATAATCTCTATATTAAAAAATCAATGGCTTCGAAAGTGACGTTGCGAATAAGGTGGTATTTTAATCATTTATTTATTTATTTCAAGAAAATTAAACAACAATGGTTCATCATTAATATAAGCAATAACAATTTTTTGTACTAATTCATTTGAATCTTTTAGTTATCTGAACCTATTTTCCATACCTAGATATTATTATACTATTATTTTACAATCACTGATATCATATTAGTAATATGAAGATACATAAAGATTTGTTTGATTGAAAATCAATCTAAAATATATAAGATTATTTATTTATTTGTTATTTTTATTTTAATTTATGTAAAAATACTAGTTTTTTTACTGTTTTCTAGAGTACCATAATACTTAAGAATATTACACTACACATGAATACACAATTTTTGCAAATATCTTTATGTATCATATCAAGTGGTCTTCATAAACGTGGTGTATAGACATATAGTATATTCCCAACTATGAACTAAGTGTTATTTACAGAGTTACAAAATATATATTATAAAATATATATTATTTTGTGCAGATCTACATGTTATATATACAATATACACATTAGCATATGTGCGCAGAAAGAAGATTAAAGTATAAAATAGGCAAGTATGTGAGTATAATTATATAATAAGCTAATAAAAATTAACATTAAAGCCTATAATGCATAGGGGTTAGTATATAACTAATGCTAATTTAAGAAAATTAAAAAAAGTTATTTTTACTAATTAATATTATATATAGTATAGTAATTAGTAAATATATTATAATTTATAATATATAATATACTAATGAGTTATAAGACTGTATAGTAAGATTACTATCATTTTCGTGAAATATGAATATATTAATATTATATCACAGACAAAATGAAAAATTAATATGAACTTTTCTGGAGCGCCTGAATGTTATATTCTGTCATACATATAAAATATAAAAAGTTGTTAACACAATATTTTGGTATTAATGATCAAAAAAGACTATACAATTTTTTTACCAATCCTCAATGACACAATGCAAACTCAGTCAAAATTTGATTAAATAATATGTTAATATACAAATATCACAAAGTAATTCACAATTTTTTTCTCTATCTGTTATATTTACAATAAATTGAACAATGTAAATATTGAAATCCATGCTTTTTTAATCAACACATTTGTATTCACTGACACACAGTTAGTGTACATTATTCTCAGAAATAGGGGTCCACAACGATATCGATATCGTCAATTTTTTTATGACTTTTGATATAAAAAACAAACATATTAATATTTCCGGTATGGATATTATGTAGTTATAACTCATTTTCCATTGTTTTTAAAATAAATAAAATTGTATTATTTTAAAAATAAAATAACAATGCCCTACATATTGAATATTCCTT
Organism: Eriosoma lanigerum; assembly: GCA_013282895.1. NCBI lineage: Eukaryota > Metazoa > Arthropoda > Insecta > Hemiptera > Aphididae > Eriosoma > Eriosoma lanigerum. The sequence goes on from CM023358.1 coordinate 16,836,722, forward strand.
ATATTAAGGTGTTATTTTGATAATAATTATTAATTTAATTTGTTATTGTAAGTGGCAGATCCAGGGGGTAGCGATTGGGGTGATCATCTCCAGTTTCATTTGAAAAATTTAATATGTATATTTTGTTGAATGTATACCTATATGATACTTACTACACATAATATATATATATATATATAGACATATATTTTATAGTTCACCGTCCCTCGTTATCTTTTAAATATGAAGAAGATATTTTACAAACATTTTAAATTATGTTTTATATTTTATATATTCCTATATTACTAAAGTAATTTTTTGTAATACTACTTATTTTTACCTACTTATTATTTAATCTTGTTTATGATTATTTATATAATAGCAAGCTGTTATTTTTTTCAAATTACCTAATACAAATAAAAATATTTATGAATATTGAATAATATTAAATCTTTTATATTGGTATAAGTACTTTTGATATAGGTATTGATATGCAATATTTTCGATATCAATATCAGCAAAATACATAAGATATCAAAAAAATATTGTTGTGGAACCCTACTCAGAACATATAATAGGATTTGTTGGTCTCCAAAACTCACCACATCCCTCATCTACAGGGTACTCTAGGATAACGGGGTAACACATATCATTCCAATGCAAAACATCCATTACAGAGTGTCTTTTATTGTACTCTGAAAAATCTAATATTTTAAAAAATGTTGTTCTCAAAATGTAATTGTATATACTTAAGTTTAATCTTAATTTTATAAAATTATATCACATCAAATCAATGTAAAAAATATATATAAACGACCTTACCATCTGAACTGCGGTTTGAGAGACCGCCAGCGGAAGCAGCTCTTTTTTTTCCAGAACATTCATTCAATTCGCGTTCTGATGACCTTCTTGTTAGAGGGCCCATAGGAGTTGTGCTGCTTAGCATCATAACATTGCTGGTTGATGTAGCTCTGAAATAAAAATTATTTTTGATCAAATTAAACCAATTTATAATAGTTTATAATAAATTAATTTGCTTACTAAACGTTATATTATTGTTATCATTATGTTTCAATAATAGATTATTAATTTTCGTATAAAATACAATTTCGTATTAAGAAATAAATAATAATTATTTTATTTAATTTAGATATTATATTAATTATAATTTATATTAATTAACCTGCGACTAGCCCAATATGATCCTCCTGTTTCCGATGGTTCAAGCATGCGGGGAGTCGAACTTCCAAATGCAAAAACAATAGAACTACGTTCATTTCTTCTTTTTGACTCTATTCGGGCTTCACGTTCCTAATTAGTATAATTATATTAACAAAAAAAATTACTATGTTCTATGTTATAGACTTAATTATTTTATTAATTACTTGATTTTTCTTCAGTATAGCTTCTCGTTTTTCTCTCTCAACTTCAAATAATTGTCGTTTTCTTTCTTCTACTTGTTGTCGCCTTTCATAATCTCGTGATCGCATTTCATCTAGGCGCTTTCGTCTTTCTTCTTCTTTTTGTTCTCGATACCTCTGAACAGCCAATGCCTGGAACATAATAAATTTAATAAAGTTAACACATGTATATATGATACATGTATATATATTATTAAATATTCATTTAATATAGAAACACGATAGATTAATATAAAATTACTTGTTGTTTAAGTTCTTCGAGTTTTCTTTGGCGTTCTTCGTCATTTTTTTCACGAACAAGTCGTAATCGTTCTTCGCGATCTTTGATTGCATTTTCTTTTCCTTAAGAACAAAAATATTAATTATACGTAAATAATGTATTAGTCAAATTATTATCATTGCATAATAACTGCAATAACCCACTCAAATGGCACTTTGAAGCATGTGTGGACCAATTATACTTATAACAATATGCTCACATTAAAATATTTATTATCAAAACATACGACTCACGAACAAACACAATTATAATTATTGCATATAAAATTATATATACTCATACTTTGTAGTATTAATATCGTATTTCTCATTATTTTCTATATTATAATAAATAAAATATATCCTTGTACGCTTAGCATAAAATAACACGAAAAATAAAGCAAACTATTAAAATACAAAAATTAGTATACCGTATATGAATCCAAATTTTAAACTGATTAATTAACTATATTTATACCCAAACATATCAATAATTTTAAATTTGTATTTAAAAAGCGTTTGTTTTTAGTAAATATACAATAACACTTTAAAGTTTGAAATTATACATGTGTTTCTGTTTATAATTAAATACATTTTAAATGTGAATATATACTTAAAAAATTGAATTTCATAGAAAACCATAATATATAATATATTGTTTAAAATACCAAAAATAACAATTGTTAGTTACAAAATAATAAATCAAACAAACGGAGGTATTTCATCTAATTATATGTTAGTATTAATTTGTCTTATAAAAACATAGACACGAGCAGAACATTTAAGTAAACCTGTTTCGTCTGTTTCGTCATTAAAGTCAAATGAATCTGCACCATGGGCAAACCAATGAAGTCCTCCTGATCGAATAAGAAAAAATAAACAATTGAAATAATTATATTTTAAGAATACACTTTAAAAACTTGTTGTCGTTTAAAAGATGTATGTATAAAACTCTACATTAATACCTAGGTTATAGGTAATAGGTACCTATTACTATTAATTATATAAAAGATTATATTCTACATATGACTGAATAGTATATTCTAATCAATGTTACTATACTTACATCACAACTTATTATATTATATAAATATGTATTAATAAATATCAGAATTATATAAATAACAGGAATATGCAGCACTTTAGCCAAGATAATTTTTAAAAAAATTAACAGTCTCTATAAAAGTTTACTACCTACCAACATAAATTAATATCATTAAAATGATTTATTAAATTATTATTAAAACATATTAGGTACTTATTATAAAAAATAAAAATATCCAAAATGATCACTGATTATTTTCTAATATATCATAATAGTTAATGGTTGGTGAAATATTAAGAAAAAACCTACAAAAACTTAAGTTTGATGATAATAATATATTATAAAAATGTGCATGTTTAAATTTTATATATGGAAATACCTCTCGAAGATATATTAATAATAACCATTTAAATTAATATGAAACAAATTTAAATCGTATTAGTACTGAAATATATTTTTTTTAAATAACAAAAGTATACAATCACATTTGCAAATGAAGAATCAGTAGCAAAATATTCATATTATAAGGTCAAGCAGTAGGTTACGTGGTGTATAACGAAGAATTGACATTTTTACATTGATATTATACCTACTAAAAAATGGCAAGTCCTTGTTATACACTTTGGTGAATCTAATTACCTACCTAGTATAATAGTAAAACGGTACCTTTAGACGAGTTTTGAGGTGGTGTTGGTGCAGTACTCGGCCGGTTGTCAGAATTAACAGTGGTCACTCCTGCTAAAAAAAATTAAAATAATACAAATTAGAATTTTCGCAACCTTATGATATATAAATATAAACTATTTCTTATCTAATATATAAAATGCATGTATTGTAAAAAAATTAATTCGTAATAGCTGTATCAAATATGTGATTAGAGTAGTGGCGTATGCAGAATTGTGGGGAGGTTACTTGGATAAATTTAAATAAGAACATATTATAAGTCAAACATTTTTTTATTTAATTTCCCCTTCCCCTTAATACGACACTGGTATAAAGTATGCAAATATTCTGCAACCAATCCTGTAGGTATAGTTTAATAATCCCAAAAGTAACTTTATTATTATTATAATTTTTTGTTTGAATTGAGTGGGTATACGAAATTCGTTAACGAGTGTAGGACTCATCACTAGAACATTATTATACAGTACAAACAATACAACAATCACAAATTAAAATAAATATATATGAAAAAATACTAATTTAATTTTGTTATTTGTGTAAATAGCGTAGGTAAGTTCGTATTAGTCAAATCACATAACTACGTGATAGTCTTTATTTTTATTATTTAGAGGTATAAAATTGAGTAAAAGCTATTTTATAACATACATAAGTATATTTAGGCAGCTATGTTTAGACACCATTGTATATTATTAGACATATATTTAGATTTTAGAGTACTTATACCTAGTGTATATTTAAGAATATACAGATAATTACCTAATTTATTAATTAAAATTACACGTTATAGTTATTCCATGTAGGAATATTTATAATTTATAATTTTTATAAAAAATCAACGTTTTAGCGTTTATTTTGTACTGCTGCGGATAATATCATGTCAATAAAAAATATAATAATAATGACATGACATCATGGCGGTCGTGACCTTCACAAGCGCTGCCACCGACCACTCCTAAAAAAGAAAACACAGTCTCTATAGATAATATACGAGCAGCGGCGTTCTACATGTATCGCGTAATAAAGTGAGTTGGTTTCGGGCGTATGTAGTTTTTAAACCAAATATTTATTTTCGGCTAATCGAAGTGGTCACGCGTGGTCGAACTAGAGACAACAAATTGTTTACTTGGGCAGCAGTAGAATATAATAATAAAATGAATATATAGTTCAGATTTATATGTAGGTAACACTAAAAATAAAGAAAATTTGAGAAATATGCAGCAACAAATTTAACAATCTTATGCATCTATCCTATACTTCTGCTCCTGCAGCCGATCAGTTAGACAAAACATAAATAGAGACAGATTAATATTATATACAATACAGGGTGAATAGAAATAAGTATTTACAAAAATAATGGACAAAACATTCCCACCATTTTTGTATCATGATAAATATTAATCACTCAGTTATACACGTCGTCGCGTTGCGATACCTATATTATTAGAATAACAATATAGTATCTTATCATATACCTACTATGATTTTAATAAAAATTGAAGAATGACTGATCGACAAGATCTGCACAACTGTAGGTAGATTGTTATTTGTTTGTGAGGAGAGAGACTGAAGAGACGAGCAAAAATAAAAGAATTAAACGCACGATGACTCATTTGGTGATAGTTCGACTTAATATAAATATACTATACTCGTAAACGTAAAGCTATAGCGTATTTACTCTATTCAGACAGGTATACCTTTACAAGAAACATTAAAAATTAAGCTAGTGCTTGGAATTATAAAACATAAAATATGCGTAAAAAGAGAAGTGAAATATTCGTGTTAATTAACATGTAAGTACTACTATTTGTTATCGTTATGCTTGTATTACAATAGATAACTTTATCTTGTTGTAGCTTATGAGTCAATGATAACGATAATTGACAAAAAAAAAAAAATAAACAAAATAGATGATCCAGTAGATATATGGGTAAAAATGAATTTAAAAATAATCGAAATATGAAGATATTACATATAATAATGTAGATTATAATATTATAATATTATGTACCTACATATTTTAGACGGTTATTAAATTATATACAGAAATATAAAACATTCAATATATATATAAGTATACATATATTTAATCAATATTAAAAAAAAAATGCATAAATGCATAATACTTAAAACATATCCCGAGTATGCAATAATATGCAAAATCTAATTATGCCTACCAATTAATTAGGTTACGATTTAATTTTGTATATTATCTATAGCTATACTATAATTAATACAAATAAATAAGTAAATGCATACAAATCACGGCTGTAATTAATAACAAAACCATTTAGAGCTTGAGGATTCTCGCGAGAAGAGGTAATATCCGAATATTATAATAGGTTTATAAGAATATTTTATTAGGTTAGTAATAGATAGACAACTAAAAAATATATTTTAAAACTATAATATTGCAGTTTGTTAATTGAATTGATGAATTACGTATTTTCATTTCAAGTACAAAAATGCAATTTTATACATTCTATAGTTGTATAACTTTGTTGTTGAAAAGTGAAGAATGACCATGAGCAATTTCGCGTTTCAGATAATATGATCGTCATTATAACGAACATTTCCACCCAACAAATAATGTATATCGTCTCCGTTCACGCAAAACACACTAAGTCCAAAAACATAATTTTTGGGAATGAGCTTTCTAAAATAGTTTAAACTTTAAAATGTTTCCCTAGTGTAACTTATTTCATTTTTCCGTGATTTATGTTATTTTCCTTTATACATATTAGTTTAATATGGTTATTTGTCATTAACAATATAATTATTCTGCATTTTATAGTATAAAAATCCCAAAAAATCCATTTTTGGACTTAGTGTGTTTTGCGTGAACAGGTACGATATATTAGTTTAAGGGAAAAAACACTAGTTTCTGTGCATGACATAACATTTTACTATCATCGGTCGACATAAACAAATAATAATTTATATTCGTTACATCATAATCAATTATATTATATAGATATTTTTATTAATTATTTTATTAGGACCAACGGCAGATATTGGTGTGTACCGGCAGTGGTTGCACAGGATGTCGGCGAATCGAACGTGACTTGACGACGTGGACGTCGCGGCGGCGATGACGTTTTCCTAGTAATACCGCAGTGTCGGGTGGGCGGCACGGGCGCGTCTTCCCGTCGTCCCGTGGACGACTGGAGTGACGACACCAGTATGCCTCTAAGTGCGGACAGCGCGGTCTTTGGTATGGATCGGGGTGTCGGCGGCGGCGAACCACGTAACGTTTCAGTGGAAAAACGTTGGAACATTATCGGTTCCGCGGGACGTTCCATGGCCGAGTACAATTAATTATACTGACACGATACGTATTATTTTACACCGCATAAAACGCACACATGAAAATCCAAATACAAGTTTATACGTTTAATAATATATATTGCAGGTATATAGTCTTAAGACGGTTTATGTGATTTTTAACTCTGTTTTTAATATAATATACGCGTATAAACAAACAAAAAAAAAAAAACAAAAAAACGAGATTTTGACGGATATCCCAGTAAAATTCGAAATTTGCAAAGTGTATATTACTATTAAACAATGTATAGGAAACGGTGACGCAGAGACGATGGCCACGACGGAGGTGACGACGTTAACAAAGCAACGATTCGACTGACATACATACCTAATATTATCATTATATACCTACGTATAGATACGCGCTTAAAGTTACTATAACGGCGACGGTAGATCTCGGACCGCTCCACTGCATCGCACGCGGAGGTGGCCCATACCATAAAACAAAATACACAAAACCACCTATATATTACAGTAGACGGAATAATGGTAACGAAAAAAATGAAAAATTAAAAACAACGTCCATTTGACCGCACTTATAAAATGTATAATTATAATTGTCGGTCACTCGTGGTTTACTGTTGCTTCCGTTTTTTTTTTAAACTAATTATACTACGAATGCGCGTATTGTAGACTTGTGGTTAGTACTGATATTCATTAATTTATAATTTATAGTAACGTTTATTAACGTATATCATGTACCTAATTTAAACAGGTCGCGCGCGCCGCGCTGATAAATTCGCGGTATTAGAGATTTCAATTATTATTATTTATACGTCCCATAAAACAGACAAAATCCGGGACAGCGATGCGACTACTATATTATTATTAAGGTCGTCCACTGCACCAACAAATACTGCAACCGCAGAATATATTATACAAACTCGTACAATTTAAAATCAATATAATTTTTATATTACGAATACGAATAACAATTGTATAGGTCATAACTTCATAGGACACAACATAAGATAATACGGTTAGTCGTTTCGACTTCTAAAGTTAACAAAAGCACTTTAACAAAACGATATTACTGAAATACTTGAAAAATAGTTTTACTATTGATTGGTGATATAACGCACTGTTCGAAATTATAACCAAACCGAACTCTAGGTCCGGAAATCGAATTTTCGTCCTGATAATTTATTCTAAATCATGAGTTTCTTTTATAGTTTTTCAATTTTAATAGTTCAGTTTTATTAATTTTATTTAGTTCGGTTTGGATTCAATTCGAACTCAAAATATTAGGGTTCGTTACTTCGCTTATAATTTTAAACTTCAATGATAAAAAAGTATAACCTCAACAATTAGTTATTTAAAATAAATTATTATTATAATTGCGAGTATAAATGCATTAATATAATTGTACCAATAAATATGTACCTACTTGAATTTAGAATAATTTTTAAAGATTATACATTATAATATTATGTAGTATACACAATTACTATCAAAACTAAAAACAATTTTTTATATATTTGACATAATATAATACTTAAGTAACGTTGTAGTATTACTATATATGCATTATATAGTGCATTAATGTGTTAACAGGCGTTTTGTTTTCTCTGAAACTGACTATTATAAATTTATAAATTATAATATTGCATGGGAAATAAATTGCTTTACTTCAATAAATAATAATAATATTCTTGATATATAAAAAATATTACTACCTAATTTATTTTGCTAAGTATTAATACAATAATAATTCTATTTTTTTTTTAGAATTAAAACTATACGTCTATACTTCATAAAATATAAATATATTATAATATCGATTTAATTATTTATTTATTCACGTATTATACATTTATACGTAAATTAAAAAAATGTATTTTGGAGATTTCCTTTGGCAATTATTAACATAGGAAAATCGATTTATAAAATTAATATTCATAATAATTAATTAAAATATACTATTATACAGATAGGTAGGTAAAAATATTACACGTTTTATAATAATATATCTAGCAAAACTGAAAACACGTTTAATTAAACACAAATTTAATTATAATTCTAAATATTATAGATTTGATCAGGTAAATTGTTATCAAAATAATATGCCTACATAAAATAAGCTAAAAAACTATATACTTATATACAAAGATCTTTATAACCATTCTGATATTCTCGAAACTTTCACTTTTAACTACATGCTATATCTCTATAATATCTCTAAAGTAATTTCACATTTACCTATGTCTTGTGATGCTCACTCAAACATGTCTCCTTTCATAACCTTTACGACTTAACGTATATAATGTGTCCTAAATGCAACTTTCATAATTTAATGTATTTAAAATGAATAGAGTGAAATTTATAGATAATCGTAACAATTTAATCCATTTATAAAATTTAATATTTATACTCACAGTAAACAGTTATATAAAAAGAGATATAAATTGCTCGATTCATGCTCGAGTTATATTTTCAATTTAAATAATTAGAGCTTATACAAAATTGTAAGTATATATTTTATTATTTTAATACAATAATAATTATTACTCTAATATACTAGATGTTAATTTAAATGTCAATAATCACAGATAATATTATTTTATATTTTACTCATGTCTCTTTAAAATGAGGTCAAACGATTGTACACATACCTATCATGTACCTATTACTAAAGAAAAAAAAATTAACGGTTAATAAATTGTAGAATTCAAATACCTTATACGGATATTCTATTGCATATGGTATTACTTACATTGTTATGCCTTAAGGTACCGGAAAGAACGATCAGTAAATTTTGGTGGTTACCGTTTATAAACTAAGTATATAACTAATAATTCTAACTGGAGAACTCGCAAAATAAATGGACACTTATACAAATTCCAATGACCTTCCGTAGATCAAAAATTGATCACTGACCATAAATTATAGATAAAATAAAATTCTAAGAAATAGGAAATTATGAAATTATTTATCAAAACATTTTTTTTTTAAGAAATCAAAAATAAATCATGACAAAATTTGGTTTAATAACTAATCAAATTACAAGAATAAATTAAAAATATACTAAATAATAACATATCCAAAAAATATATTATAATACTAAAATATAAGCTTTATATAATCATAATATATACATAACATTGAGATCGTGTTATTTTTTTTTTATGAAACTAATGCGTATAATTGTTTATTTAACTAAGTAAAGCATAGTACATACATGATGGTAAATACTAAATACTGTGTAATTATTTTTCTGTTATATAACTACAAACACTAATACGTGCTTGTATATAATTATTTATCTTCTTATATCTTTGAACGCTTATCAGGATTTACATTTGAAAATTTATGATTATTAATTATCTGTTACGTTTCATGACGGCAAAATTTTTTTTGTGAAAATACAGGAACTTATCCTTGTTAAATAGTATAGCAATACAGCTATAGCCGTATATATTACGCTCAACAGTTACAAAACGTTAAATCGTTTTTCCCTTGTGATTTAGGAATATTGTTATGGGTCATAATGTAATTCGGCATAGCTACACTTTCACTGGCAAAATTACTGTAATTATTTGATCGTGCGAATTGCATCATTTTTATCTTAATGTTCTACCAATGTTAGTACTGTTCCTGAATATTACTCTACTGGAGTAGCCATAAAGTAACATACTAACTTTTCGATTTGTCACTGTATTATTCTGTATTGTGTATTTCACATTATTATTCGACTTATAGAGTTATGACAGCAATATCAACTAGGTTTACGACAGTTATTTTTTACTTTTATTTTTCGTTATTAGGCAATATATTTAACATTAATAATAATAATAAAATATACATATCTAATTATTAAAAACAATTTTTTAGTGAGAAATGAGAATCATATTTTAATTTAATAGATTAAAAATTGATGATGCTTATTTTAAAAATTCAACATAAACGTTCTATACCTACAAATACAATATACATATTATAATGATTTAAAGAGTATATATTTTTAATTTATATTAGACAACTATAGTTCATATATTTTAATACACTGCAGCTATTATTCCTTTAGTTAATTGGGACATTCTTTGGATAGTCATTGAAAAAGGTTTATTGCACGATACGGCCTAAATATTAACAATAGATGTACGTGTCAATTTCAGAATAAAAATAATAAAATGAAAAAAAAATATTCATGGTAATAGTTCTTATAGGTACACAAGTTATTATAAAAAAAGTACAATGTACATTCGAAAATCGGACGGCTGAAAAAAAATGTAATCATGAAATACCGTTAGACTGTGTCTAACATGTGTATGATGTCAAAAGTTGCCAACAATAAATATACAATATTTGATAGTAAGTTTAACAGAAATAAATAAAAACATTTTTAAGTTAAAAACTTACCAATGACAACAATGAATAATTGATTAAATAAATGAATGAATCATATAAATATTATTAGATATACAGATTATACGTATTAGATATAGGTACTCGAAACTCATAAATAGTGATAAATGACAATGATAGCTGATAAAATTTTAAACTACAAACTTCTAACTTACGTAAATAGAATTTGTCAGTCCAACTTAAATACCTACATTTTATTTTTCGTTCGATATTAAAAATTACTTATTATTGTTTTTAAAAAATGGCATCGATGTTAAATAATAGGTAGAACTAATGTAGGTAACGTCATTAGGTTACTAGTAAAAACATATATCTAACTAATTAAAAAATTACAAAAAGTATCCTATTTTTAAATAATGACAGTTATAATGATGTAAATTAAGAAAATTATAATGTCCAATAAACTTGTGTTTTCTATTAAATTATGCTATAATTTTGTTTTAAACTAATTAGTAATTATTTAAATTGTTTGTTGTTGTTGTAGTTGTTAAAGGGTGTGGTAATATTTTATATATTGCATTAATTATTTAATTTAGTAGGTACCTATTTACATAATTAATATTATTTTTTATTGAGTATAAGCATTTTAAAATTACATTATATATATTGTACAATCAAATGAAATATTTTATAGGTTAGGATACCTAAATAAATATATGAAACAATACTAATGCCAAATTTGATCATTTAATTTGTCAATTTAATAAATACTAACATCATTCAATATAAATCAATTAGAGATTCAATTATGTAGTTTAATCAAGCTTTATTAAGAACTCTATAATATATACTAATATACAGTAATAGTAACATAACATCATGTAAGAACTCTTTCAAACAGAAATAAATGTCTTAAACTGCATCATGATAAATATGTTATCTTACATATCCAAATATTTCCCTGAGGTCCAAGATCCGCCTGTAGGTACTGTTTTCGAAAAGCAAATCTCAATCCATTAAGGTCGTCTCTGAGTTGATTTCCGTCCATATCTAGCACGCTTTCGGGCACAAGCAACAAATTATCGATCCCTTCTTCAGGACCAGTTCGATTGCCGCCCTCACCACTATGTCTATAATGCGGTACCCTCAATAGACCCGCCATCAGTAAAATTTGTCAATCATATCATGTTACGGTAAATCGCAATTTATTACGCACACAATTAATTAAAATAAATATTTAAAAAAAACACTGAACTATACATACACGTACATATCGATTGGAATTTGATAATCATATATTATATGGTCGGGATACCGTCGGCAGAACAACTAACGTTCGAGAGCTATATACGACGCGAACGACACTTACTAACCTACTGAAGCCTGAAACCCGTGCAGAAACCAACATTCCACGGGAGCAGGAAAAGCTGGAGGGGACGTATAACGACAAGTGTCATTTGATGTACTCTTCTAACTTCTTATAGATCACTTTCAAAACAATATAACAGATTTTGCGAATTATATATTACAATATATAATTTACAAATAAATTAATTATACAAGTATATATACGCATTTGATAATTAATAAGAACAGACGATATTTTAGATATATTTTTTTGTATTTCTCTTTTATAAACAGAAACTTGCTAATTGTCTTCTTTTATTATTATTAGTATTCGGCAATAGACAATAAAAAATAATAAAAATTTTTTACCGATTGTTATTGTTGTTCACAGAGCGTATGAACATACATTTCTCATAATATTTTACTTCTAAATTATAACGACTACTGTATATCCGGAATTATATTGCTTAACACAATGGTTGGTTTTCAACCTATGTGCCGTGAACATCATCTGTCGAACGTTTGAACATTTTATTTTTATAAAAGGAAACCATAAATATATAAAAGTACCCATGAATACTTTTTTTACCATTTTACACTTTATATCTTTGTGAACAAGGATTTTCAGCATAAAAACTAAAAAGAGAACAGTTAATTTCAATAGATGAGGAAATGAGGGTATGCCTGTCAACTATTCGTCCGAAAATTATTAATATCTTTGTTATGTCCACCAAGTACATACTTCTGATGTGTGCCGTGAACACATTTTAGAATGCTGAATGTGGCATATTCACAAAAACGTTAAAACCTACTGCTTGTCTGGTTAAGTAGTAAAAATTAATTAATGCGGATCAAACCCGATATTTACTGTACTGCACATAAGTTAGAAAAGTAACGAAGAAGTAATAATAATTAATAGTGTTTGACAAACTCATACAATTCCAAATACATTTAACAAAATTATTAACTATTGTTAAACAGATAATTTGTAATATTATTATATTTACATATATCGCGAACACTTTGTACGGTTAAAATAAAATGGTTTAAAAACAAAAGATTACAAAATACAATTTATGAAGACTCTTTTCAAAAATAGAATATAATAATAACAATCGACATTTAGGTTGATTAAGTAGGTAGGTACCTACTAGAAATAATTTGTTATAATTTTATCTTTTTGTAATCAAATTAGTAATTTTTGTTATTGCTTATGTTTTAATAAATATTATTAGGTATATATTAATTTTAATATAATATAGGAAATTTGTATTATTAGTACCATTGATTATATATACTAGTATATATAATCAATGTTAGTACTCACGGTTAGATAACCGTATTAGCACCTAAACTAAGTGATATATTATAATATCCGACAAGTAATTTTTATTCTACTCGATAGTTTCTCTGTTATTTTCATTATATCCATACAAAGTGTCCCAAAATAAAATATTAATTATATAAATAAAAATTATTCAATATTATTTTGAAAGAAAATTTAATCAATATTTATAAGTGTAGGTATTTAAATGTATGTATTTTATAGCATATAGAACTTCTATGGTATTACGTCGAGCATTATTTATAACGTTATAATAATACAGATAAATAAATGATTGACGTAAACCCATAATCTAATGAATATAATTTCAATAATAAAAATGATTAAATTAAAGAAATAACCAAGTGATTTCTTTTTTTGAATCAATTATTATTTATATTATGCTTAAAATTAAACTATTTTCACTATTGAACTTTTAACTATAAGATCGGTATAATTTTTGTATGTAAATTCGAAAATATATTAAATTTATTAAAAATATAAAATATATTAAAAAATATAAAATGTTAAGCTTAAATAAAAAATGTAATTACGTATTACGTATTAGCATTTTAATATTATAACTTAATTTTGACATTTTGTAATTGTATGAAAATTATTAACAATGGATAATGTTCTAAAATATATACAGAAGTGAGAGTTGTGAATAGAGATTTCCTATTGCATGCATTTATTTAATATAGCTATATATGTATATATATAAACTGTTAAGTACAAAACAGTCGCAGAATGGCGATTATTACTCATCACTTCATTTAGACTGTATGACCCTGACCCTGGTCAGTCTGGTCGGTAAGACTATTAAAAACCAGTAATTCTTTGAAATCGGGGTCAGAATATAAAACACGAATAAAAAAAAAAATAAAAAATGGTCAAAAACAGATATAAAATATTTTAGTGGAAGACTATTTAAAAACAGTAGAAACAACGTAATAGAACACAACTTTAACTTCTATTTTGACATCACGTACTACTAAGGTCATGTTTATGCATTTATATACTTTCTAATTAGAATGCTTTTATGTACTATTTTCAACTTAAACCAGTCACTAAATATTAGTAAAATACTGATTTCATTAATTTAAAAATAACCATAGGTACTTTATATGAGATATAAACAAAAGTTCTTATAATTTGCATAGCTAAAATTATACACAAGTCACAATTGACTTACTCATATCAAATAAAAATGATATGGTAAAATTGTTTAAACTGGGTATTCACAGTCATACAAAATAATAAGCAGCACTATATTTCCACACATTTAAAAAGTGAAAATTATGTAGAAAACAGTAAGATACTTCAAAATGATTGGACACAGTTACGGTCCATCACATTTATATACCATGCTTTTCATCGACAACTTCGATTTTCTACCATTTAACTGGGACACTTTCTAAATATATATATATATATATATATATATTATATCCCTTCTAAATGTCCTATGATAAATTATGATTGACGCATATATTACAAATAATTTTAAAAAAGAATAAAGGGTGTTTAATTAATATTGCATTCTATTATGATGATGTAATGAATACGAAAGTGAAACCTAAGTTGAAGATAATCATAATAGAGCCACTACACGAATGAAATAATAAAAACGTATATTCATCTATTATAATATACAAAGTTATTTCCTTGGCCTTTACATCCTTCTGTATGGATTGTATTATGTTTTTAAATTAAAAAAATATAAATACTTACTCCAGTTCTGACTGTATTGGTTATCTGATACCCAATCCATTTGCAACACAAATGTCAGAGCATGATTCATAGTAAAAAGTACCTATTTAAGTTATTTCCTAATTCCTTACTAATATGTACTTATGTTTTACGATCATGTGGTATAATTGATTACTCACCTGCAAATAAAATAAAAAAATAAGATAAAATAAAATAATTAATATAGTAGGTAATAACTTTCTTTAAATATATGCATAGATAAGTGTTGTTTTAAATATTAAATTACGTATAATTGCATAAGACTCATTATTCAAAAGTGCATAATATCTATTCCCAGCTAAACAAATATTTTTCAAACTTAATTATAAATTTTATGCATATTCAAATCAGAAAAAAATGCAGGAGGGATCATTTTGATAATAAGACATAAAATAACACCAGTTTTACTGATTCAAAGAATGGAAAATGGTTTTTGATTATTTATTTATTTTAATTATGAAATTTAAATTAAACAAATGATAAGGTTTAGGTAAAGAACCTGTTAACTAAACTGGTAGTCGAACCTCGTCCGCCGAAACGTGTGTACAGACCGCGTTACCTCAGTGTGACTTAGTGAAACCGCCTAATCCAACCCTTAATTTGATCAAATAATAATAGAACAATTATTATCATAAATCATAATAGTAACTATAATACGTAAAATTGAGGGTCAATGTAAAATACATAATTCTTTATGATAATATACCCGATGAATTTAATGGGGCCATTCAATTTTATTTTCAACTACTTTTTCATTAAAATATTCTTATTTTTATATTCATGGTAAGTACGTTATTAATTACGCAATATATACGCTGTTATATTTACAACTGTTAGGATTATGTCGTTTTTGCTAAGAATCGATTATATTTAATTATAATTGTAGCAGTGTTGTTTTCTTATAAAAATAAATTTTAGGATAAATAACCATAGTTGCGATATTTTTACTTACAAAAAACGTGTAAAATTAGTATACTACATGTCTAAGAGTGAGAGTATTATCTCATTTTTTTTTTCAATTCACAATGTTCTTTTTTAGGAGGGTAGTATAAAATAAATGTATTGAAATATTTTAAAGATATTTAGAAATTTATAAATATTTATCAATAATGTTAACAGAGAAAAAACAAATCTGTGAGATAATAAAAATAAGAATATGGAATAAACCAACAAAACATAAAAATACTTGTTGGATATTATATTATTTTCTTTTACTACATAACACGTTAAAAAAAAGTATTGATGAATTAATGAATTTTCGAAACAAAACTATGTTAAAACTACTTTCGGAATTTATTTATAAATAATATGAAATTTAATATTGAATAAAACAAAACAGAACAAATTAAGTATTGAAGTATTATTCGACTGTGTAATTAAGTTAGTTAAGTAAGATAATTTTATTATTATTTAATTGATATATTACATATTCTAATAACTTAAAAAGTTTAGCAACAAATAATTATATTGCCCGTGTCTCTTATAAAGTATTGGTATACGGTTTATATTTGAAATATATATGTATATGTATGTATATTTATTAACAGGAAATCTTAAAATAAATGTCTGGAATAGTAAGGGTTGTGACATTGCACCAGGGACCACAGTTTATAAAATCTAACGACAAAAATAGATCTAAAAATATCTGAATTCTTTATACAGCGTCAATAGCAGAGAATGTTACAAATAAGTTTAACTAATTTATAATATAACTATTATTAGAAATAAACGTCCTAAAATTAAAAATATAAGATTTTAATTACAAAATAATTGTTATGAAAGATGATAAATAGCTTAAAACAAGTAAAATAAACTTACAAAAAAATAAAAGACTGTATAATATTCAATATAGTTGATGTCTGAACAATAAACCCACGATTATGTTTATATTAAAATAACTGAAATGAACAGCACTGGACATAGCTGAATTAAAACTGGTATAAACGTTACTCTACGCAGTACTCATAAATATTATGTACAATAACAAAACCGGAAGCACGCATACGAACACGTAAAATAGGAAACGGTGAGCCCTGCTCTTTAACGTAACTTCCTAAATTTTACTATAGATAATAAACTAATAACCAACCAACAGTTGTGACAATTAAATCTAATTCAATTCACAATAAGAATATATTTTAAGTTTATAAGGAATAGGGATAACAAAGTTAAAAATGTGTTATTATTATTTTTTACAAGTTATAGGTACAATTTATAATTTAGTTAGTTTAATTAGTTTAGAACTTTGAATAAACAATCATATGTTCTAAACACATAATTCAGAAATCACTGTTATTTTAAGTAATAATGACTATAATAATAATTAATAATATATAATATTCGACCCGCGCGTAAGAAATGTAATATTGTGTTGTTACGTAGGTATTATGAAATTCTATATTTTGTTTTCATACAATTATAAAAAACGTATAAAATATAATACATATAAAAGGAACATAGGTTTATGATCTAGATAGTCTAGCTTGATCGATAACACAATTATTTGAGTAAAATAAAAAAAAATTCAAACAATAATTATGCACCAAATATATTTATATATATATTTATTTATACCAATCCATGCAGAGTAATAGTGTTTTTCTAAAATAATCTACAAAATACATAATGCATATTATTGTGCTAAACTTAATGCAAATAAAATCCATGCGTACTGATATATTGTACTATGTATGTCTTATAAGATTTCAAACGTAAAAAATAGCATAAACAAGATGAATAATAATTGAAAAATGTTATATTGCCTATTTCAGTAATTTTATCTAACGTTATAATTTAGTTATGTAATTTAACAAAATGTACCTCTTATAGATAGTTGTGCAAGATCACTTGTATTAGAAAAATCAAGAAACATTCCAGAATGAAAAGAATAAAAAGAACGATTAAGTTTCATATTTATGAAATAACTAAATTATTAACATATATAAATTCTTAATAAATGAATAATAACAATAATAAAATCATTATTTTAATTTGGAATATATTATATAACAGTTAACATTCAAGACATTTTTTCAAACACATTCGAACGTATCAATGGTCGAACAACTACTGAGGGTTATTATAACGGCCCTTGTAAACACTATCATGATTGTATTATTAAACATTACAATTTATCAATAAACCACTATACAATAAAGCACTATTTTAAATTATTTATTCAATTATTAATTTGATTAATATTAATGTAAATACTTATCATATTGGTTTAAAGAAATGTAATATTAATTCATTATAAACTATAAATTGTAATGTTAAAATAATAAAAACAATTTAAGTATAATTATATTAATTAATATAATCCCAATAGTAATATAATAATATTATTAAAATAATATTAGTTACATTATTCACGAAATTAATAAACTAATATTACCTACTTAGTTACTTATTTAAATTACAAATTCAATAACAACTAACCTAAAAATATATATTATAACATAAAAAAACCATAAAAAATTTAAAACAATTTTATATAAATTCAAATTTTTATACTTCTAATAAAAATGTAGTATCTTTATTTTGTAATTTTAAATTTTATGCACCGAGTCCACTCAGAAAACAAAACAAAAACATTTGTTTAAATTTGTTGCTTAATTATCAGTGGTTAGGTTATATTATTAAGGGAAGAAGAAAAGGTAATGATGAATTAATTTTGTACCCATGGACTAAAATTGTGTAGGCGTAACTGATTAGCTCCACAAATCGTATTCGGAAGAACAAAAACAAAACACAAACCGATTCACAATCAATGAGTCACAAATTTATTTTCAAAAACACGAATATTTTGTCTGAAAAACTAAATTGTTTTGATACTGTCGACAAAATAACACAGAAATTGTGTTTTGTTTTGTTTTCTATGTAGACTCGGAATTATAACAAATAAATAGGAAAATATGTTATTAGAATAATAACTGATAAATAAGTATATATCTAAATAAATTTTAATTTCACAATATTTAATTTTTGCATAATTCATGTTCATAATTAATTATTTATTTAAATTCGTATTTAGTTAAATTTAATTATGAAATTCTGGAATTAAAAATGAAAATACACAGGTTACCTAATATAGGTACAATAAATCAAGTAATTACGTATATGATATGTATAATATACCTATATATTGTGTCAAATATAAATAATTAATTATATATATCATAATACAATTTCATGATTTAATTTTAAATGAATATTTAAATTACATCGATGAAGGTTAGGTACATAATATATTTAATATTTTGTTAAGAAAGGAAATATATAACATTTGATAAAGTAAATAATGAATACTATGTTTTTATGCTTTTATGAGTCTATGAACATGAAAAATATAAATTAAAACATATCACAAATAAAAACGTTTAATCATTGATTGAGAAATAAATAAATAATATACTCTTTAATATACTTAGAGTATGAACAATTTATAATATTATAAAACTGATCAAATGTCGATTGTATGGAAATAATAAACACATTGTATATATATAGTACATAACATATTATAGTATTATAATATTATGTATAATATTTAAAAACAGAAAAAAGTAAAAAGTCGACATAAAACATCTAAAGTATAACTAAAGTACAAAACATAGAAAATAGTAATAAAAATAAATCCCTTAAAAGCCAAAAATAAAGGCGTGTTTTTACGACCTTACGTAATAATGGCACTAGACATGCAAAGAACTAATCAAATAATGGTAGAAATCGAAAAATACTGTCAATTAATCTATAGTCTATATTCCATTTTACGAACTATGGAAAAACTTATCAAAAACTAGTGTTTTATTTTTATGCTTTCGCGATACCTATATTGAAATACAAAACATTGTTACTAAACTTTAAATGTGTTGCTATATAGACATATAGTCACAATAAAACTAATATTTAAAATTTAAATACAATATCTATATGGTTTTACATAAATTATAATGCGTCAACATAAAATTGTTTAAAAGAATAATGAATTACATAATTATTTTACATGCCTACCTTTGAAATATAAAATTTAAATAGGTATAAATATTTATTGCATCATAAAAAATAAACTTATTTATTATACTTCACAATTTTTAGGAAAAAATATAAATTATAAGAATAATATTCACTTTTTAGTAAATTTAATATAGTTACAATAAGATATTGTTTGAAAACATTTAATGACGTTTGTGAAGTGCAAAAAGCAACAAAACCTTTTTATCACATTTTATAGACAGATAAGCACAAATATTTAAGATTTCATTCGAAGTGTTAATAAAAAAAAAACCTATATGATGGTGAATGAATAATAATAAAGATATGCAATACTAATAACTAGCAAAAAATAAACACATAGGTTATAAATTATATAAATATAATTATAATAATTATAATTTGTATACATATATATTAGTATATATTATAATCAATGGTATTATTTAACAGTTTTTTTATAAAATAAATACTTAAAAATTATATTTAAATTTTTTATTCTATCCTGAGTAGGAGGTACTTGTCTACATGCATGTTCGTAACCAGATCACATCTATTATAAATGGGGAAAATCGAGTTTTAAGGGTCATTAGAAAAAACAATGTTATGATTATGTTTAATTAAATTTTGTCATTCAAAATTCTACAACGCAACTGAAAATAGACACTAAATACAAAACAGTGATCCTATAATTAATGAAATATAACGTATACTAGGGACTAATGAAAAAAAGTTTTCACAAATTGCATTAAGTATATCAGAATTATGCAATAATAACAATACAAAAATATTTTTAATATACAGACGCGAACTGAAGATTTTTGTTCGGGCTCAAAAAATGTAGTAACGTAGACAATGTACCTATTCAATATGTAATTTATTTAAGTTATGTTTATCTAAACTATAGTTTGTAGATAATAATATTTATTAATTTATTATCTTTCATACCTACATATTGTATGAGTAATTTTATTTAATATTTTCATTTTACCATAATAATCAAATGTCAACCATAAAGTAAAAAAATACACGTGAGTGCAATAACCAATATTCCTATTAAAAAAACAATATATAATTTTTAGGGAGGCTTCAATTCTAAGACTCCCTGAATGCACTACTGTGACATAAGTTCCAAAAATGTATAATAAATATATTTATAAAATGTTAAATATAGACGTGAAAAATATGATGGATCAATAGAACAATCAGATTCATATAGTTTACATTCATAAAGAGCTCGAAATATATTTTAAATATAAAATTATGATTAGGTATGAATAAATATACACAATATGCTGAGACTTAATTAAAGACACAATACAATCAGGACGGATATAATACACTAGATGCAATCTAATATATAATTTATTTCTCACATTAGAATTGATTAATAATTATGGTATAGTATAATTATGGTAACATGTATATATATTAAATTTTTTTTTAAATTGAATTATATATCTTTGTTTATAAATAATAATATAGTCAACGAGCCAGAATCGTTTATTTTATATTTGATATATTGCGGGGAATTTTTTAATTATTTGTTTAGTTCTTCCTGGTAACATAAGTTGGAGTCGTTTACTATGATCGCCGACTATAAAATATTGATAAACTTAACGTTAGGTATGGTAGATGCTTGGAAGTGCATAGCATCCCCAAAATTTTTTCATTTTTCATATTGCTTAATTATTAAAAAAATATAAATTATAATTAGTATATTATATCATTCAACATTCAATATTTATTTATTTAAATTTCAACACCCAAAGGGAACAGAGTACAAAAAACTAAATTTAATATAACAACAGAAAAATAATACGTCAATATTAAAAACGGATCATAAATTACTACCAACATTATAATTTACTTAAATTATAAAATAAAGAATCGTTAAAAATATCAATATTGAACAAATTATTAAATGTGCGAAAAGCACGATCGAAAGGGAACGCGTTACCATAATTAGTTTTATGGAATTGATTATAAAATAAAACCGTATGTCTTTAATTAAAGGAAAGAAAAGTAAATGATAATTTTTCTATCAGGAGAGTCGATTTTACCATTCAATAAGTTAAATATAAATGAAGCATCAATATTACATCGTCCCTCAGATAAAGATTTTAAATTAGCGAGATTAAATGAGATTATTTAGCGGGGAATAATCTAGTAATCCCAAAATTATTACCCAAATTAGATGTATGTGTTTTCGGTCGTACACTTAAAATATTCAAAAAGTTCAAACAGAATTACGTGGGAGTGCAGACAAAGCAGTTGAATTTATACGAATCAACGTTGGGACGCGTTTAAAATATCCTGACGCAAGGACGACTACGCCATGCGGTTCGAGATCCGATGTAGTGTTGTAGTGAAGGCCAAACAACTTCCATGCCGATGCAAACGAAACTGAAGTCACTATTGATATGCATTTTATTAAAAAAAAAAAAAACATAATATGTTTATAATATGCATTATATTATAATGCATAATAATACTGTCCGAATAGTAGAATATTATACAAACACATAAGTTTAAAAATTGTTACGTCAAATGGCCATATCTATATTTATATACTTATTACATCGAAATAATATAACCAGAACACTATTGAACTTTATAAATATATTTCAACAAAAACAACGTTTAAAAACTCATTTATACAAATGACGAATGGTAATAATTATAGGTAAGTACTATACGATATTATAAATTAAAACTTTATTCAATACGTGGGAAAACCAAGAAAAAAAACACTTGTAGTTCAAATGCAATTATTTTTTTTAACCTTAGCTGTGATGTTTAATAATATACAAACCAATATGCAATAATATTCTCTATTACTTTATGCAACACAATCGATATCAACAAATGTCCGATAGCCAAATACCAAATGATTTTCAATCACTTTTTCGTATACGTGTGAACTATGAACAAAATAACATAGCAGGACAATGATTTTCCTCAATATTGACGTTCAATATACATGATATCCCTTACGTTAAATCGTGTTACCTAATCTTTTAGAATTATTGTGATTTGTGGCCAGTGGCGGCGTGAAGAGAGTTCTTATGAAGCAGTTGATGCTAAAAAGGGGTGGGTGGATTGTTTATCATTATTTAACAAAACTACTACTCAAAAATAGTTATATTTTTTATTTATTATTAGTATTTATATAAGGGTAGCTAATGTCTTTAATTAGTGAGGAAAATAATACTTTTCAATAATTTAATATCTATATTTTAACAAATTCAAAAAATCTGTTTTTAGTATAATAGGGTGGATGTCGATATTTTTAGCTACTTCATCTAGAAAAAACTTCGCGCCGCCACTATTTGTGGCTAATCAAAACGAATTTGAACGAAATTGGAACCATTCACAAAATACGTCTTTTCGAAATCGACACTAAATAAATAAGCACACTAGATAATTTCGAAAAAGAAAAAGATCCTAATTGTTTAGAAGACACAGGATTCTGCGAGTTCGAATGCGAATTATATTATGTTAAAACAAAATTTCCGAGTGAATCATATATTTCACGTTTGAAAATTTGAATCGTTCTACAGTCATAAATACTCAGAAAAACAATATTATTATGATAATAATATGAAAAAGTGAAAAACAACTAACATGACTTTTTTCTATTGTTTTTCACGCCGTAAGATGACTTCAGTTGGTGTTTCCAACGGAGATGATATTAAACGTTTTGACTTCATCAACACACCAATCTCGAACCGTATGTATAACTGGTACTTTTAGTTTGGATATTTCTATTAGGTATAGACGTTTTACCACACGATTCTTTAGGTTAGGGTTTTGTCTATACGCTGTATTTATACAGTTTGAACTTTAATATTCAACTGACAATCACGTAGACGCAATTGAACAGTAGCCGACAGGGCGACTCCAGTACCGTTGCACCTAATGTAATACATCCCACCATTAATTTCCGTTTCAAAAATCATTTTATACATGATACTAACTGCCAGAAAGAACCACATGACTAAAATTGTTAATATTACTTTATTATCATTGATTAAGTAAGAGAATATTATTCGATTCGCTTGAATAAAATTAAAACTAATCAAATTGTTAATATTGTCTCTAATTTTGTATCTTGTTATCATATAACTACATGTTATCATATATATATATATATATATATATATTGTATTAGAGAGGTATGTTTCATTTATTCATAATATAATATGAAAAATAAAAAATTATTTAATATATATTATTTATTAAAAGTGAAACATATTTTTGTGTCATACAAAAGTTTAAAATTTTGTGTTCTTAAAAATAAATATAAGAAAAATATGAAGTTAATAAATTTTGGGACAAATTTGAATATAAATAGTACATTATTTGTTTTTGTAAATTTATATGAATACTTCTAAGTACACAAATATTTAAGAAAAAAAACAACAGGTATTTCTATAGACTTTTATTATAAATTATTATGTGCATTGGAAGAAGTTTACAATTTGTAATTTGTATTACTTTACTGTGCAATAAAAGTAAAATGTACACAGAATTATAACTGTCTATATATTAATAAAGTAATTTTACACAACTGATATGAAAATTTAAAATAATGCATAAAACATGCTTAGTATAATAGTAGTATAATAAATATGTTTACCATAAATAATTAAAATTTTATACTTTTTGTAAATAATTTAACAAACAAGTTATAGACATTTGCTTATATTATAACCAAGTAATTAATTTAAATTGTTTTAAGATTTCACTTTACTAAAAAATTACTAATTGTAAATGTAGGTATATTGAAATTGGAATAAATTAACGTATAAACTTAAACTATTAGAACCAAAATAATTTAGCATAATGTAGTATTAATTTAAGCTATATAAATAATATAATATTTCAAGGGAAATTAAAGTGTATACATTTTGTAACATTGTAAAAATATAATATATTATTTAAATTGTAAATTAATAGTTATATTGTGTAGTTGATATTAAATGTTGACCAGAAAGTTGCTATGGTTACCATTATAAATATATATTTATGTTATTGACATGAATCAAAATTTACCAACTACCCACATAATAAATTATCCATAACTATTAACTATATTATATACTTATTACATTTGGTTTAAATTATAGTGTAAACAGTACACATTAGTACACGAACATGGAATATAAAATAAATAGATTTAATCACCATAAATATTGAAAAGTACTAAAAAAAATGAGTTCTTAATTTCTTTTAACATACCATAAATATATTATATTCCTATGCATTTAATTAGATAACAAATTTCAAAAATCAGCTAATGATTTGAAAAAAAAATATTCTACACGGCAGCAAATACAAGAATTTTTGGTCTCCTGGGCAACCAATGTTTGAGGTTAAACTCCAAGAGGAATTAATGTAGAAATCAGATAATACGTGCAAAAGGCATTAATATTTAGATTTAAATGTTGAGTTGAATTTGTTGAAATATGTAAAAAAAATAATAACAAAATATAAAGTCGAGCATATTTGGTGGTTTTTTTTTTTTGCTACTGATAAGTGTACATTCAATCAACACTGATGAATGTCGGGCGCGTTTGGCGGACATTCGCTAAACGAAGAACTTTATACCGATTTTGTCCGCCCTCGGGCAGAACAATATTTAAGCGTTTTACGTGATTCGCAAAACATTGTGCATAGATAATTAGAAAATTTACCTGAATTTATCGAGGGATTGGAAGTCACCCTGACGAACTCTGCCATTTTTCGATACTGACTGGTCCAGAAATTTGGGCAGTGCCGCCACACGAACTATGTGAAACGAACGACGATTTGATAATAGGCAGTGTTTCGTTTACGATACAATCTAACAATAATAAATTATTGCAATCCTCAACGTCAACGATGACAAATTATAACAATTATTATATTATTCGAATGACTAAAAATTATCACGAATATTCATTTATCGACGATAACAGTCACTAATCATATGATACTTTTCAGGAACACGATACGACAAGAATTTGCATAATATTTTATTTGAGGTTTTTTATGTCATTAATTTGTTATCAATTGTTATCACTCTGATGACGTGTGTGTAACACCGCATTTTAAATTTCAATTCTCACGTTTTGATTAAAATATTAAATTTATCATTATCAGCTTATTAGCATCCCTCATTTATTTTTTATTTTTATATTTAATTTATAATAAGTTAATTCATTACTCATTACTTCTTCAGTCTTTAATGAAACTAGTATCACACTACTGTTCTTCATTTACAGTAATTAAGTGTAATTTAATTCTCGTACTCATAATATATTAATTATATTAATTAATAGTATTTATTATTTTTAAATACATATTATACCTATTATATTTCAATATAATTTTAACACTCTTGTTTTGAAGTTTAAGTTATTTTCATTAAATTTATTTCAATAAAACATGGCCAATGAAGTATACATTGTATCTGCTGTTCGAACACCAATAGGTAAATATTTTAAATATTATTAATAAATTGATAATTTATTAAAATCATATAAATATGTACCTAATTTTATTTAATAAATGTTAAAATTGTTTTTAATATCATCCATTGAACTATATAATAACTGGAACGCTCACTAAACAGTGTTTTTCGATTGAGCATTTTTTGTTATAATGAGATACGAATAAAATAGGTGTATCTGTCTTTGTTTGACATATTATAGCGATGTATTGGATATTAATTTTTTTTCTTTTTTCATCTTCGATTTAAAATATTATTTAAGATGTTTTTAGCTGTGAATATACTGCAATATGTCTCTGTAAACGAAGCTGGTAATTTATCAATTCATTTTGAGATTCAAAGCTTGAATTTTAAGTCTACAAAATTCGAATGAATGTTGTTCAGTTGCAATAGAATTGGATTAGATTGGAATGAATCATTTTTTGAGCCAAAAAACTCAATTATTATTAAAAATACTATTTATAAGATAATTATTACAGATATTCATCCAGGGGCATTTTTATAGGAAGGGTTACTTCCCTCCCATCATATAAAATCCTATATAATATATGCCACAACTAATCATATAATATAATATATTTAAGATTTTCATAAAAAAATTATGTTTGCTACTGATTGATAATAGATTACTATTCAGTAGAATAGTAGTATTTGTGTAGGAATTTTACATTTAATAAAATACAAAACAGTAAATTTCAAATAATTTATTTTGTAGAATATAAAATAATGTGCATTAGTATTACCTTGCTACAAACTTAGCTTAATGTGCTAAATTGAATAATAATAAATTACAAATTTAGTTTTATTTCAGATTAATTTTAATGTTATTTATGTTTAATGTTTCTAGATTAAAAAAAAAAAAAAAAAAAATGTAATGCAAAACCAAATTTTGCCCTAACAATTGGTAATAAATATAAATTAGACAATATTAAATTATGAAAAACTATAATTATAAATTGTTTAAAAATAAAAAATGTAATACTTTTATATATAGAATAAAAAAAATAATTGTATATTGAAAAATATAAAATAATGACAAGAGTATTTAGTGTTATATCTTATATAATTATCATGACAATCAGTGTATTTGTTTTCTTCAACTAAATTTTTTTTCCGCAATAGAAAATACAATTTTAAAAAGGTAACTTCAAAGTAATAAATATTGAATAAAATATAATATATTGTAAAACCAATCATACGCTTTATTCAAAATTTAAAATAAAAATCATGTTTTGGTCTAAAAATGTCTGTACATTTTTTCCTTGCTTGTATGGTTTGTTTTATAGGCTAAATATGTATCCTGAATAAAAATTATAATTCTAAATTTAAATAAAGAACACTAAAAACATTTACATGCAGCCATGTAGGTTAAATAAAACTTTTTAAAAATAAAATAATACATATTAATTGTAAATTATACAAATTATATAAATTATAGTAATAACAGTAAGCAAGAAGAGTAATATAAATATTGAAGTTTTTAGTTGTTAATTTGTGTTTAAGAGAAAATGTTGGTTCATGGTATTCAGTCAACTATTAGCACTTAGTATGAACTTTTAAGGTACAATAATAAGCAGATATATAATATAGGTATAATATAATATGGAAATAAAAATAATAGGAGTTTCAGTTTAACTTTAAAAAATATTCATCTAAGATGTGGCCAAAATGCTCTATTCTGTCAATGTGATAAAAATGTCCATTATTAATTAAAAAGTAACTAATTATACTTTCTATTAGACATTCATTAAGAATCAATCTTTTTAAAAAAGAAAAATGAGCTTCTTAAAAAAATTATAATATTATTACTTATAAAAAATTTAATTTATGCTTATCTCAATACTAATTAATTTACTAGAGTTAATTTTAAATATAATAAATTATTATAATATAAATTGGTTTATTTATTAATACAATTACCTAATAGTATGATACACTTTTGTTCCTTTGACATTATGATCTTTTCGAACCTGCTATAAAAAAAAAATATATAATTTTCTTTACATATTTTATATAAATACTAATAAAGTTATTATTTTATTATGAAATTTAAAATACCTATTGATGTATTAATTGTATTTTTATTTTTATGAATCCAATGTATTATATAAAAATGTTATATAATATACATTTTAATGATTTATAGTTTTGATAATAATTATAAATTAATAAATTACTAGAAATTCTTTATAAATTTTTACTTATTCAAATACCTTAATACTTAATAGCTAATAATTATATTGATTAAGTGATATTACATTGTTGGGTAAGTTACTTTTAAATACATTAATAGAAATGCAAATACAAATGAATAAAGTAGGTAAATAAATTACTTTTTCATTGCTAAATTTTAAAAATAATTTGTTTGCATCACGTTTTCTATTAAAAAGTAACAAAGTTGTATGCATATTTTTAGTTTTATATTTATTTAGTTGAAAAATTGTATTCGTCATTATAATGTATTCCACTATATATGTTTTGTATCATACATAAAACAGATTTTTGTTCAGTTTTTTCTAATTAAAACTTGATTTAACAAATAAAAATTTGTTAACATAACTTTCTTTGTTTGTATTAATTTTGTATAATAAAATGTGTTCAAAATATTTAATTTAAATGCAATTAACTTGTGATTTTGAACGAAGCGAAAAATGTATTGGTTTTACAAAGATACTTTTTTGGGTAGAAATAATGATTCGATTACAACAAATAGGGTACCCTTTCCATACCAAATTTTATCTAGTTGGTACTTAATTTAGCTCATTTTTCGAATTTTCCAAAAGTGTTTCATTTGGAGAAGAAAAACTTCCACAAAAATGGAGGAAAATCGGAATAATTACGGTTTCCATTATTATATATTTTTTTTTTATTTCATGATAAGTAATTGATTTTGATCGTAGAAACTTGAACACTTTTTTTGGTACTAACATATGTAATATACACGTGTGGTACAAATTTTGGAACGAATTGGTTGATTTTTTGGCTAAATATAGAGCTTTAAATTTTTTCCCAAAAATGTTTAATATTATGTGCAATTTTTGGTTATTGGAACGGTATAAAATTTTTATAGAAACTCACTCATATACTATTTAATCTATTAACAAAATATTTCGAAAATCGTAACAATTTTTTTTATAAGCATTTAAAGTTAATACTTTAAGAAATTTTATGTTTTTTTTAATGGTCTGAAAACATTTTTCACGTATAAATAATGATCGGATTACCACGAGTATTATTTCGGTAGAAAATTGCATTTAGTTTGTACTTTATTTAGTTCATTTTCGAATTTCTCAAATTTTTTTTTGTAGAAGAAAAAATGGCAGAAAATCGGTAAAATTATGATTTTCGTTATTTTGAATTTTTTTATTTCTTGATGATAACTCCTTGAATTTTGATCGTATTTTGAATATTTACATAGGTTTACACTTGTGGTCAAATTTTGGAATGAATTATCAGTATAATAATATAATAATATATTGTAGTATATTGAGATTCGCTCAGAATCATATTTTCTAATGCAATATCATTGCATTTAAATGTTAATTATAATAAACCACTAATTTTTCCGAGGATCGAAGGGACGAATAAAGTACGTCCAAAATTGACCTTCCCGCTTTTTTTTAAAAAAATATTTAAATTGCGTATTTTATGATGGTTTGTATTATGGTCGATTGAAAATTTAACGCGTAATTTTGCATAATTACCATTAAAATTAAAATTATAACATAATTACTCAATTGTTTCAACCAAAAATTAATAACGAAGTTTCTACACTAAAATAAATAACTACGTCACGAGTACTACTTAATGAGTAACGTGCATTTTATTATTACCTAACACTTTGATTTTATGAGAAGATAATTTCTAAACAATAAATTTTGTAATTTTAATTTATTTATATTTAAATATTAATAATTAAATTATATGTATTAAAATTACAAATAATTAATAAATTAAGAATATTTTATAATATATACCTATCTACTTATTATAGACTATAGTGGGCTATGTTATGTTTAAAATACTATGTTTATATTATTTTTTATTAAATGTATATAACAATAAACACATAGGTATTGATTTAACTTTTATGTTACTGTAATAATTATAAATTATTTAATACAATTTACATAAATAGGTGTTTATTATAATTATGTAGTAAAATATATTATACCTAATTGTGTACTATTATTAATCAAAATGTAAAGGTTATTCAAATTTATATTTTAATGTAGAATTAATTGGTTAAGGAATTATAAATAATTGTTAAGGCCGGTTATATACAAATTTAACATAGGTAAATCCATTGTTCTAAAAATTTATCTCACCTTTCAATTATTATATAAGATACTACTCATATCCCATATAATTTATATTTTATGTGAGAAAAATTTCATAATTTTTATTTTTAACTTTTGGAATTGTGCAAAAAACAATATTATAAAATATAAATTATAATAATTTGGTGCATTTGTTTAATTTTAAATATGATTGTTTGTAATAATAAAAAAAAATTGAATAATTAATTTATGAATATATTATTTATTTAATTACATTTTGGGTTATAATTCTATAATTTAATTATATATAGTAAATAATTTGATTAAATTTAAATAATTTAATAATATTTTGTTTTACATCTAAATATTCTACTTTTTACTACCTATGAATGAACTAATTTAAAAATTAATTTTTTAATTATAAAATGTAAATTGCAAATGAAGATATATGTTTCAATTGATTATGATTTATGAGATTAAAAATATATAATATAATGAAATATTATACTATAAATTTGTTTAATAGTATAATGTATAATATTATAATTCATAATTACTATTTATTAACTACATTAATTATATAAAATAAGTATAGGTTTAGATCGTATACATTTTAAATTTAGTTTAAATTAAGACATTTGATTTATAATAATAAAGTAAATAATTATTAATTAAGTATAAATATAAATATTAAAATTATGTTTTAGGTTCATTCAACGGATCATTATCATCTTTAAAAGCTTCTGAATTAGGCTCAATAGTGATTTCAGAAGTATTAAAAAGAGCTAATGTCAATTCAGATGATGTTTCTGAAATTATTCTTGGACAGGTATACATCATAAATATATAAATATATAACGTCATGTATATAATATGTGTATCTGTCTATATTAATTAGACTCTTCCAGCTGGGCAAGGACCAAATCCAGCTAGACAAGCATCAATTAATGCTGGAATTCCTGTTGACGTACCTTCATATAACATCAATATGCTTTGTGGATCTGGTATAAAGTGAGTTTAGTTAAGATTTATAATATGTATTTATTAAATTAAGTATATTCTCTAACATTGTAACGATGTAGTTGATTATTAAATTTTATAGAATAAAAATTATATAAATTACTTTTAGGTCTGTTATTCTGGGATACCAAGCAATAAAATGTGGAGATTCTTCAATCGTCATTGCAGGAGGTCAAGAAAGCATGAGTAATGCACCACATGTTGTTTCTTTACGACCTGGAATCAAAATGGGTAATACTGAATTGATGGATACAGTTCTTTGTGATGTGTTGTTGGATGCTTTTGACAAAATGCACATGGGTATTACTGGTAAAAACTGTTTTATGATTAATATCAAAAATATATTAGACATAATATATTATATATATTTTAATATAAATAAAAACAAATGATTGTACATTTTTTTGTTATAATAAATAGTCAATTTAATTTTAATACCATTAATGTAAATATAAAAATGTATTTCAGCTGAAAATGTTGCTGATAAATTTGGAATTACCCGAGAAGAACAAGATATTTATGCTTTACAATCACAATTGCGAGCTGCTTATGCTCAAAACAATAATATTTTTAAAGATGAAATAATACCTGTTGAGGTAAAAACACGAAAAAATACTATTGTATTTGATACAGATGAATTTCCAAAGCCCAATACTACTTTAGAATCATTATCTGCATTAAAACCTGTTTTTAAATCAGTAAGATATATCAATATTATTACATTAGTATAAATTACAAATTAAATATTCTATGTATAGGATGGTGCAGTTACAGCTGGAAATGCATCAGGTATAAATGATGGTGCAGCCGTAGTGCTTTTAATGAATGAAGAAGAATGTAAAAAACGTGGTTGTACTCCAATGGCTAAAATTGTAGCATATGCTGAATCTGGAGTCGATCCAAAAATTATGGGTATTGGACCAATAACTGCCGTGCTAAAGACAGTAAGTTTAAAAATATTCCAATTAATAGATAATCAAATATATTTTAATATTTATTATTTACTTAATTGTTCATAACTACATGCCTTTCTTAATATTAATAATGTTAACACATTTATAGATGAAAAAAGCTGATTGGACATTCGATTGTGTAGATCTATTAGAGTTGAATGAAGCATTTGCTTCCCAAACCATTGCTGTAATACGTGAATTAGGTATAAATCCCGATAAAGTAAACATCTATGGAGGTGCTATTGCTTTGGGTCATCCGATTGGAGCAACCGGTATAAATTATTATTTTATGTTGCGTTTATATGCATATTTTAAAATATTTTCATATTATAACGAAATTCTAATACAAATATATCATTTTACAAAAAGAAAATTAATTAACAATAATACTTATACTTGTTAGTAGATAAACAAAATAATATCACAAAATTTCATATATTAAATAAATTTATTTCAAAAATATTTAAAATTTTACTACTTAAATACAAAAGTTTCAACTCTATTATTTCATTATGTTGGTTTAATTTAGGTGCTCGAATATTAGTAACTTTGGTACACTCCTTATTAAAGACTGGCAAAAAACGAGGCATTGCATCATTATGTATTGGCGGTGGTATGGGCATTGCTATTGCTGTTGAAACAGTATAATCATTCAACACAATTATTTTCTGTTTGAAAATAATTCTTGATTGTAAGTTAAACTTGTAACTTTAATTTAATATTGACATTTAATTAAACTCAAAATCTATTTCTATTTTAGGTGCATTCACTCATCAGACCAGTAAATGTTACATGATCTTAAACATGTAACAATCAGTTATTGACAATAATTTTGTTATATATTCTTATACTTATAATATTATTAGTTTCCTACATTTTTAAAGCTTTAGACAGGGTTATAAGTTAGGTTTGTTTAACGTATGAATTATACAGTATTGATTGTTTATTTATTTTATTATAAATTGTATTTTTGTTATAATAATTATGAAATGACTTTAATTTTTTTTTTTTAATTTTATTGTTTAATGAAATTATTTTAGTTTTTTAACTAAAATAAACTATAAAATTATATTATTTTTAATACTTCTTTATAATTGTAACACAATTTTGTTTATAATTATTGCCATAAAATATGCATTTATTTTTATTTATAACTTGAATTCACCAGTGTAAAAATATATTTTGATAATTATTAAATTGTTTTAAATATATCAAATGTGATATATAAATGTAAAAATATTTTTCAAATACTTTTCATTGCATAATTCCATAATCCTCATTAAAAGTTAATAAATCTTATTAGTAATAAAAGTATTTTATATTTCTATATGATCTTACGTAATGATTATAATATTTTTTTTAATAAATTTAACAAATTGTTAATTCTATACTGATTGTTACTAAACTAATCAGTTTTATAATATTCATAATTCATATCAAGAGGTATTTAGGAGTGACACCTATAGGCATAGGCATGTGCTGAATTGTATATTAGGTGGTGCCTCAAATAATTTTTGGCCTCTTTATTTTATATTATTATCTAGGTTATTATTCGTGGTGATATGAGTATTTAAAATAAATAGGGTACCCTTTCCGTACCAAATTTCATCTAATTGGTACTTTATTTAGCTCATTTTTTGAATTTTCCAAAAATTTTCCTTGAGAAGCGGAAAATTGACAAAATTACAGTTTCTGTTATTTAAAATTTTTTTATTTTTTTATTACTAATTTAGTTTTGATCATAGGGACTTGAAATTTATTTTGAATATTTACATAGGTAATTTACACTTAAAAAATTTTGTAATAGATTATCAGTATAATATATTGTAATATATTGAGATTTGCTCAGAATTATATTTTCTAATGCAATATCATTGCATTCAAATCTTAATAATTATAAATTATAATAAACCATTAATTTCTACGAGGACTGAAGGGACGAAGGAGGAACATCCTAAATTGACGTTCCAGCTTTTTTTTTTAATATATATTTTTGTGAATAATAATAAAGTTAATGAAGCTAATGTAACATTTTCTATATTTGCTACATGCTATGTGGATCTAGGATTTTCTGACTGGGAAGGATATTAAATATGTGTGTACATAATATATATAAAAGTATAAGTACACATTATTAATATAGACATTAAATAATACATTTATATTACAAAAAAACTTTGTTTTACCAACCAGGGTAAGATATGACTTTTATATCCCCCCCTCAAATATCTGACAGTAGTTAAAACATTATCAGAAAACATAAAACAAATATATTATGAACAAACGTTTGTTACCTTGACAAAATGTTTGACAAACAAAAGTTGGGGATTAACATATTGGCCAAGTAGGCCTGGGAATATATTTATCTAGGTATAGCACACACAAATTGTTGAGAAAAACGTTCTTTTCCAGCTTTCAATCGCATAAAAAATTGCTTGAAATCAACATCTACATAAACGATAAACCCAATTTAATGCGTTAAGTATCATACCTTATTTAAACATGGAAAATGAACTACTTCAAAGCTTGGATTATTCTAATATAATAACAGAATTAATCACCAGAAAATCTAGAATTATAGAATTACTCATTGACAATTTTTTTTTTCTAAACAGTACAATTTTTAGTAACTAATTACAATTTTTTATCATAACCAAAATGTTTGTTAAAAGAAAAGTAATACGAGCATGTTGTACAATAGGTTAATGAATATATAAGGGCAATAAATTCTCATTTCTAGTTCATTAACAACTAATTATAAAGGCACTATTTTATAAAGGGCTTAGGGGCACTAAATCTCTTCATCCAGCATTGACAAACAATGCACTCCAAGATATTTGTTGTGGACGCAGCTTAAGATATGAAACATAGATACCAATTTTCTATATATAAATTTAAATTAGTTGTTAAGAAAAATATGGAGGAGTAATATCCTAAGTATTACTACAACTTTTGCACAATTATAATATAATTATTATTTTAAACTAGAATTATTTGAAAAATGTATATAAAGTTTTTTGTTATAGTATAATACTATATTTACATCGCTAATGTTACATTGATATTGTATTGGTTTGATACTAACATTTATTATAGAATAGTCTATATAATCAATGATATTAGTATGGATTAACATTGACTAAAACTTTTTTTTTTTTTGTTGAACAATAATATCATACCAGTGTAAGTTTCTTTATATTTTGGTCATAAGTTAAAACATAAACAATTAATATATAATTATATGTTATATACTAGGGTATTAAGGTTAAATATTTAAAAAAATAATTTAAATTAAAAGCAATTTAATGTTGATGTAAATGCATTTTTATTATTACTTCATTATCTTGAATAAACTGTTTGGTACAAACGGAAAAAAACCATTAATCAATTTATTTTTACTAAATGGTGTATGTCCAAAATTTAATGGTTTCTTTGCTAGACTTCTTATTGATGGAATACAGAGTTTTCCATGATTAGAAATGAATGTTGTCCAAATTGACACATCTTTTTTGTCACTGTCTATGAAATATGAACTCCATTTATTTATTCGTAGCATACTATTGTCAGGATTAAGATCATTGTCATTAGAATCCAATTTCATTTCTTCAACAACAGCTATGGTATCTAAGTTGGAGAATTTGGCTGGAGCGACAACATCTTGCAGTATATTATCACCCACATATAAGCATTTAGGGTTAGGCTTCCCAGTTTGTATTTTAAATAAATTGTATAATTGATTCCAGTTCCCTTGGCTATAAATACTACCAAAATTTATTTTGTCTACAATATCACATTCGTTTAACATTTGAGAATCTGTACTATAATATGGCTTATTTGATGTAAAAAAACCTGGTTTTCTTGAATAAAAAATTGAAATATCAAATAATTCCTTCCAGTTTTTACCTAATGATTGAATAGCAGTAAAATTGGCATAATCTAAATGTGATCCCGATATTAAAAAAACCTTTTTTGTTTTTTTCAACTCTTTGAGCCAATCAATAACTAAATCAGGACATTTATTATAATACAACGATGGAGAAGACTTCAAGCACGGAAAATAAACACCAGTATTTGCTGAAAAGTTTTCCCTAGAGTACATATAAATTAAGCCTTTTAATATATCTGGCCAGACATTGTAAGTTTGAGGACGACACACATCATCAATACCGTCTACACAACGCCCAAATACAAGGGACACTGGAATATCAAAGAAATCTAAGAGAGGTCTGATTTTATCAGACATAGGTCCGTTCCAAGTTTCTATAAAGTTTTCCACAAATACATCAGTTACCAACCATGTTTTATTTGGCCCATATACAGATACAATTTCATCGTCAGACATAAAGTTTGTGCCATGCGTTGCTCTTAGTATCTGACCAGAACCATTTATTTTCAATATATTTCCTTTTTCAGTATCTAAAATAAGACCTCTCTGAAAGAAATCAAAATCAATAGGCTGTCGCAAGTGTTTAGCTGAATAATTTCCTGTATCGATCAGGTAATCGGTGAGAACATTGTATATCAATTCAGACATAGGCCCTATCCGGTACTCACATATTGTGTTATCTAAATCGAAACCAATACAATCATAGTCTTCTAATTTAAAGGATTCTGTCATTATTACCTAATTCGTTTCGAGTTTCGAGAATCAATATTTTCCCAAAGTTCCGAATTGGGGTAATTAATAATTTCACTTGAAAGTTGAAATAAAATTAAACAGTGGACAGTGATGTTGAAAAGGTATCCAAAACCTATGATTTTATTAATCGTAATTGATAATGTGCCACGCCTTTTTCTTTAACCTGTAGAAAAAAAAAAAAATTAATTTGGTACGTTAGCCGGAAAATTTTGGATCAGTATCGGCATAGAATATATATGATAATATCAGTCGACAGTAATCACTTCATCACTTGTGATCAGTGATCGATATCACTAACTGTTCGATCTCGACATCTCGTTGTACAAATAATCAGCAATAATTAGAGTTAGTGTTTGTCTGTTTATGTCAACAGAATATAATTATTAATTTTAAATGTTAGTGTTTAATACGTCATAAACATAAAAGAAGCGAATGAGTAAGTACATTTTATTTACTTAATTATACCTTTTTGTAAAAATTTCAAAATTGCGGTAATATGCTTATATGCTAAAAAAA